>OU830604.1:39567779-40768346 GCA_917563855.2 Limnephilus lunatus
TAGAATTTAATTAAAATTATGGTTAAATAATAACCAATGTAAATTGTTATTTTAACAAAAGCCTCAAGCAGAGATGATGGCGTGGCGGGTTCTATTCAAAATTTGTTGATTAGGTAATAAATATATTGTGTTTTCCAATTCATTGCTGAAAAATTATTAAAATTGTTTCGAATATTAGTATCTACAATAGTTGTTTCCTACCGAACAAGATGTCAATTGATTGAAGCCAAATTGCGCCAGTTAGAGCCAGAAACGCCGATTCTTTGTGTGTTTTAGTTTTTGAACCAATTGTCATCAGATGACAAGCATATTGATCAAATTTTCTATATTTCTATAGATAAGTATTAAAAAATAAGAAAATACTTTATGCTAGATATACATATTTTGATATGTGCGGGTAGAAAAATATTGAATTTTGGATACCAATGAAATCGTTAAACTTCTTAAATTTGATTGTCTGTAATATCTGGTGTTGTGCGTGATGTGAAATATTCCTCCGTAATGAGCTCAAGTTTTCTTTGAATTCAAGTGTTATTTTCAATATTGGAACTGACTAAGCGATAAAGCACGTCAGCAGTTGTAAAAAAAATCTAGTTTTGAAATGTGTATTTGCTTTGTTAGATAAATACACTTTTATTAGAAAGTTTAAGGTTGGAGAATATTCGACTTAGTACGCAGAGGACACTACATTAAAAAAAAGCTGCAAAATTCATGATTTAAAGTTGCTAGTTTATCCTTATCCAATCCTATTGAAATTATTACAATTTATTTATTTATTTTGCGATAAATTATTTTTTTTTAAATATACATATATATATATATATATATATATATATATTTAAAAAAATATATATTTAAAAAAAAATAATTTATCGCAAGCACTTGGTTAAAACAAGCCATTTTAATTTCTTTCATATATTCAATATATAATTATTTTATTTTTAAAAACATTTATTTATAAATTAGTTGTGCTATATAATTATTATGTCACGTGACATGTGTTTTGCCTTCTAAAGGCATTGTCAAACTGTGGTTAGGCTACTCACAGACGATATTTTTATATAGCGTTATAAACAGTAATTACAAGTACATATATAACAGTGTTTATTTATTTATTTATTTACGCCCTAGTGGGCTTTTACAACAGAATATAAAAATTAAACATAAAAGAAATGAGATACTATGAGTAATAAGAAAAAATCAGTAATAAGACCAGAAATACAATAAAGTGCAATGTGAAAAAGCTAGTTAGTAGGTATAAACAAACAATTATATGTGTATAATAATGTACGATGATAAAACAGAACTAAATAGAACAGCAAAATAAAATAAAATAAGGTTATAAATTACTGGTAAGATTTTAAATGAGAGGAGGTTTAATGAAAAGAACAAAAATAAGAAAAGTTAATTATTAACAGATAAAATAGAGATGAGTTGTCTCTTGAAAATTGCAAAACTGTCAACACCAAATATATCTATAGATTCACAATGTTTATTTGCAAGGCTATGCATTCTAGGGATTGGTGAATTAATAGAATAGTTAGTATTGAGGGTATTGTTAAAATAATTAGAGAAAATTATTATTGTTAGAGATAATCATATAATTGACCAATAAAATAACGACATAAAAATTTGAGACCATAATAAAAAGAAAAACAAACAAAACAATATACGTATGTAATATAAATAGTTCTAAAAAAGTGCATTTACTCACTTAAATCTAAAAAAAAATGTATTTTCAAGGGTAATATATACTGTAAAATTTTTGAAGTGGTTATTTAATGCAAACTGCTGAAATCAAAAAAGAAAATGCAATGAAAATGAAAATGAAAAATGAAAAAGAAAGATAAGGAATTAATGAAACATTAAGTTTTCCATTGAATATTACTTTTTACGAATTTTATGAAGTTAGCAAGGTTCGTGTTAAACACGTCAACGTCTGTGCATAATCTATCGAATGTGCTACAGCTTCTTCTTATAAACACATTTTGAAGATAATTAGCATTGCCCTTAGGAATATAAAATATGTCTGGAGATCGAGTAACTCTGATCGAGGACATCTGAAATTAATATTTTGTATTAGGTAAGGGCTATCAATAAAATTGTGGATTATCTTATAAAGCATTATTAGGTCTCTGATATCTCTGCGTTAATCAAGGGTTTTGAGGTTCATAGAGACATAATTTACATCGTTTCGCATGCGAAACGAAACATATTTCAAAAACTTTTTATGGACTCTCCCTATATTTGATTTATGTGTAGAACAATGAGGGTTTCATACTGTTGAAGCATACTCTAGGTGGCTTCTGACGTATGATATGTAGAGAATCTTAAATGTTTGTGGATTTTTGAAAACAGAACTTACTCTAAGTATATGCAATCCTATCCTTTTCAAAGCCTTACAATGCGTTACAAAACGATACTTTGTCTGTCCAACTGGGAAGGATACCCGTTTCAGGACAGCCAAATTGTATATTAAGCTCATAATATTCTTAACAAAGAAATGGTTTCGTTCAAGATATCTCAGGAATGAGCTTTTGTCAAGACAACTTTAGAGAACATTAAAAATTGTATTCTGAATGAAGGGATGGTTTCTTTGTCTTTGAAAGAATCGCAAATGTGTTTTTTTTTTCAAGAATTATTTTGGAGAACATTAATAATTATTGCATTCAGAGTGAATGAGTGGTTTCTTTAGTGAGATCACAAGTTTTAGACCTCTTTCATTTGTCAACCAAAAATAATAATATTATAAGTAAAATTTTCAAAATTTTAAGTAACCCCCGACACAAAAAAAGAGCTGATGACCTTGAAACGTCTGAACAGATTTTCTCGAATTGTAGCTAAGAACCATCTCGATCACGTCAGCTTTCAAACAAAAAAAACGCATAATAATCGGTTCATTCGTTTAAGAGCTCATCCACAGACAGGTCAGCCACAGACAGACACACATACAGGTCAAACTTATAACACCTCTCCTTGCGGCGGGGGTTAATGAATAAGATTACAATATTTATTTTTGAATGACAATAAGAGTCACAAAATCCTGCAATTACAATACACATAAGCCTAAACCATTACATAAAGAAAGAAAGGGTATTAAATTAAATTTGCTTGAAGAATTAGAAATCAATAAAATTAATAATTCTCTAATGTAATACTAATTATTAATAAAGTAAGGAAAATTATGTATTCCCCACTTAGCATGCTTACAAAAACTAAACAATATAACACACTTCAATAAGTCATAACAGTAACGTCGTTATTAAACAACTAAGAACATTTCAACAACTAAGATTACAAATTACCCCACATAATAGAGTATCGGCTGTTTCAATAATTTTCTCAGCAAATTGGTTTAACCGGTAATAAATCAATTCACCTTCAAATTTTGAAATTTAGAATCTAATAAATAAGTCGTCTCAAAGTGATTTAACTACAGTTTGAAAATGCCTTGTAAGCCGAAACAGCTGACACAATAAGAAAAACTAAAATATTTGAAGAACTTAATAATAAAACTATTGAATTTAATTCAAATATTATAAAAAAAATAAAAAAGGGAAGTATGTTTACGAGAGATGGGAAGGTTGATAGAGATATTGAAAGAAGAGTGAATGCAGGTAACTCTATTAATGGAGGACTGAACGCCGTTGGCACAAACAAAAAACTATCCAAAGAAGCGAAGCTGTCCGTCCATAATGGAGTACTGGTACTTAACCTGATATATACCAGTGAGGCATGGAACTGGCAGAGGAAGGATGAAAGTAGACTGAATACTGAAGAAATGAGATCCCTGAGGCGAATGTGTTAAAACCATGTACGATGTACGATCGTGTGAGAAAAGTGGAGATCCACAAATAATGCAAGGCTGATGTAAGCGTAATGTCTAAGTTTAAGAAAGGGACACTCCGATGGTATGGGTATGTAGAGCGAATGAACGAGGAAAGGGGTGTAGGGAGAATATTGTAGAAGAAGTCGCCCAAGGAAGACATGGCACGATCAGATACTTGAGTCATGGCCATGTCAAGAGGCAGAATAATAGAAGAGCATGTATGAGACGATGTATGAATGTGAACGAGGCAAGGAGCGTGTGCCAAGATCGAGTTGGCGGTCTGTCCTCTCTGCCTACCCCTGCGGAGAAACGGCGTGATGGTTAGTTAGTTAGTTAAACGGAGTTCTACGAATTAAACACAAAAACAATTAATAATACAATATTATTGTAGAAAGCAATCACTTTGTGGTTTGACATATTTAATAAAATAAAATACTTTTTTTGTTTAAAACCACGAGTTTTATTAATTTTGATGCTTGAGTAAAGCGAAACCGGTCGGTTCAAAAAATTAATAAAACTCGTGGTTTTAAACTAAAAAGTATTTTATTTTATTAATAATACAAATACGCTGTGATTTTTCACGGATCTGCGTTAGAATTTAAACAAATATGTTGAATATACATCGCATTATGAATTCAATGTTTTATGAATTGGAATAAACTGATGATACGCTCTGGTTCATTATCTGCTTGAAATGAGAAAGACAATAGCAGAATTAACAGAGATTTTAGCATAAATCATCAATTATTGGAACCAATTCGTAAATTACAATAGACACATGCGTCGGCCAACCAATGGGAAATATTCCATTTATTTACGCCTACGCATATTATTGTGTCGGATTTTACAGGATTTAATTCAACAAAGTGTTCTATGAATGTTGCAAACAAGATTATTTATTTGAATAGATTATTAGTTGAAATTAATGATTTAAAATCATATGATGTATTTAAACCAAAATTACATTTTCTTTATTCAAGGCGTATTTAATAAAAAACATTGTCAGATCTATTTCAATTTTAAACACCATTTAATATATAAATTTCATTTTTACGCTGATTTGAATAGTGTACAAATCTACAGTTTTATTTCAAGGTTGATGAAACTTTGCATAATTGATCTTCAAAACAATGAGAAGGTCACTGTTTACACGAAATTTCGAAAAACGACCCCTTTTCATACCCCTTAAGGGCCCTCGGTATTAAATGTTTCCAGCTCGATTTCGAATATCGAACTAGCTGCACGTGCAGCTGGCCGGTGCGTTCCATTCAAAATCAAGACACGCACAGAACAAAACCAAATATTATTAAATAAAAATATTGTGATTATAAAAATAATGTTAAAATATGTTTTAGAATGTAATGCAATATAACGGTAGCTTGATTCATGGAGGAGGTTCTCAGTAACTTAAAACCTTTAATGTTACTTTTTCTTTGGATTTTTTTTGATACATACATAGATGAAAAATGTACACATAGTAATACAATTATAAACATTGACAAAAGGCTTGCCCTTTGTTCCAGCCTGGTTTCGCAGTGCAGCGGGGCACTGTTAATATTAAATTGTCTAGTTTGATTTGAGGTCACGGGTTCAAAAGCCGGCGAGGAAAAAACAATTTAAATTTCATTTATATGAGTAAATCATATTGTAGAATTAAAATTAAATGTATATAGGTACATTTAATGAATCTGTACCTCGTTCCAAAGTGGAATATACATTCAGTATCACCCTGGTGAGAGACCATAAATCAGAATTGAAAGTTGCTCGAGAACGGCGTAGATATGTTTAGTGACTAGATCTGAATGGCCAGGAACTTTCCAACCCTCCTCTTCCCTATCTCTAAAAATGTGGACTATATATATTAGAAATATAAATGAAATTTCTTCTGAAGACACTTCAATGAAATAAAATGTTATAAAATGGTTTCCAACCCGCCTCTTCCCTATCTCTAAAAATGTGGACTATGTAAATTAGGAATATAAATGAAATTTCTTCTGAAGACACTTCAATGAAATAAAATGTTATTGATTTCTTCGAAACAATTTCTTCTTACATGTTTTGGTTTTAGCTGAAACCAATTTTACTTTACTTCTTTTCGCTATTATGCACTTTTCTAAAGACTCAGAGTTTCTCATAGGCATGCAGCGATTATTTCGAGGATCAATTAATTTGGGTAGCATGCAAAAATTGTAAAAGCGTTTCAGCTGTTCAACCATATTAGTCTGCCAAAATTCGTCATCCCGTAAATTTTTTTCGATTTTTATTCCGAGTTCAGTCCATACAACAAACATACAAAAATCTTTTTTTTTTACATGTAATTAGCCCTTGACCTGGTAAAACCAATCGTGAGATGCATATACCAGTATTTCTCCATTTTTTTTAAGTTTCCAAAAAGAATTTTTTTGGGTTTTTACTGCTTCATATATGAGAATGCTGCGTGCTGTGAAAATACATTTACATTCAATCACGGTGTCTTCAGAAAAAATTCCATCTAGGGTCGCACCCATATATGGATATTCTTCATCTACGAAAAGACCACACTTTTTTATGGTAATGCTTTCTTGTTCTGCAAGCTCTTTCAGGACATTGTATTCATGTTTTTGTCCGTGTCGAATTGAAAGAATATTTGATAAGGATTGCTGGTACAGTATATTTTTGACTAATGGAGCACAACTGATATTTTGCCGCCGTTTGCACACTTTTCCAAACCACGATGCCGTAATCATGTTGCAGCGCATCTCGATCCACTTTCCACTAGATGCATGAAGTACCTACTGTCGCCCTTTCAATTGCTTGCCTATCTTTGGCTATGATGAAAAACCTTTCTAAAAATCACCTTTAGCTGCCTCATACGATGCTTGGTCCATATCAGGTTTTTCTGCATTGGGACCATAATGCCGATCTTTTGCTGAAGCGAGCTGCAGGATTTTTCCTTTTCTTTTTACTTATAAATTTTTGATTATATTTCTGCAATCTTTTTAATTCTAATTGCTTTATGAGTTTTCTATACTACATAGTCCAGTAAAATTAAACATTTCCACTTGCATCAAATGGGATGGTTCTGATTTTCTTTACATATTCTATATGATGAAGGACTAATGAAAAATCTAAATTTTCAATCTCGTCAGATCTCCGGATCTTGCCAAAAATCGTTTTTGTCACTTTGACCCCAAACAACAAAATTTTCTCCAAATATCATTCTGTATGTTTTTATAGTAGACTAAATTTACTACAATTTGATATATTATTAGTCACAGTAGACCCTATAGTGTCCGAGATATAGGTGTTACAAAAAAATAATTTTAAGGCCGATTGTATATATGTATATATATACATATATATACGAGATATATACAATCAGCCTTAAAATCATTTTTTTCTAACACCTATATCTCAGACACGAGATATATATGAAATTAAAAAAATAATATAAAAAATATATGTATATAAAATATAAATGTATATAATAAAATCCAATACTATATATATATACATACAGTATATATTTAACTAACTAACTAACTAACTAACTAACCATCACGCCGTTTCCCCGCAGGGGTAGGCAGAGAGGACGGACCGCCACACAACTCGATCTTGGCACACACTCTTTGCCTCGTTCACATTCATACATTGTCTCATACATGCTCTTCTATTATTCCGACTCTTCACATGGCCCGACTCAAGTATCTGATTCACTTGGTCGTGCCATGTCTTCCTCGGGCGTCCCCGACTTCTTCTACCATTCACATTTGCATCATATATTCTCCTTACACTCCTTTAGTATATATTTATATAGTAAGATATCTTAAAATCATAGCCATTTGATGCAAGTGAACTCCCTTAAATCCATTCTTAGTCATGCGATTCAAAAGATCTCCCCTGGCGCACTACCGGTTGAAGCGAAGAACTTTCCTCTTCTATAGCATGGATATTTACTTTTTTTTAGTGGCCATTTCCATACTTTTATATTTAAAAAATATCAAATTGTTTATTTCCTAGAAACCCGAAAAAATGTTAATAATAAATTAATTCTTAATACTATCTACTATTTGACACTACACAGCTTCGACGGAAACTCACAGACGAAGCATAAAAAGGCGACACACCATTATAGTCCCTACGCTCAACGCATAGAGTGTAATATTGTTGAAACGTCGCATGGAAGCATAATAATTACGCGGAATTTCGAACTTTGAAAAAAGATTGACACGACGAACCGTAGGAAACGGCGTTCACGGCCACCTCTTAGAGCCGAATGAGTAGGAGAATTTTTAGATGTTCATTTTATAGTATTTAACGAAAATAAATGGTTAATAAAAGCATATATCTCGATAGAAAAATGTATTTATGATAGCTTATCGTGGCTACATCATCGATATTTTGACGATTAATAACTTAGATTGTCGTTTTAATCTGAGAATTCATGATACTCCATACAACGATTGAGATCACTAGTAAGGAAGGCCCTTAAAGCAGTATTTTGACATTTTTTATGAAATTTTGCACCTTTGACGCTCAAAATAAGAGGAAAATTTCTAGCACGAAAAATTCTGCATAAAGCCCGGGCTTCATCTTATTGATTGATTGATGAAATTTTGCACACTTGACCTCTAAACATGGGGAAGGTCACTGTCTACGTGATATTTCCGAAAACCAATCATCCACTTTTCCCAAATGAAGCCCGGGCAACGCCGGATGATTCAGCTGGTTCAATATAAAGATACTCTTAAAAAATGACATTACAGTAAGGAGGCGTATACTAATTAAGGAATTCCAAAAACTGAACAAATCGGACTAATATCTATGAGAACCAAAGTGAGGACGAATATCTACAGCTCAAACTGCTGACTAATATCTATGGAACAAGTGATGTCGACGAATATCTACAGCACTGGCAGAGGTTCGATTTGCAATTTTGTATAGCATATTGGTAAAACGTAATATTGCGTATGCAGTTTAAAAAACTTAATTTATTCCAGGTTAGGTTAGGTTATATTATAGCATATTGGCATAACGCAATATTACGTTATGCCAATATGCTATACATAATTGCAAATCCAACCTCTGCCAGTGCTGTAGATATTCGTCCGACATACGGGCAGTAGATATTAGTATCTGGAGTCTTAAATAATATTTTTGAAGTAAAACTTCTTTACGCACGCTTGAATTGGGGAGGAAGCCGGTGAATGCGTGACGAGAGCGTTACGAAAAGTGTGATCGGGCGAGGCGAAAGGAAGTTGAGAGGGAGATATAAGTTAGTGAAGATAGAAGGAGAGAGAGATACCTTTCGTATATTGGTGAAATTTCGTATGATGGTGAAATTTTTGAAAATGTTACTGAAATGAAATACTTAGGAGTTATATTAGATTCCAAACTAAACTTCAATAGACATGCCGAATATACCCAAAAGAAAATTGGCAAAAAGATATCTTTCTTGGGAAGAATTCGGCCTAAAATTTCCAGAAAAGCCGCCATCACCATTTACAATTCAATTATTGCTCCACACTTCAACTACTGTTCAAGTATCCTTTTGCTGTGTAATGAAAGAGAACAGAATAAGTTTCAAATTCTCCAAAACAGAGCAATGAGAATAAATAGAAATAGATTTTCAAAAATAATTAAAATGTTAAAGGAACTTAATTGGTTAACAGTGAATCAAATGCTGACCTTGAACACGTTGATATTTATGGACAAAATATTAAACAACATGTTACCAAAATACTTCTCAAATAAAATCGTATACAATAAGGACATTCACAGATATTACACAAGGACGTGCTAGGAAATAACATTAAACAAAATGGTCAAAACGAATACGCAAAACAGTTTGCTGTACAAAGGAATTAAGTGACATAACACACTACCACAAACTCTAGTCCTCACCAATTGAAAAGTTCAAGATGTATTATTGGAGCTACATAAAACAAGAAAAAATATAGTGAATTTGAAATATTATAATTAATTAGCTTCAATATAAAATACTATAATTAATTAGAAATTTGTAACCTTAAATGTACAAATTACTAAAAAAAAAAAAAATATATATATATATATATATATATATATATATTACTGCAGGACAAGAGAGAGAGATGCGAGCACACTTTTTCTTTCTCTCTTTCTCTCATAGCCAGTTAAATTTCGCATATTTATTGAAGTTTTACTTCAGTCATATTGTCTAAAGCACACTCGTTTTTTTTAAAAATAAAATGAGAAAATCAAAACACTGAATACAAAAACTTTGATTGTAATTCTGGAATTAGAATTGGAAGAAAGAGAACTCTTAAATAATAATGACAATTTGAAAAATACTTGAAGGTGGGAGTCTGGAGGTGGTGGGTGTTTTCAATAGGGTTTAGAGTGGAAAAGTCACGCCCTATGCGTGGGGAGGCCGCGGTTTTCCGATTTCCGCGATAAAACTCTGCTTTGAAATTGTACGTCCAAAAATGTTTTAACCACTGAAAAGATAAACCGATAGAAATGTATTGTGGGCGTGTATGGCGTGCCCAAAGTAAGGAAAATTACGTATACTTTGGGTGAAATGTCAAAAAATATTTAAAAATATTAATAAATTTAATTTCATTTAATCGTTGAAGAAGATATAATAAGTATGAAAGAGAAAAGTTACGAAAATTCGCGACCCTGAAAGCCGAAGGTTCTGGGTTCGAGTCCCAGTTATGCCAATATCTTTTTCTGATTTTTATGTTTCCAGATTTTCGATTGAGTTATGCGAAAATTGTCTTGATTTAATTAAAATATTGCAATTTGAGGTTTTACTCATTTTTAAGTTAAAAGTAAAAATTAATTAATTTCGTTGGTTGTCTGGGGGGCGTGAGAGTTCAAATGTGAAAGTTTATATGTGATTAATTAATTTTTAAAATTGGTATGGTTTGCATTTCAATTGATTATATCCCGTTTGTAAAATGATGGCAATATTAATCACAACACAAATTTTCCCAAATTCCGGAGTTGTTTCAGCCCATATGGCCCGTACAGACTAGGCTAGTAGTTTAATCAAGTATTTTAGTAACTAAACGAGTCCGAACACCACACTTTTAGTAGTAAGTAGGAGCATTTTGGTCAGTCAAGTGGCGAGTTACTCGCCCAATCAGAACGGGGCTTTAGAGGCAGTAGAGACATTGCACATTCCAAAAAAAGAGATCCCAACAAGTTTAGGAGCTTTTTCTTCGCATTTTTAATTTATGCATCTCCTTTTGGATCCTTCGCACAGATTTACAGCCTGTGTGGACAGAGGTTTGGGAACTAAGTTCCCGTCTGCATTTAATTCATTAAGGTCGACCGAAATGACAAATTATGTCTTTGTACCTTTCATCTACATAAAAGTCATAACCAGACCAGCTTCCCTCGCATTGCGATTGAGATTTGATTGCAAATTCCGATCGGTGATAAGTATGATGCAGGGGAGTAATAATTCAAAACAAACTCTGCAAAACTGAAACTTTATTCAAATAGCAACAGCTGGTAGCGGTGAATTTCAGAAACTCAAACAATGACTCTAACTGCCAACTTTCATGTGGTTTTATTAATTATCCACAGTTGCACAGATACGAATTTAATTTAACGTGAAATTATGTTACGGACTCTTCTGCAATTCTTTTTGTTTACACTTCTACTTGCTTTTATTATCTGCTGCTGTTTTCCTATATCACTCTCTATCTTTCATTTTGTATTTAAAATGTTTCTTCTTGGTTATGCATCTTTCATTTGAGCTTTTTTATATAATTAGATTATTCTCATTTGTCTATAAACACTCTCTTAAACCTAGCACAATAAATATAATAATTTTATAGTCATAGATTGAAAGCAGAGATAGAATCAACAATAATTTGATTGAGTATTTTTTGGACTTTTTTGTTCATCAGGATTGTGGCACCGATAATTATGGCGTCTTGTAAAAGGATAACAGATTCTTCATCAGCGACAAGCTGCTAACCCTGTACAAGTCGAAAAATGTTTTGGTCATTGTCAAAATTAATCTTCTAGTATAAAATGAAGTCGCTCAAAATGTATGTGCGCTTAGATCTTTAAAACTACGCAACGGATTTTCATGCGGTATTCACCAATAGTTATAGTGATTCAAGGGGAAGGTTTATATGTATAATACATGCTTGTTATAGTAGAGAAAAGCTGAGGAATTCAAATATTCAATTCGGGCAGCGGGTAGCTGGCAAGCGGGTGGTGTGGATTTTGAAAAGGTTGGGTAATGGCGTTGTGTTTCGTTAGCCACAGCAACGTGTGGCCGGGTCTGCTAGTTAATAATAATTCCCGTATTTTTTCACAGATCAGCGCTAGTATAAAACAATGAACGTTTTTTTTTAATATGAATACCGCACAAGAGTCCCAACTGCTCCCGTCTAAAGCCAGTGAGACTATGTCATCCCCAATTGGGGTATGTTGTGAGGTTGAGGGTAGTGGGGAGGGGAAGGAGTTAAGGAAAAGGAAAGTGGTGAAATACCTGGCTATTCAGATCTGGTCACAAAACACGGCTAATGCCATTTCAAGCAACGTTTCAATTCTGAATGGTGGTCCAACACCAGGGCGATCCTGGGAGTATCTTCCACTCTGGAACGTGCCGCAAATATACTTTATATTATTTGAAATGAATAAATTGTGAAATAACACAAATTAATCAAATAAAATGTACATGTATTACTGTAACTATTCTATAAGAAAATTACAATATATTTAATAATAACAAACAATTTAAATATACCCACCTAATACTGAAATCCAATAACAAGTATTCGAGTCAAACTGTTATTGATACTAAAAAATATGAAGAAAAGAAAATGGAGTTGTCGGTGAATCTATTTTGAGGAATCGATAATGTTACGTATTGAATTTGAATTGAAATCAGAAAAACAATTAAAATGGTTTCTAGAAGTACGGTAAATAATGAAACAGAATTCTTATAAAAATACTGAGAATTCCGAGAAGCTTTCATCTCTACTTAATTTCGAATAACAAGTTTATAAACCGCGATCTGTAATTGGGGTTTTATTGTGTAATTGTAATGAAATTGATTCTGAAGAATTTCTGAAACATTTTAAGTTTGATATTTGATAAAGGTACAATTTGGGAGATGGCAATGATGGGGTACCGCCGTTCCAGGATCCATTTATCGGAAATAACCAACCCTTCCACAGGTCACCCCAAGTGGTTAGTTATGTTTGGTGAAGGTGATGGTTGCTCTGGCTTGCCTGGCAGGCCGGAGCTGAGGGAGACCTTTTGATCTCTCCAGGAGTACTCTCTCGGAATATCGACTTGCTTTGTAGGGGGGAGTATGTACGTCCGATACTGCTGGACACATTGAAACCCAGATTCTTTCCCACCTCTTATACTTTTTCCTTCTCTGAACTTCCTCTGTTTTCTTTCCTAAAAATACTCTACACACAGCATCCCCAAACATGACATATGTTCTAAGGGGAACTATTTTTCTCAGGGCCTCTGGTTTGGACCTTATTCGGATCTTTGCGGCGTGCGCGTCTGCTGTATCGGGAAAGACCGGTTGAGGGTGAACTTTTGATCTCTCTAGTCTATCAGAACTCTCTCGGAATATCTTTTGGAATTTTGTAATAATGTTTGTAATTTTTTTAACGATAGATTACAAGTAGATACAATTTATACTGATTTCCAAAAAGGTTTTAATAAAGTTAATCACTCCATCTTACTAAAAAAACTTGAACAAATTGGAATACATGGAGACCTATTACGCTGGGTAAAATCATATTTGTATAACAGAACTCAATTAGTTCTTATTAATGGATACAAATCATTCCCTATAGTTGTAACTTCTGGTGTACCACAGGGTTCAAATCTTGGCCCCCTGCTTTTTCTTATATTCATAAATGACCTTGGCTCGAAATTAATCTGTGATTATTCTTTTTTCGCCGATGATCTTAAAATTTTTCATAAAATTAAGTCTGTTACCGATCATCAGCTGCTTCAAAATGACCTCGACACACTCAATAACTGGTGTACTGTCAATGATATGCACTTAAATGTTGAAAAATGTTACATTTTAAACTTTACTAGAAATAGAATTATAAAGGATTTTTCTTATGTTATCAATAATATTATTCTCAAAAAAGTTTCTTCAATAAGGGATCTAGGAATCACTCTTGATCCTAAATTCATATTTGATGTACATATTAACAACATTAACTGCAAATCATTAAAAATTATGGGATTTATTCACAGAATATGTAAACCTTTCAAAGATCCTTGATTAATTCTAACTCTATACAATGCCTTAATTAGAAGTAAACTTGAATATGGAAGCACTATTTGGAATCCACATTATTGCAAATATGAACACATTGAAGAATCAGTTTAAAAAAAATTATTAAGAATGTTATCCTTCAAATGTGGACTACACGACCATCTCAGATCATACGATGTACGTCGTGATTACTTCAAGATTAAAACACTTAAAACTAGAAGGCAATTGACTGATCCATCGGACAACCACAGGGCGCGAAAACATCGTTTTGGCGGCATTTTAAAAAGGCGTGTTTTAAAACATTATAGAAAATTATTTAGTCGTCATAAAAATAAAATAAAAGTTCCGTTATCATCGTAAGTTTAACTTAATTTTTTTCAATAATAAAAAAAAACTGCGAAAATACCCTATTGTGAGAAAAAAGTGGTTATGAATTACACAACTACCACAACGCACAGTGCTTGAGTAACTACCTACTATACGAAGTAATTAAAAATCACAACAAGCTGAACTATTTAACTATAAGCCCAGAACATCCACAAAAAAATTATATATGGAAACAAAACTATTAACATTAAGAAAAATATATGAATACAATACATGTCTCCTTATATACAAAATAATCTCGTACACACAAACACAGAATTAATTAAAACGTCTCAAGTACAAAACACTTTACACGATTTACATGAACATATATTTAAACACCATCATACATTTAAACACCATCATACACTTAAACACCATCCACAATAACTATGGTAAACAATCCATTGGTTACGAGGGGGGGCAACTTATATAATTGCCTCCCAAATGACATTAAAAACGAAAATAAGTTGGGTAAATTTAAAAAAAAAATTATTAATATTTATTCTTGATAAACAAAATAATGAAAGAGAACAGCGCTGTATTGAAATATTTAGTTTATAATTATTATTATGTGTATAATTATTTCTAGTTAAATGAGTGAAAATGTAATTTTCTTTTAACTGTAATAAAAAAAATAAAAAAAATTATTACTCATCTTGGAAAAACTTATGCACACAAATATCCGACAGTTGAAGATATAAATTATGAAGAATAAGTATGGAAAAAAAATGTTGAAAATAATATTAATTGTAAAATTTGAAATATGACGATTTGACAGTAGGTGGCAATGACGGATTAGTAAACGCGCACGTCACGGTTAAACGAGAGGTTCTGGGTTTTGGCAACCATTATCTGTTTTTGTTTTTCTGTTACTTGTTCTCTTTCATATTTTCGTTTAAATTATTATCGTCATCTTCTTCTTCAACGAAGATTTATAAAAATGTTTTTTTGTTTTGCTCTGACTTTTTACGTTTATTTTACTTTTACGTTTTTTTTTCTTCCAAATCAAATATTCCATTTGATTTTTTGTGTTATTTAACAATTAACTCGTTTAAAATAATATACAGTATATTTGCAGCACGTTCCAGAGTGGAAGATAATCTCAGTATCGCCCTAGTGTAAGACCACCATTCAGAATTGAAACGTTGCTTGAAATGACGTTAGCGGTGACCAGATCTGAATATCCGAAAACTTCCCCACCACCTTTAGCCTCATAACATACCCCAATTGGGGATGACATAGTCTGACTCCAGACGGGAGCAGCTGGAACTTTTGTGAGGTATTCAAATAAAACAAAAACAAAAAATAATTCTTCCACATATTGTCACTTAGCCTAGTAACCAACCAATCCCTCATCACCCCGCCCCTAACTGTTTAATACTTACTTATTGTTTAGTACCTGATTTTTTTATGTTTTTAGTAGGAAAAAAAATTCTAAATTGTCACCGGAGATCAAAATTTAATTTACATTTTTTACTCCAAATAATGTTAGGAATCGCTGGTTAAAGTAAGTCAAGTACGTCCCTTAAAGCCCTGCATAAAGTCTTTCAACTCCAAGACCCTAGCCCATCTATTACGGTCGATCCCTAGCCCAACTGCAGATCGCTAACGTACAAACAACAGTTGACGTCGAATATATTGAGAACACTTAGTCTTTGTGAAATATTACTTATTCGTGGGCGACTTACATTCATGCTAGGGATCGATGAGATGTTACCGAAAGTTTTCCCATCAATAAGCTAGGGAGACAGACATGCCAATGAAATTGATTATCTGAGCAAGAAAGAATATTCGATAATTGAAAATGTTTGTTTAATTTCACCTGAAAAATGAGAATTAATAATACTTTTCACTTTCATTGACCATTAAATCCCTTAACAACTCTTGCGTCAATAATCAGAGCTGTATTGGATTGGAAATAGAAAAATCTGGACGGTGGGATAAAAGAAACATTATTATTATTCCTATTATCAATCAGAGTTGACTGAGCGGTTAATAGATTTTTCTTGTCTGAAACTTGATGGAATTTTGCCAAGCAGGAAATACGCCGAACCCGATTGGGCGAAATAATTCGTTTAGTAAAGTTACGGTTAACCCATTAGGAAGTTGGTGTACCGTAATATTGAAACAGAAGTATTGTCGTCGTGGATAATAACAAAATCTATTATGTGGTCCAGTCAACTTAACGGTCAGCTTTGCGGTGTCCGCCAATAAGGTAGATGTCCATCGGCATATCTCATCTGCCATGATGATGGATATTGCAACGGTGTACGACGTCCGTGCTACCACTCAGAAAAAATAATATTTTTTTAATAGTCTCCCAACACACCTCAAATCCGAAAGCCTTTGTGCTGCTGACTTGAGAAAAACTAAAACTAATTAAGTAACTATCACTCAGTTACGTTACCCACTCTTTGAAGAATTTACATTCATACATCGTCTCATAAATATTCTTCTATTATTCTGACTCTTCACGTGGCACGACTCAAGTACCTGATTCACTCGACTATGTAATGTCTTCCTCGACCGAATCCAAATTCTTATCTATCTATCATAAATTCTCATTACATTCCTTCCTTCGTTTATTCGCTCCACAATCTAAAACCGTTTGAGGGTCCCTTCCTTAATTTTACTCATTACGCTTACATCCGCCTTGTATCCGATCATCGATGTTTTTACTACACATACGCCGCAGGCATCTCATTTCCACAGCTGTCAGTCTACTTTCATCCTTCTTCTGTCAGTTCCATGCCTCACTGCCATTCTATCACTTCTTTGGATAGTTTTTTGTTAAAGGTAACGTCATTAAATCCTCCATTAATGCATTTACCTTTCTTTCAATGTCTCTATCAGCCTTCCCATCTCTCGTAGTTACACAAACTCATACACCTGCTCCAAGTATTCATCATTCACAACCATATTGAACACTGTTTTCGTAGTTTCTCTTCCAGTCGTCATGACTTTAGAATCAGGATGGATTGGTTAAAAAAATCATCAAATATTTTAAGTTAATTTTCACGATCTGTGTAAGTTATATTCAAGTTCTGTGATTATTTCCATTTTTTGAGGCAACTGGCCCTTAATGATATAATAACAAAACTTAAATATATCATACATAGAACGTTGAAATCAGATTAAAATATTTTTCGAATTGTCCAAATTTTTTGGAACAACCCGTCCTTTGTAATAATTGAAAAACGGAAAAAGTGGTGGAAGCAAATTCTGGGAAGGCTATCGTCTATCTGAAAAGGATCTTGTGATAGAAGTAAAGTGTGTCAACTTACGGTCATGCGCCGACTCTGTCTGCTTCCTCAACACAGCTTCCGTGCTCCCGGACAGAAGCTCGGACACTCGGAAGCGCTCCGCTTCGGCCAGGGCAAACACGTCATCCATCTCGTCGTCCAGCTGCACCACTTCGGAGCCCGAGGCAGCCGCGCCCCCCGGACCATGGTTATCTCCCTGCAACAAAAACACTAAACATAAACCTTTAGACTCTAGAGCAATTTACAGAAGTCTTTTTGGGAAATATTTCTCTCAGCCTGGGATGGACTCATAAAATACAGGCTCTCTCATTTTGTATTATCGTGAGGTATATGATTTTAAAAGTGTGGGAAAGAGAGAACACCACCTTTTTTGTTTAAAAATAATAATTTTTGGATGACTTGTATAGCGCTGTTTTTGTGAAAAATCACCTCAAGCGAGCTGTGCAAATTTATAATACGTTTAAACAATCTTATTTCTAACTATAAACTAGACAAACCACTACAACAACTTATGACTAAAAATTGCATACACCAGTTCATCAATCACCGATACGAAACTATATGTACAATGATTTGACCAATGAACGCGATGCTGCTGTAAAAATATACTGTAGAGGCAGAAAATATATACAAGACCATACTTACCTGGAGGGTCAATAGAGATTAACACTGTTTTTGTTTATTTAGAGAAATTAAGGCACATTTCGCACGCAGACGACATAATTGGGAACTATAATATATAATATGTTCTGTAATGAGCGTATTTTGAAAACAAAAGCAAAATTTTATGACACTCTCGTATAGATATTTTTATTTAAGGGTACGAGAGCCCAAAAAGGTAGGTTTTTAATTTGGACCTAAATTCTGTTGGGCTTGTTATGCATCTAAGTTCCGGGGGGAGTTTATTCCAAGCCTTAGGTCCAGCACTCCGAAAGCATACAAAAGAGGCTTCCGAAATAAATGAAATAACTCTGTTAGATAATATTTTTACTTAGGTCACTTAAAATATTTTTATTTAGGTTTGCAAATTTTTTAATAAATATTTTTATGTTAAACGAAAAACAAAGCTTATACAATTTTTTTATAATACCTACCTTTGTCTAATTAAATATGGTTTATAGTTTTGTGTAAGGTATTAAGTTCAGTTTACATGATAAAAAGTAAATGTAAGTGACTTTAAAAACTTTATATCTTATGTTTGATTTGAAAATTTTATTATTTTTTATTGCATGTCATTTTGTAATACTAAAATTCTGAAAGATTCTTTCATCTGCTTTTCAAAAACAGAGAATTTATATGGAATCAATTTATCTGTAATGCGAAAATTAATAGAAGTAATGGGGAAAAATAAAAGACATATGCTGGGAGCACGGATGTACAAAATATATGGACATGCCCTTACGTGTTAAAAAACGTGTCATTTCCCCCTCCCATTGGAACCATTTTTCGGAACCGGCTGGGCGTGTCCGGACCAATGTCGTGCTCTCGTCGTACATTTTACGCGCGGACGCTGTATGTCTATGAAACACATACTTAGACAATGAAGAAGACTTGGCGAATCACAAGTCTCTTTCCTCTCTTCGCCCCGCCATAGTTGGTTTTTACCCCTCATCTGTAAGTTCTCGTCTAGTTATTTGTATGTCTATGGCTGGGAGCTAATATTAATAATCATAAATCGCTGGTGATTTTTTCACCATCGCTGTAATCCATGGCGATAGTTATTTGTATCATTTTTATTGGAATACCAGGAGAATAAACACAGCATTCCGTTTTGAAAGAAAAGGATTGCCATCGTCCATATGGTCACCTAATAACATATTTCCCATGTTGCAGCCACCTCTAGCTCTAGGCCAAAGGTACAATGCTGATTATCTTTCATTTTGAGCGTAGCATTGTGTAGATATTTGTATTTTTTACATCAACTAATTATGTCACAAACTGCGCTTCCACTCATAAGCTTGGATTTCCAACGGTGCGATGCAGATTTGTCTTTTATTTTAAACGTAATATTGTGTTGTTATTTGTATCTTTGCAATAAACTTGTTATGTTATAAACTGCACCTGCACTCGACACAGGAGTTCCTAGTGAGACAGGTGTATAGAGGCGTATAGCACATCACCAATTTTAACAGAATCAATAAAGATGAATAATAAAATAAAAACAACACATGGGTGAACTGGCGAGGGGTATTAGCTGTAGGTATACTCTCTTTGTATCAGTGGCGGCTCGTGGTCTTTTTAACAGGGGGTTTAGAAATTCAAGAGAAGATTTATTATATCTAATCAAAATTTACTTACTGTTGTCCTTTGTCAAATCGTCGAATATAGCGGAACTCACACAACTTAAATAAAGTTAGTGGGAGGGGTACCTACATACTATTGTTTTCGAATCACTTGACCCTCAACACAATTTTTAGATAATAAGAAAAAAATTGGATGAATAAATTTGTTTTTCACAGCACTCAATGTACGTTGCTAATTATTATTGTCTTTTCAACAAGAATGATTGCGTAGAATATATAATTGATATTTTAAAACATAAGAAAAACAAAAAACATAAATAAAAGTGGCAAGAAATAAAAAAAATTTTCACTTGTACAAAAAAACCATGCGCCGACTGTTGCATTTGAAAACACTTCAATTACGCGTGTATTAAAATCAGGTTTAGATATTATCAGTAGTTCCTTCTCTAATCTCTATAGGTACTAATCATCGTAAATGTAACTGAGGGATATTATATAGTGTTATCAAAAAAATAATAATACGAAAACAGAAGTCAAAATCTACGGTTTAAAGAACATCGGTCAGAGCGCCCGCAGGATCTCAGTATCGCGCATCGGGACACTCGTCTCATCGGACATCGTGTTCGGATGGACATCATGTTCGGATCGTAGCACCGCGATGAATTAATTTTGCGTATAGAAAGGCCTAGTCACCGTCAAAGCTATTTGCACTAGTAGGATTTTTTTCGTATGGAGCGTTTGGTGCGGGATTCGACGCGCACTGAATGGGAATCATAACATATTTTTCGGTGGCCCGGGTTTAATGGCGCGCTATCTATAGTAGTGTTTATAATATTATTATATTACATATAATAGTGTTTATAATATTATTATATTATTTATAATAGCGTTAATAATAATATTATTATATTACAGCGTTCGAAATATTATTATAAAACAAGTTTGTTTTATTGCATCATCTTTTTAATAGGGATTCACCGCACAAACGCACTTTAGAGAAAACCGCCACTGCTTTGTATAATACGCCCAACTTCTGAGAAGTTGAATTTAGCTCTACCACTTACACTTATTTTTTGTTATGGATCTGCGTAGAGCTATGAAGAGTTATTATGAAATACAGGAAAATATAGGAGCTCTTCTCGATTTTATAAAGATAAATATTTTTCTTGTTATCTTCTATGAAGGAGAAATAATGATACTGAAATGATAAAAATAAATAAGAAAACATAAAAACTCCGAAGGAAAACAAGCTTTGGAAAAAAACACCGTAAATACCGGGCAATAAAAGTATTAAACAATCTTTCACTTGATACAAAAAAAGATGAAAACAGAAATAAATACATATACAAAATTAAAAGATGAATTAAAGAAAAAAAAACAATCTCTCAAATTGTTTATAACATTAATGAATAAAATAAATACACGTAACACACAATACCATTACAAAACACACATCGTTTTATACAATCGTAACTCATACAAACCGATTTTTTTTGATGTTTTTGTTTCATTATCGACTTTACATATTTTATTAAAATGTATTACTTACTTTATCTTATTGAATTTTGTTTTATGAAATGGGGGCCTGAGTAAAAGAAAGCCACCCAGTGAGGCGAACATTATAAAACTATAATGTAAAATGTAAATTATTGTAACCAAAAAAAAAAAAGAATGAATTGGACCCAATATAGGTCCCAAAAATATACCTTTGTCAATATTGAAATGTCATCATGCGTTCTAATGATGTCCCAAATCAGTTTCAATAA
Source organism: Limnephilus lunatus (assembly GCA_917563855.2). Classification (NCBI taxonomy): domain Eukaryota; kingdom Metazoa; phylum Arthropoda; class Insecta; order Trichoptera; family Limnephilidae; genus Limnephilus; species Limnephilus lunatus. The sequence continues at coordinate 39,589,493 of OU830604.1, forward strand.
GGTTTTACCTAATTTTCCTCGAATAATAAAGTAAAAACGTCCCTTATTATATTCTATATCACAATGTCAAGTCAATCTTGAAAAAGGGGTGGGAACCAAGATATTGTTGGGTGGGAACCTACTGGCTGAATTCAATAAATCTAAATAAATTTATGAAAGCGATCTAGTGAATGTCTGTCAATCCGTTAACCCGGTACGGAAACCTTGGAACGATGAAGGGTATATCGTCCATTTACGGTAGATAAGAATATAACATCTATTTCAATTAACCTTATTTTATACCAATTGACAATTGAAAGGATCGAGCATAGCTTGTAGGATCGTACTACAATATAAAGCTGATAAAAAATATAAAATACGTATCCAAGCTTTAATCTAAGAACCCAGCGGTAATAAGTCATTTTGAATATCGTTTTTTCAATTTCAATAAAAAAATACCATTTATCAGAAGCGAAGCCTTTAAGCCTAACAAAGTTACACAAATGATGAACTGAAGATACAATAAATAATTTGTATTTATTTATATAGAATATTCTAGAATTTCGAGAGATATTTTCAGCGTATGTACTGAAATCAATATAGATTTTTTTTGCATTAACCACCATACAGGAGGCCTTGAAGAAAAAAAATCCCTCAGAGTCTGTGTGATCTTTGGAAATGCTGTATAGTGGGTAATTTTAGGAAGGAGAAAAAGTTTTTGAAAGATAAAAGATTTTCAATGTATCCAGCAGAGACGGACGAATTAATACATCCCTCCCACTGCGGTGCAAGGCAATGGGGTCGAGAAAGTCCGGCTGGATAGTTCAAAAGGTCTCCCGATCTAGCCCGCCACGCAGTAGGTAGGCAAACTTATCCGCCGCCAATACCTAGGCAAAACTCACCCCATGAAACCGAACACCCCTGCAAATAAATGGTTACCGGAGCGGCGGTACCCCTCCTGCCTCCCAAATTGAAGATTAAGTAGATCGTATAGGCTAAAGTTCGGTTTAGTGGCCAAATTCCTAAAAATACAAACTAGTTATTTTTATACTAACTATGGGCCGGGGAATACGAATCTGAAAGAATTAGGCGGCGGCAAGCAATATTAACTGAATTATACGACTTTAAAAATTTTTTTGACACACATAGGAAAATAGCCATTTTGGAAGCATTCTGATTCCTAGAAAATCAAACTAGTTATTTTTATACTAACTTTGGGCTGGGGAATCCGAATCTGAAAGAATTAGGCGGCGGCAAGCAATATTTAATGAATTATATGACTTTAAAATTTGCTATAAACAGACACAAAAAGAACACATTTTGACATTATCGAAGTAGTAAGAAAACATAGAAAAAGAATAAAGATGTTACATCACATAAAATTAAGTGTTGCCATTAAGCAGTAATATCAATAACGTAAAATAACATGTTTATAATTTAAGTACTTACTTTTTATAAATTTTACTCACTTTTGTATCACAAACCATGCTACCTAAACCTAGCGTAGCCGCTAAACTACTTGAAAACTGGGATGTTTTTTTAAATTGACGCGAGCAGGCGGTATAAAGGGGCACAAACCATGTTACACAAACCTAGCGTAGCAGCTAAACTACTTGAAAACTGGGATGTTTTTTTAAATTGACGCGAGCAGGCGGTATAAAGGGGCACAAACCATGTTATACAAACCTAGCGTAGCCGCTAAACTACTTGAAAACTGGGATGTTTTTTTAAATTGACGCGAGCAGGCGGTATAAAGGGGCAGTAAGTACTTAAATTATAAACATGTTATTTTACGTTATTGATATTACTGCTTAATGGCAACACTTAATTTTATGTGATGTAACATCTTTATTCTTTTTCTATGTTTTCTTACTACTTCGATAATGTCAAAATGTGTTCTTTTTGTGTCTGTTTATAGCAAATTTTAAAGTCATATAATTCATTAAATATTGCTTGCCGCCGCCTAATTCTTTCAGATTCGGATTCCCCAGCCCAAAGTTAGTATAAAAATAACTAGTTTGATTTTCTAGGAATCAGAATGCTTCCAAAATGGCTATTTTCCTATGTGTGTCAAAAAAATTTTTAAAGTCGTATAATTCAGTTAATATTGCTTGCCGCCGCCTAATTCTTTCAGATTCGTATTCCCCGGCCCATAGTTAGTATAAAAATAACTAGTTTGTATTTTTAGGAATTTGGCCACTAAACCGAATTTTTTCCATCGTATAAATCAGTAGCTTTATTTAAAAACAAATGGTTTGTACGAACAAAATGCTGTCACAATCAGACGAACAAAAAAGAATACTGATCTTAGATCTTATATCTTAGATCTTAAACTATAGTTTTCTCTGCACGAGGAAAAAAATATTTGCACGGGAGAGAAAAACAAAATCCGCTATTTTGGTATAAAAGCCTTTTGAAATATTTATTCCAGATTCGTTCAAGATCTGACAAACTTAAACATGTAAAAACAAATTAAATTTTCGTTATCGGCTATTCGGTATGCACGTGGATAAATACGGTTTATCCAATAATCACTCAAAAAGTATTTTTGAAGTAAAACTTCTTTAAGCACTTTTGACTTGGGATGTAAGCTGGTGAATGTGTGACGAGAACGTTACGAAAAGTGTGATCGGGAGAGGCGAACGGAAGTTGAGAGGGAGATATAAGTTAGTGAAGATAGAAAGAGAGAGAGAGTTACGTTTCGTATATCAGTGTAGGGGCAAGAGAGAGAGGTGCGAGCACACAATTTATTTCTCTCTCTCTCATAGCCAGTTACTTTTCGTATATCGACACAATGCAGGCAATGTCTGAATCACTGCAAGAGCAAGAGAGAGCAGTGCGCGCGCACATTTTCTTTTTCTCTTCTTTTATAAGTTTGTGAATTTTTTACTTCAGTCGTAAGGTCTAAAGCACACTCGTTTTTTTCCCCTGTGAAGAGATTAGGAACAAATGATATTGTCAAGTCTTTCAAGAGTTTGAAATCGTTTAATGGATTTACCATTCAGTCAAGCACTTTGAACTAAATTTCCACTTTAAAATTGGTGCTATTGTGTCACGGAACGTATCAGACAATTTGCAATACATTTGAAATGGGACTTGGAAGAAATGTCTGATATTCATGAGGTATGCACTTTCAATGCGGAACAACTATTTCCATGCAAATCCTTGAGAAGCAGAATCTTGCTTACCATAGTTTGTACCCGTAGCACAATATTTCCCCGTGACGTTAAAAATGCCGTACACACATTTATAAAATTGCGTTGTGTAATAAACTACCATAAAACTAATTTTCTCATGCAGTATTGTAAATGAAAATCTTAATATATTAAGCAAAGTCGGGTTAGTTACGCCATTTATATCTCGAGAACGGCTGGACCGATTTTTGTGATGTTTGATATGTTGGATTTTGTCTCCGCCCCGAATAGCAGAATAGGTATTAAAACAACGGAAAACTTCTTTTCCTCGTACATTTTGTATTGAACGAATTCTCATATTTTGAAAGAGCTGCAGCAATATTGTGATAAATATAATATTGAATAGTGAGTGATTTCCAAAAATTCAAAAACGTCAAATGTCAATGTTCTTAAACATATACATAGTGGTGCTCCTCTTTCTTACACACTAAATGTGAATAGCCAAGAAATGAGACATACAGTGAACCTATGTCTGCACCCCTCCAAAGGAAAAATACAATAATTATAATAAATATCCCTCACACGTGTTAAGAAAATGAAACGCAATTCCCGTAAGTAAATGGAAAAGTAAGAAAATCACAAAAATTATAAATCCGTATACAACGCCGTCTGTGATACAGACAAAACAAAATAGGGACAGTTGCGCATCGATAATTGCTTCATTGTGTAATTTTTAACTTAATAAAAGAACCGATTTTAATTCAGCTAATAAGTTAAAACAGCAGTTTTTAATTCTGAGGCGGTATGAAGTTCGTCTGGTCAGATAGTTTTAATTAAAAAAGGAATATTTATTTTAAAACATCAGTGTTTCAGTCTCAATACAGCTCCAATTTATTATGTAAGAATCTTAGATAGTGTATACTAATGTAGCTATTTTCTTATTAGTCTTATTATAGCTGGAGAAAAGTCAGTGATATTCTGTGTATTTTGATGAAAACTTTATTTGGGTAAACAATAATGTTTTAATTGATTTTGTCTCTTTAATGAAAATGCAAATTCAAATGAGAGTCCGACATGTGCATTTGCGTATTTTATTCTACCATGAACGTTTCAAAGAAATTCTGACTAACTGTTCCCAGGGATCTAGGACCAGTGACACTATGGCATCCCCAATTGGGGTATGTTATGAGGCTGAAGTGCTGAAACTGAAGGTAGTGGGGAGGGAATGGAGATGGCTAAGGCTAAGAGGAAGCTGGGGAGCTACATGGCTAGCTACATGGCTATTCTAAAAACGACCAAAGTCATTTCAAGAAACGTTTCATTTCTGAATGGTGGTATTAAATTGTAAAATAAACAAAAATTTTAACAAAACAAAAAAATACTTCAAAAAACGCACTAAAAAGTAAAAAAATAATTTCGTACGATTGTTATTTTTGGAGTCGGTGTCAGCCAAGGTAACTACATACATAGGTAGTTATAGGTGAGATGTGGAGATCTGAAATTTTTGCTTATTTTTTGATTTTTAGTGACGAGCGTGCGTAAAGAAGTTTTACATCAAAAAAAGAATCATCGAAATCTGTTGGCGTAATATTGAGTTATTCGCCTATTTGTCACGCATATACTTATTGGAAATTTAAGACTTGTATGGTTTTCTCATGGCTCATTGTCACACGGGAAGCACCAGCTTTCTAATAAAAAAAGAATCATCAATATCGTTTCACCCAATCGAAAATTCTGAGGAAATAAACATAAAAAAAATAGAAAAATTGTCGAATTGAGAACCTCCTTTTTGAAGTCGTTTAATAACAGAAAATCAATCAAAATAACATTTAATTACGAAGGACGGGGTTTGAACCCGCGAGCTTCGGATTTCTAGTAGAGAGTCTTATCCGTCGACCACGAAGGCCATCATTTTGCCAGGCCACCATTTTGTAATAGGATTACCGCTGAATAATCCCAAATAAATTTCTTCCCAGGCAGTGCAGCGTTTGATGTTTTAGAGAGACATTTGTTGTGTTGTTTCGATATTCAATAATAATAATTCATTTTGTTTAAATACCACCACCCATAATTATTATGCAAGTCTGTAATTGAATGATGGAGGGAACATGATGCGTGAAGTGGGTAATGGAAAATGTAATTCGACGCTATTTACTCTTGATTCCGTCAATTTAACACAATCATGTCTGTTAAAAGTAATAACAAAGCATGAAGTTGGTAGTGGATATGCACAAAATCAAAATCAGATAATTGAATGTAATTTTTTCTACCCGCTTTCAAGATTAATAATAAAAAAATATTTAAAAAAATCTTCTCAAATTATGCATTCATTGTTCGATTACTATTGTTTTTTTAATTTTTTTTAAGTAAAACTACTTTACGCCCGCTTGACGTGGGAAGTAAGCTGGTGAATGCGTGACGAGACTGACGAGGGCGTTACGAAAAGTGTGATCGGGCGAGGCGAACGGAATTTGAGAGGGAGATATAAGTTAGTAAAGATAGAAAGACAGAGAGTCACGTTTCGTATTTTACTGTAGGGGCAAGAGAGAGAGGTGCGAGCACACATTTTCTTTCTCTCTTTCTCTCACAGCCAGTTACGTTTCGTATAGACACAGTGCAGGCCTATTGTCTGTATCACACTGTAGAAGCAAGAGAGAGCAGTGCGCGCGCACATTTTCTTTCTCTCTTATTTTACAAGTTAGTGAAGTTTTACTTCAATCGTGTGGTCTAAAGCGCAATCACACCGTAGCCTTTTTGCATCCTTTATTTTTACACAATATGTAATCATTGTAATGTGCCTAATTAGAAGGTTCTATTTTAGGTTGTCTATGTCCTATCCTAGTTCTATTTTGAGTATCCTATGTCCTACAGGGGCGTGCACTCCATATAGGCACATAAGCACTGCCTACCCTCCCGTTTTTGTAAAATATAAGCATGTAAATAATATTGTAATTTATAAAATTATTGCTAAAAATAAATACACACTTTCAAAAATAAGAGCGAAAAGGCTGAGCAACAGAAACTACGCGAGCGACACATCAAACGGCATACTACAAACGCGGCATAAACTGTAACTAGAAACTACACGCACGCCCTCCAATTGCCTCACTAAAATGCGGTCTAAGCAGGAATTATTTCTGACTAGAGCTAACTTCATACAAGACATAAATTAATGTTTACGAAATGCACAAAGCATAGAGTAGAACTGTCGTTTTGGATTTGCTTCTATGAGGTTTTTTAGTTAGTATTAAGCAGTGCTTTCTAGAACAAAATTAGCAAATGGCAATCAATGACGACAAAAAAATCTGTTGTTATGTACTTCTATCAAATAGTTGTCTTTCATAAATGCTAATTGTCGGTTCTAAAACGTTTGTCGTACTTTAATGGTGAAATTATCTGATAGAATATGGAAATTTTAATCTGTGAAACTTGTTGTATTATCTTACTGCCTACCCTGATCAAAAACTCTGTGCACGCCCCTGATGTCCTATCCTAGTCCTAGTTCTATCCTAGGTTTAATATGTATACATCAAGTAATCATGTTACGTACCCAATTATGAGGTCGGCAAAATTAATTTATCTCACCCAATAAAAATAAATCATCATCGTAATTAACCTAAAATGAACTTTCTCACAGTAAAATAATTAATTTTCACTGTTTTGGGATCACGTTGTATTATTAAGTAGAATTAGCTATAACACACTCTAAGAACCAGTGGGAAGACATCTAAAATGTCGTTAGATCGTCGAAATTCGTGGTATTGGCGTTATTATGAATGCGTGGGTAGAAAATATCCTTTACGAGCACCCGGGGCAGGTGCCTACCCTCTTCTGGTTCTGGGTATTGAGTGCCGTTAATACAAAATTTGATTTCTCCATCTTCCAAAAAAAAAAACATTTTGAGATATACCTATCTCAAATTTTTTTTTTCTTTATTTCTTTTTCTACGCATGCCGGGTACTCGCTAGTATTATATAAGATATTCCTTCTTTTTCCGGCGCTAATAACACTAAAAAATAAAAATAAATTGTTTTTAATATGCGGAGAATATAATATTCATGTAATATAATATTATATTCATATTCATATAATATTATATGAATATAATATTCATTCATTTTTAATATGCGGAGAATATAATATTCCTTTAACGGTTTCGACTCGAAGCAATTACTTACCTATGTTTAGGGAATTCAATCCCGATCTCGCAGGATCCCGATCTCGCGAGATCTCGTGACATTTTTCGGGATCAATCCCGAAGCATAACATGACAAGATCCCGTTCGAGACCGACTGGATTGGGCAGCAGTAGTCAGCGACGCTAAACACGTACACTCGGGGCGCGAGTGGTGCCGTGGGGCGCTGACTGATTAACGGTCGGGCGGGAGTGTCGATCGAAGAAAGAAAACTATCCTGACTATTAACGAATATTAGCGACGGATGACGAGCGGGACAGATAATATAAAACTGTGTCAAGTGAGTGAGAAAGAGATACTTGCGTGCGTGCAGGCAGCAATTTGTTTTTTTTTTTTTAGTTGTGCAGTTAGGGTAATTAATTTTTCTTAAATTATGCATTTTTATTGTTTATGTGAGTTAAATAAACATATTTTTTGGATTCTTGCGTTGTTAATATCTTAAAATATCGAAAAATAATCCAGTTCATGTGTATGTAGTTTACCGGTATGGAGATACTTCAAGAAAGCAGTCAATAAAAGGTTTACAGGTCCATATGATGTCAATCCACAAAATTGACTTTTAATCTTTTTTAAATTATTCATTTTTTAGTAACTGATATTAAAGAATAAATGTTTTGGTTTTCTTTCACATAATATTTACTTTTAATTAACGAGATATGATATGTATTAAAAAGAAAATATATATATATATAGATAAATATTTTTCCTATTCTGCATCACAATGTTAGTAGGTATGTTATATGTGTATTTGTGTATGTTGTTGGTACGCTAACGCGTTTATGATTATTTTATTTGTAGTTGTAACTAATCTGAGGAACTAATCTTCTGCTGACAAGCTACTTGCAGTAGCTTAGCGGGTAAGAAATTCCAATGGTATGCAATTTTTTATACAATAATAAAAAATAAAAAAAACGATCCCGAAAATTCCGAGATCTCGCGAGATTGTAATTTCTAATCTCGCGAGATCTCGAATTTGCGATCTCGAGTCGAGATTGCATTCCCTACCTGTTATTTGCTTATATCTGTACCCTAAAGGATAAACAACGTAAGTCCATAGCTAAGTCTATAGCTATATTTGGTTTAACCTTTAAGGTACAGATATATATAACTACATAGTTTGTTTGTTGTTTGGTTTTTAATGTTATCACTGACAACCCCCGCAAAATGCTAACCAAGTATCTGTGTAAATGTAGGTACTTACATACATGTGTTATTTGTAAATCTCTAAGATTAAGTCACAGTTGTAAATATGTATGTCATTAGGTCACTAGTTTTAAATCGGCAGTTATAAGTCTTAGTCATAAGTGACTAGCTGAAAGTCTTATTTTTAAGTTATTAGCAATGAGTCTTATTTTTAAGTCACTAGCTAGAAGTCTTATTTGTAAGTCATTCGCTCTAAGTCTTAGACGTAAGGCATTAGTTATAATTATAAATCTTAGTTTTAAGCCATTAATTCTATTGTATATTGTACAACGTGAGATTTTCATAAAAACGGCGCTATACAGGGCAACTAAATATTTCAATTATTATAAATGCTAGTATTCATAGCTCTACTTAGTAGTATTCATAGCTCCATAAATTTTCAGTTTTTTATTTTCTTTGAGAATCTTAAAAAATGGTGAAAAGGTCCGATTCTTAATATCGATATAGGTAGCTCGAAATGTGTTCAAACCGTGGTAGATGATTGGGTGAAGGAAGAGGGTATGGACGGGATGAATAAGTAGCGGATCATAGTGGCTGAGAACCGGGTATTGAAAGGTTTCTAACCAATAACTTTAAGAACCAAATTGCATAGCGACATTCGAACCAATAAAACTCGGTAACAGAACAAGTTCTTTGATATGAGTTCCCGACTACATCACTACTGTCGGCGCACAAAACATTTTCGCGCCTCTCGTTTTCTAGCTACATTTTAAACAGAAAAAATGGTTTTATTATAAATTCTAAGAATATTTTATAAAACATATTTATCGCTACTGGTACATTTACATTCGCGATTTGTTGGAAAAAAAAATCACAAATTCACAAAAAAAATTCACAAATTCACAAAAAAAAAATCACAAATTGTCGAATCATTTCAGATTTTAAATAACACCGTCAGGTCATCGATAGGAATTTTTTCCCAACATCTATTCACCAGAATGGAGGATTGTTGTGGTGTGTGATTCGAGCAGGTTGTGTGTACATGGCTCGTGCCTTGTTTTTCAAATAACTCGTGTGTTTTTCTAACTACAATCATAAAATTTGTTCAGCATACGTGCAAAAATCAGTGATATCTATTAGAGTTCGCGAAATAATTTTATCTCTTTTGGGAAAGAAATTACGCTAGGTTTAAACAATATATTTTCGAAAGTTATCAATGTTTTTTGTGTAAATTCATAAGCAGACAGTCTCCGACAATTTGAAGAGATGAAGCTAAGTGTTGGGTGTGAGAAGACAAAGAACTGGATCAGATCAGCAAGATAAGTCATATATTAATTTGTTTATGTTTATGTTAGTATGTCGCACTTGAATCCCTAGGTCTGCTGTCCAACCGATGTGCAAACATTGGACCGCGAGACCAAATATTGTTGAATTTTTTCAATTTCTCAAAGATTTCTTTCAGTATGCAAGACTACGTATGTGCGTAAGGCAAGAAAAGGTTTTCGGAGCACTGAACTTGAATAAATTTAAATAGTTAATTGACATAGGTCACATTATTAAAATTTCCAGTCTGATTTGGGGTCTTTAAAAGTTTCACATTTGTACCTCGCATTTCAGATTGTCATTTGCTGGTAAACATTAAGGACTGTTCTATAAATAACTGAGTTCACGTAGAACACGATCATACTTGAGTATTTATTTACTGATGAATACGCTTTAGAACAATAGGAATATAGAGACTGTTGTAGACAAACGTCGTTTATATAATAAATTAGGTATTTTATAAGTCGACAGCTTTTACTGAAGTTGTAAATATTATATGAATTTTATTTCTCGTCACGTCTTCTTCTGTGCGATGTATTGGGCATGTAAGTAGCAGATAGATACACTTTCCAGTGGCCAGCGTTGTTGAAAATTAGTGGCTATATGCTGCAGATGTTTAATGGAGTTGGTTGCAGGTCAGTGTGATGTATTGCAGGCAGGTAGTGAGCAGATAGTTAGACTAGTATTGAAAGGAGGGTGGGTGGGATAGCTAACAACAGCGCGTTAAGCTGTGTATACATGTTTTGTTGTACAATAAGCCACTTGCATCACATTAAAAAAAATCCGATTTAGGCAAATATTTTACGACATTTAGTATTTTTTTTTTTTTTATCGTATTTTTGAAACACTGGCGATTTTTTGAAAATTTCAGTCTGAAAAATAAGACCATTTTTTATAAACCGGAAAGACGGGACATAATTTTGTGGGTGCGAAAAAACAATAATTACATAGCCGAAAATCATTTAAAAAAAGAACGTTTTCCACACGAATAGCAATAAATTGTACGGGGTTCTCTTCGTAACATCTGTAAAAACACCGCCATCTTTATCAAAAAATCAAACCAAAGGATAAGTGCGCATAGAACAAACAATAAATCTAGTGAACGTTAAACGCAAATTCAAATATGCTGTTTGTTGCCATATAAAAAAAAATTAAATTTACAAAATTAAGGGAACATAATCGGAGACGGGACATTTTCATGTAGTGACGGCACGAGCTCAAATAATGGATTTATTTATTTAAAAATAAGAAAAACTATGCATTTCTAAAAAAATTTACTAACATTTTCGTAATCTTAGTAAAAAAAAATTTTTCCAAGTCGTTATGAAATCCATGCAAGTGGCCTATTATGGGAAAGGAACGGAACAACCGCATGCGGCGTTTCGCGCCTTTTGCGGTTGCTTCTTTCCTTTCTTGTGTATATGCAGACTTAGAGATAAGGCTTGTTCACCGACAGGAAAATCTGTCTAGTACGTACTGCAGACTACATGGCGCCAATATCTGAAGAGGTTTATGCAAATTTTATTGTAAGTTAGAAATTTCTGGTCTGGTGTAAACTAAGTAACAAATATACGAAAACCATAATCATTACTATGATAACCAAATAACTGTGGAAATATACTTTTTTATTTGTTTAGAAAAGAAAATTATTATTGAAGTAAAACTTCTTTACGCACGCTTGACTTGGGGAGTAAGCTGGTGAATACGTGACGAGAGCGTTACGAAAAGTGTGATCGGGCGAAGCGAATGGAAGTTGAGAGGGAGATATAAGTTAGTGAAGATAGAAAGAGAGATAGAGTTACGTTTCGTAGATTACTGCAGGGGCAAGAGAGAGAGGAGCGGGCACACATTTTCTTTCTCTTTTCTCATACCCAGTTACGTTTCGTATGTCTAAGACACAGTGCAGGCCTATTGTCTGTATCACACTTTAGGAGCAAGAGAGAGCAGTGCACGCGTACATTTTCTTTTGCTCTTCTTTTATAAGTAAGTGAAGTTTTTTTTAATGTTTTTGTTTATATCATTTTAAAACTGGTTAAATTATTTCAGTAAAAGCATGGAGAACATCGTGTGATTAATTGTGGACGGTTAACTTTCCCCGAGCAGAATTATTGACTGTGTTTTGTGAATTTTCTGTGGTGGATTGTGGGCGGTGAATTTACCGCATACCTAGCTACAGAAAGATTTTTAGTGATCTATAAATATAAATATTTGATCATAAAGTTAATAACTTTAAAATAATACATTTTGTTTCAATCATTATTACGAAAAAATGTGTCAAATAATTCAGCCCTAAGTTTTTCAATCAGTCCTTCTTGGATACGCCATTGTGGTTAATGCCATTTTGAGCATTTCACCAAGACGGTACCGAAATTAAAACTATATTCTATATTCAACAGATTGTTAATATGATGTTCTCGGTACCCAATTTATTATATACCTACTGGTAAAGTGACAGACTATTTCGGCATTAAAATGGGACAATGGTAGGGAAGCGGAGAAGGGGGTGAATACTCTAATATTGGTACAGAAACGCCGCCCTCCATCTAACCCCTTTCCAACTTCTCTTCTCTTTCTTCCCACCCTCCCCATCAAAGTTACTGGGACAATCTCAATAACTCTAGACATTGGATCAACTTAAGGCGCCGTATCTCCGTTCAAAAGGAAGAAGATGGAGAGATATGTAATACGAATGTTGGAGAGAGTGCGCTAATTTTTAAAACGATAAAATTTAATTGAAAGTGTTTAATAAAACAAGACTCTTTTAAAATAAAGCAAAAATCTCACGGGAACATCTTAAATAGCATTTAAAGAAGCGCTGCGAATTGTTTCATACATGTAACTTCTAAAATAAGTGAAATACATGCATGTTAATTTGGAAGGCAGGAATGGGTACCGCCACCCCGGGAACCTTTATTGGATAACAAACACCTCTGCCATAGGGCACCCCAAGTGGTTCGCAACGTTTGGTGATTTAGCAGCGGTGCCCGGGTTCATGGGGTGAGGTTTTTCTAAGACACACTGAACCCCAGATTCCTACCCATCCCTTAAACTCTTTTCCTTCCTAGAACTCTCCTCTCCCTTTAACTAAAATAACCCTCCACACAGCACCCCCAAAGATGACATAGGCCCTGAGGGAAATTATTTTCCTCAGGGCCTACTGTGTGGAGCTTATGCAAAAAAAAAATTAACGTTTTTGTAATAATTTTCGGAGCAAGTAACGTTTTTTAAGGGCTTAAAAACGTCAAATATTTAAGGGAGATATGTAAGAAATTGGTGGAAATTCGGGTAGCGGCGCGGATAAAACGGTGGAAATGTATTGTGTGACGAAAGTAAGATCTAATATAATGAACAGATTCTCAAACTTTTTTTGCCAACCGCCCACTTTGAGAAAAATTTTCTAATGATGCCTGGGAGTCGAAAGGTCTTGTAGCTTATCTAATTGGTGACAACCGTTTGTTTTCAAACCGCTGCATATATTCTTCTAATTTTTCAATGACGACATACGAGTATTATAATTTGATGTCGTGAGAGGTTCCACTTTCTGAAAACGGGTCATTACCGCGTTCCGACGCTTTCCTTAGGGATAATGGGGCATGGTCCCTAAACACGAGACGTATCGTCACGTTAGCATTGTTACAAATTCGTTATTCCCGTCTCTGTTGGGGATACCCTTAACTTCACGGCCAATGGTGATTTATGCCAAACTATGCGTACTATCACTTAACAAGATCGAGAAAGGTTACGAAGCAAAACTTCCATACGAGGTAGGTATGTGCGATATCAACCAATAACATACATACGTATAATCTATAGAGTGCATTATTGTTATTTATTCATTTCCTGTAAAAAATCCCAGAATTATGTTTTCTTAGTAATGTTTATATATTTTTTTAATTTTTCTTTATTCATTAAGTACAAAAACAGGGTTACATTAGTGAATTTTTCGACCACCAGTCTAGGCTGATGCCCGTGTTATGGTGGTCGATTTTACATAATTTAGTGCAATAACAATCAGACTTCGTGTAATATTTGTGACGAAAATAAATATAAATATAGTTATAAAAAAAATATTAATATAAAAACTCTGTCAAGAGTGCATTAGAAATGTATTAAATGAGTACAAAACTGCATAAATATATTGACATATATTTTGTACTACTTCCCTCCTGTTATAATAATGTAATTTTTTTTGTTGCAAGATTACTATTTAATTTCTAGACACAATATAATGGTATGATGAGAAAATCTATAATTCGTTTCTCAGTTTGGTAAATTATACATGTACAAATTAATCCAATTGTAAAGTGTTGATTTCCCTAAAATAAATAATAACTAAAAGGAGTTTTAATTTTTAGTAATTTTTGTACAAATAAATTCATGTATTCAACCATAGACATATGAATATTAATAGACCAGAACATAAAGGTGAGGGGTTGAAACCAACGACAGCGGGACGAAGAGCAAGAAGACGGCTTTGGTGATACGTGATTCGTCAAAATTCAATCTGACAGTATATAGGCATCTCGCACTATAAAATCATCATTTAGTTCTTAAAAGTAAACTCTGCTTTTGAATGAATAGACCTTTTTACACGAGAGCGCGAATTGCTGGCCGCGCAATGAACAAATTTGAAGTTCAAATACGTCAAAGTAAGGTCGCCTATAAGGTCGAGTTCAATATTTTGCTCCTCTAGTTAGTTAATACACTTTTACAAATGTTTCATAATTTATTTACCCCAGTAAACAGTGACGGGCACACGCCATGTATCTCGGAGTGATGGTGTATGTATGGGTGGTTTAGTATATTTATGGTGTATGTTCATATTATGTGATCTAAATTAGCTTAAAATTGTGTAAAATAATGCTTGCTTATGGAATGTAATACCACAATTGGGTTTATTCTCTTTTTCTCTTCTATTTTTACACGTTTTTATAGCACAAGCCACCATTTTTACCGTGTTATTTACGATGAGAGCTCGACACTGGTCCGGACAAGAATGATGACGTCACATTTTTTAGATTGACGCGTGGCTCTCGCAAGCCCAGCCGGTTCCGAAAAATGGTTCCAATGGGAGGGGGAAATAATACGCCTTTTATAGCTTAGGGCAAGTCCATGTATTTTGTACGTCCGTGTATTCAACCTATTTATGCTGCACTGAATTCTTTTTGTAACAATTTTTGTCTTAGCAGAATATAAGTATGGCAGTAGAGTGAGTAGAGTATGAATGGAAAAGAAAATTGTTAAAAGTAATCAATGGAAAACAAAAATTATGTTTTATTTTACGGCTATTAAATTTGTTATTAATCTATATTCTTTGAAGAAAATCTTTAAAGAAATTAATTATTTATGCTATGTTAGTTAAACCTTATAGTTATGTCTGAATTTTTGAGAAATCAGTTCCAATTTTTAAAATCACAAATTAAATTAAAGGTAGGCATATTGGATGAAAGTAAACTGAATGCTGTTGAAATAAGATCCCTGAGGCGTATGTGTGGTAAAACAATGTATGATCGCGTGAGAAATGTGGATACCCGCAAAGAATGTAAGGCTGATGTAAGCATAATGAGTAAGATTAAGAAAGGAACCCTCGATGGTTTGGGCATGTAGAGCGAATGAATGAAGAAAGTATTGTAAGAAGAATATACGACGCAAATGTGAATGGTAGAAGAAGTCGGGGAGCCCGAGGAAGACATGGCACGATCAAGTGAATCAGAAACTTGAGTCTGGCCATGTCAAAAGTCAGAATAATAGAAGAGAATGTATGAGACGATGTTTGAATGTGAGTGAGGCAAAGAGTGTGTGCCAAGGCCCCCTGTGGGGAAACGGCGTGATGGTTAGTTAGTTAGTTTAGGGACAGGTCATTCCAAGTGGTTCACTAAGTTGACTGGTGGCAGAGGTCCCGGATTCATGGGATGAGATTTGTCCAGGTCTTGGCAGCGTATTTGTCTGCCACCAACTACTTGGCAGGCCGGATCCGGAGAGACTGAATTGAGGTTTAGGGAGACCTTTCGATTTCTGCAGGAGGACCCTCTCTACTCATTGCCTTGCACCGCAGTGGAAGAAAATCACTCCTGGACTCATTAACCCCCAGATCCTACCCAACCCTCATACCTTTTTTTCCAGATCTTTCTCTCCTACCTTTCCTAAAAATACCCACCACAAAGCATCTCCTGACATAGGTCCTGAAGGGATTTATTTTTCTTAAAGTCTCCGGTATTGAGGTAATTAAAAAAAGTACTTTACCGCTTTTCTGATTCCTTCACGTAATCAGTTCCAATTTTGAAAATAAATATGTTCAAAGCGAATTATTTGTTTTCATTGTATCAGAATTGCGCAGGGCGCATATATGTTTTTGATGATTTATTTATTTATGAATTTATTTATTTTACATTTATTCAGCCAGTAAATTTTCTGTAGCGCTTTTCAAGGGAATTCTAACAAAAAACATGCTGCTTTTATAAACATACCTATATTAATATGGATGAAAAAATATTTAGCTACTATGGTCAACATATGGACCGCATTTACTTTTCTGCGATTGACAGCGATCCAAAATTGGACCACATTTTTTAATGGACCAAAGTTTACTGTTTTATGATAAATTTTTTTATAAATCCTACGAATGTGTCATAATCGACAAAACAAACGCCTGAGCGCGATAGTGGGTAGGCTGTACCTACAAACTGAAATGTTTCGTTCCGGTGAATATTTCAAAAATTATTTACTTATCACTCGCAGAATCAACTTTCCGATACGGATTAACTACTTGGGGACACTCTTGCAAAACTAATTTAAACCGCCTACAATCAATACAAAATTCTATGATTAAGTTATTAGTTCAAAAAAATATTTTTTCTCAGAGACGAAACAATTCATTGTTGTATCGGAATTTAACAATATTACCGGTGCAGGCCTTATTATGGTATAAAATATTGATTCAGCATGTATCTGAGTCTGATTATAAGAAGAAAGTGGAACATGAGCATAATACGAGGTTCACAAGGAATGAAGGAATGCTTGTTCCAAAATATAATAATAACTACGGACGGCGAACCCTTGAATTTAACGTGCCAAAAATATTTAACATGTTACCAATTAATATAAAAAATTGCGACTCTACAAATAGATTCAGATATATGCTGAAACAATGGTTACTAAATAGAGATTGTCTATATTAATTAATGTTTGTTAATTGTGTCTATTTGTATAGTTATAGTAATAATAATATGTATGTATGTTTAAATTGTAATTGAACATTAACATCCTGTTGACAAACTGCTTTATTGCGGTTTAACGGGATTGTATCTTGAAAACAATAAATAAATAAAAAAAATAAAGGTGGATTCATTGGCTATATAGAACTATAAACAGTTTATGTGTCTACATATTAAAATTCGGAGGTGTGATTTTTTTAATGTGGGCGGAAAATATTCAATAAAACCACGAGCAATCGGTGGAAAAAGTTTTAAATCGCGCTGTCGCTCGAGTGGCTAAACCTGACTATATTTATGTCTAAACATCTGAACAATTTGAAATTGTTCAATTGATTATGATATATTCTCTTCATGGCAATCACAAAAAAATTTCGACAAACGTGGTAGAGTGGTAAGGTTCTCGGCTAGAAGTCGCGGATCCAAATTCCGGCGTGCCCAAGTACCTAAATATTAGTTTATTCATTAAAAGATATTACATGCAGATACATTAAACGAATAATCTAGTAGTAGGTATATTTGCGGCAAATTCCAGAGACGAATATTCTCTCAGTATCGCCCTGGTAAAAGAACACCGTGCAGAATTGAAGCGTTGCTTGAAATGATTTTAGTCGCATTCAGTGACCAGATTTGAATAGCCTGGTATATCCTCACCTTCCTCTTCCCCAATTACTTTTGCTCACAACTATCTTCAACCACCGGTTCCAGACGGTTAGGAGCAGTTGGGACCCTTATGCGATATTTGCATAGCTTTATTTTGATTTAAAAAGAAGAAAAAAATCTACTTGGGTTGGGTTTAAATCTATGAACACCGTGTATCATTTCGGCTTATTTGTAACTATTAAGAAAATCTTCACCAATACGGCACTGTGAAAACGATTCAAATACGTTTCGTGTTATGAATTAGCTAAAAGTGGAAGACGCTGTTATAATAAATTGAGCTCGTTGTGATTATTACTTGCTTACCTGTGCTGACATCTAGGTCATTCCGAGCGAAGCAATTCAGTTCACAACTGCACTATATAGTAATAAATGCAATTGAAGAACAGATGTCTCTACTAACTTCTTGCAAATTAAAAAAAAATATTTAGCTGTCTCAACAAAAGCGCCGGATTTAAAATTCACACCTTTCTCTTTTTCAAAATCGAACCAGTTTCATCATTTTTTTTTAATAAACCATATAATTAATGGGGCATTTCCACAAACGAGGGATTCTATTGAAAATGTACGGTATATTTATAGATCATTTTGTGTTTTCAATCATCCTAGAAATTTTTTTTGTTTTTTATGTTTTCATTAAATATTATTAAAACGATCTAAAACTGACAAAATCAAAACGGCCCGTGGTTGGCAAATCGGATTGTGACGTCACAAGCGTCGCACAGCTTGGCCAGCAAAAATAAACACCGTCAGTGAGCGTCCACGCTCATGACGTCACACGATAGCCCCGCTCCAAAATATCGTTTTAGTGGTAATTAAAAAATGGGAAACTTTAACTCGCTGTAGAAAATTTATTCGTCAACATAAAAATAAAATAAAAACGCTGTAATCATCGCAATTTTTGGCTTAATTTTTTAAGCAATAAAAAAACGTAGAAATATCTCATTATGACTAATATAGACCATTATTCCGACAGAAATTTCGTTGGAATGCTATTATAGACAGCCTCATTGTTAAGCCTTAACAATAACTACTTGAATACAAAAATATTTTCGATTGCAACAAAAAAATCAGGACTGAGTCATTTATAATACACTCGCTTGCACCAAAGATTGTGCAGTTGGCAATACTTACTCGAAGAAGTAAATATGTTCAACTACACAGAATATAGATATAAGAAGGCTAATAGAGAGAACAATAGAGGACTTCGTTGTGCGCTTTACTAGGAATAGAAACGTATTTATCCATGAATACTCAATTAATCTTCTACCGTTATCTATCAAATTCGAAAGTAAGGACCTTGGGGTTATACTTGATAGTAAACTGAATTTTAATAAACATATCGACCACATAGTCACTAATTTCTATGCTTGGTTTCATAATCCGCTCATGTAAACAATTCAAAGACCTTACTACTTTCAAAACACTATATTTCTCACATGTTCGTAGTATTCTTGAATACGCATCTAAAGTATGGCACCCAGGCTATGCAGTACACAAAAATAGAATTGAAAGTGTTCAAAATAGATTTTTATGGTATCTCAATTTCCGCTCTTTTCGATCTCTTGTTAGTAATGAAGACTTTGCCAAATTCTTCAAAATACAGACGCTAACTTGTCGAAAAAATATAGCAGATTCGGTAATGTTATTTAAAATTATACATAACTTAATCGATAGTCCTGATCTTCTTCACCTATTGTTCCACGTTCCTAATCGCAACAGTAGACAGTCGCTTACTTTTAATCTTCCTCTTTGCAAGACTAACTCCAAACATAACTCATTGATCTACAGATCTACACATTCATTCAACTTGAATTATTACCACATTGACATTTTTAACTCGACGTTACATGACACAAAACAAAATCTCACTAAGCAACATGACTCAAACTAGGAAGTTCAATCTACCCCTCCCCCTATATATTCGCGTCCTTATCCTTTTGATCCTTTTCCAATATTTCTCCTCCCCCCCTCACATAATGTAACTAAAAATGAACTAATTAAGTAAACACCTTTATAACGTCACACATTAATTTACTATTATTATCTGTGGAAAGTTTATAATTGGCATAATTAACCATTTTATAATTGTATTATTGTGTAATTTATGATTTGCTGTCAACTTTCTCAAATATAAATAAAATAAAACATACCTCAGTAACAATAATCAAATGTTAGCATAATACTTCTCTTCTGTACGGGTTCTATATAATTTAAATAGCATATTTTACTTCATGGTTACTGTTGTACAAAATTATTATATAAATATTTCAAGTGTTTGTAAAAGCCTGTATAAAAAAACTTTCTCCAATTTTATATTAAGAGAGAGGTGCGCGGGCACATTTTTTTTCTATTTTCTTTTATAAGTTAGTGAAGTTTAACTTCAGTCGTGTGGTCTAAAGCACATTCATTTTTTATAGTAAACGGAATACAGTGAATCGAAGAAATCATTCATAAATTACATAAATACTAATTCATTACACATATTAATGGAATTACATAGCCACCCATCCGTGAATTAATAAAAACTACCACAAACATTTCTTCACAACAAAGCTCAAAAGCTTTAAAAAAATTCATTATCTCTAAGCGTAAGCTGAGTGTTATTACGACCGCACCTACATAACACAATTACACACGTGCGCCGCGCAGTACCTATCTTTACCAGTAGGTTGTCGTAAGATGTAAATAGACACTAATTTGTTAGACAACCTCCATAATAATTAACGCTCGACGGACTTAGTCTATTGACCATGATGGTTGTCCAATATCAAGGTCTGATCATGGGTCGCCAACAACAGGGCTCGGAGTAACTTCAGTTGGGCTTTTCATAAATACATTTTTCAGTCTTTTATTCTTAATACATCTTAATAATCCAGCCCTAAAGAGTCCTAAATTTTCCAGTTTTTCAAAGTAAATGTCGACTCTACGTCCAGTGTTTTAAATATAATGTCCTCCGCGTGCAAAGCCGTATCTTTTCCAAGCATAAACTTTCTAAATAATGTGTGTTTATCGGAAGTGACCTACCAGGTAAGTATATTTCAGTATCCATTTGTGAATAGTAGAATTAGATAGAACCTAAGAATTCTTAATAAATTGTACAGCGCCCTTGAGGTGATTTTTCACAAAAACGGGCTCTACAAATTATCCAATTATTATTATTATTATCACTTTACTCTATTCGAACACGGTAGAATTTTTTGGACCTTCTTAACAATAAAGTATAATTCAGAGAAAACGAACAGCGAGCTCTAGTAAAAATGGACAGATGAAAACTTTTTTAGTACCGTTGTGATTTGAAATTCGACGAAACGAAAAATTGCGAAACTAAAAAGAGACATATACATACATCTATAGGATTTAGCCTGCTAAAGAATGAGATAGTATAACCGGTCTCCTCTCTGTGTGGTGCTTCGTAGCCTCCCCACTCATGTTTACTCCTAACACTTCTACCGTGTGTGAATTGCACACTCTGAAATTTTTTTTAACTTTTTTGAAACTTCTTTAGCACCGTTGTGATTTGAAACCAGATGAAACAGAAACGACACTAAAAAGATACAAACACATACATCTAAAGGATTTAGCCTGCGAGAGAATAAGATATAATGAAACCTTGCCGGATTGGTCGTTTTGATTATGAGCTATTTTTTTCATGCTACTTTATGATGATATATTATAATTTCAAATAAAACAATTAAAAAAAAAAACAAAAACTCTCTTCCCTACCCAACCCTCTCTACCCGTCCCTCCTACACTGGAGCTCAGCTCTTTTTTAATAACCCACCGTGTAAGCATATCATATTTATAATGTTAACTACTTTTAGATTATATTTTAGACTTAGCTACGGTTGTAGCGAAACCTGGTCAGTAATAGGTATAACAAAATTAAAGTGTTTTTTATAAAATTATAATTTTATTTTTTAAAATGTTTTTAATTAAATTTTCCCGATATCAAGATATAAATTATGCGTTCTACAGATTTGGTTGCCGACCGATGGAGTTGATCTAGAAATAGTTCGCCAAGACAAACGGTGTTTATTGTGCTCTAACTAAACATGCGACTAAAAACTACATTCAAAGGGATCCGTATTATTGTTAAACGAGCGTAATTAGCTTTATTACAATACGCAGAGTGTAGATTCCTGAGATGAAAACCAGAATTATTGCCCGGATCAAATTACTTGTTTATGTAACTTATACCCATTTCTTATGCGATTTCCGGAAAATTGCTCCAACTGCCTGACAACAATTATTAATTAATTGTTAATATCCTCATGTTCGGAACATGTTGTAAAACTGAAGAAAGTGGAAAAGAGAAGGAGAAGAGGAAGTATATTTTATTCCGACTTCTATGTTCATCTAGTAGGTTCTAGACAAATTTAATTTGAAAAAATTTAAAAGAAGGCATTTTCATATTTAAACTTTTTCATTATTTAACACTTTTTGAAAAGAAGATAGTTGCATATAAATGCTATTTTCATGATTCTTGAAATGTGTGTATCAAAGTGGCCAATAAAAATATGAATTATAAGTTAAATCAAAATGAAACAAAATCTTATCTGAAATAAAAAATTATCAATTTTAAAAAAGTATATTCAAGTAAAGATTTTTCACGCAAACGGCTTTAAAAAACTACTCGATCCATCGCAAACATACTTACGTGTTAAATGAAGAAAAAAAAGACTTCATAAAATCACTATTTTTTAATAAAAATGATCAACATGTTTTAAAACCGAAGGTTTCTTCGTCAGGATACAAAGCAAATGACACCTCAAAGTAATTTTTCAATTATTATTGAATACATATTTATATGTATTTTTACGTGTATTATAATACACATCCAATAAATGGATTTAAAATATTAATCGGTGTTCCAGTAAAATATTGGATGGATTAAGAAAAGTTTTTTTTCATTTAAAAATTTAATCTTCACGTAGATTAATTATACTTTAAAAAGTAAGTTAGAACTACCTGGAGCCAATGGCACCATGGTATTCGAAATTTGAGGAGACCTGTGAGGCCGAATAAAGTTGGAGAAGATAAAAACTTGCAAGTATCTACTGGCTTTTCATATATGGATACTAAACCCGGTTAAGGGCATTACAAGTTTTATCGTTTCGTTTCCGAAGTGTGGTCTCTAACCGAGACGAAACTGGTAGGTTATCAACCTCTGATTAAAGTACCTACATTAGCTATTTTTAAAACAAGTGTCCAAAAAGCACATTGGAAGATCCAAAAAGGAAAAAAATGCCAAATGGAAGACTGGCACTAATACAAATATCAAAAGAAACGAAGCTTCACAATGTAGTATCTACTAAGACCAGCCCTAATGTACGGTAGTGAGGCATAGAACTAGCAGAGGAATTTGTATATTTTTATATCGTCAGCGTATTGAATGAAATTAGGATTACTGATAACATGTTTGATGTCATTGAGATACAAAGTA
This sequence comes from Limnephilus lunatus, assembly GCA_917563855.2. Classification (NCBI taxonomy): domain Eukaryota; kingdom Metazoa; phylum Arthropoda; class Insecta; order Trichoptera; family Limnephilidae; genus Limnephilus; species Limnephilus lunatus. The sequence goes on from OU830604.1 coordinate 39,612,584, forward strand.
AAGAATAAAGAGCAGGGGCCCTAAATGGGAACCTTGAGTTACTTTCTGTGATATGGGTAACAGCTCGATTTATAATTTGAACGTAATATGAGAAACATCTGAGAAGATTTCAGCTTATGCTAACATTTCGAGTTTATTTAAGGGTGTATATCATGATTCACCTCGTCGAACATCTTAGTAAAATCGGTAAAGATAGTCAACCTGTTTCTTTTTAACCAAGGAATTAAGTCACAAGCTCGACTCAACAGACCTGCCTTGAAAAAAGCCGTGTTATTGGGGGTTGATAATTGTGTTTGTACATAAATTAAAGAGTTGGTCTTTTGATTGATTTTACGTATAGTCTATAATACGCACGTCTATAATTATATATATCATAGTACCCACACCCACCATGAAATATACTTTTTTTTCACGAATGTACTGATTGTTTCTATTTACAGATAAATAACAACAAAATTGTATAAAGATTTCAGATGTTTTGTTCTCATAATGATTATATCTTCACTACTTTGTGGAAATGTTTAGTTTGTGAGGGAACAAAAAAGTATAAAAAAGTCATTAAAAAGTTTGTAAATTGAAATATTGAAGAAAATTTTGTCATCACCCAAAGTAATGTTTCCGTGGAACATGTATTTAGGTATATCAGAGGATTCGTTTCCGAAAATATTACATATTTTTAACATTATTTATTTATAATTTGTGTAACATTCTTTTTCGAGTTTCTTTTGGTGAGTTCTAAGTAATGAGGTCATGTAATAATCAGAAATTTGTGAAAGATTTTTTTTTAATGTTCGGTGAAATTTACGTAATACGTTAAACATGTTGAATATATGATCAGTATCAGTTTCAATTCTATGTTTTTTAAATATAACCTTTAAAATAGTTTTCTCTGCGAGTTTGTTTCTCCTCCCCAAGCTTTGTACAATAATATTAAGGAATGTACGAACACCGTCTGGCTAAAGGCGGATTGAAGTAGTCCTTTATCATATCACACAAATGGCTATATTTACTTCAGTTTCAAAATCTGAATAATTCCTTATCTTTCAGCATTTATCACTACTATCTCCATTAATTTCCCCATTTAGCCTACAAATATTCCAGATCAAAGGGAGTCCATTGGGCTCTGGGTTGTATGAATCCTGTCATTTGAGTTTCACTCAAAAATCGTTTTAAATCCGCAACAACGGTAAGAATTTGATAACAAATATTCTTATGCAGCGCTTCTAACTATAATTACAATTAGCATCACTGCATATGACTCGGGCTCGATTGTTTCCCATTCCGCGGCAGTTGCGGCTTACAATAATTACAGAGTGGAAGCTTCCTTTAAAGATCCTTAATTCTAATTACAAAGACTGCAGCTCGCTTGCAACCCTCCGTAGGAAACTTCTACCTAACCTCCCAACTCCACCCACTAATCTAATGCATGTAGTTCTAGTATGAACTCTACATAAAATTCTGAAAAACATCAAAATCTAATCTAAATCAACTCTATAAGTGCCATCCGTACAAATGTTAATGGAAACGAAAGTTTCCTTTAGTTCAACCGGGCCTGAACCAAATCTCTTCCGATACAGTAATAGATAACATTACATCTATAATCGGTAAGGAGACATTCGAAAAAGGAAAGTATCGAAAATCTTAGAAATATAAACTTAAGTCAAACCATACCGAGAACCGATCGATGTATTAAAATTGCCCACGTTTTTCATTGAGCATCTGAGAATTCCGGCAGGGAGTATTTTCTTATGGGAGCTATGTGGAGGTTATTTTCAAGGAAAGGAAGAATTTATACTCGGTCTGAATGAGATCCGTGTTGTAGAATTTTCGCACACAGAGCTTTTTAGCACAATAAAACACTTTAAAATCGATCATGGAATGGCTTTGCAGCGGTGTTAACAGGCATTCGATCTTCGGATCACCTTCCTCAAAATACCCAGTAGGACAAATGCAGCATTCCAACCTAACGTCTTTAATCTAAAGATTGTACTCCGCACGTCAATAAAGAAAACCAACCAGAATATTTTCCGACCTACGACTTTGACTTAAATGCGATAGTATCACGTGTCATGGGGCTACTGGTCAGAGATAGCCGCTAAATCAAAGTGTAAGGGAAGACTGATCCATCATCTATCTTGGTTTTAGCAAGTTACTTAAGATTGGAATTGAATTGGTTTAGGTACAAGTATCCTATATTCCCAATCGTTTCCAAGGTCCTTGCGTTGACGTCCGCAATCTTTCGACAAGTTACGGCCGTTGTTCCCAATCCTACTGATCAACTGGTGAGACAAAATTTTGGCTCAACACTCTTCCCGAAGCAACTCTGCGACCAACAAGCGATTCGAGAGTTACTTAGAAAAAAAAATCACTTAGCTGATCGGAGGCTCAGATTGATCGATCTAAACTTTGGGAACAACGGCTGTTAGTGTCCTTTTCATTGTCAAACTAGAATGAATATTATTCAACGTCAAGCTTTTTCTGAATTAAACCCTTTGTTTACACAACACGTTCAATATGCGTTTATTGTCATCAGAAATTCAAGACTTATTTTTTTACACATAAATCATAAAGTGGATAGAAAATAAACATCATAGTCAAAGTAGGTACCTACTGATAATATATATATATATATATATATATTTATCTCCTCTCGTAAAACGTTGATCTTGCGCGACGGTACACCAGTTTTAAGTTGATCCGTTCGGACGTGTTGATCCATCCGGATATGCTGATCCATTACACAAGCTGGCATACACATCCTGATCCATGTGGATCAATTTATACCATCAAGATTTCGCTGTAAGCCACGCCCATTGTTCGGTGTCTTATACATTTTACACGTTTTTTTTTGTTGATCCATATAAATGCCAAGTTTTGACCGCCAACAAAGGTGCCCGTCTGTTGTACTTTTTAGCTTCTTTTAGTAGGTACCTGTACGTTCTTATTTCAATTCGTTCTATTTCATTTCTTTTTAATGTATTTTGGTTTAAGATTTAATTTTTGTTTTGATTTTGTTTTTGATTTTGATTTGGATTTCGATTTTGATTTTGGATCGAGATTTTAATTTTGATTTTGGTTTGAGATTTTAATTTTGATTTTGATTTTAATTTTTATTTGCATTCTTATTTTGATTTTTATTTTGATTTTTACTTTCATTTTGATTTTGATATTGCTTTTGGTTTGAGATTTTGATTTTGGTTTTGATTTGAGATTTTAATTATGATTTTGACATTGATTTTGATTTTGGTTTTGGTTTGAGATTTTGATTTTGATTTTTGATTTTGTTTTTATTTTGATTTTTGATTTCGATTTCGATTTCGATTTTGATTTCGATTTCGATTTCGATTTCGATTTCGATTTCAATTTCGATTTTGATTTTGATTTTGATTTTGATTTTGATTTTGATTTTGATTTTGTTTTCGTTTCCGCTTCTAAGACCCGCACAAACCTCACCCCATGAACCTGGGCACCCCGGTTAAGTCACCAAACATAGCGAACCACTGAAGGTATACCTTAATTTTGGGAGGCGGGTATGATTACCACCGCCCCGGGAACCATTTTTGGGTAATCAACACCTCTGTCATATGTCACTTTGCAGTGACATTCGTGACTTAGCAGGAGTGCCCGGTTCAAGGAGTGAGATTTGTCTAGGTCCGTGCGGCGAACGCGTTCGCTCACCTACTGCGTGGCAAGCCGGATTGGGAGAGACTGATTTTTTGTGACTTAGCAGGGCTGCTCGGGTTCAAGGGATGAGATTTGTCTAGGTCTTTGCGGTGAACGGGTTTGCCCACCTACTGCATTACGGACCGGATTGGGAGAGACTGGTTGAGGGAGACCTTATTTTTTTTACATTAGCTCCACACAGGAAGCTCTGAAGAAAATAAATCCCGTCAAGGCCTATGTCTTCTTTGGGGATGCAATGCATTATCGGGGAATACGTATGATTCCTCGATTATGCATTGCATTACGATCTCTACGAATTCGGAAGTCGCAAGAACAAATTGCATTACGATCAATACGAATTCGGAAGTCGCAAGAACAAATTGTTGCGTGCGAAAGTAAATATTATTTTGATTTAAATGTATAATTCAACGATATCTAAGGGGCATTGCGACCTTGACTACGAATTCGGGAGTCGCAAGTTCGAATTGTGGCGTGCAGAGGTAATTTTTATTTGATACGTTTGTATAATACAACAATAATGCAGTGCAGTGCGATCTTGACTACGAATTCGGATGTCGCAAGTTTAAATGGCATGCGCCAGTTAATTTTATTTTGATAAATACATATATTTCCTCGATAATGCACTGCCTCACTATCTTGGCTACGAATTCGGAAGTCGCCAGTTCGAATTGTGGCGTGCGGAGGTAATTTTTATTTGAAACGTTTGTATAATACAACAATAATGCAGTGCAGTGCGATCTTGACTACGAATTCGGATATCGCAAGTTCGGATATTGATTTTGATTTTGGTTTTGGTTTGAGATTTTAATTTTGATTTGGACTTTGACTTTGATTTTGGTGTTTGTTTGAGATTTTGATTTTGATTTTGAATTTGATTTTGACTTTTGATTTTGTTTTCGTTTCCGCTTCTAAGACCCGCACAAACCTCACCCCATGAACCTGGGCACCCCGGTTAAGTCACCAAACATAGCGAACCACTTAAGGTATACCTTAATTTTGGGAGGCGGGTATGATTACCACCGCCCCGGGAACCATTTTTGGGTAATCAACACCTCTGTCATATGTCACTTTGCAGTGACATTCGTGACTTAGCAGGAGTGCTCGGTTCAAGGAGTGAGATTTGTCTAGGTCCGTGCGGCGAACGCGTTCGCTCACCTACTGCGTGGCAAGCCGGATTGGGAGAGACTGATTTTTTGTGACTTAGCAGGGCTGCTCGGGTTCAAGGGATGAGATTTGTCTAGGTCTTTGCGGTGAACGGGTTTGCCCACCTACTGCATTACGGACCGGATTGGGAGAGACTGGTTGAGGGAGACCTTATTTTTTTTACATTAGCTCCACACAGGAAGCTCTGAAGAAAATAAATCCCGTCAAGGCCTATGTCTTCTTTGGGGATGCAATGCATTATCGGGGAATACGTATGATTCCTCGATAATGCATTGCATTACGATCTCTACGAATTCGGAAGTCGCAAGAACAAATTGCATTACGATCAATACGAATTCGGAAGTCGCAAGAACAAATTGTTGCGTGCGAAAGTAAATATTATTTTGATTTAAATGTATAATTCAACGATATCTAAGGGGCATTGCGACCTTGACTACGAATTCGGGAGTCGCAAGTTCGAATTGTGGCGTGCAGAGGTAATTTTTATTTGATACGTTTGTATAATACAACAATAATGCAGTGCAGTGCGATCTTGACTACGAATTCGGATGTCGCAAGTTTAAATGGCATGCGCCAGTTAATTTTATTTTGATAAATACATATAATTCCTCGATAATGCACTGCCTCACTATCTTGGCTACGAATTCAGAAGTCGCCAGTTCGAATTGTGGCGTGCGGAGGTAATTTTTATTTGAAACGTTTGTATAATACAACAATAATGCAGTGCAGTGCGATCTTGACTACGAATTCGGATGTCGCAAGTTCGGATATTGATTTTGATTTTGGTTTTGGTTTGAGATTTTAATTTTGATTTGGACTTTGACTTTGATTTTGGTGTTTGTTTGAGATTTTGATTTTGATTTTGAATTTGATTTTGACTTTTGATTTTGTTTTCGTTTCCGCTTCTAAGACCCGCACAAACCTCACCCCATGAACCTGGGCACCCCGGTTAAGTCACCAAACATAGCGAACCACTTAAGGTATACCTTAATTTTGGGAGGCGGGTATGATTACCACCGCCCCGGGAACCATTTTTGGGTAATCAACACCTCTGTCATATGTCACTTTGCAGTGACATTCGTGACTTAGCAGGAGTGCTCGGTTCAAGGAGTGAGATTTGTCTAGGTCCGTGCGGCGAACGCGTTCGCTCACCTACTGCGTGGCAAGCCGGATTGGGAGAGACTGATTTTTTGTGACTTAGCAGGGCTGCTCGGGTTCAAGGGATGAGATTTGTCTAGGTCTTTGCGGTGAACGGGTTTGCCCACCTACTGCATTACGGACCGGATTGGGAGAGACTGGTTGAGGGAGACCTTATTTTTTTTACATTAGCTCCACACAGGAAGCTCTGAAGAAAATAAATCCCGTCAAGGCCTATGTCTTCTTTGGGGATGCAATGCATTATCGGGGAATACGTATGATTCCTCGATAATGCATTGCATTACGATCTCTACGAATTCGGAAGTCGCAAGAACAAATTGCATTACGATCAATACGAATTCGGAAGTCGCAAGAACAAATTGTTGCGTGCGAAAGTAAATATTATTTTGATTTAAATGTATAATTCAACGATATCTAAGGGGCATTGCGACCTTGACTACGAATTCGGGAGTCGCAAGTTCGAATTGTGGCGTGCAGAGGTAATTTTTATTTGATACGTTTGTATAATACAACAATAATGCAGTGCAGTGCGATCTTGACTACGAATTCGGATGTCGCAAGTTTAAATGGCATGCGCCAGTTAATTTTATTTTGATAAATACATATAATTCCTCGATAATGCACTGCCTCACTATCTTGGCTACGAATTCGGAAGTCGCCAGTTCGAATTGTGGCGTGCGGAGGTAATTTTTATTTGAAACGTTTGTATAATACAACAATAATGCAGTGCAGTGCGATCTTGACTACGAATTCGGATGTCGCAAGTTCGGATATTGATTTTGATTTTGGTTTTGGTTTGAGATTTTAATTTTGATTTGGTCTTTGACTTTGATTTTGGTGTTGGTTTGAGATTTTGATTTTGATTTTGAATTTGATTTTGAGTTTTGATTTCGATTTCGATTTCGATTTAGATTTAGATTTTGACTTTTGATTTTGATTATAAAAGTGCAATATAAAATAACTCAATGTCTATTTTTAAATTATTGTGGCATTGTAAATGAGGTTTTTTCGTAACCCAAATTCTCAATAGAAATCAACACAAACAGGCAATTCCGAAAGCGTTGTTAAAATCAATGAAATAGACGTAAGCTTCTATATTCATTTTAATTTTAAAATACTTACGTAATACAATGTTATTTTAACTAATTAATTATTTTGACAAATGCCTATTTATTTGACCGAAAATTAGTTACTGTTGTTGAATAATAATATTAATTATAAGACATTATAATATCTATGTATTTACAAATGACAGCAATTGGGATCAGTTTTTATTTTTATCGTTTTATTGTTCATTTTTCATATTATAATATCAAAATATATTATAATATGAAAAAAGTTTAACATTTTACTAACATTACTTTGCGAAACTAACATCAAAGATCATTTACTAACTGACCATAAACATATAACAAAAATACAATAAAATAAGGTATAAAGGTTGGTTTTATTTTTTATTTTTTATTGTAACTGCAAAATTTCATCGACGGAGGAATTAATGTTTGGGTTAGTCTCATTTTGAGCCTTTATTGACTGGCCTACAAGGCAGGGGCCGCCTCTGGTTACCGGCTATTTTAAAATTATGTTTTCATAGCTTTTAAGGCGATCCACTAGTACAGGAAAAAATCGAAATTTGAATTCACGCCCTTTTATGGGAGGAGTTTTAAAATACTTGAGAAAAAGCTTTTGGAAAGGTTGGAAAAGATATTTGAGAATTTTTTTTACATGTTGATTTCGTAAAGGCCTGTAAAAAACATTAATTCCTTTTTTATGCATTGTTTATTGTAATAAAACGGAATTTTTAAATTGATTTCACGAAAACAAGCAGCGCGGACCCTAACACGTTGTTTCTCCGCTATATAAGAAACTGAATTTGCCACATTATGCAATAAAACCATATCCGAAAAAGTGTTTATAAGTAGGAGAGTTTGCACTAAAAAATGTTTTTTATAGACCTAATACTTTATTTTTTCTAAGCTTATTAAAAGACATTAAAAAAATGACCGATATTTTTAAGGGCCAAGGTATGTTCTACACGAAGTATTTAATTGAAGCATTTATAATACGTCTAAGCGGTCAAATTTTCAAAACAAAAACATACGATTTTGTATGATTTTGCATTATTTAGTATGGCTTCATCTTAATGACCTGAATTATGAGTTGGTTTCTTTCTGAGTTTGCATGGAACCAATCTAAAACTATTTAAAGAGGAAAGATTTGATTGTTTGTTTGTTTGCATTGAATAGGCTCCGAAACTACTGAACCGATTTGAAAAATTCTTTCATTGGTAGGAAGCTACACTATTCCCGGTTGACATAGGCTATATGATATTTTCAAAAAAAAATTAGGGATCGTTACTAAAACTCCAATAATGTAGCCCAAGGTGTAAAAAAAATACCTAAAATATTCTTTACATCGCGTGCGCTGCGAAAACTATTAACAATAGAATAAAATAATGTAGTACGACTTTGTAGAAAACATCATTATTTACAAAAAGTTTTGCGACAGCATATGTCTAACTATTATAGTTATACCACAAAAAGTGTTTATTTATTTTAAAAATTTAATTAAAATGACGCCGCGTCAAATGGCTCTTTATTTGTATCTTGGTTTTAATCCTTATCAAAATAAATTACTTCATATTCAAGACGGCTTCAATACCTTTATTTAACTATTTGAATTATTCAATTCGGACATTTTATTCTAAAGTTACCACGAGTTTAAAAATAGCCCCGTTTGGGGAAAGGGTTGAGAAAGTCTGATTGGAGAATTCATAATCCATCCGGTCCGCCACGCAGTTGGTGGGTAAACGCATTCTCCGCCAAGACTTAGACAAATCTCAACTTCTAAACCCAGGCACCCCTGCTAAGTCACCAAACGTTGTGAACCACTTGGAGTAACCTACGGCAAGGATGTTGGTTATCCGATAAATAGTTCCCGGGGCGGAGTTACACATATCCGCCTCCAAATTGATATTCCTTTGTTGGGAGACGGGTCGAGGGACTAATATAGGTATTTTATGAATGTACCGCACAATAGTCCCAGATGCTCTCTTCTATCTGGAGCTAATGAAACTAAAGACGGGTTGTTTCAAAAAATTTTACGGATTCATCAAATATTTGAAATTATTTTTTTACGACCTGTGTAAGTTCTATTCAAATTCTGTATTATTTCAGATTGATAGAGCAACTGGCCTATAATGATATAATGACGGAACTTGAATAGAACGTGAAAATTATCTTAAAATATTTGATTATATTACAAAATTACAATTTGAGGTTTTACTCATAGTTAAAAATAAATATTCCTCCTAGACTTGCAGAAAAGTCAATAGACGTCGCATATTAAAACGCACGCAGCAGGTGGGCAGAGGCATCCATCGCCAAGGCCTGGACAAATCTTACCCGAGGAATCGGGCACGCCCGCTAAGTCACCGAACAGAGAGAACCACTTGGGGTGACCTATGGCAGAGGTGTTGGTTATCCAATAAATGGTTCTCGGGGCGACGATACACTTATCCACCTCCCATGTTATTCCCAGTTGAGAGGCGAGTTGAGGGAGTTCTAGGTTAGGACTCTTTCAATTAGTCTCTCCCAACCTGGCCCGCCACGCAGTAGGTGGGCAATCGCATTCGTCGCAAAGACCTGGACAAACCTCTCCCCTTAAAACCGGGAATCCCTGTTAAGTCACTAAACGTAGTGAGTTTCTTGCGGTGACCTATGGCGGAGGTGTTGGTTATCCAATAAATGGTTCCCGGGGCGATGGAACAAATCGGACTCTCTCAACCTCCCAAATTGGGTTGAGAGAGTCCAGTAGAAGAGTTCTAGGTTAGGTCTCCTTCAATCAGTCTCTCCCGTTCTGGCCTGCCATGAAGTAAGTGGGCAAACACATTCTCCTCAAAGACCTAGACAAACCTCACCCCTTGAACCTGGGCACCCCTGCTAAGTCACTGAAAGTAGTGAACCGCTTGGTATGACCTATGGCAAAGGTTTGGTTAATCAATAAATGGTTCCCGGGGCGGTGGTGTGCGTAATCCTCTTCCCAATATACCTATAATATTAATGATAAGTTTTTAGATTTTCACGGCCAAAAGCATTTTCGTTGTTTGTTTTTTAGGTGTTATGCCGTGTTGCGCTACCTCCTTTTTTATCCGACGTTTTGGACAGCGTTGCAGTGTCCATCATCAGGGCAGATCCGGCAGATTGTCGCAGACATCGTCGGATCTGCTGGATCCGCCCTGACGATGAACACTGCAACGCTGTCCGAAACGTCTGCTAAAGAAGGAGGTAGCCAACACAAAACAAAAAACGAAAATATAATATTAATGTATGTAGGTTTGCTGAATTGCAGCCAAAAATATTTTAAAACATACATCATGTAACATGCATATCTTCAATGGATTACAAATGTCAAATATTTCAAAACGGTTCACAGCAATGTATTTTCTTTACTTTTACGTAAAAATTAAACCAACTCGTTCGGTATCATTTTTTACGGAGTGCCTTGAAAATAGTTTCCATAGTGTGGATTATCATTGTGGGTGGTAGAGCCCGTTCACACTTCTGGCTAGGCATGAGTGCAGGTGTTCAAAACAAACTGGGTGTTTAAAAATGTTTGGAAGAAAATAATTATCGATTTTTTCTTTTTTAATTATTTTATTTATATAGATGTTTTTATTATTTGGAATGGCTAAAAGCTTATCAACTTTGAACTTCAATGAAGAATGCCCGAAGTAAAAACCATTGAAATCCCGCTTTTTTAAATATTTAAAAACATCTAATCGCATATCCCATTACTAAAAATTGCGTTTTAACTGAGAAAAATGAAATTATGTGTGGTATATTTTTGTTTATCAGTTGTTTAAAAAATAAAGCACGTTTTAATAAGTAAGGACATTTTTTTCGAAAAGTAGTTCTTTAGAGTAGGTATTTATTATGTTATTTTTTTGGGCAAAAAATTGTGTTACCTTTACATAGTATAAAATGAAGTCACTTCCGCTGTCTGTGCGCTTAGATCTTTTAAACTAAGCAACAAATTTTCATGCGGTTTTCACCAATAGATAGAGTGATTCATGAGGAAGGTTTTAGAGTATATAATTTGTCAAGGTTTTGTGTTAATTGGCTGAAATAGGGCTGGCAAGCAGGCAGTGGGCATCGGGCAGTCGGCAGCAAGCGGGCGGTGTCGATTTGATTTAACAGATGGCGTTGGTTATAAAGGTTGGGTAGTGGCGTGGCGTTGTGATGGCGTTATGTTTCGTTAGTCACAGCAACATGTGGCCTGGTCTGCTAGTTTTTAACTAAAAGTATACTATCTCGGGAATGACTAGCTTAATTAAAAAAAAAAAAAATTAAATCATTGTTTTTACCTTACTTAAGAAAATATTTTAGAAATCATAATTAATACTTTCTTACGACGGCGACGGCCAAGGAGCCGCCTTTTTATATTAAAGTGATATTAAAAAGATTTCACAATCTACTCTTTCATAGATGGCGCAAGTTTAATTATTTTAGGGAACACGCTTTTTACAAGTAGTGCCTTATTAAGATGAATGAATTGTTAGCGCCCATTCATGCGTAATATGAATATGAATAAATAGTTTTTTTGGTTTAAATAAATCTTTCAAAAATGGCAAACATATACCATATTGTATCGGTAATTCAATCCATTATTGTATTTGTACGCCTTTCTTGAAAGATTTATTCAAACCAAAAAAACTATTTATTCATATTCATATTGCAACTGTACGGGCGCAAACAATTAATTCATCTTAATATTTTAAAGCACAACTTAAAAAAAAAAGTTTTACGCTAAAATAATTAAACTCGCGCCATCTACATATAATATAGAGGCGTTCTTTTAAGGTGAAGTTATACGTGAAATCCTATTTAGATTAATCTTTATGACGAATTGGCTTACAGTATCAACATCAAAAAATATGCTACGGATAAATTGAAGCTTTTACTAGGTTTTTTATGTAATGGAATTAGAATAAAATTATTATTTACATAACAAAAACAAAATAAGCGTAAACCACTAAAAAAATGTTTTTTCATGACTTAACTATGAAGTAATACAAGAAACATTTTTATAAAAATACTCCTTTATGGGTAAGACCATTTTTGAGGTTTTCTATGTTCTAACTTTTTTTCACTCTTATAAAATTATGGACAAAATAAATAAAAACCACTTTTTCGCTTACTTGCCGCGCGCAAATAAGACGCTCGATTGCAAATTTTGCAGGCACGAGAATCGAAATACTTCTAGCGTTTATATTCCTCTTAAGTATCACATTTACTTGGAATTCTGAGTTTGTTTGAGTCTCAAAAGTCTAAAAAATCCACTTTCCGTCACATAATCGAGATGAAACTTGGTACACAGTCGATTCTTTCTGTCTCTGAAATTTTATGTTTATGTAATAAATAAAATTTGCCAATGCAGTTCGGCCCACATTTTCATTAATTAATACTAATGAGGCTACTGTGAAATAAGTTTTAACATAAAACATAATCGTAAAAATTGATTAATTTTTATTGAATTTGTTACCACACTGTAGATTTGCTAAAAATTTAAAATAATATTCAGATATATTTTTAAATAGCGGCAACATGAATATATCAAGTTACCGACATCCGGTCTTTAATACAATGGTTTTTAGAATATTTCAACCACTCGGATACGTAAGCGTGTTAATATATATAACAATAGCCGTAAAATAAGCGCGTTTTTTCGTGTGTTCCCACAGAAGTCGTTATAACTCTGTTATTGTTCTAGTGATAACCCTAAAACAAAAAGTAGAAGATCCATATTGAATGCTTCACATTTCTATTCAAAGTTGTCCATAGAAGTACATAAAAAATACTAATTTTGTAGAAACAGTTTTCACCCCCAAATCACCTACGCGCTGTTAGACATTATTAATTTTTTAAATATTCTTGTATGAAATGGTAAAAGGTAGGTGACAAAATTGTTTATTTATTCAATAGAATAAGTGTTATTTTTACATAATCAGTGATTTTAGTACCGTTTCCACATAAAAACATCGCGTGAGTCATTTTTACAATATTTTTATGTTTGCTTTCTAAATTTTAATATTTATAAATGTTAATATTTTTTTGTAATATAACAATTTGAAACCTTATTTCAAACAAACGTTTCAAGTTTTTAGTTTTTTTCTGTTATTTGTTTATGGGGTGTTATACCGTGTTGCGCTACCTCCTTCTTTGGCCGACGTTTCGGACAGCGTTGCAGTGTCCTTCATCAGGGCAGATCCGGCAGATGTGTGACAGTTTTTAGTATTCGGCTACGTTCAGATATGTTCCATTTATTGACCCTTAATTGTGAAGCGGAAATAACACAAAGTTTTATAAATCTGGCAGTTCGTTTAAGACAAAAAACTTGCATAATCGCAAAATACCTGAGTGGTTAAAATATTGTGATACAAATTAATTTTAAAAGTAAACAAACGATTTCCGACCAGAGGTGACCATAATTTCTGTTGAACATTTACAGGAAATACAGTTTTCTACTCCAAAACTTATGGGAAAACTATAATATTATTCAATGTGAATAGTGTTATAATCACCGCCAGACTTGGCAATGTCTGTAATCATGACGTCTGTTTATCGTGTATATTAATTAGTGCATGATGCACATTCGAAATCAAATATGAAGTGTAGGTAATTTTTTTTTCTTCAAACTTCGCAAATAAACTTTGTGGCTTCATTATTGCTTCAATGAGAATAAGTAATTTTGTAAACACCACTATTTTATTAATATTATCGACATGTTTCAAAAACAATGTTATCTTCGTCAGCATAAAAGATTAATAATTTTAACAATTAATCATTATCCGGTTATTATCAATTGAACTACGGTGTCCCCATACAACATATTGCGTGGCTGAAAAACTTTATAAGTAAATGAATAATACTATGAAGTACACTCCCAAACCAGATCGTGTTTTAGATTTTTTGTGAAATTCTTTCTAAACTAAATGTAGCTTCGTTCTTTCAAAAAAATTAGAGTCCTTGCGAGAGCCTTGAAGGAGTAACCATCTGTTACTTATACCAGGGCGGGTAAGTGGTGGATAATAACCTCCAATGCTCGTAGCCAGTAGGACTATTGCATCCCTAATTGGGATATGTTGTGAGGCTGAAGGGTGTGAAAGCTCAACTGTTTGACTACCGGTGTGACTCCAAAGTTCATCAAATTATTGTAGATTACCGGTTTCACTTTAAACCAAAGTTCACCGGATAGTAGTTTACCGGTTTGACTTAAACCAAACCAATTTTTTAATGTAGTTCAAGTACCGTACCGATCAAAGTTCATAAGAATTGAGCTGTAGCTCAAATGTGTTGCTGTAGGCAAATCGCCGGTCAGCAGCTCTGACCACTGAGCTATAGCGGCTTATGGCTTTGGCGGGTATTAGATAAGCCGCCATAGCTCAGTGGTCAGAGCTGCTGACCGGCAATCAGATGGTCACGGGTTCAATTCCCGTTGGCGGCCAGTATCTTTTCTCGGAAGATTTTTTCAATGTAGATGAGTGTTTCAGGCTGATAATTATTGATTATAATATTTGGAATCTTATTTTATATAATTACATTTTTACAGTACCCGTATTTGATTGTGTAACATTTAAAAAAAAAAATTATTATACTTTATACTTGATCGACGCTTTTATTGCACATTATTAATTATTTTATTGAGACTAAATTTGGTAAACTTCTTTTCAAGGGATTATTTCATAAAAAAATATTTTGCATTATGATAAACTAATAATTATTATCTACCTTAAAAACAAACTAAAACTACGAAACTAAAAACTACGTATCCGCTGGTTGAATTCCTTTGTACAATTCACTTATCGAATACTCATACCTCTCATACACAATGAGTATTCGATAAGTGAATTGTACAAAGGAATTCAACCAACCTTTGTACAATTCACTTATCGAATACTCATTGTGTATGAGAGGTATGAGTATTCGATAAGTGAATTGTACAAAGGAATTCAACCACCGGATTCGTAGCTTTTAGTTTAGATTTAGTTTGTTTTTAGAGTAGATAATAATTATTAGTTTATCATAATGCAAAATATTTTTTTATGAAATAAACACTTGTGTTGTACCTACTTATGTCTCTCATGCTCTGTTTATTATTTTATGTATTATGTACTTCTTATTATGCTATATACTTGTTATAATGCTCCTGTACAATTTAATCACATGTAAAATCCATCAAGTCGTAAACAAATAAATAAATAAAATAATATTATTATTTGTAATTAACTGTATTTCATTTACCCCGTCCCATATACATCGATTTAAAATTTCTCCCCATATTTAAAATTATTCCCCGTCCACATCGATTTTAAAAAAATGTCCTCCATATCCCAATTCATTTTGCCTCAGAATTACTAGCCTAAAGGTTGTTTAGTAATGTATTATAAAAAAAATGTAGAGAGGGAGTAAACTGGCATTCTACCAACGGTTTATCCATGGAACATGTTTTTTTATTCAAAAGTTGTGTGTTTTCGTACGCTTGAATACTATTTTATTTAAGTACATTGTCTTTAAATTAAAAAAGATAGGTCTTCATAGATGACGATTTTTATCGGTGCTTTATTAGAAAAACCTTGGCAAATATTTGGTTTGAAGTATTATTGCATACCTATATCACACAAAAGCAATAAAAAAGAAAGATTTTATTAAATAATTCAAAAAGTTGTATACGGGTCATTCCGCCGTTTCGTTCAAATCGCATGTTCACGCAAAAAAGTCATATGAAAGTTAATGTTTATCAAGAAAGTTTTATTGTAAGATGTAGCTATTTAAAAAAGGAAAAAGGAGTATTTCCCGAATTAGGCATTTGTTACTTAATTGCTTCATGATTTACAAAAAACATGTTAAAATTTCATTACCTTCCCTTTGCAAATGAGCGACCGGTAAATTGATCTATAATAAAAATCAGTTTACACTAATAAAATCACTACATTCATTAATCGACCTGTATGTACAACTAATTATGCATATTTATTTGTGTTTAATTTATTTTTAAAGCTACTGTATCATAGAAAGAATTGAGATTTTGTTTTTGTCCAGAGAAAATCGTTGTCGTCTTCCGCGAAAGCGGTAATTAAAATTGAGACCGCTTTTATCCCTGTTCGTCAGCTGTACACCGCCCCGCACCTCCGTTACTTATCAGTGTACCGCTACATCCAGACGGGGGAGGACATGTGTCGCTGAATAAAGAAATATCTGCGATCTAAGTGCTCGAAAACAACTTTGTCACTGACCAGGCATCATTACCTTCCAGCATTTTTTAAAGTAAGTACATGTTTTAAAAATTCGAATCGGGTATCTATAAACTATAATTAGTCGGACTATTTTTGATTGAATCATAAAGATTTGTAATGTCATTATTAAGCGAGTAATTGAGGAAAGATTGTCAAAACTTCATTACCCTCCGATTCATTACCTTCCGTATCGTCAAATTTTTTGCTGGATGGTAATGAAGAGGTGTGGAGGGTAATGAAAAATTTGTAAGGGTTATTTTTACGTACATCTAGGACCATGTTTAGGGTTAATAAAAGCTAATATTATTAATAAAAGCAGTTTCTTGCGTTCTAGCGTCTGACAATTTCGGGTTTGGTGAAACACATATTTTCATTTTATCTATTTTCTTATATGGAAAAACAATCTGTTAAAATTTACCCTTAGAATTTTTATTTGAAAATCGATTTTTTATTCAATAATATAATTATTCAAATGTAAACGAATATATTAAACAAATGATTTAACATTCCCCTACAATCACAAGATGTTTCATTCCTTCGGTTGTCTATCAAAACTGATGAATTTTAACACAATTTCAAGTTTCTAAACAAATCCAGATTTAAACAAAAATCTACATAACTGGGCATCAAGAGTCCAACGCAAATTTCTTGATTAAAAAACGATATCACTTCTGTTAGATTTTCAATCATTTAGGCAAAAAATTATTAAACAAATATGTACAAGCAGTAACAATTTTTAGGCTCTCTTGTAAAAGTTATGAAATTATTCATTTTTGTTCTTCAACTTCTCATTTAATCCGATACTTATGATAATTTTTCTTTATTATTTGTTACAGGCTTAACAATTTAAACCACAATGGCAAAGTTAAATAAAAAACTGAAAAAAGAAGATAAGTTATCCAAGGACAGGCTACGTAAGCAACAAAAATATGCAGAGATTAAAAACAATCCGGAACTGTACAGTCTTCAGAAAGTGAAAGAAAAAAAAGATACTTAATGCGAAAAGCGCAAAAAAAGATTTGCAGCATTGAAGATATGAGTGAAAGAGCACAGAGAGAGCAAAGACGAAGATGGCGAAAGAACTCTCTAAATTATTTGAAGAAAAAAGAGTAGCAGCGTAAAATAGAAACGATTACAGTAGAAAATATGCTTCCAATTCATGAAAATGTCACGAAACTACCCAATAATGTGCAAAACACTGTAGATCCTGACCCCCTCACAGTCGAGAATGAACAACAAATCACACAAAAAAACATGCGTGCTCTAACGAATGTTAGGAAATTAAGGTACAGATCTATGAAAATCATTAAAAAGTTACAGGACCAGATAAGCAAACTTAAGAATGAGAAAAGAAACGAACAAAAAAAAAAAGGAAGCGTTGCAGCTACAAAATGCAAATACAGCAATCGAAGATACAGTAGAGAAAAAAGTAAACGACATAGCTAAATACATCCCAATGAATAAAGTCGAAGATGTAAAAAAGAAATGGTTGTTCAGTGAATCGCTGTCGCGAGGATTAAATGAAAAATACAAGGCTTTAAAAAAAACAGAGAAAAGACAGTTTGCGAATGAAATACTGAGAGACAAGAACAAGCTAAAGAAATATAAAGTCCTCAACAAAGTTCCCTTTCATATCAGAAAGACTTTAGCTGAAAACAAGAATAACAAAACAAATGAAATAAAACGGAAGATACAAGATTTTTTTGAAGATGTTAATAGCCAGGTAGCTCCCGGAAAAAAAGAATTTGTGAAACGCAAAGGTTTAAAAAAAACAAAAAAGATATATTACAGGTAACTTCAAAAATCTCCACAACAAATTCTGCAAAGAACAAAAAAAAGCTATTCGACTTTTTGCAAATATAGACCCTACTGGACTGTTTTACTAAAAAAAGAACGAGACACTTGCCAATGCAAACTTCACTGTAACGTTAACCTTCTAATTAAAGCTCTGAAGAAAGCAAAGATAATTGCAGAAGGATCAGCGACAGAAGTATTGACAAGTTTGTTTTTTTCCATTTGTATTTTGATATTTTGTCCATTATTTTTTAACAATTCATACAAATATTGCAAGCATAAGTAAGCAGAACTGATTACGCATGAAAAAATGTATTTCTTGTCTCCAATGCTCAAAAGTCTGAATAAAGAATTTAGTTTTTCACTTTAATCGTTTTTTCTTCCTTTTCCTAATCCGCTCATCACTTCAGGTCAAATGATACTTATATCTATTTTATTATTCAATTTCAATTCATTTTTCATTATTCACAGAAATTTTAAGAACTTACAAGGTGTTCAATACCATCTATTAATGTTTCATTACCAAACTTCATTACCATCCAAATTTATAAATTACCATCCTACCGTTTTTCATTACCATCCACCCCTTCATTATCTTCCATCAATTTTCTTCGTATCTAAGTGTCGCACAAAGGTGCCCTTTTCACCTCTCTACATCTGATAGGTACAGGAACCCATTTCTATAAAAATATATAGTAAAAACGCAAAAAAAAAAAATTCCGCGGAAACAGGCAAATTTGAACGAAACGGCGGAATGACCCATACAGATATTGAAACAGTCTTGAATATGAAGTAATTTATTTTGATAAGGATTAAAACCAAGATACAAATAAATAGCCTTTTCAAGCGCGACATTTTAATAATTTTTTTAAAATAAAAGAATAATTATTGTGGCATAACCATAATAGTTAGACATATGCTGTCGCGACCTTTTTTGTAAATAATGATGTGTTCTACAAAGTCGTTTTACATTATTTTATTCTATCATTAATAGTTTTCGCAGCGCACGCGATGTAAAGAATATTTTAGGTAATTTTTATACACCTTGGGTTACATTATTGGACTTTTAGTAACGATCCCTAATTTTTTTTGAAAATATCATATAGCCTATGTCAACCGGGGATAGTGTAGCTTCCCAACAGCGAAAGAATTTTTCAAATCGGTTCAGTAGTTTCGGAGCCTATTCAATGCAAACAAACAAACAAACAAACAAATCTTACCTCTTTATAGTGTAGTAGAAGTAGATAGATA
This sequence comes from Limnephilus lunatus, assembly GCA_917563855.2. Lineage (NCBI taxonomy): Eukaryota > Metazoa > Arthropoda > Insecta > Trichoptera > Limnephilidae > Limnephilus > Limnephilus lunatus. The sequence continues at coordinate 39,631,929 of OU830604.1, forward strand.
GTAGAAGTGTGTTAGATTAGAATGATCGCCTTTCGGAACGGTGAACGGTGGAACAACTCATAATGAAACATACTGAGAAGCACTTCAGAAAACATAGGTTGAATAGGTTAAGTTAGGTTAGGGTTACCGGCTTTTTTAAAATTATATTTTCATAGCATTTAATGACCTTTCTAAGGAGGTTCTGAGTTATTATGAGTTGGTTTATTTCTGAGTTGACATGGAACCTTTCGGAACATCGCCTTGCAACGAAATGGGAGGGATGGATTCACACGTCCGTCACTCCTAGACATACTGACCCCCAGATTCCTACTCACACCTACTACCCCATTCCTTCCCTGAACATCCTCTTCTTCCTTTCCTAAAAATACGCTCCACACTGCATCCCTAAAGATGACATTGGCCTTGAGGGGATTTATTTTCTTCAGGGCTTCCTGTGTGGAGCTAATGTAAGAAAAAAGGTCTCCCTCAACCAGTCTCTCCCGATCCAGTCCGTAACGCAGTAGGTGGGCAAACCCGTTCGCCGCAAAGACCTAGACAAATCTCATCCCTTGAACCCGAGCATATACATATATTATCAAAATAAAATACAATATGAACTTACGACTGTATTGTAATGCGTTACCGAGGAATAAAACAAATTTATTAAATAAAATTTACTGGTGCACGCCAATTTTGAACTTGCGACATCCGAATTCGTAGTCAAAGATCATAATGCAACGCATTATTGAGGAATCATACATAGATATTTATCAAAATAAAATTTACTTGTGCACGCCAATTTTGTACTTGCGACCTCCGAATTCGTAGTCAAGGATCACAATGCAACGCATTATTGAGGAATAATGCATAGATATTTATCAACATAAAATTTACTTACGCACGCCAATTTTGAACTTGCGACTTCCGAATTTGTAGTCAAGATCGTACCGCAACGCATTATCGAGGAATTATATCTAAATATTTACCAACATAAAATTTATTATTTTTGAACTTGTGACTTCCGAAATCATAACCAAGATCGTAATGCAACGCGTTATCGAGGAATTATAAAAATTTAACAAAATAAAATTTACTTGCGCACGCCAATTTTGAACTTGCGACATCCGAATTCATAGTCAAGGATCATAATGCAACGCATTATTGAGGAATAATACATAGATATTTATCAAAATAAAATTTACTTGCGCACGCCAATTTTGAAATTGCGACATCCGAATTCGTAGTCAAGAATCATAATGCAACGCATTATTGAGGAATTATATATAGATATTTATCAAAATAAAATTTACTTGCGCACGCCAATTTTGAACTTGCGACATCCGAATTCGTAGTCAAGGTTCATAATGCAACGCATTATTGAGGAATCATACATAGACTTTTATCAAAATAAAATTTACTTGTGCACGCCAATTTTGTACTTGCGACATCCGAATTCGTAGTCAAGGATCATAATGCAACGCATTATTGAGTAATCATACGTAGATATTTATCAAAATTATATTTACTTGCGCACGCCAATTTTGAACTTGCGACTTCCGAATTCGTAGTCAAGATCGTACTGCATCGCATTATCGAGGAATTATATCTAAATATTTACCAACATAAAGTTTATTATTTTTGAACTTGTGACTTCCGAATTCATAACCAAGATCGTAATGCAACGCGTTATCGAGGAATTATAAAAATTTAACAAAATAAAATTTACTTGCGCACGCCAATTTTGAACTTGCGACATCCGAATTCATAGTCAAGGATCATAATGCAACGCATTATTGAGGAATAATACATAGATATTTATCAAAATAAAATTTACTTGCGCACGCCAATTTTGAAATTGCGACATCCGAATTCGTAGTCAAGAATCATAATGCAACGCATTATTGAGGAATTATATATAGATATTTATCAAAATAAAATTTACTTGCGCACGCCAATTTTGAACTTGCGACATCCGAATTCGTAGTCAAGGTTCATAATGCAACGCATTATTGAGGAATCATACATAGACTTTTATCAAAATAAAATTTACTTGTGCACGCCAATTTTGTACTTGCGACATCCGAATTCGTAGTCAAGGATCATAATGCAACGCATTATTGAGTAATCATACGTAGATATTTATCAAAATTATATTTACTTGCGCACGCCAATTTTGAACTTGCGACTTCCGAATTCGTAGTCAAGATCGTACTGCATCGCATTATCGAGGAATTATATCTAAATATTTACCAACATAAAGTTTATTATTTTTGAACTTGTGACTTCCGAATTCATAACCAAGATCGTAATGCAACGCGTTATCGAGGAATTATACAAATTTAACAAAATAAAATTTACTTGCGCACGCCAATTTTGAACTTGCGACATCCGAATTCGTAGTCAAGGATCATAATGCAATGCATTATCGAGGAATCATATATATTTATCAAAGTAAAATTTATTGCGCACGCCAAAATTTGAACTTGCGACTTCCGAATTCGTAGCCAAGATCGTAATGCAACGCATTATCACCCCTCGAACCCGGGCACCCTTGCTAAGTCATCAAAAGTATCGAACCACTTGGGATGACGTATGACAGATGTGTTTATCCAATAAATGTTTCCCGGGCGGCGGAGCCTAGCAACAAAAACCCGCGGAAGTATATTATTAGAATTTTATAAAATACAGAAAGATATATTTTTCAAGTCGGTACCGCGGCCGTTATAATATTACGTTTTGCAACTTCCATATCGGCTCAACCAATGAGCAGTAAAACCAGATATAGGTATATGTTTTTTTATGACCAATCAGAAGGCTTCGTTCATAACGCCATCTTGAACGCCATTCTGATTGGTCATTGTCAGATCAACAATTTTATAGTAAAAGCACATATAGGTACATAAGATATACGATTATGTGGATCAACAACGCATGGCAATTTGGGCGGATCATCAACGCATGGTAAATTGGGCGGATCAACAGTTACGAAGCGTATGATTTCCATACAAATATCGAAAATTTTATGTGTAGTATTTCGTTTACTTTTACTGGGAAACTGGCAACCTTGCTATTTAATGTAACGTTGTTGCAAATTCATACAGAAGTAATCCATTAAAGCCAAGTTATTCGGTGTTAAAGGTGGATCAACACTGTCAAATAACTTCTTACTGGATCAGCATATTACGAGAAGAGGTCAATATATATATATATATATATATATATATATATATATATATATATATTATCAGTATATCTACTATATAGTATACCTACTGATAATATATATATATATATATTATCAGTAGGTATAGGTATATATATATATATATATATATGAATAAATAAATTATAATATACTTTAATTTAATTTAAACATTATTGTTTTTATCATTTTCTCATTTCACAATGTTCCATAAAGGCTACCTAAATGTAGGTTGACACCAAGAAAAAAAACAATAGCTTCATATTTTTAATATCTCGAAGCTTTTGATTAAAAAATGTATCACTATTCGCCTCTGGGCTGCAACAAAGCAAATCAAAGTCACTGATATCTGGTGACTTTTTCCGATAGTCTAACTTTTCCAAAAGCAAAATGTTAGATTTTTATTAATATACCTTCATTATTATTTTTAATTGATAAACTAACGTTTAAACAAGATTTTTATGCATAGCACAAAGGGTAGATAACAAATATTATAATCAATAATTATCAGCCTGAAACACTCATCTTATTTTAACTATAGACAACAACAACTTTTGGCTAGAAATTGCATCCACCGGTTCATCGATCACCGATACGAAACTATATGTGCAATGATTTGACCAATGAACGCGATGCTGCTGTAAAAATACACTAAAAGGCAGAAAATATATACAAGACCATACTTCCCTGGAGGGTCACTAGAGATTAACACTGTTATTGTTTATTTAGAGCAATTAAGACACAGTTCGCACCCAGAGGACATAATTGGGAACTATAATATATAAAATGTTCTGTAATGAGCGTATTTTGGAGACAAAAGCAAAATTTTATGATACTCTCCGATAGGTATTTTTATTTAAGGGTACGAGAGCCCAAAAAGGTACGTTTTTAATTTGGACCTAAATTCTGTTGGGCTTGTTATGCACCTAAGTTCCGGGGGAGTTTATTCCATGCCTTAGGTCCAGACTCTCCGAAAGCGCGATCTTTAAATTTCCTTGTTGTACTTAAATGAAAATTTGTTTTATACTATTGTTATTCGACGTTATATTTTGTGAAAGTAGGTTAACCATTTAGGCGGATGCGGGTACCGCCGCCCAGGGAACAATTTATTGTTTGCATTATGCTTTCATGGCATCAGCTCTACCAACTGAGCTAAAGTGTTTATATCCAATTCGGCCACTTTTAACTGTATTCGACTTCGACTTCGACTACAAACTACCGACATTATCTTCATTTTCTTAAGCACATATTATTAGTTGCTACTTTTATTTATGATTGCAATCAAACCCGAACTAAATGCTATATACTAGTGTCTGGATAAAAATTCTATCCATTTTATTTTTAATACACGACTTCTATTGACTTTTCTGTCATCTAGGTTTATCTTTATTTGTAGACTATTGTGGTTTTTCATATTTCGTTTATAATTATTAGTACTATCTTCTTCTTCAATGATATACTACATTGACGGGAATAACCTTCAAAAGTTATAAAAAGAGAGATATTCTAATAAAATTTGAATTATTATTCTACCTAATATAAACAAGAGGCCAACTTGATTAAGTATCCTGGTTTATTTTGAGGTGGTTTTGGTTTAATCCGATTGTGGCCTCCTATATAATAATACTACATATTACGTACTTTGATTACTACTCATTTCATTACGTAATTACAAAGTTTTTTCGTCTTAAATAATTACGAGATGATGTACTATCACATTTATAAGGATGTTTACGATAAGTATCGAAATGTTTATTCATTTTGCAAGATTTATAAAGATGGTTTTGACAAGGCAATAACTTTCAGTCGGTTTCGATTGCATGCTATAACATAAATTTACCAGTAAATAATCGCTTATTGCAGAATATATTTGAAAATCTTATACGTTGGTTTGCACTGATTTATGTTTCAGAGATGTTCTTCTAATGTCAAATTATTGTCGCGAGTTTGTACATTAATTGCAATGCCTTAAATGCTTCATGCTTTTCTGTTTATTGGGCATCATTTTTCTTATACCCGTGAAAAATCACGGAATATTCTGAATACTTGCTAAATCAATTTGACAATTTTGAAAATGACAATTAAATAATTATGTAAGTTCTTTATTGCCTGTCGAAATTCTTCAAAGATTTGGTTCCAATTTATGATATAATATGACACTTAATTTGAAAACGAATTTGAGTTAATTGAATCATTTTTAAACGCAGGATAAACTCGTAGACAACCAAATATGGTGTGTTTGATCGTATAAAGTTTAAATTATATATTAGGTTACCAGCTTTAAAGCACAATATAATAGTATATTTTAAAGGGTTCCATGACAATTGATCAGCCGACAATTTGCCCACCGACAGTTGGCCAAAGTAAGTATGCGTAGATAATGTACGGCCGTACAACCAAATCGATATACTTATATCTGCAGGCGTCTTTAGTGAAAATTGAACTGAGGATAGTGGGGAGGGGAAGAATTTGTGGAAAATGTACCTAGCTATTTAGATCTAATCACCAAACATGGCTTGAATTTATACATCGGATTTTCACTCAAGATGCCTGCATATAATATGTGAAGGCTTGAAGCTTGCTTAAACGTCCTTAACTTTCCTTTGTCCTGTCTCCGACAACTCAACGCTGAATCTTTTTCTTTAAGTATTTATCAGGTATTTTACGTCCATTATTCAACTAATTTTCTTTGAGGCTTCACTGGGTGGTTGGCTAAGTGACACGGATGCTGGGTGTGATTTATATCAGACTGAATTCAATTTACATTTTTATTGGTATTTGCCAAATGATTTGAGCCTTTATCGTTTATCGTATGTTCTCTATCTATTTATACAGGTGCTTACAGTGTTTTTCACATGATGCAATTCTGCCTCATAAGCTTCTTGAACGAGTTTAATTTTGTTTTAACTATTATTTTTGCTTGTATTACTAACCTGATTTGTTCTATTATGTTTTTTCCAGTTAAGCACTCGCATACTGCTTTCTTACAACGTATGCCGGGACACTGGAGGTCTGGATTCGTTCAAAATAAATAAATGTAGCTTCGTTTCAGAAAAAACTTAGAATCTTGTGAGAGCCTTGAAGGAGTAACCATCTGTTACACCAGGGCGGGTAAGTGGTGGATAACCTCCAATGTTCTGCAGGTCAACTTTCCGCCGGATCAACTATCGGGGGATCAACTGTCGGCGGTTCCACGTTCGGCCGGCCAATTGTCGCCGGATCAATTGTCGGCTCACCATTTTAAAGATATGTATGTACAATTTAGTAACAATGTAAAGAAAATGAAAGAATACAAAAAGAGAATAGAGCAAAAAATATGTAAATGATAAAATGTAAGTAATAAATATCATCAATTTATTTATACAATAATGAATTCATAAATAAGCAAGTAATTTTTTTTACCATTCGTACCTAATACCAGGACATTTGAAACTAATCCAATATTTCACGAATAAGTATTTCTATTTTTATCAAATTGTTGAAAGACAGTTATATTTGTAAAACCTCTATAGGCGTTCCATAAATAAATGAACGATGGCATATTCTTATCAAATAGCAGTAGGTACCTATAAATAAAATAATGTATCATATTTAACGATATTAAATAGCAATCTATTTGTGGACGACTGTTACGACGCAAAATTCGTGGGTAATCCAATTTACTATATACGAATATAAAATGTGGGAGCACACACACAATAATTCAGACAGGCACATGGAATAGTTACTGAATATTTATAATACCTAACAAAAATAGATTACCGTACACATACTTAGCATTTTTTTTTTATAAAGAGACTATAATAACCAGAGAGTCAACGAGATTTTTTTTTCATTTATTTGAAGTGAAAAGTTTTTTGGCACCGTTGTGTTTTGAAATTCGATAAAACGAAAAATAGCTACACTAAAAAGAGACAAACACATATATGTATATACAGGATTTAGCGTGAGAGAGAATGAGATAGTATAATAGATCTCCCCTTTGTGCGATGCTTCGTAGCCTCCCCACTCTTGTCTACTTTCGTTTCCTGAAGATTTCGCTTCTACCGCGTGTGAATCGCACACTATGACTTTTTTTTAAGAAAGAAGAATTCCCGGGTTACGAACAACCTGACGATATGTGAAAACCTCTCACTACCACCTCAGTAAACGGAAAGTGTTGCTTGTTTCGTGATGGAGAACTTGACCAGCCGAGGAATTGGCATAGTGCTATAAACTTTCGCGGAATGAGCGATAAACGCGTTACGCGGGTATCGCTCGATGAAACACTTCATACCATGTGACTTCTAATTAGATCTTGAAAATGAATTCCCAACGAGGAACTATCGAACGAACATACCATTACGGGCGTGTGTCTAGTGTGGTAATCGAAAAGCACGTAAAAAACATTTTACAAAAACTTATGATTAAAAAATAAAGATTTTTTACTATCCAGTAATTTAAAAGTTCAAGAAAATTGGTTTGACTAAGAATTGAACCTTCCTACCCAGTAAGGAATCAATCGCGCTACTAACCGGGCAAAATCCTGAGTTGATAAGACCGACATTTATTTCGGATATTGGAAAGTGGGTTAATTTTCGCTACAGAGATTCCACTTAATCATACAATCATTCAATAAAAGAAATACAAAATTGAAATTCAAATACATCTTTTTAAAAAAGGAAAACAGTTTTCAAAAAAAATTGTAGATTATTGTGTAGGGAAAGGTATTGGCTAGCGCCACACTTGACGGAAATTCCGTCGCGGATCTTCCGCGACGGAACGCCAATACATGTAATTGCATATAAATTACAAATAGCGGGCACACTACGCGGAAGATCGGTCGCTCCGTGGCGGAAGTCAAGGTTCGTAGAAAATGCGGTTAACAAGGCTAGCTCATACAGGCTTTTTTGGAAAAAAAAAACGAGTGCAGTTTACACGCGGTAGAAGCGAAACTTTACCAAAACAATCTCAAACAATTCTTGAAAAGTGAGGTCATAATCAAAGCGACCAATGAGCGCAGACTAAAATAATTTCCTTTTCATATCTCAGCCAATATGAGCCTTTAAAAGTGTCATCATAATCAAAGCGGTCAATGAGCGCAGTTGATGTGTCGCAGATGCAGTAATCGTCATTTTCATTTCCGAAATCCAAATCACAGCGGGGCCATAGATGTTTCACTTCAAAAAAACTCATTGGTTGAAGTATGAGACTGCCACTTGTATTGAAGTTAATTCAAATCTCCCAGTGGAACATGGACTGCAAGCCACGTCACCAATTTTAACCTTGTTAAACGCATTTTCTACGAATCTTGGTTTACAGTGGAGATGCCACCGACTGCAAAGTTAAACGTGTTAAGCTGTACTGAGTTATTTTCACAAAAGTTGCGAGGATTCAAAACTATGCGCATCCCAAAAAAAGCTTTTAATTTTCAAAACCCTCCCATTTTAACAAAGAGTAGATACTTTTTGAATAACCTTTTATAAGGTACTAGCAGACCCGGCCACACGTTGCTGTGGCTAACGAAACATAACGCCATTACCCAACCTTTATATAATCCACACCACCCGCTTGCCAGCTGCCCGCTGCTCCCTGCCTGAATTGAATATTTGAATTTCTCGGCTTTTCTCTATTATAATAAGCATGTATTATACATATAAACCTTCCTTTTGAATTACTCTATCTATTGGTGAAAACCGCATGGAAATCCGTTGCGTAGTTTAAAAGATCTAAGCGAACATACATTTTGAGCGACTTAATTACATACTATGTAATGATGATAATGATGAATATTTGAATTTCTCGGCATTGATGATTTATTTTGCCATTTAGTCAACCGAAGTTTAGCATAGGAGGAATAAGCAATCAAAATGGATAAAACATGAAAAATAAAAAATACTTGCAAGTAGACATTACCGACGCATGGAATACATTTACTAGTAGACGTCGTCAAAGGAAACCAATTCTGGTGTAATAGTCACACATCTGGGTCCCGTGGCACAAATAGGTACTAGTCTATTACCAGCGCTTTAAAAGAAACAATTCAGGTAAATCCCCACTTATTTTCATTTTTAGTTTTTTTTTTTATACATTATCCCCATTCAGAAGGAAAAAAATAATGTCCCTCAGAGCCTTTGACGTCTTTGGAGATGCTATTTAGATGGTCTTTTTAAGGAAACGCCACTCCCGCTGCATTGCAAGTCGATAAGGTCGAGAGAGATAAGCTAGAGAGGTCGAAGGGTCTCCCCAACCGGCACTTCCCGATCCGGCCCAGACCTGGACACACCTCATCCGATGAACCAGGGCCTCCTGCTAAGTCACTAAACGTAACCAACCAAATACCCACATTACACAAAATATAATTTTAAATATCATTAGACGTAGGTAAATTCTATCCTTTCCTTTTTTGACCTATTCATAATTAAATAGAAAACCAAAAGTCGAGGGCGAAACCGGGTAGTAAAACGAGCAACTACAGTAATACTACACAAGAGTAACTAACCAAGCGGCCAAGAATCCAAATTTCGTTGAAAGATGATCTTACAATCGTACAGGGCGGTTCCAATGAGAAAGATTAATTATTCTCCGTACCTGTTTTTAAAAATTATAACTCAACCTCGATTTTATTTCATTCAAAATTTACTTAAATTTATACCTACATTCAAAAATGCTGAAAAGCGTGATGATAAAACTATTAAAATTATGTCGTTTTTGTAATCATTTCTTGATCATAAGTATCTACTTCTACTACACTATATAAAGAGGTAAGGTTTGTTTGTTTGTTTGTTTGTTTGCATCGAATAGGCTCTGAAACTACTGAACCGATTTGAAAAATTCTTTCGCTGTTGGGAAGCTACACTATCCCTGAGTGACATAGGCTATATAATATTTTCAAAATAATTAGGGATCATTACTAAAACTCCAATAATGCAACCCAAGGTGTAAAAAAATTACCTAAAATATTCTTTACATCGCGTGCGCTGCGAAAAATATTGATGATAGAATAAAATAATGTACTACGACTTTGTAGAACACATCATTATTTACAAAAAAGGTCGCGACAGTATATGTCTAACTATTATGGTTATGCCACAATAAGTATTCTTTTATTTTAAAAATTTAATTAATATGTCGCCGCTTGAAAAGGCTCTTTATTTGTATCTTGGTGTTAATCCTTATCAAAATAAATTACTTCATATTCAAGACAGCTTCAATACCTTTATTTAACTTTTTGAATTTTTCAATTCGGATATTTAATTAGAAAGATATCACGAGTTTAATAATGTTAGTATTAGAAAAAAGTTTCGGCTACGGGCCGGGCGGGAAAGGAGTCAAGAAATGAAGTGCCAGGGGGGTTGGCGGGACGGGGGAGCGGGAGAGCGGTGGCGGGGAAGGTGGAAGTGGAACGCTGGAGGGGAACGCACGGGAAAAGACATGCAAGGAGTAACATTTTATTTATTTGAATATGGCATTACAACGCATGCCGGGAAACAGCTATATATTATAAAAGAAAATCCAAAAAAACGTGCGAACCGCAAAAACTCAGAAACGAGTCCCAGTACGATCAAGGGAGTTATAAGGTGTGATAGATCTCTGTCCCTCGGGAAAAAAGGTACCCGATCTCTGTCTCTCGGGAAAAAAGGTACCCGTTTTTACCTAAAGGGCGTGCTTTTGAAGATATAAAGGCTGGAAGTTTCGCCCTCTTGAAATTTCGGAAAGTTCAAGAAGGTTCTATAGAACTCTAGAATGTTCTGGAAGGGGTGGCGGAGTATGTCGTGGAATGTTCGGGAATAGGGAATCGGGATCATCATTGTGAAACATTCCATAACACTCTCAAATAATTTCCTGAGCGAAGCCGGGTAACCCAGCTAGTTTATAATATTTAAATAATATCTAAGCAAAATAAGAATGTAAAAAAAATCTTTAATACATTAGTTTGTAAGACCGTAAATAAATAGACTAACTGTATAAAGTATTTCCGTCACAAAACACGTGCGCGGATTTTTTTAAAATGATTTTATTTCGACTAAAATTAAAATTCTGAAACATTGCATTCCCAATAATTCATTGATTTATTTTACTGCGTCATTATATGATTCGAAACGTGTGTTGTATAATACAAAATTTTCTTTGAAGTTTTAACAAATCTACCAACGAACTATGGTATAACTGAATAATGTTAAAAAAACACATTTTCTCATAATTTAAAACATAACTTTAGATAAAAGAACAATCTTTCGAAATCAATTTATACTTTTTTGTGGAAAAAAGTCATTACGGCTAAAATTTGATTTAAAAATGACATATTTTTGGTTTTGTTTGAATATTCCCTCTTAAGATGAAGCCATACTAAATAATGCAAAATCATACAAAATCGTATGTTTTTGTTTTGCAAATTTGACCGCTTAGAAGTATTATAGATGCTTCAATTAAATACTGCGTGTAGAACATACCTTGGCCCTTAAAAAAATCGGTATTTTTTTTAATAAGTCTTTTAATAAGCTAAGAAAAAAATAAAGTATTAGGTCTATAAAAAACATTTTTAAGTGCAAACTCTCCTACTTATAAACACTTTTTCGGATATGGTTTTATTGCATAATGTGGCAAATTCAGTTTCTTATATAATTATCGCGAAAAGAAATGATATTTACGCCCGAACCTCACAAAATAAAATATAATATGCATTTTCGCGTTGGTATTTTTGACATCACGGCGACAATACGGCAGTCGACGAATTTGTTATATCAAAGTGAACCTTATACCGTCCACCGAAGAACGACTGGCAGCCGCCCCATTCTTCCGTCATTACTCCTCTGGACGGAGCGGAGAAACAACGTGTTAGGGTCCGCACTGCTTGTTTTCGTGAAATCAGTTTAAAAATTCCGTTTTATTGCAATAAACAGTGCATAAAAAAGGAATTAATGTTTTTTACAGGCCTTTACGAAATCAACATGTAAAAAAAAAAATCTCAAATATCTTTTCCAACCTTTCCAAAAGCTTTTTCTCAAGTATTTTTAGACTCCTCCCATAAAAAGGCGTGAATTCCGATTTCGATTTTTTCCTGTACTAGTGGATCGCCTTAACGATAGTTACACCGTTTGGGAAGTATTTAGGCACCCGCGACAGCAACTCTTTCATCGGATAATAAATTAATGAACAAAATATTATTAATGGCTAATCTGTTAAAAGAACAAATAAAAAAAACCATGTACACATATGGAACACGTCATCACCGTAGTGCAGAACACGTGATTTTGTACACAATACCTATCTAGAAGGATACTTAAATTAGCTAGGAATTAATACCAATGGATTCATAATACAAAACTGAATAGGATATTAAAATATCCTCAGCCGCAAAAGAAGTAATCACAACAACTTCTTGTCGAAATTCCGTGCAAAAAAGATGCACATCAAATGATATTTTTTACTTGTGTATTTAATTAGATGATTACCTGGTAGGTAATCCATAAATAATTTCGTATTTTAACTTCATTTGCTATAGTAACCAGTGACGTTCGTACATTTAATATTTCTAGAAATGGCGTTTGAAATTTTTTAAACTAAGATAAAATAAAACAAATGATTCAAGTAAATAAATAAACTAACATTTACCACAGATTAGTCGAAATTACACAAAGGAATCTTGTGATGTGACCTGCTTGTGATTCTCATTTAAATAAAAAGTCAAACAAACATAAATTCTAAAATTTTCAAATATTTTTTTTAAAACGGAAACAATTAAATGGTTTTGGTTTAACTGACAATAGAACCTTCCAACTCAAGAACTCCACTCAGCCACGCTCCCAACTGCGCCAAATGCCGAATGGATAAGACGAACATTAATTTTGCAAGTTTCACAGAATTTGTATAATACATCGAATTACAAACTTAATTTTAAAGTTCTGTGAAAGTACTAAATTCTGATTTTATTTTCTTTATTTGTTCTAATTCTGTCAAACAATTGGCCCTAAATGCTGTAATATCATCGAATTTCAAAGAAATGCGTGTGTATCCGCGTGTGAGCGTGATTGCCACCAAAAGTTGATAGAATGGATTGACATTGACTCCAAGTCTTTTTTCCAATGTTAAGGTCGATCATTCATTCATATATTTCAATTTGGGAGGCGGGTATGGGTACCTCCGCCTCGGGAACCATTTATTGGATAACCAACACCTCTGCCATAGGTCAACCCAAGTGGTTCGCTACGTTTGCTGCCTTAGTAGGGTGCTCGGGTTCATAGAGTTAGGGTTGTCCCTTTAACTCCTGGACACAATGACCCCCAGATTCCTATCCACTCCTAATACCTATTTTCTTCCCAGGACTTCCTCTCCTTCCTTTCCTAAAGAGACCCTCCACACAGCATCCTCAAACATATCATAGGCCCTGAAAAAATTACTTTTCTCAGGGCCTCTTGTGTGGAGCTAATGTAACAAAAAAAAACATTAATTCAAAAAGCAAATTCGATGTTTAAATAGATGTACTTCAAAATACAAAATTTATAATATACATTTTTTTTGGAATATCTTAATAAGTAAACTCTCAAACTGTAACATTTTATCTTTGAAGACAATATTAGCGACTCTCAAATAAAAAAAATTGAAACAGAAAAGAAACTCGTGTAAAGCAAGACCTGGGTTCAATTCCTAGATGCAGTCATAACTTTTAAAAAATTTTCTGTTTCAAATATTTGTTTGAAAGCACCTATTATATTATTCAATTATTAACTAATTAAACCTATGGCCATAAACGTTTCTTTAGGAAGTTTCAGAAAACTGTCAACAGTCGGCAACTCCTTTTTCGTGGTCAACCTGTTACCAAAATTTGATATAGAAGGGTCAAAAGTATCTTATTTGGCTCTATTATTTTCATTAACCCATATTGGCAGAGTTTTACAATCTCGCGTGACACCTATTGCAATTTTTTTATACAAATTTCATAATGCCAGAGCTCACCAGTAGTTTTATGCAAACCTTGTCCTGACAATAACGAACACAAAAAAAATTGGCGCAGTCGTCCGGAAGTTATGCGCGTACATCCATTTCGGCGATTCATTTTTATTTATATACATAGATATACATAGATTGACACTTTGGTTCACCGTCTCCAATGATACAGGTCCGCAGACACGAAACAAATAATTTCTCCTGAAAATTTTTCTAAACGCTATTTTGAAGCTCTTGACTTCTCCTGGTATCGACGAAAACTTGGGTAGGTTATCACAAGGATGTACTGTTGACCCACTGACCCTGCTGTAGATCATACTCTCCCTGTCAAACTAATTGTCTAGTTTGGCAGGGCATGAGTAGTTTCTCTATTGAAACAGGAGTTGTGCACAAATTCATAACAAAATTCATCACTAACGGAAATTTTAACTTTTAGAAATTGACTCCGTAAAATGATCTGGAATGTCGCTAAAATATTGATCGAGGCGCTTTTGAAAAGAAGAAGGTCAAAGTAAACAAAAACCAAAGCATAAGAACACCGAACATGAAAACTTTTATAGATTGCTTCATGGAATCAGGTTAAAAATAAGAAAATCATAAACACATAAGGTTTTTTCATTGAACAGGTAACTTAACATTCTGGAACAATCTTCAATATATAAAACAAAGTAGGGTTAATTACACCATTTATAACTCGAGAACGGCTGGACCGCTTTTTATGATCTCTGATTTCATGGATTTGTCTCCACCCCGAAGAGTAGAATAGCTATTAAAACATCGGAAAAATTAAAAAAAAAATTATTAAGAAAATTCTTTTCCTCATACATTTTGTATGGAACGAATTCTCATCTTTTGAAAGAGCTGCAGGAATATTGTGATAAGTAGTGAGTGAATTCCAAAAAAATCAAAAACATCAAATATCAATGCGGTGATTGTTCTGCTTTTGTTGTCAAATATATAGTACTGCCCCCCTTTCTTGCACACTAAACGTCAACAGTCAAAAATAGGACCGAAAATGAAAGTTTGTCTGCACTCTCCAAAGGAAAAATACAATAATATTAATAAATCTCCCTCACACGTATAAAGAAAATGAAACACAATTCCCATAAGTAAGTGGAAAAGTAAGAAAATCAAAAAAATTATAAATCCGTACACAACGCCATCTATGATACTGACAAAACCAAACAAGGACAATTGCGCATCGATAATTGCTTCATAGTGTAATTTTTTACTAAAAAAATGAATTTAATTCAGCTAATAAGTAAACACATTACAAGTTAACACAATTTTTGAGGCGGTACGAAGTTTTCCGGGTCAGCTAGTTTTTAAATAAACCCACGCAGCTGAAACTATTCAGATTTAAAGAATTGAAAAATCGGGCTGGAAAG
Organism: Limnephilus lunatus; assembly: GCA_917563855.2. NCBI lineage: Eukaryota > Metazoa > Arthropoda > Insecta > Trichoptera > Limnephilidae > Limnephilus > Limnephilus lunatus. The sequence continues at coordinate 39,647,424 of OU830604.1, forward strand.
TTAAGAAAATCCGTACTGTTATAATAAAATTTCATAGAAACTGTAATAAACATTTAATGTTAAAGCAAAACTTTTATCAGCTGCAAAATTTTTCGTTTTTTATGTAGTAAACCGATTGACTGAAAAAAAAATATTTCTAATAGTTATGTAGCACCTAGAAGCCTTATAAAACCATAAAGTATGACACATAAATAATGAATAATAAATAATATGTCCTTCAAATAAAATAATATGTATTCCGCTGGAATAAAATATTCATATAAATCCATCCATATCTTATATATGAAACAGATATGATATGAGAGAAAATAAACAGTCGATTTTATATAGCATTCATGGTCATATGCTTAGATTTTTGAAATTATCTGTATATTGTTATTTATGTTGAGATGATTTGCATGTTTGACAAGTTGAATGTTCAGTTTATAATAAATAACAACATAATATCACAATGCTTACGCGTAAACGACATCAAAGATATCTCAGATAATGCGGATTAGAAGTTGATAAAGAAATCTAGTAAGCCGACTACAGAGCGGTCGTTTGGTCAATCCGGTCCTTGAAATTTACACCAGGATTTTTTTATTACTGTTTTATTTTATTTTATTTTTTATTTTTTATTAGTGACTATTTAAATACAGGTTTGATGAGAATTACAAGATATGATAATTTATATAACTATCTCATCTGTTTGTCCATAGTCCTCCTCACAAGGTGGTCCTGTGCTGAGGCGGACTGTTAGATTTCTTTGATTTTCCGTTATTTAGTTTCTATGATGTTTTTAATACATTCTCTAGTATGTCTGCATTAATTTCTTTCACCCATGTTTTGATTTTTTCCTTAAACTTATTTATCTTTTCTATCTTTTTCGAACTTGGAGGAACGATGTTGTAAAGTTTGGTTGTCAGATATATGTGGTTTCTTTGGCCAAAACTTGTCTTGAATTTTGGAACATCTCGTATATCCTTTTTTGAGGCTTTTGTGTCATGCATCCGAGTTTCGTTAGGAGATTTTTTATTCTTATACATCATTTAAAAAAATGATGTATAAGAATATTCTTGGCATATATTTGTTTTAAATTTAGAATGTCAAAACACTTAAAAATATCTTTTGAGGGGGTTCTGATGGGTAATTTTAGTATGGTTATAATAATGCTCTTCTGAGCAATATTTAAGTGGTTAATAATGATTTGCTGTAGCAGATCCCCATACTAGAATTCCGTACTCAAGACGCGAATGACAAAGCATAAAATACTTTTTTGATGTCTTTCCTAGGTAGTATGTTTCTTAGGTTTTTGAAGAAACATACAAGTCTCGTTTTTGAAGAAACATACAAGCTTTTTAGTGATTCCATTTATGCGTATGTCCCTTCTAAGGTTTTCGTCTTTTTCCACCCCTAGATATTTAATACTTTTAGCCTTTGTTATAATAGGGCAAGAGCAATGTGACTTATTGTTTTGATACTCGTGCAATTTGAGAGTGTATTCTTTACCCGGTTGACCTATTGAGTTTATTGAAAAGGCTAGATAATTAGTTTTAATTACATTGAGCGTAAGAGAGTTCATCCTCTATCATATTAAATCCCATATTTAAAAATCATTTATCAAAACGGTATTGCGTCAGGCGCGGCGTCAGAATTGTATTCTTAAATTTAAACCACACAGTCGCTAGGCTATCAATATTGTTTGATGATTACTTTAGTTTTACTTTCATCACATTGATCTTGAGGACGATTTACAAATAAAGCAATAAATCTAAGGAACAAAACATAAAAATAAGATTGGTCCTAAAGCCTCACTATATAATAATGCTCGCATATTCTCTCGAGAGGTCAAGTGGTTCTTAACGACCATCAAAATAACAACAAAAGTAAGTACCATGATCTTTAAAAATCATAGAAACCTTTCATTTTCTCTTGCCTTTCTACAAAGAGATATTTCTTTCAATTTGTAGAACTCACATTATGAGAAATAAAATCCTTTTTATATTGTGAATTGGTTGCTTATAAATTAGGCAAGCATGTTCGTAAGAATTAAACGTGAACAAAATAGACTATGTAATTCACACGCGGTAAGAATAAAACCTTCAGAAAACTAAAGTAGGCAAGAGTAGGTAGGCTACGAAGCAACATACAAAGAGGAGACTGATAGGCTACGAAGCACCGCAAAATAGGAGACCGATTATACTATCTCATTCTCTCGAAAGCTAAATCCCATAGATATATTTAGTTGTCTCTTTTTAGTGTAGCAATTTTTTTTTTCATTGAGTTTCAAAACACAACGGTGCTAAAGAAGTTTTCATTTCAATAAACTTGGTATTGAATGGGTTAATTTCAGTTTTGTTTACTGTATGAATATTTTAAAGATAAAATGTAATTTTCAAATAAGTTATAATAATTTTGTAGGTACGCCAATGATGATATTACGGTCAATTTGTACTGCGGATTATTAATTACTTGTTCGTTACAATAACATAATAATTTTACATTACGTAACATTTTAGGTTCAACTTTACACTTTTTGTATTTGAAACTTTGCGTAGGAAAATATATGTGTCGAGCCATACAGTATCCTAGAATCTGGAGACGGTGACTCCACTATACACCGTAAACAAACGATTGCACACGATTAAAATTAACTAGCAAGTTGTGACGATGATTGAACCTGAAGTCAAATACCCATACGCTACAGGGGCCACATCGTTCAAGAATGTACACTAAGCAACGTCAAAAGTGACGCAGCATGCTTATTAGGGACATAATATAATATTATTTATCACTTGTCTTAGAACTCGATATCGCTCTCCGTCAACTCAATTCAAAGTCATCACCATAACAATTTATTAGCTTCTGTTTCTTATCGATTGAAATCAATATTTTTTAAACATTATAGCTAAAAGTATAAATATTGTATCCTACTAATTTATAGAATTTATTTAGGATTTTTCAAGTATACACTTGGTATTTATGCCTTTCTGTGGTAACGTTGTAATTATTGTCAAAAAATCTATCTAACAAATAAAAATGCCAGACTTTACAGCAGCTCTCGGGTGACATCAATAAAATACACAATTAAGAGTAAATTAGATAAATAAGAATCCACCATATTGAACATAAAAATATCAAAAAACTGAGACGTAGATAAGTAATCATCGAAATGAAAATCTAGCCTTCTTCAACGGAAGCAATCACTACGTTGGTATGCTTGGTGTAACTCTAAGCGACCAGCTCAGGTATGGGGGCTCCATCGTAGCAAGAGTTAAGTTTGCCGCTGAAAATCTGAGCATACTGAACAGGGCCCGCAGATACTTTAATAGTGCACAATTGCTAATCCTGTACAAATCGCAAGTGAATTTGGCAGTCACCTCTGTTCAAAAATACCTGAAAAAACCTTCGACTCTGTGCGAGAAACGGGCGGTCCTTTTGATAGATTCTAACGGATTGCAATCTTTGGAGCACATGCTATGGGGGTAGAAAATACTCACAGAATTGAACTGGTGAGAGATTATCACGATTACCTGCGTTTACCACCTTGATATGAATAACTAGTTACGTTCACACCTTTCATCCTCACACTCACTCTTCCTTTATTCTTCTTCTGCCTCACTACGTTCCCCTTATAGGGATGATATAACCCGAACTTGTTGATCATTCAAACTTGCTAAACTACATTTTTAGTTTGTTAGCAGGTAACATTTTATATAATATCATGGTACATTTTTACCCGGAAAATATATATGTCGATCGTCCCGTTGGTTAGTTAGACATCTCCCAAAATCGATATGTGAGTTATATCATCTACTCTATCTGGTACAACACTCGTATTACTCATAAATATCACCAAATATGGCTTCCATGGTCGAGGGTTTTGGCTCTTGAATCGCGATCCGAAGGTCGCGGGATCGAATCCCGACGTGCGCAAATAATTTTTATTTGATTAATTTGTGTTATTTCACAATTAATTAATTAAAAATAATTAATATAAATATATATATATATATATATTATGTAAGAAAGTGTGTGAAAGTGTGCGTCCCGCTAAAACTCGGTAAAGAGTCCCGGTACGATCAAGGGGGTTATATGGTGTGGTAGTCCTCTATTTCCCAACCATGAAGAAGGTTCCCGTTTTTACCCGAAGGGCGTACTGTTGAAGATATAAGGGCTGAAAGTTTCACCCTCTAGAAATTTCTAGAACAGTCCAGAACATTCGAGAGCATTCCACAACATTCCCGAGCATTCCTGAATATTCTGGAATTTCCGGGAATATGGAATCGGGAACATCATTGTGGGACATTCCAAAATACTCTTGAATGTTCTGAAGGATTATGGGTGAGTATGGGTGGGGCTACCCATTGGTAGGGGTATGTAAAGCAAGGTCCGGTCGTGGGTTTGAACGTCAGTTTAATCTAATATAAACTCCCTGATTGAAAAGCCAGGTACCCTAGCTAGTATATTTTATTACCCTAGCTCAGGGGTTCCCAAACTTTTCCAAGTCGCGGCACCCTTACAAAATTTGAATTTTCTCACGGCACCCCGTCATATAATGTCTATCTGTGGTAGCCTCGGGACCGAGTGTCACCCCCAAGAGCACAATTCTCTAGCCATCCCCCCCCCCCCCTTTTACCTACTCCACTGAATAATACAACTCGTAAAATTAAGTATATTTATTGATAGGAAAACTTACAAAGAAAATGCAAATATAATACAAATACAAAAACCGTTTAGTGCGACGGGTGAGCCTGCAGCTCGCTGCACAATTTTTCAAACTGGGGAATAAGGCTTGATACAGCTACTCTCATTTCTTTTTCCACATTTATTTTTTAATGTGATATTTGCTCTTTATAACCGCAATCGCTGAAAATCCAGCTTCGCACAGATATGTGTTGTGTGTGTATTCGTTCATGTCAATTTTGATTTTTAGTAGAGACATCAGGGGCGCCTTGCGGCACCCCTGACCTCAATCCGCGGCACCCCAGGGTGCCGCGGCACCCACTTTGGGAACCTCTGCCCTAGCTAGTAACGTTCCAGAGTGGAAAATACTCTCAGTATCGCTCTGGTATAAGACCACTATTCAGAATCGAAACGTTGCTTGAAATGGCTTTAGCCGTGTTCGGTGACCAGATGAGAATAGCCAGCTATACTTCCCCACTTTTCTCATCCCCATCTCCTTCCCTTCCCAACTACCTTCAGCATCACGACACCCCAATGGGGGGTGCCTTTATCTCATTGGCTCCAGGCGGGAGCAACTGGGACTCTTCTGAAGTATTCATCGAAAAATTAAAAAAAAAAAAATTATAATGCAGTAAAAAACTGATAGCGAACTATAAAAAAATGTTGATGTTTTCTGGATCATTAGTAGGATATTTCAAAATTTCATACTAATGTTCTGGACCGTTATGCCTTCCGGTGTTTTTTTACAGCATATTTAATATTTAATTTGTAATATTTAATTTATTTAATATGTAAAACACAGAAATTTATGGTGAGCATTCGAATATTATTCTCCTCATTATCTGAAAACTATTAATTATTATGTAATCAATATTTGGAGATGTCTGACTATTCAAGTGGACGATCTATGAGTGCAAAATAATGAAGACGATATTTTTACAGTAAGATCAATGGGTAATTTATTAAGTTATTTCACATTTTGCAAAAAAATTGACAAAAAACAAATAAAAATTCTTCATATGTGATCACTTTAATTTGGGAGGCGGGAATGGGTACCGCCGCCCCGGGAACCTTTAATGGATAACCAACACCTCTGCCATAGGTCACTCCAAGTGTTTCGCTGCGTTTGGTGATTTAGCAGGGGTGCTCGGGTTCATGGGGTAAGGATTGTCTAGGTCTTGGAGGCGGATGACCAGGACATACTGAACCCAAGATTCTACAACCCTTTTCCTTCCCAGAACTCTCCATTCCTTACTTTCAAAAAAAAACCTCTGCACAGCTTCCCCAAAGATGACATAGGCCCTGAGGGAAATTATTTTACTCAGGGCCTCATGTGTGGAGGTCATGTAAAAAAAAACTTAAGATATTATACTTATTTCCACTCTATATTAAATTTGTTTTACTTGCCTACGCAACTATAAAGGGAATGAAGATATAAATAAATTATTAAGTATCTATGTAAAATCAAAAACAAGATTCTTTCATTTTTAACTTTTATATTATTGACATTATTAAACTTACTCTCATCCAGGTTTATTTCTTCTTTATTTTGATTCGAAATAAATTATGAGAAAATAAACATTGCCTTCGAGAATCAAAGGACTTTTCTATAGAAAATACCTCGTAAGAATTTCCTCGCAGTTTATATAAATTCATTGCGCGAAGAGCGTTATTTATAGCATTTTATTTTCTCTGCTATAAACCACAGAAATGTGGTAAAAGTCGGCATGGATTTATTCATTATGTGAGAGGGTTTTTTGAATTAAACCATTAAGGGCATTTAATTTGTGTGACTTATTTGTGGGATATTGGTATTTAGCATAGGACGGTTCGTGAAAACAGATGTTTTTAAATCGCGTGACTAAACTTCCGATGCTTTAAGAATTTATAACGACCGTACACCTGCTGCGGAAAAATCGCTACGACGACCTTTGAAAACGGATCTCGTGTAAACCGCTTGCGTGTGAGCACTAGTCTTCAAAGCAAGTTCAACTGGATGTATGAAGAATGAAATAAATAGTAGGAGCGTTTTAGTTCGAATATGTGCAATATAACTAAAATGCGACAAATTTGAAACCCAGAAAAAATATTGCTATGAGGAAGTTAGAAAAAAAAATGTAATTCCACACCAGGAGACAGTGAAACTTAAATCATTATGATATATTAAATTATCACAAACATGAATGGAAGATACTCATATTTTTCTGTTGAGAGAAGGTGTCTAAGCATCGATGCACTTCTAAAAATGACTTTTTTTTATTTATTTGACACAATATTTTACATTTCATAGTACAATCCAGTGATGATGGCCTCACTGGGCATTACCCGTGCTGAGGCCTCCATTTTATAAAAATATATATATACGTAAAAATTTAAAATATATGCTTATAAAGTTATGTGTTAACGGTACGTTTTATTATTTTATAATATGAAATTTTGGTAATATAGTATTTTTTATTATTTAATCCATTTTGTAATTTTATGTCTGATTTTATTTTTTTTTTCATCAATTTTATTTTCAAGTGTTAAGACTGTTGAAAGCTTTTATAGCATGATATTTATAGTGTATTTGTCCAAAGCTTGTATTTACGCTTGTAGTACGCTTGTCTAACTGGTCCGTTAGTGATATTTTGTGTTTGTTGAAATTTGTTTTTTTGGTCAAAAAGTAGATTAGTGGTGTTTTAACGTATAATTGGCGTATATCTAGTACGTCACAATTTTTGAATATCTGGTCTGTGTCAGTCAGTTTACGTTTTTTAAGTATTGCCTTTAAGATCGTTTTCTACGCGATTTCTATGTAATCGATAGCCAAGTTTGTTGCTCCTCCCCAAGCAATTATTCCATATTCTATTATTGATTGACAAAGTGAGAAATACATTATTTTCATTTGTTTTCTTATGTTTAGGAAAATTTGTATTGTTTTGAGGGGTTTATTTGTGATTGGTTTGATGTGATGTATCCATCTAAGGTTATGGTCACTTACGATTCCTAGATACTTTATTTATTCAGTTTTTTCTAGAGGACTTTACCTTTGTTTAATTAAGGTGCTACTTATTCACTTTAACCCTTCCCTTTTCTATTTTTATTTCTTTCAGCCACACAACATTTCTAAATAAGAGGATGGTAAAGTCCTTATTATTTTTTCTGGTTCCTATAATGATTTTTATCCAAATTGGGCTATGGGTGTAGTAAAAATGTAGGTACAGCAAGATTGTATCACAGCACTTTCTGTTATTTGGTTAAATTAAGAAAAAAGATCTTAATTTGGAATATTCCCTCCTAAATCATGTAAGGACATAACTCTTTATCTCTTTCCCATAAACTATACACGTGTTACAAAAATAGAAGTGGCAGCGAAGACCTCAGACGAAATGATTGTAACAATGAAATGATATATAGCTACGTCCGAAGAACGGATATTCCTGTACTTATTACGTAATACACGTGATCTAATCCTCATAAATTTATGTTGTTATCAATAAATTGTATTTTTACGGGTCTAACATAATTTAAGTTACTTCAATTAACTGTAAGAAATAAACAGTTTTACAGAAGTACAACTTGATCGAATGAGTTCTAGCATAATATTAACTATTGTAACTAACCAACCGTCATGACGGAGGGGTATACAAAGTGGAAGATACTTTCAGTATCGCCCTGGTGTAAGACCACCATTCAGAATTGAAACGTCGCTTGAAATGGCATTAGCCGTGTTTGGTGACCAGATCTGAATAGCCAGGTACTTCCTCACTTTCCTCTTCTCTATCTCCTTCCCATCCCCACTTCCTTCAGCCTCACAACATACCCCAATTGGGGATGCCATAGTCTCACTGGCTTCAGACGGGAGCAGATGGGACTCTTGTGCGGTATACATATAAAAAAAGAGATCGCTACAAAACTCTGTCTTGGCGCAAACTCGATTCAAAACTAAACTTCTGTTACTGATACTTTTGACCTGAGCCATTATTTGGGGTTTTTTTAGGTAGGATTTGATTCACTTGATTGTGCCGTGTCCCTGAATTCTTCTACTATTACTTTCTCGTCATATATTCTCTTTACACTCCTTTCTTCGTCTATCAGCTCCACTCTCATACGTTCCTTTCTTAGTCTTGTTTAAAATGCTTTCTTCATATTTGCACTCTTTCCGGAATACTTTATATTAAAGAGGAATTTATTAAAAATATAATTAATAAACAAAAATTTTAACATAACAAAAAACTACTTCAAAAAATGCACTAAAAAGTTAAAAAATAATTTCGTACAATTGTTATTTTTGGAGTCGGTGTCAGCCAAGGTAACTACATACATAAGTAGTTATAGGTGAGATGTGGAGATCTTGGCTGACATCGACTCCAAAAATAACAATCGTACGAAATTATTTTTTTAATTTTTAGTGCATTTTTTGAAGTCGTTTTTTGTTTTGTTAAAATTTTTGTTTATTTTTTTATTTTTAGTGACGAGCGTGCATAAAAAAGTTTTACTTTAAAAAAAGAATCATCGAAATCTGTTGGCGTAATATTAAGTTATTCGTCCATATGTCGCGCACATACTTATTGCAAATTTAAGACATGTATGGTTATCTCATGGATTCCATTGTCAGAATTGGACCAAATTAAAATGGGACCACACGGAAAGCACCAGATTTCTAATAAAAAAAGAATCATTAATATCGGTTTACCCAATCGAAAGTTCTGAGGTAACAAGCATAAAAATAAAATAAAATGAAATTATAAAAAAATAACCGTCGTCGAATTGATAACCTCCTCCTTTTCGAAGTCGTTTAATAAAATAAATATGTATTCCCACAAAGTGTTTGCTACATGTGAAGGTATATGAAAAATATGTTGCATTTGCACCTACATAAGAATCTTAAAATCGCAGGATAGTTTTTTTATAGTTATCCCATGGTTGTTTGGGGGGACGATATCACAGATTTGACGACGCCACTTCTAGGCAATTTTGGGGAGACATTTAGCACGTGCTTGCGCTAGGACACTATCTACAAAATTGACCATGTCCAATAATTTTGCCGCAGGTGCGCAGCCCCCTTTTTACTTTTTAATATACGAGCACCAGCTTCTGGTGCGTTCATTACAGTTGCATTCCCAACAAAGGGTAGGTAGCAGTTACTGCCCATATTATATCTATTGGGATTTGGTAACAGCGTTTTTTTAATTGGTTGCAATTGTAAACATTGACTTTACGTTAACGTTTTTAATGTTTATAGTAATGTAAGTGGTTGAGAAAATATCGAAACAATATTTAAATATGCCGTTGAGGAATTTATTGTGAACCTATATTTAGATGACAATAATATAAAATGTAACCTATAATATAAATAATTGCATATAAATAAAAAAAATCGATATTTCGAAAATTACTTTTTACAATTATTTTTGTGGTTTTTTTATTATTTTTATTTATTGTTATTAAGTTTATTTTGTAGAACTCCATTTTAATTTTAATTTATTTTATAAATTCAAAAATATTATTATTATTTATATTCCAAATTCTTGTAATATTCAGAAAACTGTTTCTGAAAAAATAAGAAAATATACAGATTTAGGAAACGAAATTAAAAGAATTTGGCATTCTCAGACTATAAAAATATTACCATTTGTTATTTCGGCTACTGGCATTATACCTAGCTCTCTCATTCAAAATTTAGGCGTATTAGATTTGTCAAAAAATTTGTACATAAAAATGCAAAAGTCGGTCATTTTAAATACATGTAGGATTACGAAAGATTTTTTAAATATTTATATTGAGGGATCAGTAGGATTTATCGGACCAGTTAGGATTTCATCAGAGCCGAACCCTCTGATATGAAAATATCTGGAGTCGGTGAAATATTTTCCCATTATGTTTCTGGTGGATTGACATATTGTTCTTGTATTGTTTTATTCTTATATAGTGCACTTACATTGCGTTAATTTACTAGATATTCATTTGTGGAAAAGTGTGTGGAAGGGTTTAGTCTTTCATTTGGGAAAGATTCAACCCGGACATAAAATCTGGAGCACCGTAAAAAGAAAAACAGTTTATTATAAATTTTCAAATATTAATTGTGGTGTGTTATAAAGTAAGCCGATGAATCATCGCGGGTTTATTTAATGGCATAATTATCGACCAGACCTTCAGTCAAAATTAAACAATGCACTAATTGGGAAACTTAACCATTAATATTTTCAATCATTTTACTGGGAAGTTAAAAGGGAGACAGATAATAAAAATAAAAGCATTTCTTTTTTCGTCATAAGTACCTGTCTATAAATGTTATAAATACATCGTCTGTAGGTGGTAACAACCAAATTTTGATAATGCCTTTAGAGGGCGAAACAGCTGTAACACATAATAATAATTACGAAGCAGAACTCGTTTATAATAAACTGTTTTTCTACATTAAACAATAATATTATTGAATTTATAAAATACATTTAAAAAAAAAAAAAAACTTCTTGTGGTTACCAGCCCGTTTAGCCAATGTTTCAAACATTGTATAATTAACATATAAAGGTTAAATTGATTTTACCAATTAAAGGTTTTCACATGGATTTTATAAAATAGAAGTGAGTTTAGTGATTTTAAAGATTAATTAAAAATTACATACAAGAATTATGTTTAAGTGGAAATATGGTGGGAGTAGGATTGGGGGGGGGGGGTCAGTCTAGCTGAATCAAAGATATTGAAATACACTTTATATTTCAATATCTTTGAGTTGAATCGTGGGTATTCTTATAATAATGCAAAACCCAGAAATGAAGTTCATTGAATGATGGTAGGATTCGTTCAGTATCTATGTATAGTTATGATATCTATAGTTAGGGGCATCCATTAATTACGTGAACACAAATGGGGGAAAAAAAATATATGAATTGGCCCAAATTTATCTCACCGAGGGGGAGAGGGGGGTCTAGATTGGAAAAAAACTGCTCACGTCATTAGAAGTATCGAGAGATCGCTTGTGTGACTTTAAGGAGTGTGGTGTGGAATGAACAATGTCAAAATATGAATAGTGTGTATTGAAAATGTGTGATGCACGATAAACGAAGGAGTTTTGCTAAGAATTGGTATTGCATTGATGGAGACTGTTGGACACTATGATTTTTGAACACTATGGTATCTTAAGTATTATTTTTCGGCAGTTAATTAGATATTCGAAATCTATAACGCTCAAGATAGAAATTATGTTGGAAACGTATCGAAAATAGTCGCCCGGCTTTCCTGCTTTGTAATTGAAGATTAGTTAAACTTTCAAAGTAGACCGTAAAATAAAATACTGGCGTGTTCTATATAAAAATAACGCACATGGTTTAAAAATAAAGGAATTATTATATTACGCTGTGATGAAAGTTTAAAAATGATAAAATTTTGTCGACCATCATTAAACTAGAATATACATTGTAATATTATGACGCAAAAAGTATTCGTAACTGTAAAGAGTGGCGTTGGATTATGAATTCCAGACAGAAGAGAAACTCAGATATTTCCTCCTTTGTATGGAAGATTCGTTAAAATTTTAAAGTAGAAAGAAAGTGCTGCGGCGTTGGATATAAAAAGGAGTACAAAAACTTTTTATGTGAATACTTCACAAGAATCCCATCTGGAGCTACTGAGATTATCACATCACCGGTTGGGGTATGTTGTAAGGCTGAAGGTAGTGGGGAGGAGAAGGGGTGGGGGAGAGAAAGTTGGGGTAGTACCTGGCTATCTGATCACGAAACTCGGCTAAAGCTTCGATTCAAGCAACGTTTCATTTCTGAATGGTGGTCTTACAACGAGGCGATACTGAGAGTATATTCTACTCTCAAACGTGCCGCAAATACACTATAAATTACTTTGAATGAATTAATTGTGAAATTCAGATTGTGAGTCAAGAGCTCTACCCCTTGACTACGGAGGCCGTGGTCCAGGGGACCAGGCTTAGTAAGGACAGGTTGTTTTACAGAATTTGATTCTGTGATGGTTTTGTTGAAGTTCTGTTATTATTTATTGATTCTTTCACAATACTTGGATAATGATAGAACTTTAAAGGTCTATTACGGAACTTGAATAACCCTTCAAAAAATTGGCATTTTTTTCGGTTGATCAAAATATTTTTGCTTTACAATAAAATGCAAATATTTGGAATATTTCTGAGCATATTCAAAAACTAAAAACTGTTTTAGAAAGGTGATGAAATAGGCTTTCAAATTATATAATTCAAAATAAACATATATTTTTTTAATTATAAAGTTTTTGCACACAAACATAAAAAAGTTTTAAAAATGGCTCATCTTACGTTTTTTCTAACTAAAGTTACAGATAATAAAAAAAAAATAAAAACACATACATATTTTATTAGACAAACGTTTAACAAACACATATTTTATCTCACTTTTTGTCGCTCTATGTAAAAATAATTTATAAAAAATTCCCGAAGTTTAAAATTTTTTTTTTCAATTTGCGATTCAAAACTTTGTATACATAAAAGTGTACATTATACTTTTTTGGTGGCTATTTTTTAGATTGTAATATAAAGCGTAATGTTTTCCCTTTCTAACACCGTTTAGAACATATTTCTCACTATGATAATAAGGGAGTTACAGCGTTTTATACGAGACCTATGTGCGTTGGGACAAATATGGTCTCTTGCCATTCTAACGGATAATAACTGTGAAATTTGATTATTTGTTCAAATTCTGTGAAACAAACCGTCCGAAGCAAAGATTTATTACAAACTTTCGAGAAAGTTTTAAAAATGATTTAATTTTGCCGATGTCGTTCATCATCGTGATATAATTAAAATTGCAAAATTTCAATCTTCAAATATATATATTTTTAAATAAATAATTGAATTTTAGATTGTAGCAACCCCGTTGAGAGATTTGGCTTCGCAAGCAGCGTGCGTGATTTCCCACCCCCTCCCCTATCCGTAGGCCGCAGCGCGATTCATATTCCCGCTATGCAAACAACTCGGATTGTCCTTGAAACACTATAGACACAGGGACACGAAATACGCGGGATGAAAAGATGACGAGCTTTGAACCAAACATGTTACCATTTCATTTTAAGATCAAATTAAAAAGTCTATTACCATCGTTAAAGAGTGAATTTCGATCAATTTTTAATAATCATACTGAAAATTGTGCTAACTTAATAAATGACGCAAAAAATATTTCAAACTGAAAAATAGTAGGTTTGTTAATTTTCACGATAACTGGGAGGGTAGCTTTTGTTTCGGAGCTTAGAAAATCGCTTCTTTAATTACAGATATTGTCTGTAAATAGTTATGTAATAAAATCGCTTAAAATCGTGTTTATAAAATGTATCTTTTTATGATTTTAGTTTTGAGTGTGTGTGTCATTCATGAATTACCTGGTCTTCCAGCGCGGATTAGTGTGTCGCTGCAAGAGCGAAGCGATTGGCGCCTTGAGGTATCGTAGTGCGGTGGTATGGTAGTACGAGCGGGTCGGGCACTGGCGCGTCGCGACGCCGTGACGGTAGGGGACGCACGTCCGTCGGGTACGCGGTGCCGAGCCGCACTGCGAAGCGCAGCCTCTATACGAGCCTGGCAGTGGCGGCAGGCGACAGTGGCGGTGGTGGCGGTGATCCGCGACGCCCAAGCTACGACGCCCGCTTTCGGCTTTCGGGGGAACTGTTTCCCCAAACGCACTATTTTGCTTGGTTTTCTGCTTTGCGAAAAACGATGAAAACAGCACAACGATTACAAAAATATTCCAGAAAGTAGACCATAAAAAGCAAAAGACCAATTTATTTTTATTTTTATTGATGAATATATTTACGTTGAAAGATATTATTATAAACTAGCAGACCCGACCACACGTTACCCAACCTTTATAAAATCCACACCACCCGCTTGCCCGCTGCCCGCTTCCTGAATTGAATATTTGAATCTCTCGGCTTTTGTCTACTATAATAAGCATGTACTTTACACATAAACTTTCCTCTTGAATCACTCTATCTATTGGTGTAAACCGCATGAAAATCCGTTGCGTAGTTTAAAAGATCTAAGCGCACATACATTTTGAGCGACTTTATTTTATACTATGAAATGATTATGCGGCTATTTCCCAAAGACTCGACAAGTAAGAAATTAAATGGTTTGCTGTATTAGTATGATTTGGTAATTTTTGCCAATAAAAAGTAAAAAACACAAAATTATAATAAATTTCTTACTGTAATAAACGTACTTTCAGCGATACTTGGAAAAAATGGGAATGCTACACAGTTAATTATATTTCGATGATTAATTTATCGGAATTAGAAAATTTACAGCAGTACCTAGACCACCACAGTACGGACAAGTGCCTAGCATGGTGGTCGAAAAATCCTCAATTTATGTCATTAATAATTCAATGATTTAAAAAAAAACGAGTGTGCTTTAGACCTCACAACTGAAGTAAAACTTTTGCTCCATCTATATGATAGGAAGAGAGAAAGAAAATGTGCGGGCGCACTGCACTCTCTTGCTCCTACAGTAATATACGAAGCGTTCACCTCACTTTTCATAACGCTCTCATCACGCATTCGCCAGATTACTCCCCAAGTCAAGCGTGCGTAAAGAAGTTTTGATAATTTTTGGATAGGGCCTGACACGCTTATTACGAATAATTTTTAGAAAAAAACTTTATATTCGCCTTAATTACTATAAAAGGAAACTTTTGCGTTTCGGGCGGCGGAAAATTATGCATTTTAATTTTCAATTGCGTAAATTAAAATTCACTTCGCGAACCGATCGGCGCCTGTCAGCGGCCATTAGGTACGTCACTGTTAAGTTGGTATATCCTGTAGTATGGACTGATCATAATCATAGTATTATTAAATCACTCCACATTAGTATCTACATTGCACCCGTGCGAAGCCGGGGCGGGTCGATAGTAAATAATATAAAGAATAATAAATAACTTCGTTTAAACCACTATATAATTAACAATATCAATGATTCAATAACTATGTTATCTTCAACAAGACAAGATGTTAATTTTATTTAATTGTTGTGTGAAGATTATCGCTCGTTTAAGTTCGGTAAAATTTACCCTGAAATTGGGAATATCCCTCGATCGGCAATCGTTGCCATAACCTTCGGCCGCTGCGAGACGCGGTGCCCGCAGTAGAGCCTACGAGTAAAAGTGGCCGCCCACCAGCCAGAGGCGCCGAGAACGCTCCTAGGCCTGGCCTGCCCCGCTGCGAGCCCCGCTAAGCGATCCACCGCGCTGTTTGCCCGCGAGCTGCTATCGACCGCCCGCGCCCGTCCAAGGACCGAAACGACGGCGACGGCACTTTCCCACGGATGTATTTTGGCGGGTTCGAATCGTAAACTTTCCCGCGCGCTTTCCACAGTGCGCGCGCACACTTTTGGTTTATCGCGAACCGGGAGGAAGAGGCGCAAAATTGGGGCGCAATAAAAGAAGCCAATTGATTGCGATTGATACGAAATTGTATTGGCTTATTATTATTATACTAGATGGGGGCCGGGATACCCGGCTTCGCTCAGGACAACATTCGAGAGTGTTCTGGAATGTTCCGGAATGATGTTCCTGATTCTATATTCCCGATCATTCCACGATATACTCCGCCACCCCTTCCAGAACTTTCAAGAGCTCTATGGATCCTTCTAGAACTTTCTGGAAGACTGTTCTAGAAATTTCAAGAGGGCGAAACTTCCAGCCTTTATATCTTAAAAACGGGAACCGTCGTCCTGGAGGGGGGATAGAGATCTACCACACCATATAACTCCCTTGATCGTAGTTTTTGCGTTGCGCGTTTTTTGGATTTTCTTTTATAATACACTAGCAAACCCGGCAACGTGTTGCTGTGGCTAACGAAAAACAACGCCATTACCCAACATTTATAAAATCCACACCACCCGCTTGCCAGCTGCCCGCTGCCTGAATTGAATGTTTGAATTTCTCGGATTTTCTCTACTATACTAAGCATGTATTATATATATAAACCTTCCTCTTGAATCACTCTATCTATTGGTGAAAGCCGCATTAAAATCCGTTGCGTAGTTAAAAAGATCTAAGCGTACATACATTTTTAGCGACTTCATTTTATACTATCTGCCCGCTGCCTGAATGAATATTTGAATTTCTCGGATTTTCTCTACTATAATAAGCATGTATTATACATTTAAACCTTTCTCTTGAATCACTCTATCTATTGATGAAAACCGCATGAAAATCCGTTGCATAATTAGAAGATCTAAGCGCACATACATTTTTAGCGACTTTATTTTTCACTACGTAATGATAATGATAATGATGATATTGATTATTATACAATTTGAAAGTATGGACGTGGGTACCACTGGAAACCAATTATTGGATTACCAACACCTCTGCCGTAGGTCACCCGAAGTATTTTGTTTTTTTGGTGACTTAGCAGGGATGTGCGGATTCATCTGGTGAGGTGAGTTCACATCTTAGCGGCGCGGCGGTCGCGTCTGGTCGCAGCTGGAGGGATAGATTCATATGTCCGTCACTCCTGGACATACTGACCCCTAGATTCCTTCCCACCTCTCGCACCGTTTTTCCTTCCAAGAACTTTATCTACTTCCTTTCCTTAAAAAGACCCTCCACACACCAAACCATTTATAACAAAGGCTCTTAGGGAAATTATTTTACTCATCAGCCTCCTGCATGGGGTTATTGTAAAAAAGCGTTATTATTATTCAATTTGTAATAACGTTTAACTGGAGCAAAATTAGAGGGAAATAAAAGTAGCAATGTCGGCTGAAATATCTCGGGGAAGATATTCAATTAGAAAATAAGTTAGGCTTTATATTGTTGACATTTTTTTATCATTACGTACGATAATAAACATAATCTTTACTAGGAGCTTATTCATATATTTACAATTATTTGTTTAAAGTTAGATTGAGAAAGGGCAAGCATTATCGCATAAACATTTAATTCGAGAATTGTCAGCAGAACAACTCAATTACAGAAATTATCTGAGAATGTCTGAAGAATTGTACAACGAATTATTGTCTTTAGTAACACCTATGATACAAAAAAAAAACACTACAACGCGAGAAGCTATTTCTCCTCATATTATTGACAACTCAACCTGAAAATTGTGCAACATAATACGATAATGTATTTAAGTTTTTTGTTTGAAATTGTCGATTATCTGTATCTGTCAGTACTTGAAATGTTGGTTGAGTTGTGACTGTGGACGTAGAAGTAGATGATCTGGTATATAATAGAGCAGAAGCAGGCGTAAAAATTTGTTGACTAGTCAAATTATTATTAGTTCTGTAATATAAATTTCCAGATCCATTGTTAATTTATGAAAGTATAGAGAGCCGTTCCATTTGTCCATAAAAAATTACATAGTTTATTAGTTTCTCAGCAATAATTGTCTGTTCAGTAGCCATTGTCCTTAATTTACTAGAAACGTTTTTCCCAAAAAAATCGAAGTCATCATCTTTTTGACTGAGTCGTTGAATAATAACTGGCGACTTGGCTCGCCGACCGTGATCGATACGCGGTTTTGAACGACGAGCCGAGTAAAAAATTAAGCAAACATGACGAGCCACGAGCCAGGCTCGTCAAACTCACAAAACCGCGGTATTGCAATGATACAGCGGCGAGCTTTACCGACGAGCCATAAGACCGCGGTTTTACTCGCTCGTCGATCAGGGCCTTTACACACTAAACGTCAAAAGTCGAAAATGGGACAAAAGGTGAATGTATACCCCTCTAAAGGAAAAATACAATCTACACTAATATTATATGTAAATGCAAAAGTGCGTGAGTTTGTTTGTTACGCTTTCACGCCTAAACCACCAAACAACTTGGTCGAAGCACTAAACCGATTTTAAACATTATTTCACCAATAGAAAGCTACATTATCAGCAAGTAACATAGGCAGTATATAATGGTAAGCTCTGGCGTTATGAAATTTGTTAATATGTTAAATACATTTTCTGACAAAAGTGAGCTATTGATATCATCAGACAAAAAGCAAAGCAAATCGTTGTCGTGGAAACGATGTTGATTGCGGGAAATTTTATTTCCTAATATCTATCTATCTATAAATATGAATCGGCAAAATGTATGTACGCGCATAACTTCGGAACGACTGCATCAAATTGGGTAATAATTCTTTTTTTTGTTTTCGTTATTATCAGGACAAGGTTTATATAAAACTACTGGTAAGCTATGGCATTTTGAAATTTGTATTAAAAAATTGCAATAGGTGGCTCGCGAGCTTTTTGAAAACTGAATGTACCGGGACTCCGGGACTGAATTTATGGAATGCGGGAGGGGGGAGGGGAAGTCTGGTCTGGTTTCTGGAACCAGGGAGGGGAACCAGTGAGGGGGGAGAAGAACTCGGGAGGGGGGTTCGCCGGACGGGGGAAGGGGGCGAGTGAAGTGGGGAGAGGGAAGATGAAGGAGGCGGAGAGGGAACGCGAGAGGTGAAGGGGACGCGGAAGAGGAAGGGGATGCAGAAGGTGAACGGGACGAATTGGAAAGAACACGCAGGGAGAAACGGAAAATGCAAAGACACAGCAGATTTATTGGTCCTCATGCATTTAATCATCTACCAAAACAAATTCAAATGAAAAATAAAATGTCAAATCACCTAAAAGAATTAAAATTATGGCTGAATGATCCAAATGCTGAAAAGCTCTTCCTACAAAATATTATTAAAATATTTTTAAACATTCATGTTTCAGTTTTTATTTACTTGATATTGTATTTTTGTGTTTTATAAAAAGTATTTTTTATTTAAATTTCATTACATTTTTTTTATTTTTTATATAGCAAAATTACATAATAATAATAATAATTCAAATAACTGTAGAGTTTAAAATGTGTACAAGCATTATTAAGTCTTGTACGTCATTAGTTCATATCTAGTCAGATTGCCTGTCCTAAGGAACCAAATGCTGGTGAAAAATGTCAAAAATAAATTCTGTTAAAAGAAAAAATTTTTTTTTTTTTTTTTTGTAGATTAAATATACCTATACTAAGTTTAAATATACTGTACTAAGTTTTTACTGATTGTGCCATTAATAATTAACCGTGTATAATTTTAAGTTTTAAGTGACAATATTTAATAATTTTTCAGACTCAATCCTACCTAAGTCAGTCGTTATATTTCTCACAGGCAATGTATTTAGTAGCTTGCCACTATTTAGATTTGTTTAATAATTTATTCTATGTTAATTTTTTTAATGTACGCTCTGATGTTTTAAAATCGTTTGCAAAATGAAAGAGAAAAAAGTAATCAAATAAACGATACAGAGATTGCAGTAGATTATTTCCCAAGAAATGCACTAAAAACGAATATGAAGTAATTCCGTTTAATGAATTATTTGCTAGTTATACGAAAACATTGATTGCGGTGTTCGATACATCTTAAATAAAATAAGTACCTACATGAGTAAAGGAAAAATCGCCTGCCGCACTTAATCCGGCACCCTCATAATACTTTTGCACAATATCTAGAAAAATGTTGTAAAAATATCGCCTGATATTGCGCTTTAGATGAAGCCATACTAAATAATGCAAAATCATACAAAATCGTATGTTTTAGTTTTGAAAATTTGACCGCTTAGAAGTATTATAGATGCTTCAATTAAATACTGCGTGTAGAACAAACCCTGGCCCTTAAAAATATCGGTCATTTTTTAAATAAGTCTTTTAATAAGCTTAGAAAAAAATAAAGTATTAGGTCTATAAAAAACATTTTTAAGTACAAACTCTCCTACTTATAAACACAAAACCAGACAATACGGCAGTCGACGAATTTGTTATATCAAAGTGAACCTTATACCGTCCACCGAAGAACGACTGACAGCCGCCCATTCTTCTGTCATTACTCCTCCGGCCGGAGCGGAGAAACAACGTGTTAGCGTCCGCGCTGCTTGTTTTCGTGAAATCAATTTAAAAATTCCGTTTTATTACAATAAACAATGCATAAAAAAGGAATTAATGTTTTTTAAAGGCCTTTACGAAATCAACCAGTAAAAAAAAAATCTCAAATATCTTTTCCAACCTTTCCAAAAGCTTTTTCTCAAGTATTTTTAAACTCCTCCCATAAAAGGGCGTGAATTCCGATTTCGATTTTTTCCTGTACTAGTGGATCGCCTTAAACCTTCACCATAAGACACTGATATACCCTTAGGTTACACTCACCATAAGTTCGAAACACAACAGCTACACAAAATTTCACTAGCGGCACAGCGATTGCCGAATACACAGAGTCTGTTTTACTTTTCCGACTTACCTCAATGACGTTAGGCATCTGAAGTGAAACAGAGGCCTTCCAATATTATATACAAAACACAAATTGATCCAATACCGACAGAATAATTCACTAGTGCGGTTTCTTCTAGGGGTGAGAAAAACGAGGGGAAACAGTTTTTTCCTAACCGTAAGTTTCGAAACGGTTGCAATAAACAGTTTCGCGGATTTTGGGATATCCGTTAAAAAAAATGTTAATTACATTGGGTATGATGAACAAATAATTAATTAATATATACCTGCCCGAGGGGTGAGATTTGCCCAGATCATGGCGGCGGGTACAAGACCCAATCTCTCCAGCCGGATTCTCTCGACCTATTCGCCTTGGATCGCAATGGAAGGGATTGATTCATACGTCACTCCGGGATGCATTGCCCCATCAGATTCCTATCCACCCCTAATATTCTCCAGATCATCCTCTCGTTTCTTTCCTTAAAAATAACCTCCACTCAGCATCCGCAAAAATGATGTAAATCTTTAGTGATATTATTTTCCTCAAGGTCTTCGGTATGGAGTTAATGTAAAATAAAGTTGTAGTTTCAAATTGAATTTGCCTTTTTAAGGTTCTATGATAATAATTTATGAAAAACGTATTTTAATAACGTTAGTAAGATTAAAACAGAAATATTGACATTTCCATTTTATTAAGTTTTTTAACAGTTTCGAGTAACCATTTACCATGAGAAACCGAAACGGTCTCGGCTATTTTTTAAATCAATCTCAAACGCCCAACTCTAGTTTATTCGCAGATTTTAAATATCGACCCAGTTTACGTGAACTTTGAAGTAGGCAACACTCTAGAATTAGGGTTGCTTACGAAAAGCTGATGTAATTATGAATCCGTGTTTGTTAACCAGATCTAAATAGCCAGGTATTTTCAAAACAATCCTCTTCCCCGTCTCCTTCCCATCCAGACTTCTTTCAACCTCTCTTCATACCCTAATTGGGGATGCCACAGTCCCAGTGTCTCCGTTGGGTAGTTAAAAAAAAGGAGAAAAAAAGTATAATCGACACTGATAATGAAAAAAAACATTTCTTCTGCCTAAAAATTTTGTTGGTTTGAGTAGAAAAATCTTTTCAGTGACCAATGCGAACATTGAAATTGGGAGTAAAATTACTATTATTTTTGGTGACCGGCCAACTCAGAATGAAACCGACTCATTACCACCTCCGAAACGTCATAAAGAGTGAGGATTAAAAAATATAAAACATTGGTTAAATAGGTTTCGTTAGGTTAGGATTAACGGCTATTTTAAAATTATTTTTTTCATAGCTTTTAATGACTTTTCAATGAGTTGTTGGGATGACTTGATTCATTCAACCATTATTTTTATTGCTGGATTTAACGTGTTTTACATACGTTGTTTGGAGATAGTTTGTAGACTATGGCCTCCACCTTTCATTATTAATGTTCTTTAATGGTTGTGAAAATAGAAGTATCCTGAAATGATCTAGTATAAGTTATGCTTAATAGTGTTTAAAGCCCTCAGTGAAATGGCTCCACCCTATATCTCTGATCTATGCATTCCGGAATTTATCCCTCTTAGATCAGCGACATCATCCGCAATCGGAAGGTTTAAAGAACCAATGCGAAATCCGAACCCTTAGTTCGGTGATCATGCGTTCGAAGTATCCGGCTTTGAGGCTTGGATTAAACTCCCTATGGAATTGAGATGCATAACCAGCCCAACGGAATTTAGATCCAAACTAAAAACTCATGTTTCAGATACTCATTTCCACAAATTCCTCATTCCATTTAAACTGTTTGCTATTGCTGTTTTTTTTCCCTGTTTATTTATACTTTAATAATTATTGTTGACGTACATATATATAATATTTATTATATATGTATATTTTTTTGTTTTTGTTTTTTGCACTTCCCTGCAACTACTTGCCAAAAAATAAAATAGGTATTACCAATCGATAATGTAAGTAGGAACCTCCCACCTCAATCTGTTTAATGTTGAGCAATGATTCATCTTTATGCGGTAAAGATCGACAATTAATTTCATTCGTTTAAGATTTCTATACTTACCTATAAATCCAGTAACCCATTAAGATCATTTTGCACAAAATTGAAAATTGAAATATTTTAAAAGAATTCCCTAATAATACTAAAATAAAATTGGTATAAAAATATGTATAAAATATGTAGAATATAATATTCATGTATGAATAAAAAGATTTCCCTTCTTCTTCTGGCGCTAATAATACTAAAATAAAATTGGTATAAAAATATGTATAAAATATGTAGAATATAATATTCATGTATGAATTAAAAGATTTCCCTTCTTCTTCTGGCGCTAATAATACTAAAATAAAATTGGTATAAAAATATGTATAAAATATGTAGAATATAATATTCATGTATGAATTAAAAGATTTCCCTTCTTCTTCTGGCGCTAATAATACTAAAATAAAATTGGTATAAAAATATGTATAAAATATGTAGAATATAATATTCATGTGTGAATTCCTCAAACTACTTCGACTCGCAGCAAAAGTTTACCTACGTTACATGCCTTCCTATTATATACATATATATATACCTGCACAGTTTATTTGTTAATTGGTTTTTAATGTTATCATGTTAATCAGTGTTATCACTGACAACCCTGGCAAAGCCCCAATCAAGCATTTTTTTGTATTTAAGTACATATATTATAGTTGTAAATCTTTAACTTTAAGGCCCAGTTGTAAATATATTTATGTCATTAAGTCACAAGTTTTAAGTCAGCAGTTAAGCGTAAGTCATAAGTCTGAGATGTAAATCACTAATTACAATTATAAATCTTGGTTATAAACCAGTTAGATTAATTCTATTATGTATTCGTGGTGATTTTTCACGAAAACGACCCTATATAAATCAGAAAAATATTATTATTATTATGTTTTACAAACGAAGATAAAATGGTAACTTAAAAATATTAAAATTTAACAAAACATTTTTAGGTTATAGGAACTAAAATTTAAGAAAGCTTGACGAGTCGGGAAAGAGGTTCATAATTAATTGCTGCAAAGATATACTTCAAGAAAAACTTTTTGGTTCAGAATTACTGAATGATATCGGTATTTAACAAATATGCCACTCATTATAATATAAATATGCTTAAAATCCAATTCTAATGCATTATTCCAACGGAGGATTCCTAGACGTATTACGTGGTGGATATTTATTTATTATAATTCTATATTATTTAGATTTTGCATTATTCTTTAGATTTCAACATTTTTATTAGCTTTCTTAAGCTACTTTAAAGTATATGAAAATCTGAGAATGCAATTCACACACGGTAGAAGAGAAAATAGAAAGTCGTCAGATGTCGCTTTCTCTTCTTTTTCCTGTTTCAAATTAAAGTGTTTTTTTTTATTAGTAACAAATAGATACATAAATTACAAATACATTTTATACAGTTATTAATTACGTGGTATATATGGGGGGGGGGAATTGAATATACCTTATTGATTAAAAAAAAAAAAAAAAAATATTTTTTTTAATTTGGTAGGATTCGAGCCTCCGTTCGCTGGATGTCTCTCGGGGCGCTGAGAGTCAGGCACTTTATGCCGCTGCGCCATCGAAGGCTCGCGCGGAGTCGTGAATATACCGCATTATATTAGAACCGAAGACCGGTCAAATATTACATTTTAGTGACGCACTTCCGTTTCATCCAAATTTCAAATCAACACGAGGCTAAACAAGTTTCCCTTCCAAAAATCATGTTCAATATTTTTATACCTGCATACCTATGAAGGTACACGGCAAAATTGTAAGAAGTAAACAAAATGGTATATATTTCAATTGCGAAGAATAATATGATGTATGCAGGAAATGGCGTGAAACCCTCGATTGAAAGAAGGGAAGCAATATGAAAAGAGCAATCGAAAAATCATCTCTTGGTTTGACTTTCCTCGCTATTCAAAAGCAAGGGGCAGATTCGGAACTTCTCCGCGAACTGAGAAAATAAAACCGTCTCAACGGGAACTGTGACACGGAAAATGTGCTCTATTTCACCACAGACGACGCGCCGATCGTCGCCAAGTTCATATATATATATTTTTTTTTTTTAAATATATATTTATTTTTAAAATATTACATGGTTAATACATTATATAAAGTTTTTATTTCAAGAATACATTGTTTAATAAGTTTACACCTTTTTTTAGGAGCAAAG
This sequence comes from Limnephilus lunatus, assembly GCA_917563855.2. NCBI lineage: Eukaryota > Metazoa > Arthropoda > Insecta > Trichoptera > Limnephilidae > Limnephilus > Limnephilus lunatus. Next base: position 39,672,526 of record OU830604.1, read on the forward strand.
CTCGTGACAAAAAAGGCGGAGAAAACGAATGTAGTTAAAAAAAAAAAAAAAAATTTACTAATGGTAAAGTAACACATATTTTTTTATATATACGAGTATAAAACTAAGAATAGGTAATATAATTAACAGTAAGCTAGAAAAATCGTTTATATTATATAATATGTCTATATATTTTTATATAGTATATGTATGAAACATATAAAAGAAGTAATGTAATACAACGAAGAGGAGGAGATTAAAAAAGAAAGGATGAAGATAAAGAAAGAAAAAGGATATCTGATATTACAAGTTGAGTTGAGAAATATAGTATTTAAAAAGATGAAGTGATTGTAATAAGCTATATATAAAGAGCTTTTATTGACTTTTTGAATTTTTTATAATTTTTTTCCAATCTTAAGTTAGCTGGTAATTGGTTAAACCATTTAACTCCAATATATTTATAGTATTTTTGGGCTGTGGTGGTGTTACAGCGAGGGAGAGTCATAGTGCCGAGAATATGTGTTCTAATGCTGTTAGAAAAAGGAGTAAAGCTCTCATTATTAAAGCAATCTTTGTGTATTTGTAAGATTGTGATTTTTTTGTAGATAACATGAAGTGAATGTACTTTAAAATCTTGAAATAGTTTGACGGTGGGGTAATCGTATGGCCTTTTTAAAATTATTTTTATGATTATTCTTTGAATGATTTCCAATGGTAAAAGAGAAGTTTTGAAGGCACCCCCCCAACCTACAATTCCATATTGTAGCACTGATTGGATTAAGGAAAAGTAAATAGTTCTTAATATCGTAATGTTTAAAATGTTTCGAATTTTAATGAAAATGTATATTAATTTTCTTAGTCTTTCGACTGTTGTACAAATTTGCATCTTCCACTTTATGTTATTATCTATAGTTACACCGAGGTATTTAACATTGGTTTTAACAGTGAGTACAGAGCAATCAGGTTTACATAAGCATGAATTTGAATTACAATTATATGAGTGGATACATATGTTTAGGTTACCTACAGAATGGGCTTATATTTTAAAATGTAACGGGGTCGAAAAATCTATCGCATCATTTAGGATGAAGCGCAAGTTTTAAAATAAAAGCAGAATATTTTTTAAGAATAGTCGCACATATAAGGATGTCCAGTTTAAGTTTGTAATATAGGTTGCCTATCTTTTCCCATAAACAAATTGATTTTAATAAAATTTGTTAATACTTTGTTAAACATTGTTTTACTTCATCCTTACGTTGTTTTTGTATTGCAGGTACATATTATTCATTCTCTGTTTACACTTCTTTTCACTTTACATACATTTCTCTATTTTGTTAAATGGGTAGGTACCTACTACCTTCCTCACGGTTGTTTTAATATGAACAAGATATTCACATTGAAATACTACAGCCACTGCTATAAAAATGCTGCGAAGTACTATGAAAAAAACATTTGTGATTTTTATAAACTTGTAGGTAACTATCTATCTTCTCGTGCAAAACTCACTGGATCATGTTTTATCATGAAAAAAGTGGAAAACTAATCCGTACGCGGAGGGACCCAAAAAAATGGTTGTTGTGCTATGGTGGAGAGGTAGAGTGAAGCGACCAATTGGATCCGTTAGGGTCACTCCTCTTGAGTTAGTATGCGAAGTTGTGTTGCTTTGAGTGCATCGGTTCGCCTGTGAGATTTTTTTTAGCAAAACAACTTTTTCCATTTCGGCGAAAAAGTGATGGAAGATTATCGAAAGCAACGCGCGACTGAAATTTTGTTTTCTGAAATTATTGTAATGCTGACTGCTTATGGGGATGTTGCCCTAGGTAAAGCCAGAGTCTACGAGTGGTTTTCACGTTTTAAAAATGGAGAAATGTTAATTAAACACCAACCCCGTTCAGGGTGCCCCTCAACGTCAAAAACTGACGAAAAAGTAAAAAAAATCAATGCCCTCGTTCGGGGAGACCGTCGCCAAACCATTGATCAACTCTGTGAGATGTCTGGCATGTCATGGGGTTCAATTCAGAGGATTTTAACCAAAGAATCGCACATGAGAAGGGTTGCTGCCAAATTTGTTCCCCGCCTTCTCACAGACGAGCAAAAGAAGCGTCGACTTCAGGCACGTTATGAGCTTCAAAATCAGCTGCAGACCCTGAATTATTTTAGGTGATCTAGCCCCCTGTGACTTCTTTTTATTCCCCACACTGAAAAGGGACATGAAATTAATGCGTTTAGCTACTGTGGAGGAGGTAAAACAAAAATCGCTGGAAGGCCTAAAAGATATCCCGATTAGTGGATTTATAAACTGTTTTGAACAATAGAAGAAGCATTTGGAGAAGTCAGTTGTGGTCAATGGAGATTACTTTAAAGGTGATCAAAAATTGTTGAATAAAAATATTGAGAAATAAAGAATTTATGACGAAATTACCCTTTTTTGGGTCCCTCCTCGTATGTGGTCAAGTAATGGACATTCCCTAAAATATATATAAATATATATATATATTTTTTTTATTGTAATATAAAACATGAGTTACATATATATACATATACATTTTACAAAATATTATAATAAAGGTCGTTATTGGTCATGCATACCTTATCAGAAAAGAGGAGCTCTTGTGCCTGATAAGGGAACCACAATTCTTACTTAGGTTGTAAAATATGTTTTGTATAAAAATTATTTAATTTTTACTGTAATTTTTTTTGAAAAATTGTTTAATTTTATTTATTTGTTCTGATTGGTTGATGATATAATATGGTTATCACTAGGGTTGCGTAGCCCCGGGGCAATTGCCCGAGCTAAAACCCGTGGTGGTTTAATTCCGATGGTATCTGCGTTGCCATCGCAAAATTTCGGTTTCGTTTGCCATTGAATAATAAATTGGAATGCACTTGAAATAGAAAGATAAAACGGATTTGACAGAACGAAATATTTGTTTTCCGGGTACCAATCTCAAATTACATGAAAATTATTTGTTCCGTGGTTTAATCAGTTTTAGGGTGACTTGTACTTACAAGATAAATAAATCTAGAAGTGAAATGAAATTGGTCTTTCAAAAATCGAGACATTCAGATTAATTGAAATATAAACCTAATGCTGTGTTTTAACCAGTTTATTTTGTTGACCACCGTTTAGAAAATAAAAAAGGTAACGAAGTGAAGAATGAAGGATTTTGAAGGGTTCTTCCAAAGTCAGTAGATAATTTAATTAAATATATTAATAAAAAATATACATTGTAAGAAGAAGAGCATCGGAAGAATGCAGAAGGTTCCATTGTGGACTGGAAACATTAGTCGCGAATAAAAAAATGTTTTGGGAAGTGATACTAGTAGTCCACAATGGAGTGGATATATGGCATTGGGAAATGACAATGGCAGATGAATGGTAGAAGACATGGCAAGAGGTGATCGAGGAAGACATGGCAAGACCAAGTGAAACAAATACTCGAGAAGTGTCATGATTGTAGTCCGTTGCGTTTTCTTTTTCAAGAGTTCTAGTTTACAATGTCGGTATATTGTAATTTTTTTTTTTTATTAGTTCCACCCCGGAGACCATGACGAAAAAGGACTCTCCAGGGTCTTTTTCAAATTTGGGAATGCATTGATTTTTTAAGGAAATAAAGTAGAGGAAGTTTTGGGAAGAAAAAAGGTATGAGAAGTGGTGAGAATCTGGTGACCAGATTATCCGTTGTCAAGACCTAGACATAATTCACCCCATGAACCCAGGCACCCCTGCTAAGTTACTAAACTAGTAACCGCCTGGGATGACCTATGTCAGAAGTGTTGGTTATCCAAATAATGGTTCACTGGGGTACGCATTCCCGCCTCCCAATTTGAAAATAATACAATAATACAACTCTTTACATACAATGTTGGTACATTGTAAAAAAAAAATCTATCAGTTTCACACAGAAGGCCCTGATGAAAAAGGACTCCTCAGGGTCTATTTAATCTTTGGGGATGCTGTGTGGAGGGTTTTTTTTTTAGGAAAGGGGTGACCAGATCATCCGTCGTCAAGACCTAGATATAGACATACATAGGTACTTCACCCCACGAACCCGGGCACACCTGCTAAGTAACCAAACGTAACCGCCTGGGGCGACCTAAGTCACAGGTGTTGGTTATCCAAATAATGGTTCGCTGGGCGGCGGTACGAATTCCCGCCTAATTTGAAAATAATAACCTTTAAATCAAATTTTCTAGAAATTGATACGTAGTTTGCCGAAGTGATACAAAAATGTATAATCCCATCTTGTTCCTTATAATAAGTTCCTCAAAGTTTGTATAGTACAAATGCATTTTTAATTAATGTTTAAAGCCTTGTTTAGCCTTCTTTTCAATGTAAATTTCAAAGAAATCGTTAAAATGACTCCACTGTACATAGCCGATTCTATGACACGTGTATTATTTTAATATTTATTTATTACCAACTTATTTATTATTGATGATACATAGCCAATCATTTATGCCAATTGATTTATTGCAAAAACGTTACTTCGTAATGCTTTTAATTATATTTAAATCATTGCGATATTTATAGGTATAAAAATGACAAACTTGTGTCGGACCATTATTTTTATTCTTGATTAATTAACGAAGAAGTAATTATGCATACTAGGAATAACCAAATAATTAGAAAATCGTCAGTGAAAGCCGACTTAGTAACAAATATAAGAAAATCAAAATGATTAAATAAAATCCTCGTAGACCACCCCTCTCACCCTCCCGCATATGATGTCATGTAAACCGTAGATTAAGAATAATTTGTACCAGTTTAAAGATGCCTTAACAGGCTGAAACCGGTTACGGTCACAAATAAATTAAAGAGTAAATAAGTTTTATATTTATTTTAGTATTTTTTAAGAATGAAAAATAAATAAGGTGTGTACAAAAAAAAACAGAAGAAATATTTAATTATATGTTATTTAGTAGGTAGGGGAGAAGTGGCGTGAAAAGGACACGTATTGAAAGGGACAATCTAAATCTCCGGTAAAATAAAAATATTATCGAATCAACACTATTTTTGTTCTATGGCAACCCCAAAGCATGTCCATTCGCACCTATCTTCATACTGCTATCATTTTAAAAATAGCGATATTTGTATATTTGCAGCAAAAAGTTAATTTTGCTTATTTTTAAAATAAGTGTTCTGAAAATCTGTGAATTAGTTATATTAAATTGTTAACTATTGTTTGTGATCGACTAACTACATAGTTATATGAGAACAAAAGATCAGTATACTTTATTACAAAATAAAGATTTTTTTGGTTATATTATTTTATGATTTGAGTGTGATATTTTTGAAATGGGACGTTTAAAATGGCTAGTTAACCAGACTAATAATTTGTTCAGTTTTAAGATGGCTAATTAACATGTTGATTGTTATTCTAATAAATATGAAAAGCAACGATTATCTTTAAAGTAAGTTATCTCAAGAAAAATGATTAGAAAATTTATATTTTTTGTTTAAATTCGTTGTACATCTAATAAATATTAAAATTTTCATGATATTACTATTTACAATAAAGAAAAAGTTAACACTAATAATATGCAGCTACCTGCTGCACACACATACTTTTCTACAATAAGTTTATAATACTTTAAGCATATAGTAGTCTGATTTTCGTTAATATTTATGTACTGTCCCTTTCATAAAATGTCACGTCCCTTCCAACGCTGTCCATTTATGAAGGGGACAAAATACATATTTTTTTAAGACTGCGAAAAGCAATAAATGATTATAAGAAAACGTTAATTATTGTTTTTTTCCAAACAATTTAATAATTAAACATTCCAATACAGATCCAACTTCAATAAATAGTTATTTAATATATTTACTAGAGCCTCTACAACGAAAATGTCCCTTTCATAACACTTCTCCCCTAAATAGGTGTAGGTAATTCATTATGTGTAAGATTAAACATAAGCAATTAAGTAGATATAAAACAATAAAATAAAATATTATGCCTACCTTTAGTCACTTGTAGTTAAAGACGTATCAGGTTTCGTGAAGTATTTATGATTCAATTTGATTAATTTGCGGTATTACGCAGTTATTCATTAAAAATAATGCGATAGTGTATTTGCAGCCCGTTTCGAGATGAAGTTACTTTCAGCATCGCCCTGGTGAAACGTCACCTTTTAAAAGAAAAAAAAAGTTGCTTAAAATGGCTTTAACCGTATTTGATGTCAAGGTCTGAATAGCCAGGTGATTTTGCAACTTGTTCCTCATCGCGTTCCTCTCTCCACTACATTCGGAATGCCATAATCTCACACTCAGAAAGGTTGGGAACAGTTGAGACTCTTGTGGGATATATAAACATGAAATAACAAAATGATTTATCCATAATTTAAATAATCATTAAGGATTTTTTTTTTGACATTATACATCGACAAATTTACTGTACTTTTTTAAATCTTATTAAAATTCAAATTTAACAGTTACGAACCTCGGCAACTTATGAACCCATGTACATCTACGCATAGCGGTTTGACGCTATGAGAAACCGGTAAGTACTTAGGTGTTATTCATGATTATTGTTGTAAATTTGTAAACACATCTACTTGATCATCGTACTTTAAAATTTTGGTTCTTTATATATTTATATCATGCATGAATTTTTTTTTTATCACAACTTTATTGTTTTGTATATCTCACTATACTTTTAAATTTTTGTTGATTTTATTTTTATTTCATGTATGTATTTTTGTTTTTTATTGGAACTTTATTTATATTTTATATGTTAAAATTGTACGGTCTTTATATATTTATGTAAAAGCCCTCTGGGCGTAAAATAAATATAATAATTAAAAACAAAAACAATATGCATTTTTTTTCATATTATTTTTTTTATTTTTTAATATTTATTTGTAACTTATATATATAACTTACATTTTTCAACATAATTTGATAAAATTGGCCACACTGGGAGGCTTACCCGTGAGGTCCCCATTTTACAGTTCAAAAATCAATAAGATTAAATAAGTAATAAATTTTAATAAAATTCGTAAAGGCGGTAATGAAAAAAATAAAAATAAAGTCGACATCTATTATAAGTTACGATTATGTATAATGATGTGTGTTTTATAATTATATTGTGTGTTACAGGAATATGTTTTTATACTTTTATGTTATAAAATTTTTGAAATGTTGCCTTTTTTGTAAGAACGGGTTATTTAAAAAAAATTTACCGAATCATCAAATTTTTTAAGTTAATTTTCACATTCTATGTAAGTTTTATTCAAGTTCTGTTAATTTAGTTTTTTTTTTTCAAGTGAAAGATTGTTGAATGCATTTATTGCCAGGTATTTATGGTGTCTTTGCCCAAAGCTTGTATTTAACATCGGAATTTTTATGTTTTTTTTGGCACGCTTGTCTAACTGATCTATTAGTGATAGTTAATATTTATAGAATTTTTTTTGTTCAAAAATTTAGTTTAGTAGTATTTTAACGTATATTTATTTTAACATATAATAATAATGTTGTCGGTGGTTATTTGAACTACTGTAAAGCGCCATTGAGATATTTTTTAAGACCGTTAATTTAATTCTTAAAAAATTATTGTGGTTTTCACCCGAATTTCGCTATTACAATCAAAAGCCTCTGAAGTGTGGAAACCCAAGAAACATTGTTTATGTTTTCGTTATTAGTGTTTGGAGTGCTACGCCGTGTTGCGCTACCTCCTTATTTAGCTGACGTTTCGGACAGCGTTGCAGATGTCGAAATTTGTCGGATCTGCCCTGATGATGGACACTGCAACGCTGTCCGAAACGTCGACTAAATAAGGAGGTAGCGCAACACGGCATAACACACCAAAAACAAATAACGAAAATGCTTTTGGTCGTGAAAATCTAAAAACGTAACATTTTTTATGTTCTTAAAATAAAGTCAATTGATTAATAGCGACGGAAAAGGCAATAGAAAACATGGAAATATAAATATTTTGTTTATTAAGTACCGCGCCTTTGATTTGGGTAAATAAACAACCCTCAGAAATTCCGTGAAATTGACAAGTTCATTTACACATGTTATTTTATTTGCCAGTATCAAATGTTTCCTTTGATGTTGAACATCGTCATACAAGCTTTTGTGATGTGTTTTGTTGTTGAAGAAACTCCGTAATAAAGTCATGCTTTCGTGTTTGTATTGTAGCGGGTGACCTAACGTTGAAATGTGTTAGTGCTTTTCTCAGATGACATTTTATGAGAGCACTTATTAAAGTTTGATAAAACGTGCTTACGTACAGAAGTTGAAACTTCTGAATTGTGGACTTTGGTCGAAGTTTGTACAGTATAAGAAAAATACACTTTAAATTAACTTTCTATGAGTTTCTTGAATTCTCGCTAAAGTGTTATTCAACGTCGAACTTCGGGTTTGTATCTAGGTACCAGATACAGTAGATAATATAAATAAAATTTATTAATAAAAATTATTTCTTGTTTATTTTTTTCTTTCTAATAACTTTTTGCTTAACACTATGTACTATTATTTTAAACAACTCGTTGAAACTATTACTTCTGTATTGATTATTTTCAACTTTTTGATTTTTTTACAACGTGCTTACACCAAATACCTACTATAATTGTTTAATAATCACTTGATTCATTATCACATAATCATTAACCACAACTAAATATGTATTATATAAATGGAACTGAAATGGTTTCAGTTATATTGACTATTTAACGTACAATTAATTTATACACAACTGTATGCTTCCTAAATAAACATATTTAAAAAAAAAGTATAGCTCACATGCGTGGCTCTGCTCGGCTTGCGAAAGTAAATTTTATTTGATTGATTTGTGTTATTCGAAATGAAACGTGGCTTGAAGTGTCTTTAGCCATGTTTGGTAACTATATCTGAATAGACAGGAATTTTCCCGTCTTCTTATTACCCATCTCCTTCACCTCCCCTCTACCTCCAGCCTCACAACATACCCCAATTGGGGATGCCACAGCCTTACTGGCTCCAGGCGGTTGGGAGCAATTGCGACTTTTATACGGTATTCACATAAAACAGCCAATAATAACGTCAGCGTTCGAGAAGATGGTTTGAAAGGGGGGTGTGTAAATAGAATGTTAGAGGGAGCGCGCGAATATTTAAGTAAAATAAAACGATTGTAATTAATGGGTGTAAGATAAGGGGTCGTCCATTAATCACGTGTTGTTTTTTAGCAACTTTTTAACCCCCCCCCCCCCCTGGTGAGGTTTTAGACTACCCCCCCCCCATACCCAAAATCACGTGTATTTTTCAAAACTTCGTTTAAAAACTTCCAGGGAGACATTAAGGTTGCAGGCTTTTTTTGACTGGCATTTGGTTTAGAAAGCGGGTGTTCAACGAAAAATAAATACACGTGATATCTCATTATATCCCCCCTCCTCCTTGTGATATTTCGTGATTTTTTCCGACACGTGATTAATGGACGACCCCTAAAATATTCAGCATACTTCGCGATTTTGTGAAGTGAAAACTTCTTTAGCACCGTGGTGAAACTAGATGAAACGAAAAATAGGGACACTTAAAAGAGACAAACACAAACATCTATAGGATTTGCCTGCGAGAGAATGAGATAAAATAATCGATTTCCTCTTTGTGCGGTGCTTCGTAGCCTCCCCACACTTATCTACTTTAGTTTACTGAAGGTTTCACTTCTATGTGAACTGCACACACTCTGAATTTTTGAAGAGAAAACTTATTTTGTGATTTGAAACTCGATGAAACGAAAAAGTGCCACTAATAAGAGTCAAGGATTAAGCCTGCGGGAGAATGAGATAGAATAATAGGGGCCTCTTTGTGCGGTACATCGTAGCCTCCCCACTCTTGTCTACTCTAGGTTTCTGGAGGTTTTACTTTTACCGCGAGTAAATTACAAGATTGTAATTTTTTTCTAAAGGGAATTTCATAAAACTACCTTTTTAACTCGGCAAATGTACCTACAGAGATTATCTTAAAAATGACACTTTTTTTTTAGAGCTTATATACTTGAAGTGTGCGAGAGAAGTATGTTGAATTCGTCTTAGCCGCGCGCAAATCGTTTGTTCCCAACAACAATCCTGAATTTACTGAACATCACATGTAGGCACATATACGCCCTTTGTTTTTATCCACACATCAATAGCATAACTTTGGCTTTGCCGTAGCTCGGCGACAACCGACGTGTCGTATCCCCTTTGGTATCAAAGGATCAAAGCATGTGATTTTCCCATAAAATCCGCGAAAAACAGTGTAAATTTTAGTATATTTTTTGTGAATATTATCAATCAATTTTTATTCTTTAAACCACTCCAAAATGAACAGGCAAAGAAAACACAAAAGAAAGCGACATCTAGCGACTCCGAAGAAGAAAACACAAATACTAAGAAGATGACCAAATGTAGGGAAAAGGTGCACTGGAATTCGTCGAAAAAAATTATCCTTCACATTGATAAAAAAATTATTTTTTTTAAAATTATTTTTTTTATTGTGATCTTTATTTATCAAGTTACATAGGTGATTGTACTGTGCCTGTCTCACTAGGAATTCCTGTGTTGAGAGCAGGCGCATTTTACCATAAGTAGTTTAACTCAAAAATAGGAATAAGGGTAACAACAACAATGTTAAATACTTAATTAATAAGAGATAACTTTGTATAAACCACTTTTTTAATAAACAATATCGACATGTTTCAATAACAATGTTATCTTCTTAATGATATTTTAATATATAAATAATAATATATGTAAATATATATATAAAATGTTAATAGATAACATTGTTTTTGAAACATGTCGATATTGTTTATTAAAAAAAGTGGTTTATACAAAGTTATCTCTTATTAATTAAATAATAAATAATGCCACAAAGTTATTTTGCAAAGATTGAAAAAGTAAAATTTTAAATACATTTACAGCAAAAGTACAAGGATAATCAGCATTGTACCAAAGGGAAAGCATGCATTAGGAGGTTAAATAAATATTGTTAATATATGATCTGTCTTTGCTAGTGATCCAAGACTTGGTATCTGATTTGTATTTTACATAATTAGTGTGCTGTCTAATGGTCAGTGGAAGTGTATTATAAAGTTTAGTTGCAAAGTATCTATAGTGCTTCGTAGTCTCCCAACTCTTGTCTACTTTAGTTTTCTGAAGGTTTCACTTCTACCGCTTATGAAATGCACACTCTGATTTTTTTTCTTCTAATGTTTATAAATTATTCAGTGATTGAATTTTGCAAACAATTTATACTTCCTTATTATCGACCTTTAGCTAAGTAACTACATAATGATTTATTTTTCGAGCATGTTGTGTTACCTCCATCTTTAGCCAATGTTTCGGACAGCATCACAATGTACATTATCAGGCAGGTGTGTAATCTAAATCGTAGTGAAGTGTGTTCTAATGTACGTAGATGCGATCCGATAAATGCGTCGCCAGCTTCAACACTCAGGGCGCTGATATTGCAGTATAATTTAAAATGATTTTTTTGCTTTTAGTTTTTGGTGTACCCGCCAATTACCAGATACCAAGAACTATTGAGATTAGAACTGTCGTCCCTATTATTATAAATGGGATTTTTTTCAATTGATCAGTGATCTTTGCCTTTTTGTCCGGATAGCCTAATATACTTGGTCGAAAGTATTCTGATATCCTTTTGGAGACCGTCCGTTCTGGCTGGACTACTTAAACCTTGTAACATCCGGAACAGTATAGTATAAACATCTATCTATCCATTTGTCTCAAGAGGAAACTTAATAATGCTGTAAATTTTTTTTAACAAACATAGTTATACTATTTACTACGGATAAAAATATTATAAATTTTCACAAAAAAGAAAAAAAAGCATTTTAAGTTATTAATATATTAGGCTGCATTTTATATGATTTCAAGTCATGGTTGAAAATGTCTAAATCTCGTAAAGCATTGTAAGTTTCACAGATACGTATTATTACAGAGTGTGGTATTCTGGTATTTTGTTTGGGGCAACGAAATGCAATATTTTCTAACAGATACGATGAATCAACAAGGCAGTTCATGATTTTGTATAAGAATAATGCATCGGAGATTTTTCTGCGTTTATATAAGGCGATAGGGTCAACTTGATGATCACTAAAGCGATACGATAGGTGTTTTATAAATTGCTTCTGGATATTTTCAATGCGATGAATATGTGTTTGATATTGAGGATTCCAAATTACTGAGGCAAACTCGAGTTGTGACCGTACATATGACAAATATAACAGAATAAGGGTGTGAGCTGAATCATTAAAGTGTGCTGAATCATTATTCATAAAGGCTTTGTAATGCGAATAATGAAACTCAATTGCTTTTAAGCTTTTTCTAGAATATTTTCAATATGATCCCTAAATAACATTTTAGAGTCTAGTATTACTCCAAGATCTCTTATTGTTTCTACTCGTTGTAGAGGGACATGGTTTAGTTTGTAAATATAATTAATTGGATTTTTTTTTTCGTCTAAAAGTAATAACATTACATTTGTCTATATTTAGATATAATTGATTGTTTCCGCAATATTCCTCAATTTTGCTAACGTCTTCTTGTAATTGGTTGCAGTCATCTATGGAGCTAATACATTTATATAATTTCATGTCATCGGCGTAAAATAGGAAACAAGAATGATTTATAACACGGTTCATATCGTTTATATATAAAATAAACAAGGGATGCCATATACGGTATATACCCCACAAATAAATCACTATAATACTCTTGGCGCGTGAAAATCTCAAATCACACATTACACTTTTAATACAACATATTATGTACTCAATTTGTAATACAACATATGGTTTTACATTCGTAAATACCAGTGAGAGAAGTATGTATACCCAAAAATTAGGCGGGGACAAATGTAATCCGAATTCTTACACAGAATAATTTTTTTTTTAAAAAACGACGTTTTCCCCACGAATGGCACAGGAGAATAACGAGGCATACCAAAAATACTACATCTCATAAATATTTTTTTCCTTGATCCATGTTGATCATTAATAATTATAATGTTCAACATCTAAATATGACTAAATCCAATGTAATAAACTTGAACTTGTAATAATAATATATTATAAAATTTGATTTTGCTAAAATCAGCACCATTACCGTTACGCTTCTAAAACAGGTACAGAAGGCATAAAATGTACGGGGTTCACTTCATAACATCTGTCAAAACGTCAAACCAAACGATAAGTTCGCAGAGAACAAACAATAAATCTAGTGAATGTTAAATGTCAAATACAAAAATTCGTCGGAAATCAAAGTTTTGCCATGTAAAAAAAATAAACTAGTGTGGAATTTTACACAATTAATTGAATATTTTCGGAGACGGGACATTTTCACGTAGTGACTTCACGAGCACAAAAAAAACTGTAAATTTCTAAAAAAATTTAGTAACATTTTAGGAATCTTTGTAAAAAAATCTATCCACACGATTTTTTCAAATTCATTATGAAATCCATGCAATTGGCCTATTGTCTCTCCCTAATATAAAAACGTATTGCTAAAATTACGCCCATGTTTGCTGAAACTTCAGTTTAATGTGTCCGTGAGAAAGTTGACATTTACCTTGCAAAGAATTATGTTATCAATAGAGGACACGCCATACTCCTCTCCATACATTTGCAAGTCAAATTTTAGGGTTGATTTCATGCAAATTCAAAAAACCTTTGAATAAATGTAAATGTGTTGGAACAAAAATAACATCGGGGACAAAGGCTGCCAATGTAAAAGCAAATTGGTAAAGATTTTACAGAAATATATGTCGCCCACTTGATGATACGAGTACATCATGCGGGAACAATAATAATCGATTGGTTTATTTATCCCCTTAGGCCTCGACCATATTTTGTCAGCGGGTCAAAATATTTCTGCTTTACAATAAAATCCAAAAGAATGGAATATTTCTGAACATATCCGAAAACTAAAAACTGTTTTTAAAATGTGAGAATATACGCTTTCAAGTTTTATAAATCAAAACAATCGTATAATTTATGAAAAATAAAAATTTTGCATGCAAACATAAAAAAAAGTTGAAAAATGGCTCTCTCACGTTTTTTCTAACTAAAATTACTGGTAACGAAAAAATAAAAACAAATACATATTTTATTACACTAATGTATTGTAAACGTTATTGTCACCTCATTTTTTTGTCGTTTCATGTAAAAATAATTAATAAAATTCTCAAAATTTCATAAATTCTTTTCAAATCTTTGATCCGAAAATTTTTTTGATTAACTAATATTGTGATTAATTAATAAGCAAAGTGTGGTATTTTTTCTTTATTACACCGTTTATAACGGTTCCTTGCCAACTCAGAATGAAACCAACTCAGAACCACCTCAGAAAGGGAGGCATTTTGGGAGGCAGAAATGGGCACCGCCGCCCCGGGAACCTTTATTGGATAACCTACACCTTTGTCATAGGTCACCTAAAGTGGTTCGGTAAGTTTAGTGATTTAACAGGGGTTCCCGGGTTCATGGGGTGAGGTATGTCTAGGTCTTGAAGGCGGATGACCAGGACACACTGAACCCCAGATACCTACCCACCCCTTAAACCCTTTTCCTTCCCAGAACTCTCCTCTCCTTTCTTACCTTAAAAAAAACTCTCATAGGCCCTGAGGGAAATTATTTTCCTCAGCGCTTCATGTGTGGAGCTCACGAAAAAAGAAAAAGACAGGTAATTAAAAAGCTATGAAAATATAATTTTAAAATAGCCGGTAACCCATACCTAACTTAACCTACTGAACCATTTTTTTATATTTTTTATCATCACTCTTAATGACCATTCTGAGGTGGTTCTGAGTTGGTTTCATTCTGAATTGGCCGGTCACCGTTTATAACAAATTGCTCACTATATGAGAATAAGGGATACGAGTTGTTACGAAAAGCGAAAAAAATAGCCTGACGGTTAAAATATATTCGTAACTTAATATTTTGGAAAACGAAAATCTTTTAGTTTATATTATTACGTAGTATAAAATGAAGTCGCTCAAAATGTATGTGCGCTTAGATTTTTTAAACTACGCCCCGGATTTTCATGCGGTTTTCACCAAGAGATAGAATGATTCAAGAGGAAGATTTATATGTATGATACATGCGTATTATAGTAAAGAAAAGCCGAGAAATTCAAATATTCAATTCAGGCAACGGGCAGCGGGCAGCTGGCAAACGGGTGGTGTAGATTTTATAAAGGTTGGGTAATTGCATTGTGTTTTGTTAGCCACAGAAACGTGTGTCCGGGTCTGCTAGTAATAAAATAAATAAATATATATTTACTTACTAAACATCACGAATCTTTTCTTAGTGCTTTTAATCATTACATTAAATGATTTTCAAATTTCAACTAAACAAAGATTTATCTGATAAGATATCATTAATATATGCATAAGATATACACAGAGTATTGCAGAACGTATATGACTTACTTTTACAAATGCTTTATTTTGAGTAAAAAATTAGAATAAAATTTTATTCTCTAGTAACTTTTTAGATGTTATTTTTTGTTTTTTAAAACCAAAATATTTCTTCCACATGACATCAGCCGGGTAATAATATCAGGAATCACCGGTTAAAGTATGTCAAGTACGTTCTGTAACACTCTGTATATTTTTGTTTTTTTGTTTTTAAAACCAAATAATTTCTTCTACATGTCATCACTGGTCACTCAGCCGAGTAATAATATCAGGAATCACCGGTTAAAGTATTTCAAGTACGTTCTGTAACACTCTGTATACACGAAAATACATGAACTATTAACGAAAACCTAACCTAACCCAACCGAATATTCAGCGAACCGTTGGGAGATTCAAGAAGAAGAATTGGCCTTTCCGACCATTAATTGTTTCCGCTTCTCTTGCTATCCGGCGGAAAATTCCTCCATTTAGGCAAGTTCGGAAGTCATTCGTTATAATAATATTATAGTCTCGAAACTATACGCTTTGTAAATTCATTTATGAAGAAACTAAAGTTTTAATTGTCAGAAAATGCTCACTTACTGTTGTATTCTAAACTTATAATAAACTAACTAACTTAGTACGAGTGCAATAGTATTTAAGAATACGAGTACAATAGTAATTAAGAATTTTACTTAAAAAATTAGAGTGGGCAGTTTACACGCGGAAGTTGAGAGGGGGATATAAGTTAGTGAAGATAGAAAGAGAGTTACGTTTCGTATATAAGTGGCCTCCTCACGATCCGATTTCTAGTCACTTCTTGCTGTTCTGCTGGCAGGCCAGCAGATTGGCGGTTGCCACTACACCATTCAATTTGCAGAAAGGTCTTAGTTTTTACGTGTCATGGCTCCGTCACTTTCGAAATTTCAACGTATTGGACTAGCGTTGGCTTTATTGACAACAGACAATAATAATCCGATTCGTAAAAGAAATTATTGAGCAAAAAATTATATATTTTTTCTGTTAAAAACAAAAAAAAAATGTTTTTCAATCACATGACGCTACTGATCCCATCACTATGGGATGGGTTTGAGTAAACTAGCGCTGTCTCGTTTGTTTAAAGTACCGCTAGAACGAGACGCAACGGTTGTCAAAAGACCGCTAGGCCATAAACGCGTTCTCTCTTGAATTATCAGTTGCGGCGTGTGAAATAATATTTTAAATGTTTTAATGAAAAAACAAAATGACTTCAATTTTTTTTACTCCAAATAATCTCGGGAAAAAGTACTTAAGTACTATAAAGTACTTGAGTAATCTGAAAGAATGTTTCCTATTGTATGCTGATGATGCGGTGCTGATATCTAACAGTATGGAAGATCAAAAGTCTCTCGTGTCTAGGATGAACGAAGTATGCATTAAGAATGAGTTAATGATTTTATTTTTATTTTATTTTATTTGGAAAACCAACAGATTATAAAAATAATGTTTGATGAAATACATATGTATAAAAATTTAACCAATAACAGGTTTTCACTGATGTATATTAAATTATTAAGTGAGTAGGTACAAAGAAAAATAGTTATATTAGGTTATGCGGATGGGATGGTGGAAGGGAGGGTAAAGGGATGGATCTATTCTGTGTAAATAGTAGTTTGTATGTGTAAATGTTATTTATTCATTTTAGATTTGAAAATGTTAGTTGCTGTGTAAAATAAGTCGAATTCACTGTATGTTAAAGATGAGTGAAGCGGGGTGAATGTATGTATTGTGAATGAATGTATTAATGTTGCATTGAGGAATGTATAATGCGTGGTTTTGTCTGGTTTGTCTGATGGGCACTCTTAGTTGAATTCTTTCTAGTAATTCCGGGCAATCTATCATAGAGGTAGATATTTTTCGTAGTAATAGTACGTCTGCCAAATTTCTTCGACTTTCCAAAGACGATATCGTGAATGTAAGTAAGTCTAAAGTAATGGTATATGAAAGAGAGAGTACGAAAACAATGTGCAATATAGTTGTAAATGATGAACACTTGGAGCAGGTGGATGACTTTGTTTATTTGGGAAGTAAGTTTACGAGAGATGGAAAGGCTGATAGAGATATTAAAAGAAGGGGGAATGTAGGTAACTCTATTAATGGAGGACTGAACACCGTTGGCACCAAAAAAAACTGTCCAAAATGGAGTGCTGGTACCTACTCTGATGTATGTCAGTGGCGCATGGAACTGGCAGAGGAAGGATGACAGTAGTTTGAATGCTGTAGAAATTAGATCTCCGAGGCGAATGTGTGTTAAAACCATGTACGATCGTGTGAGAAACGTGGAGATCCGCAAAGAATGCAAGGCTGATGTAAGCGTGATGTGTAAGGTTAAGAAAGGGACGCTCCGATGGTTTAGGCATGTAGAGCGATTGAAGCAGGAAAGTAGTGTAAGGAGAATATATGACGCAAATTTGAATGGTAGAAGAAGTCGAGGACGCCCAAGAAAGACATGGCACGACCAAGTGAATCAGATACTTGAGTCGGGCCATGTCAAGACCCAGAATAATAGAAGAGCATGTATGAAACGTTGTATGAATGTAAACGAGGCAAGGAATGTGTGCCAAGACCAAGTTGTTTGGCGGTCCGTCTTCTCTGCCTACCTCTGCGGGGAAACGGCGGCGTGATGGTTAGTTAGTTAAGTTGTTAATCGCTGGTTAAAATCTCTCGGGTACGTGCTTTTACACCCTGTATAATTTTCGAAATATAAAATTTTGGCACGCAAAATAAAAAAAAGTTTTAAAAATGTCCCACCTAAAGTCCTCGTATTTTTCTAACTAAAATTACCGATAACGAAAAAAAAAAAAAACACACGCATATTTTATTAGGCAAATTTATTATAAACATTATCAACCACTCACTTCTTTGTCGTTTCTTGTAAAAATAAAATTAATTAAAAAATTCCCACAATTTCACAATTTTTTTTCAGATTTTGGTTGGAAACTTTAGTATCATAAAGGTGTAAGTACATATTCTGTTATTTTGAGGTTAACTTTTAGATTCGAATATAAAACGTGGTGTTTTATCTTTGTAACACAGCACCGTTTAGATCATATTTATAATTATGATAGTAAGGGAGACACAGCGATGAGACCTATATGAGTTGTTTCAAAAGCCGAACAAATTAGCCTGATTGTATAAAAAAAAAAAAAAAACACATACCTACATATTTTATTATAAACGTTATTATCAACAACTCCATGGCTTTATTACCAATATTTCGACGCAAATAATTTTTGTCGGAAATATCCCACAAGTATCGAAGGTCCTTGTATAAATCAAAAATTTCTACCTAAACTTCTTTTTCCTATTCAAGCGTGATGAATAAAATAATAATATTTATTTCGTACAATACGCTGTCAAGGACCGCGCGAAACGCTCTCCGACGAGGAGAAATGAAAAAATGACGTGTCCTAACATGTCAAGTTGGGGGCGGACCTTCAGCGGCTGGCACAACAGCGAATTCGCAGAAGGTAAATAATAATACGGCTGGTGAATAATAACAATACCGAAGGCGTTCCGTTTACTAACGGCCCAATTTTTTAGGAGTGGGGGGGCTTGGCAGAAGGGAAATAATAATACGGCTGGTGAATAATAACAACACGGTTGGCGGTTTTGACTACAGACCATCCAATTTTTAGTGAGTACTGCGGCAGAAGGTTCTGCGGCAGTGCCGTGTGGAGACCCTATTACTGTAGAGGCAAGAGACAGAGGTGCGAGCCACATTTTCTTTCTCTATTTCTCTCATAGCCAGTTAAGTTTTGTATATCGACACAGTGCAGGCCTATTGTCACTGTAAGAGCAAGATAGAGCAGTGCGCGCGCACATTTTCTTTCTCTCTTCTTTTATAAGTTGATGAAGTTTTACTTCAGTCGTGTGGTCTAAAGCACACTCGTTTTTTTAAATAATTTTGTTACAAGTTTAAAAATTATTTTACATTTCATTCTAAAAAGCAACGCACATAGAGGAAGGAGGTCGATAGGCTACGAAGCATCGCACAGAGATGACACAGATTACTCTATCTCATTCTTTCGCTGGCTAAATCCTACGGACGTATGTTTCCTCGTTTCATCGAGTTTCAAATCACAACGGTGCTAAAGATGGTTTCACTTCAAAATGTTGAAGTCAACAGCTTATTAACGTTATAAATGGAGATACTGAACAATAATATTTATTCATCGCACAAATTATGTGAGGATCGAACCCACAATCACGTGTTTGAATTTTGCAGTCTATTTTGTATAATGAACGTAATTGCACGTTACGTACGTTGGATCCTTTTTAAAACATAATGAGTTTCATCCGACTAATTTGTTGATTCTGTGAAGTGAATCGAGAAACTCTGATGTGATGAAGTTTAGTTGTTGTTCAGTCGCTCGTTGATGTTAATATTTCGTAGTTAACTTAGTTATTTCATAGATATTCAGTACTGGATCGCCCCTAGTCTTTCCACCAGGACTTTGAGTACCTAAGTGATTAAAAAGATTAGTAAGTAGTTTCGGGTATTATGGCCAATATGGCCAGTATTAATTTTTCCGACACCAACCAATATTAGTGGTTTATTGTCAGGCCTCTTTCCTGGACCCCCTCAGTCGATCCCTACGTTGCGACGAGTACGCGTTTGTCCGGCACGTGCGACGATCGAAAATTATCTGATTTGATATTATTTTTTGGTTTAGTTTCACTCATTCCTGTTCCGCAAATAATCATTGTTTTTAAGTTTTGTAGGTAAACTTTTTATTAATAGTGTGCAGACTTTTATTAAGCACATTATTTTTTAGTTTTTAGGTTAAAATTTTATTTGTCATAAACGTCCTTGCGGCCATTGTGGCTCACTAGGTAGATGGCCAATATGGTCTGCCATATTGGCCTCACATAAATTTAATCTTTCTAATAAGTTTTAAAAAAATACTAAAGGCAATGGCTTCACAAAACCAAATTTCACAAAGAAAATGCCAAACTTTGTGCAAGGGGTCAATGAAAAAGGCAATCGAAGATCTACGAAATGATGGTTCGTACTAGAAATAAATACAAGTCGTACTAGAAATCTGGAATAGACCTCGCGAGACAAAACCGTATCCACTTATTATCAATTCCTTCACATTCCAGCCACAAAATACATTCACTCGATAAGTCGTACATAGAACCACTGAAAAAGTATGTTTCTGATGAAATAATATCATGGGTCAGGAACAACTCATGCCCACTAACCCAATATGAAATGATGGAAGTTTTTGGACACGCGTAGAGATAGCTGTCGGTGGTTTTCGTGCAACAGGGTTATATCCTGTTAACAGAAATGTTTTTAAATTTCATGATTTTATTGATATGGACATTGAGCCAGAATGTAGAATCACCAATCAAGAAAATACTACACCAGAACCAACCACTTTAGGTTCTACTCCTACAATAGAAATCGAATCTGTTGATCTGGCATCCACCATAAATGAACCTGATATGTGTGATGCGTTGGCTACTAGTGTAGCCTCTGCTTCAAGAGACGAGAAAGGGACATTTTGAACAAGTTGTAGTTCCCATTGCGAGGACGCGACAGCCTTCGACTGCAAGAGATATAACGCCATCCAAATTGTCTCCAATACCAGAAATAACACTTAGAAAAACTACTAACCAAGGCAGAAAGGCTGCTACGTCCACATTGCTTACTTCATCCCCGTACAAAATGAATTGCAAGACTCTTCAAAAAAGAAACAAAACAAAATCGAAAAGACTATGGATAAAGGCAAAAAACGAAAGGGCAATGGTAAAATGCCTAAGTCAAAAACTAAAGAGGTACAAATGTCCAGCTCGGAGAAAATGAACCATTGTATGATGTCAGTTCTGACGAAAGTCCAGATAGGAGCAATACTTCTGATGCTAAGTTTTTGTTTTGTGACGATCTCGATTCTATGAATAACAGAGGTGAAATATGGGTTCAATGCCTATGTTTTAAATTATGGGTTCACGAAGAATGCTCAGGAGTGGAAACGGACGTTTTTTTCTGTGAATTTTGTTCTGCAAAGTAGCCCAAAGTTTAATTCTTTTAATCTTTTTATTTTAATTGATATGGTGGGCAATATGGCCTAGGTACATATTGGCCTACTACATTTATGTTTTTGAGATTATTCAATATTAAGAAAAAAGTTTATTTTAGTTATGTTTCGAAGTCAAAAACCTTAAATTTATAAATGTTTTGTACTATTAAGTTCAAAGGTTCAAAGGACTGATTTAACCAAAAAAAGCTGTTTGATCTCAAAAATTCCGTATTTTATTTCCAAAAAGGCTTATGGTGTGTCCATATTACTCGAACTTACTCTATTCCATCTAGAACTCCTAAATTTAGAACATTTTCAATCATATAGATGTGTGTGTTTGTCTCTTTTTAGTGTCGTTTCCGTTTCATTGGGTTTCAAATTACAACTGGTAAAGAGGTTTCACTTCAAAAAACTCTTGTTAAACAAAACAACTGGCGCTTTCACAAGTATCGGATTCGATAAATATTAGATATCTATAATTTGTTTGAAAATAAGTTATTTACAGACAACCAAAAGGGATGAAAAGGGGTTCATTCAGGTATAAAGCTACCTACACGTAGCGACCTGAGCGAAGGTTACTGGAGTAGGTATCGCGTGGGAAGCGGCAATAAATGTTGTCATGTTGTCAACTTCATTCTTTCACGCTTTTAAGGACAAGGGTGGGATGTATTAAGAAAATATGTACTATAAATGGCAGTGGCAGTCCTTCCTTATGGACAATTGGTCAAAAACCTCCCTAAATTATAAGATGACAGTGAAACATTGTGAAATATTGCTAATCAAAACAACTGACATTATTCTAATGTACTTGAAATGCACCGCGAGATAGCCGACAGCGGCAAGCAGTGACATCTAATGTCTTAAATGGAACTTTCCTTTCCTACGCACTATGATTGTCTCGGTCAATTTTTCAGACGTCCCAGTATCATATAACTAACTAACTAACCATCACGCCGTTTCCCCGCAGGGGTAGGCAGAGAGGACGGACCACCAAAAAACTCGGTCTTGGCACACACTCTTTGCCTCATTCACATTTATACACTGTCTCATACATTATCTTCTATTATTCTGACTTTTGACATGGCCCGACTAAAGTATCTGATTCACTTGATCGTGCCATGTCTTTCTCGGGCGTCCCCGACTTCTTCTACCATTCACATTTGCGTCGTATATTATTCTTACACTACTTTCTTATTGTCTCTTTAAGCGCCATAGAATAAACGAAATGGCACTATACCGCTTAGAAGAAATGTTTTCGGATTCTGAAGACAGTTTGGGTCATGGCCGTGAGCGAGAGATAGCATTATGAATATTATGCGTCTGAAAGAGATCGTTTGGTAAACGTTTGGTTTTGCATATTGTAGGCTTGTCGCATGAAATAATTAAATATATTTATTTATGTATTTATTATTGTTATACGCCCATAGGGGCTTTTACACGGATTATAAATTAGTTTTAAATAAGTTATCGAGTTAGAATTTATACCAAAAGTTATAACAGTGAAAAATTAAAAAAAAATATATATATATACAAGTAGATTTCGAAGAAATATTTTGAACAATATAATATTTGAGTTATCGAGTTAGAATTTATACCAAAAGTTATAAAAGTGGAAAATTAAAAAATAAAATGTAAGTAGCTTTTGAAGAACATGGCGTAAAGAAATATTTTAAATAATATAATATTTGAGTTATCGAGTTAGAATTTATAAATGCATTTATGTATATTTATATGAAATTTAATTTGACTATCAAACTTGTGAGGTAATTGCAAATAAATATTATCGTATTAAATTTGAAATTGTACCATAATATGATGCGTGGGACTGCGCCTCTGATGAGTGGGACTCTAAGCAACGAAGAACTCAGCTACTTCTGTACTACCCACTATACAACGCAAGTTACTAAACATCTGAGTGAATAAACTAAAGTAGGATTGATTGAGACTAGTGGATTAACGAGAGGAATAAACCTATATTTTGGGAGGTGGGTACGGGTACCGCCGCCCCGGGAATCACTTGTTGGATAACCAACACCTCTGCCAGAGGTTACCTCGAGTGGTTCGCTACGTTTGGAGACTTTGCAGGGTTGTCCGGGCTTACGGGGTGAGGTTTATCCGAGTCTTGGCGGCGGATGCGTCTGCCCACCAGCTGCTTGGCAGGAAGGATCGGGATGGAATAGTTGGAGGAGTCCCTTTGACTTCTCCAGCCGTGCTCTCCCGGAACATCGCCTTGCACCGCAGTGGGAGGGATGGATTCATACGTCCGTAACTCCTAGACACACTGACCCCCAGGTTCCTACCCAACCCTCATTCCCTTTTCCTTCCCAGAACTTCCTCTCATTCCATTCCTAAAAAGACCCTCAACACAGCATACCCAAAGAGGTCAATGTTTTGTCTTCCCTAAATTCTTATTAAGTTTATGGATTCAAAATACTCAAAAATAAAAATTAAACCCGATTCAAATAGCAAATTGTGAAACGATTTTCTGATAAGTTAAAAATAGCTATACCTACGAGAGAAACCATCCACATTGACATACTCCACATTGATCCTGAATAGATTTTAATAATATTAACGCACCAGTAAAATTGTCAACACGATGTGCTAATCTTTCATTCTCAAGATTAAAAATACGGTTAAACGCTTGGCGCTTTTGCTGAAACGGCCTATTTTGCCGTCTTCCTAACATATGATAAACAGCATGGATCCGCCGTGATTCCAGCCTGTTTGTTTTTGTAACCAGGCGCTTACCTTGACAGGCAATATGTAGAAAGGTTCAATTATTTCAGGTAATTTAATCGTGGTTTTAAACGTTTAGGCCTCCCTTCGAATGGCGAATGTGTATCGGCCGCGGTGAGACGAGCAGATAGTAAGGCAAGGGAGGGATGCTGAGCCGAATATTGATTCCTCTTGGCCATGACCTTAGCGAGATGCCCGGGGAGGGGGACAGGCCAATGCCGAACCCTTACACCTATGCGCGGTGCCCTGTACGCGAAACGAAGCGCTCTTGACGTGAGAATAGGCCACTTGCATGGATTTCATAACGACCTGGAAAAAAGCATGTGGATAGATTTTTTTACTAAGATTACGAAAATTTTTAGAAATGTATAGTTTTTTTATTTTTAAATGAATAAATCCATCATTTGAGCTCGTGACGTCACTACATGAAAATGTCCCGTCTCCGATTATGTTCCTTTAATTATGTAAAATTCGACACTGATTAATTTTTTTTATACGGCAACACTTCCGGCGAATTTTTGAATTTGCGTTTAACGTTCACTAGATTTATTGTTTGTTCTATGCGAACTTATCCTTTGGTGTGATGGCGGTGATGATTTTTGATAAAGATGGTGGTGTTTTTACAGATGTCACGAAGAGAACCCCGTACAATTTATTGCTATTCGTGTGGAAAACGTTCTTTTTTTTTAAATGATTTTCGGCCATGTAATTATCATTTTTTCGCACCCATAAAATTATGTCCTGTCTTTCCGGTTTATAAAAAATGGTCTGATTTTTCGGATTGAAATTTTCAGAACATCGCCAGGGTTTCAAAAACGCGATTTAAAAAAAGAAATACAGAATGTCTTAGAATATTTACCTAAACCGGATTTTTTTTTTTAAATGTAATGCAAGTGGCCTATTGTAGCAGACACCTTGCCTCAGGGGGGGGGGGTTTCATGTTGCAAGACTGGAAATAGGTGATGGTGCCGGAAGGGTGCGAAAATAGAGTCGCGAAATACAATATCTTTCTTAAATTAATTGGGGGAACCCTTGTTAGAGGGAATGAGACAGCAATGCTTTAATATTAGTGAATACCAGTGTTGCAAAAACCAGAGTTGTTGGGTTTATGTGATTCAAACGATTCGTTTTGTTTATTGAAGTTTTAACGTCTATAGGATTTAGCCTGCGAGATAATGAGATAGAATAATCGATCTACTCTTTGTGCGGTGCTTCGTAGCCTCCCATTCTTGTCTACTTTAGTTTTCTGAAGGTTTCACTTCTGTATTTTGCACACTCTGTATTTTGAAATGAAAACGTCTTTAGCATTGAAGATTGATATTTGAAACTCGATGAAACGGAAACGACACTAAAAAGAGAGAAACACATACATCTCTAGTATTTAGCCTGCAAGAGAATGAGATAGAATGAAACCTTACAGGACGTTTAGGTAGACACATTAAAAAAACAACTAATATCCGAACTAAATACGAAGAACATTCTTCTCATCCCGAAAGGCAATAGAAATTAATAGACAGGCTGCCTGGAATTTTTATACTAAACTGCAGTAAATATATCTGTCTTCCGGTTTGCGCCATTTATAAAAAAGTCACTAACGGATGGATCGTTTCCTGTCAAGTGGAAATCAGCTGCTGTTATCACACCAATTTTTAAGACTGGTGATAAACATGGCGTTAAAAACTACCGACCAATTTCCCAACTCCCAATATTAAGCAAAGTTCTTGAAAAAATCGTCTTTGATGAATTGTACTCAAATTAAATTATAATCATAATCAAATTACTGAATTGTACTCAATTTAAATTATAATCAAATTACGCCGAATCAGCACGGATTTATAAAAGGTAGGTCTACAACATCCAACCTCGCCCTTTTCGTTAACTTCATATACAGACTTCTCTAAAGCATTTGACCGCGTAATTCACTCAATTCTTTTGAAGAAACTCATTCTACTTGGTATACATGGCGACCTATTTAGATGGATTAAGTCCTACATTAGTAATCGCAATCAGGTAATATTAATAAACGGCGTTTACTCAAAATCTAAAGAGTTATTATCTGGTGTCCCGCAAGGTTCCCACCTAGGTCCGCTATTCTTCAACATTTATATAAACGACACTGGATCATGCTTTCAAAATTCCGAATATGTGCTTTACGCTGATTACATGAAAATATTCAAAGTTGTGCATTCTCTCTCTGACTGTGAAGCGTTACAAAGTGACATAGATAGGCTTTGCAAGTATTGTAAAGTTAACTGTTTAGATATAAATGTTTCCAAATGTCATACTATGACATTCACCAGAAATAAACATGTAATTAAGTACTCTTATTCACTCAACAATGAACCTGTCATCTCTAAAACGGAATGTTAAGATCTTGGTGTTTACCTTGATAGCAAACTTATTTTTAATAATCACATCGACTCAATCGTTCACAGGTCATATAAAATGCTTGGTTTTGTTCTTCGTATAAGTAAAGTGTTTAGTAACCCGCGCACAGAAGTTATGTTATATTTTGCATCAGTCAGAAGAATACTGGAATATGCCTCGCCAATTTGGAACCCGCAGTACAAATTATACATAGATAGCATAGAACATATTCAAAACAAATTTATAAAATATCTTACCTTCAAATTCAACAATAACTATGAATGCACATATCAAACTTTGCAACAAAGACGAGTAATTACTGATTTGACATTTATACACAAAATTTTTAATAATAACATCGATTGTACCGAACTACTGTCCCTAATTAATTTTAACATACCATTAAGACGTACACGCCATACAGAACTATTCCACACGCTTAATTACAAGACAAATGCTCGTGACAAAAAAATCGTGCTCTTCATATATTCAATAATATTAATCTAAATTATAACATCGACATTTTCTCCGATTCACTGCCCAAATTTAAAAAGAGCATCATGTCAATCATATAAATTGTTTAATGCGCATACTTAAATACATACATACACACACACATATTCACACACACACACACACCCTCACACACACACACACACACACACACACACACACACCCTCCCCTAAATAATTTACTAATTTAATATAGGTAAAATTTATAATTTGCCACATAAAAACACATATTATATAACAGCGACATGTCATTGGTACCAATTATTGTATTCATTCTACAACTTGTAACTACTTTCCAACATGTAATTATGTACTGTTTGTTTCTGCAAAATAAATAAATAATAACGTATTAAGCAGACTCTCTCTTCGCCGTTAAATTTCTTCTCCATTCCAATTCTGAAAATAGCATCTCAAGTCAGATTATCGTTAAAGTTAACGAGGCGAGTGATGTAATAAAACACTGGGAACTGGGAAAGAGGAAAGTGGACGCTGAAAGCAAGACTGTCTACCTCTGATACATTTCAGTGTCAAACTTAAGTTATGAACGATAAAAACACAAAATTAATCGAGTAAACACTTGTAAAAACATGAACATTCGGTAATATTGGGGTTTGCAGAATCGTTTATAACCTGCGTGATAAATATAATAGTTTCTCAACTGTCGCGATCCCCTTAAAAGCAAAAAAAGTCTTTTTAAATCTTAAAAAAATCCTTACAATTTCTTCGACTTTCAAATCACAACGACGCTTAAGAAGTTTTCACTTTAAAAAAAACGAGTGTGCTTTAGACCACACGACTGAAGTAAAACTTCACTAACTTATAAAAGAACATATGACATTGAAACACATTAAAAAAGTAAACGAAGCGTGGGCAAAAGGTGCACATGCTTCGTTTCCTTTTTTATTGATCACTGATCGCATTACACTTTTCGTAAAACAATTACATTTTTCGTAACAATCACACTTTTCGTAACAATCACACTTTTCGTAACAATCACACTTTTCGTAACGTTTCATTTTCTTTTGGAACGTATTCATCATTTTACCCCCCCCCCCCCCCTCGGGAACGGAAGTTGAGAGGGAGATATTAGTTAGTGAAGATAGAAAGAGAGAGAGAGTTGCGTTTCGTATTTACTGTAGGGGCAAGAGAGAGAGGTGCGAGCATACATTTTCTTTCTCTCTTTCTGTCATAGCCAGTTACGTTTCGTATATCTAAGACACAGTGCAGGCCTATTGTCTGTATCACGCTATAGGAGCAAGAGAGAGCAGTGCGCGCGCACATTTTCTTTCTCTCTTCTTTTATAAGTTAGTGAAGTCTTACTTCAGTCGTGTGGTCTAAAACTCTAAAGCACACTCGTTTTTTTTTTTTAAACGTAGTGTATTTATTAAATTTAAAAAAAAGGTATAACTTGCAAAAAATCCCCGTTTTTTGTTATTGTTGAAGATCTAGTAATATATGTATGCTTTATAAGAAAAATAATACATAGGTACATATTGTTTTACATATAAGTACCCCATTAGCTGGACCACTTATAAAAACTTGTTAACAAAACACAATAAAACGTAAATACAATAAAATAAATAAAATGCAAACACAATACCGGCATATTCCGCGGAAAATTATGCATTCAACGGTATTGTTCAGCAAACACTGTCGGAATTACGAAGTACAGACTATTGAATGACTTTATTGTGAAGAGATTTGCATATTATGATAATGCTCTGCAGGCGAACTCCGGACAATACAAGGGAGATGCGTAAAAAAAAGGTCGTTGAAAAGAGAAATATTTTGTGAAACATGCATAACTTTACTACCCCATTAACAAGTGGTTAAAAATAACTTTTTTTTTTAAAATTAAACTTACCCTGGTTATAAAAATAACCGGACAATATTTGGATCCTACCATCGTCACACTTACAGGAAATGTTGAAGTGTTGAAATGTTGTGAAAACAGAGGACTGAGAAATGACGTACAAAAGAAAAATGTATTTTGAAGTAAAACTTCTTTATGCACGCTTGACTTGGGGAGTAAGCTGGTGAATGCGTAATGAGAGCGTTACAAAAAGTGTGATCGGGCGAGGCGAACGGAAGTTGAAAGGGAGATATAAGTTAGTGAAGACAGAAAGAGAGAGTTGCGCTTCGTATATTACTGTAGGGGCAAGAGAGAGAGATGCAAGCACACATTTTCTTTCTTTCTTTCTCCCATAGCCAGTTGCTTTTCGTATATCTAAGACACAGTGCAGGCCTATTGCCTGTACCACACTAGCAAGAGAGAGCAGTGCGCGCGTACCTTTTCTTTCTCTTTTCTTTTATAAGTTCAGTCGTGTGGTCTACAGCACACTCATTTTTTAGTATTGTGAATTTTACTTTATTTACTTGGAAATACCTATATTTATCTTATCGTAATTATTTGGAATTGTATGAT
This sequence comes from Limnephilus lunatus, assembly GCA_917563855.2. Classification (NCBI taxonomy): domain Eukaryota; kingdom Metazoa; phylum Arthropoda; class Insecta; order Trichoptera; family Limnephilidae; genus Limnephilus; species Limnephilus lunatus. The sequence goes on from OU830604.1 coordinate 39,701,996, forward strand.
AAGCTTTTAGATGCAAATATAAAACGTGGTGTTATATCTTTCTAACAATGCCTAAATCATATAACTCACCGTAATACAAAAGGAGACAGAACGCCTATTATAATCCGACCGCCCGAGTCTGTTTCGGTTTAGTACTGAGTTAACCATGTTGAAATTTAAAAAAAAATCGACTGCAGTTTACACGGGGTAAGAGCGAAACTTTACTAAAACAGTCTTGTATACCACTACTTGAACCAATACTTGAAAAGTGAGGTCATAATCAAGGCGACCAATGAGCGCAGACCTAGCGTGGTTTCTGTTTCATATCTCAACCAATAGGAGCCTTTAAAAATGACATCATAATCAAAGCGGCCAATGAGCGCAGTTGATGCGTCGGAGGTGCAGTAATCGTCATCTGAAATCCAAATCACAGCAGGGCTATAGATGTTTTACTTCAAAAAGGGAGTTACTGATGACATCACAAGATTCCTTCCGACCTTACAGGCGTTAGCCGGACAACGAAAAATGAAAACTTTGAAAAATATTTACATTACTAACTATTAAAACTTACTATAAAAATAAATGTAATATTTTTTAAATTAGAATGTCACTGGGTATTAATTTAAAAAAATGGATTGTAGTTGTTTATTGCGTAAAAACCTTTCCCCAATCTTTTAATGGGTTAATGTTTTTCCGAATAGATACGATCTGAATCAAAATAATATGTTCTAGTATTGGGTGGTAACAGTGTTTCTAGTAATTGTGTATATAGTATTTACGTACGTACATAAATAATATAATATTTAAATAAAATAATAATAAAACAATCTTTACATAGTATAAAATGTAGTCAGTCAAAATGTTTGTACGCTTAGACCTTTTAAACTACGCAACGGATTTTCATGCGGTTTTCATTAATAGAGTGATTCAAGAGGAAACTTTATATGTATAAAACATGCTTATTATAGTAGAGAAAAGCCGATAAATTCAAATATTCAATTCAGGCAGCGGGCAGCGGGCAGCAAGCAAGCGGGTGGTGTGGATTTTATAAAGGTAGGTTAATGGCGTTGTGTTTCGTTAGCCACAGCATCGTGTGGCTGGGTCTGCTAGTATATTATAAAATAAAGTATACTGCAATGTGTGTGCCGCTACAACTCAGAAAAGAGTCCTGGTACGATCAATGAAGTTATATGGTGTGGCAGCCCTTCATCTCCATCCATGCAGAAGGTACCCGTTTTTACCTGAAAGACGTGCTTTTGAAGATATAAGGGCTGGAAATTTCTAGAACAGTCCAGAACATTCGAGAATATGCGAGACCATTCGACAACATTCCATCCCGGAACATCCCAGAACATTCTGAAATGTTGTGGAACGTTCGGGAATAGTCTGAAATGATCGGGAACACTTCCGAACATCCCAAATCGTTGTGAAACTTTCCAGAACACTCTCGAATGTTGTGGAATGTTCTGGAATATTGTGGACTATTCGCACTTGAGGTGATTTTTCACAAAAACGGCACTATATAAATTTATACAAAGAAAGGCATAATATTCCATACTTTTATCAGAGTCTCAAAGTTCTTTCAGTGAGAGCAATTCTGTGGTACAAAATTATATTTCAGCACATAAATAATCCTTTATATTTAACAGGCTGGAACACAACCATAAAACTCGTTTTAACTTTAATGAAGGGCTTATTGTACCTAAGCATACAAATAAATATGGACAAAGAACGTTAAATTACATGATTCCCAGTTGTTTAAATATGTTACCTGCTGAAATTAAAAACTGTGCCCAAAACAAACAATTGATGAATTTACTGAAGACTTGGCTTACGGAAAGAATTAATTTGTATTAGCTCACAATGACATATTATTCTAAAGACTTTAAAAATGTTATTTATGTTCTTAAAAAAAATTATTTTTATCTATATTTCTGTAAAAAATTTAATTTTATTTTATATAATTGTAAAAATGTATGTAACTATTAAATCACTTTAATAAGATCTTTAACGTAAAGAACCCGTTAGACAAACTGCTAAAAAGTAGTTTATCGGGACTTTTTGTCTTGTATTTGTAAAGTGTATAAAATAAATAAAAAATAAAAATAAAAAAGCCAAATATCATTATTATTATTCGAAGCCATTTATGCATGGGTGAGGCTACCCATTGCTAGGGGCATTTAAAGCAAGATCTGTCGTTGGTTCGTACGTTAGTTCAATCTCATTTCAACTCCCTGAGCGAAGCCGGGTACCCCAGCTAGTTTATTATAAAACTAAATTTTTATTTTTTAAAATAAAACAATAACTTTGTAAACACCACTTTTATTTTTATACTTTATGCCGACCGGGTTTCGCTACAACCGTAGCTTCTTCAGGGCAGTACAATCTCTACTAAAATTAATTTACATGTGTGTTTATAACTAATACATGATTAAACCAAATGGGCCGGACTCCTCAAGTAACGGAGGAAGTAGGTATAGGTGTAGATGGAGAATTGGGAAGGGAACGGGCGTGTTCTTTGTCAATAGGGAACAATCTTAGTATGGGACTTTTATTTAAATTTAGTTGGTTATTAACTACCTTACTGTTAGTGTTTATGGCTTTCCTTAGTTCAAGTGCTTCCAGATTGTCTAGCCTAATACCGATGTTGTTTTTATGAATTAGTGTGGCGCCTGTATTTTTGTCAAATTTATGGTCTTTTTCAATCAAGTGGTTTGCAAATTCCGAAAATCCAGAGCTGTGTAAACATCTAAGGTGTTCTTTGACACGGGTATTTATATTGCGTGCTGTTTTGCCTATATAGAAAAAAGGACAGTCGCTGCATTGAAGTGAATAAATTCCCGAGTGAGATAGACTATTATCTTTGTCCTTGCCGTTCATTAAATGCTTACCTATACTATTATTAGTGTAAAATGCTGGTTTGATATCTGATGGGAGGTTTTTAACGCTGTTTTGAGAGAAATTATTTATGTACAAGATTCTACGCCATTGATAAGGTTGGTTGTAGCGAAACCCGGTCGGCATAAAGTATAAAAATAAAAGTGGTGTTTACAAAGTTATTGTTTTATTTTAAATTATAATGTCACATCACAAAGTAACTGCTTCATATGAACAAATAAATTTTTATTATTAAACTAACTCAGAAGGTTTCACATATATCCTTAAACCAACGACGTGATAACTTACTGTTTAACATTATGATTGTGTCTAGATAGTGTCTTTGATAAATTTGGATAATTTTCGATTTAGTTTCGCGAATATTGTCTATTTGCTAATATTTATTTAAATACTAGCCGGGTTACCCGGCTTCGCTCAGGAAAACATTCGAGAGTGTTCTGAAATATTCCACAATGATGTTCCCGATGCCTTATTCCGGAACATTCCACGACCTTTCTAGAGCACTATCGAACCTTCTAGAACTTTTCGGAAGGCTGTTCTAGAAATTTCAAGAAGGCGAAACTTCCAGCCCTTATACATCTTAAAAAGCACGCACTTCAGGTAAAAACAGGAACCAATATACTGGAGAGGGGATAGAGCTCTATCACACCATACTCCCTTGATCCACCGTTCTAGGACTCGTTTCTGAGTTTTATCGAATATATACTGATTTCAATTTGAGGTCTTACTCATTAAGTTAAAAATAAAAATTAATACAGAAAAAGTAAAATTAAAATAAAAATGGATAAAAAAAAATCCAAGACGCTATCTAGGTAGCATTTGGTTCGGGTTTGAATCTTGCAATCACTGTGATAGTGGTTATGGTTAAAGTAACTGGGCCCCTAAAACTACTAGCTACAGAGATATAGTTTAGTTTAGCTACTGATTTTGAAAGAATTTTGTCCAAGTTCTGACAAGATTTAATCAAGAAGTCAAGTGCAGAGAGTTATCGTCCCTGTTTCGGCTCTTTAATTAAATTCCTCCTGATTGCATTGTCCGCCGCTTGACCTGCTTCTGGGAGCGGAGTGCGAGCACTCGTGGCTCCTTACCATACCCTACCCAAACCAGACCCGCCTCCCTCCCTTAGCTCCCCGTCCCCTTAACTCATTTGACATCGTAAATACAATGAGATAATTTTGGTCTATATACGTTTGAATGTTATGACTATTACCAAATCATTATTATATTATTAGGTACTTACTAGCTGAAGTCAAGTACGTAAAATTTACAAAAAGCATCTATTATATAATACATATTATGTATTTAAGGGATGAGAAAAGCGGGTTGGGGTGATTTTTTTGGTGTGATAGTTTTGAAAGTTGAAAATTTCATCAGCCTCGGAATAAAGCTGTAGATATTTATATCAATTTTTTTTATATAGAAATCAGATGTAGAAACAGTAATTCTCTTCTAATGTTTGATTTTCCTTTGATCTAGATATGTGCAAAAATCTATGCTGAGAAAAAGAAATGTCTAATAAAAAGAAGACAATAATAATGTAGTTTGAAATTATATTAACCATTGCTTCGAATTGTATTTACTATGCTAAGTGATCTCATCTGTTGGTTAGATAATCTCTAACCTTCCCATTTCTAATCTCCATTCCTTTCCACGCCCTTCAGCCTCACAATATATTAAAAAATGTCATATTTTGTGCGATAGTTACATTAAAATAAACCCTATTAGCACTCTAATTGAGTATACATCAAAATAGGTGATGTAGTGGAATGGTTATGGGGGGAATTTTTTGATGTAGTTTTTTGTTTTGTTAAAATTTTTGTTTATTTTTTGATTTTTGGTGACGAGCGTGCGTAAAGATGTTTTACTTCAAAAAAAGAATCATCTAAATCTGTTGGCGTAATATTGAGTTATTCGTCCATTTGTCGCGAACATACTTATTGCAAATTTAAGACATATACGGTTTTCTCATGGATCCCATTGTCAGAACTGGACCAAATTAAAATGTGACCACACGGGAAGTACCAGCTTTCAATAAAAAATAATCATCAATATCGGTTCACCCAATCGAAAGTTCTGAGGTAAAAAACATAATCTTCTACTACATAAAGAGGTAAGGTTTGTTTGTTTGTTTGTTTGCATCGAATAGGCTCTGAAACTACTGAACCGATTTGAAAAATTCTTTCGCTGTTGGGAAGCTACACTATCCCTGAGTGACATAGGCTATATAATATTGTCAAAATAATTAGGGATCATTACTAAAACTCCAATAATCTACTTCTACTACACTATATAAAGAGGTAAGGTTTGTTTGTTTGTTTGCATCGAATAGGCTCTGAAACTACTGAACCGATTTGAAAAATTCTTTCGCTGTTGGGAAGCTACACTATCCCTGAGTGACATAGGCTATATAATATTGTCAAAATAATTAGGGATCATTACTAAAACTCCAATAATGCAACCCAAGGTGTAAAAAAATTACCTAAAATATTCTTTACATCGCGTGCGCTGCGAAAACTATTGATGATAGAATAAAATAATGTACTACGACTTTGTAGAACACATCATTATTTACAAAAAAGGTCGCCACAGCATATGTCTAACTATTATGGTTATGCCACAATAAGTATTCTTTTATTTAAAAAATTTAATTAATATGTCGCCGCTTGAAAAGGCTTTTTATTTGTATCTTGGTGTTAATCCTTATCAAAATAAATTACTTCACATTCAAGATAGCTTCAATACCTTTATTTAACTATTTGAATTTTTCAATTCGGATATTTAATTAGAAAGATATCACGAGTTTAAAAATGTTAGTATTAGAAAAAAGTTTCTGCTACGGGCCGGGCGGGAGAGGAGTCAAGAAATGAAGTGCCAGGGGGGTTGGCGGGACGGGGGAGCGGGAGAGCGGTGGCAGGGAAGGTGGAAGTGGAACGCTGGAGGTTAACGCACGGGAATGTACGCACGGGAGTAACATTTTTTTTATTTAAATATGGCATTGCAACGCATGCCGGGAAACAGCTAGTAACATAATAAACACAATAAACACAATAAACATAAAAACGTAAAAATAAAATCAAAATACCGTCGAATTGATAACCTCCTCCTTTTCGAAGTAGTTTAAAAATGAAGTGGCTCAACATAATCATTACTTTTTTGCCAGAAACGTCTTTCCTCCATGAAACACGACCTCACAATAACGCTACAATAAATCATGTAACCCATATGTCAGATTTTTTTACTGAATTTCTAAGCTCTTGTGTGACCGCCCTCCTTACTATTTAAAGTAAACGCACCAATAAGTAACGGACAATGGTTTATTTTTACGTACTTGGCGCCACAACCCTTGGGCCACGACACATATTGATAAAGTTTGGGGACAACAAAGTGTCTCATCGTATTATTCTTAGAAAAACGTTTTCACGTTTAAAATAAACCTTAACGCGGAGACCTGCGGTGAATGATATAGGATTGGGACCATAGTGAGCCACAAAGCATCGTTGTAATTATTTTAAGGGTGCTAATAATAAAATTGTCTACAGGGAAATTGTGTGGAATTAATTAAACAAATATCGTTTTTTCTGATATTCGTTTAATGACATTAATTTCCCCGTTGAATGCATTGTTATTTTAATTCATTCGGTTTATTGTTCAGGATTAAATTTCGAATTTTTAAAAATGACAAAGTTTAACCGGAACAGATTTTCTGGAAGTGTTGTGTTTAATTTAATGCTACATCTCCGACATAATTTGATGTTTTTTTCCGAATAGATAGATACTACTGTTTATGTATTAAGACTAAAGGATTCTACTGATCTAGGCCGACCGCGACGTCATCTTTATGTACGACCATTAATGTAAAGTTAACTGCGCTTCAGCCACCGCTTGGGTCGAGGTGATGAGAAGCAGATGTTTAATCTAGCGATTGTGATTAGAACTGCGAAGAACTTCTTAAGCAGAGTTCACAAAGCAAACCCGCAGTTTATGTTTATTATCTAAACACTGAATTTTACAGTCGGATTATTTGACAATTGAAAATATAATGAAGTTCAGGCACACGATCAATTACAGTTGCGGGCAAGAGTTATGTCGCTGCATAAAAATCCATTGCGTTGGAGAGGCGAGGCGACACTAAGAAGGCTTATTGAAGTGAAAACTTCTGTAGCAGTGTTGTGATTTGAAACTCGATGAAACGGAAAAGACGCTGAAAAGAGACAAACACATACACCTATAGGATTTAGCTTGCGAGAGAATGAGATAGAATGAATACTTACCTACGTACGGTACCAACAAAGCGTCACGCTCTGTGAAGCTGTCTTTTATACAGATAAAACAACGTTCGCCGGAAGACAAATTACAATCGTCGTAAAAAGCAACGAAAGTTTAACTTAGGTGATTTTTTTTAAATTTTGGCAATTTTTTTTAAATTTTGGCAAAAAAAGCAACGAAAGTTTTACTTAGGTGATTTTTTTAAATTTTGGCAATTTTTTTTAAATTTTGGCAATTTTTTTAAAATAACAAACTATTAATTTCATTGTTTCCCTAACCGAGGTGTTGTGTACAACACGGTCCAAGTGCCCGCATTGGCTTCTTAGATTATGAGCTCCCTTTTCAAGGCTCCTGTTGGTTGAGATTGTATGAAGATTTTACTTCTACCGCGTGTGAACTGCACTCGTTTTAAAAAAATATATTTATTGATTTTAATAGTAAATTGTGCCATGGAATTTTCAAATATTTTTCCTATACCGCTTATTAAACGGAAAAGTTCTACCGTCGAACGTTCTTTTAATGAATAATCAAAAATCTCATTCATCACTCGAAAGTGTCCGATGATGCAGGTCAATGATCTTACTTGATAAAAAATTCAACCCGTACAAAGTTTTTTTGTACTAAAATACGTCTATAATAAGCTTGTAACAATGTCACAATTAATGGAAAATTAAAAAAAATATATAAATAGGTTTATTACACTTTAAACTAGCGCACCGTTTAAAATTAAAAGTCAATTAAAAAAAATTGTCCATTATTATATTCTAATATAGTTACAAACCATTAAGTAAAAATTTTAAAATGACCCTTAAAATCAAATCAAAAGTGTAGAGTAAAGTTCATCGAACCGAAGTTACAGACAGAGAGATAGAGTCTCAACCGAGATTAATATTTTAAATAAGATAATAAGATTTTTAAAAAGTGTTATGGAACAAATTTTATTTTTTACTACCTTAAACTACATTTATTTGGGATTGCCGCTCATTTGGGACAAAATGTTTGGGTACCAATGTGTCCCATTTCACCTGAATCGACTGTATTATCTTATCTTATAATACTTTTTAATACGAAGTGATGTTTTACACCCTTTTTACGAATGTTTTCTTTTTTTTATTTGCAAAAGGAAATTTGTACAATGTGTGTAATCAATTAATGAGGTGATTTTCTGCTAAATTTATAAAAATATCAGTGCCAAATAATGATCTACGTTAGCCAAGTTCCAGCTTAAGAAGCTAAGATCTTAACCTGTTTTGCGTGAGATGTTGGCCATCTAGCGACCAAATTAAGAAGTTTCAGAGGATGCCTGCTAAGCAACGAACATATTACAATAATTATTACGTTGCGTGACGACTCCGCTTTTTAAATATAAATTTCAATGTTATATTTAATAAATGTTTTTTATTATTAAATAAAACATACAACGAAGTTGCACTCCCATGAGTTATCAAAACTCATTAAGGGATCGCCAATTGGTACTTTTGAAAAGTTAAACCCAACCCAATATGAACTTACGAATACCGACAGTAACCACACGACAAAATACACTATTCTATTGCAGCATTAGTAAGCGGAACAACATTGCCCACTCTCCGATACACAGATTTCACACTATAGGAAATCAGTACTTAAGTGATGTTGACATATTCAACATCAACTTGGCGAATTTTGTGGATCTTGTAAAAAACTTATTCCAAAACTATTCCTAAACATATATGTATGTTTGTAAACTTATCAAATCGCTGTATTTTTTTTATATTTGTGACTTGTGTGCATTTTTATCCAATTTTATTCTTATCATATCTCAATCTGTTTAAAAATCATCTGTCATAAACAAATTGTACTACTGTAAAAGCCCTCTGGGCGTTGAATAAATAAATAAAAAAAATAAAATAAAAATATGCAGACACCAATATAATATGAAGAAAAATTTTACAAAACATTTCACAGAAGCAACATACAGATACAACATGCCACATATGAAGAATCACTTTACAAATATTTCACAGAAACATGTCTTATAAAATCTTTTATTGTGATTTATGTTCGGTTGGTATCAAAAAGTTAAAATAAAGTATCCTCCATGATGGACTATAGAAATGCATAAAAAAACAAAATTAGAAAAATACAATAAAAGGTATGGGCTCAAAGATATACAGACCTAATTCAAGATGTTTACATACAAATACATGACAAGATTTAAACAAGATATAGTTAAATATAATGTTAAAGGTAGATATTAAAAATAGATGTTTTAAGTACATTTAAAAAAATGATTATGTGATCATATACATTATTATAAAATTTCCACGATTTTTCAGGCGAAAATTTAAAAATTGTAGGATTCCAAAATCGCAAATGTTCAGGAATCACAAATTCCATTACGATGACTTTAAATTAAAATATCCCCAAAAAAGAATTCAATTGACAAAGAATCACACGTGCTTAAAGTTTTGGTAAGAATTATTTCAGACCATTCGATATACAATATACAATGAGATATTCAGATTGTACTGTTTTTTTTTTTAATTCTTTTTAAATGTGTCTGTTATTTCCTGGATGGAAATGATCAGTTGTGAAAGAAATGTATTTGTTAAGAATTTCGATTTTTTATAACTGAAGGCAAATGAACAAGAAAGATAAACATAAATTAAAAAGTAATACAATTATATATTGTTTTTCACAAAAAACCTTTAACAAGTCTCTTAAAACCCAAAACAGGTACGTTGGAGGCACACTTATTTATTCTGACATTTAAAAAGAAATAATTAGACAGTTTTGGAAATCGTGAAATAAGCGCACTATTGAAAAAATCAGAGTGTGCAATTCACAAGCGGTAGAAGAGAAACTTTCAGAAAGCTACAGTAGACTAGAGTGAGGACGCTAAGAAGCACCGCATAAGGAGGAGACCGATTATACTATCTCATTCTCTCGCAGACTAAGTCCTGTAGATGTATGTGTTTGTTTCTTTTTAGTGTCACTTTTTTGTTTCATTAAGTTCCAATTCACAACGGTGTTAAAGAAGTTTTCACTTCAAAAATCGCTATCACATTGTTGTACAGGAAATACTACATTTCCTGTACAACACTGCTCTCTCTTGCTCCTACAGTGTGATACAGACAATAGGCCTGCACTGCTTCTTAAATATACAAAACGTAACTGGCTATAAGAGAAAGAGAGAAAGAAAATGTGTTCGCACCTCTCTCTCTTGCCCCTACAGTAAATACGGAACGTAACTTTCTCTCTTTCTATCTTCACTAAATAATATCTCCCTCTCAACTTCCTTTCGCTTCACCCGATCACACTTTTCGTAACGGTCTCGTCAAGCATTCACCAGCTTACTCCCTAAGTTAAGCGTGCGTAAAGAAGTTTTACTTCAAAAATTCCGATTTTACGAATATTGTCCTAACGTGAGGACAAACTATATTACATATATTTTTTCTTTATTTTGTTCTACCCCCCACTACCTATGGAAGGGTTATGTTTGACCGCTTTTAAAAGCATCGATTTTTTAAAGACCTGGTGTCTATAATTATAATGAAAAGAAAGTACGTGAGTTGTTGGAAAGTGATCACACGCACATTCAAGGTAATTATTTAGATATTGTTCCTGATTAATGGTATCCAAAAATTATATCTACATCATCATTTTCGCTCTCCTAAACCATTATATTTTTGCCATTCGTTTATAGCATTTCAAAATTCCATGATCAACATAAATACAAATTCCGTAGATGGAATTGACATTACTGGTTAAGGGGATCAACTAGTCCTGGAGAAATAGACATTGCCGCCTCTTTTTGGGACGGATTAAAAAATATTTGAGAAGATATTTTGGAAAGGTTGGAGAAGGTATTTGAGAGTTTTTTTTTCATGGGTTGATTTGCAAACTCCTGTTTTACGGTATTTTTTTTATAATAACAAGGAAATTTAAAATCGATTGCACGGAATCAAGCGACGTAGAGTCTAGAGACGTCCACACACCCTTGTGTCGGGACGGTAACTAATACATATGTACAATATGTAGTCCTTTTTCCCATTTATTTCTCAAATCTAAATTCGTTGAACGGCCCTCATTTTGAAAGCAACAGCGCGAAATAAACTGTTTTGTTTTCTTTTGTGAAATTCAGGCACAAAATTTTTTTAAGTAAAACTTATTTACGCACGCTTGACTTAAGGGGGTAAGTTAGCGAATGCGCGACGAGTAGGAGCAAGAGAGAGCAGTACGCGCGCACATTTTCTTTCTCTCTTATTTTATAAGTTACTGAAGTTTTACTTCAGTCGTGTGGTCTAAAGCACACTCGTTCTTTTTTTTCATTTATAGGTGTCACAAAATCTCATGGTTTACGCCTCCAACCATAGTAATACATAGTATATTATGTCAGACATAATAACTGGTAACTTAACGAACCTATCGAAAAGCCGTCAGCAGTGACATGAATTATAACTCTGGGAGTTGAATTCAATGCTAACGGCCGATCGATAAGTTCCACAGCTCATTTAAAGTAATAAAAACAATTTATAATTTATTGGTTGCCGACAGCAGCGATGAGAATTGTTTGGTTAATACTGTCAACGCTTGCGACTTAAGCGACACGTCAAAATCAAATAACGCCCAAAAAAATATTTTTGTAAACTTACTACATTATTATGTTTCAGTGAATATTCATAATCAATATCTTTACATACTATAAAATGAAGTCGCTCCCGCTGTCTGTGCGCTTAGATCTTTTAAACTACGCAACGGAATTTCATGTGGTTTTCATCATTAGATAGAGTGATTCAAGAGGAAGATTTTTAGGTATATAATTTGTCAAGGTTTTGTGTAAATTGGTTGAAATATATAATATATCTGGCCAAGCGGCAGCGGGAAGCGGGCAGCAGGTAGCGGGCTGGCACACGGGCGGTCTGGATTTGATTTAAAAAATGGCATTGGTTATAAAGGTTGGATAATGGCGTGGAGTTGTTTTTCGTAAGCCACAGTAATGAATGGCCGGGCCTGCTAGTGTAATATAAAAAAAGTGTACAAAAGTGTGCGTGCCGCTAAAACTCAAACGAGCCCCGGTACGAGCAAAAGAGTTATATGTAGGGACCCGAAAAAAGTATCAATCCTTAGTCAAGCGTGCGTAAAGAAGTTTTACTTAAAAAATTCCTCACTTTTTCGAAAGAGATTTGGACATTGTTCCGTTCCTTCGCACCTTTTTACCTTGGCTACTTGACTCATCACATTGTAGGTACATATGTACATTCTTTAGTCTAGAATTGGGAACTTTAAATAACATTTTTTTAGAATAAGTAACAATAATAATCTAAACGAAAATATGAAAGAGAACAAGACACAGAAAAACAGAAAAAGACAATGGTCGCAACTGGGACTCGAACCCAGACCTCTCCGTCTAAATAAAAAAGTGTAGTTGCCCGTAATACGGAGAAAAATAATTAGTTGAAAATAATGTAATTCTAAAATTTGAAAATATGAGATTGAAAAATATGACGGCTTTGACAGAAGGTGGCAATAGCGAAATTGGTTAACGCGCTCGTCACGGTTATTATTGTTAACTTATTCTAATATGATATATTTCACTGATGGGAATAACCTTCAAAAAAGTATAAAAAGAAAGTTTTTCTTATAAAAAATGAACATATTGTTTGGTGTAAAGAAATAACCTCTCAGATATGAGTTTAAATTTTCACGATACGATATGATACGATTGTACCACCCCAACCAGGAGCACTCCTGTCCCGGTGAGACCCGGTGAGACCGCTACATCAGGGGGCACTGATTTGTTAGTACTTGGAACACGCGCTCTGAGGATAGAGAGGAGGTTGGAGTTAAATCGACCGGTATACATGGCAACCAATAAGCCAATATTGGAATTTAGGGTAAATAATAATAAGAAATAAAGGAACGATTTGAGCGTTAAAATTTCTTTTTACTTTTATTTATGTCTTCCATTTTTTTACCTCTTCTGGTCTGTTCTTGGATCTTCTTGTATATTTCAGGCCCTTCTCGTCTCTTTTTGTCTCTTCTTGCTTCTTCTTGTTTCTTCATCTCTCACCTGGAATATTCATGTCTCTTCTCTTCATGGCTTCTTGACTCTCCTTTCCCCTTTATGGCTTTTTTCGTCTGTTCTCTTCTTGCTTATTCTTGACTCTTCTGCTTAAAAAGGTAAAACACAACGGAGCATTTACAATGCAACTGCCGCGTCCATGGCTGGTCAAGGCAATCCTGTGATTGTTTAAAAAATTCAATCCAAACTAAATTCAACAATGCTGCTACTGAGCTTTGCAAGCATCTTATTTCATCAAATTGAAAATTTATTATAGTACTTGACATAAACAAATTTAATTTGACACAATTTTATTATGAAAGCTGGGTCAGTATTGGTATACCGAGATAAATCACTAAACAGAAATAAAAGAAAAAAAAATATCAATTTTCTCGGGAAAAAAAAAATACTAGTCTGCCGATAAAATTCGTTACATCACTACTTCGCTTTGCGTGTATTTGTCAAAACCCGCGTCTCCCGGCTCCCCCAGGGGAACTGAGCGAAAGGGACAACTGCACATCGAGCCGAAAATACCTAAACAAAATCTTCAAAATCGATGTTTTGTATTCCCCATTTTTCTTTTCCAAAACTAGACCGATTTTAAAAAAAAAATTCACTTCCTGTATTAGAAGAAAATATTCTATGTCAGTACGTTTTGATTTTTTTTTAAATACATTGTTTGATCGATATCTATATTATGTTAAAAAAAATATTTGCTCTAGGGTGAAAATCCAGAGAGATAAAAGGGGAATACGTTTGTATGGAAAAAAAAGCCGCCCGCATTTCCTCTTAAAGGTCCCGTCAATTATAGAAGTATGGTCATTGTCACCCGTCAATATTATAAAAAAGAAAGTTTCTTTCGAATGTTCCATGAAGACGTAGATACGACCTCTGCCTAGTTTTACTTTACTTCTGTTTCTTTATTAGAACGATCCCCTTTCAATTTTATTAGTGGGTATATATCTGTACCCGGGAAGCATACCAAAGTCATGAGCAAGTCCAAAATGGTAAATGTTCAGAAGAGCCAAAAAAAAATTTTTTTTTCTAACTATGGTCTCATAACTTCTTTGGATATCCATGCTGATGGATAACAAAAAAGTTATTATTAAATCAATTAGTTTTGTTTTGAAAACGAGCAAATAAAACGAAATATTTTCTACGCTTTTAAAAATATTGTTTAAAAAAAATGTTTAAAAAAATAACGTACCTACTTGAGTCCTTTTGCTTATAAATGAAATGGATTTTTTTTATGCCGTGTGATGTATTATGAAAGGATTGTTTGAAAATTGTTTACTTCCATAGAAGGCGTAGTAATTTTGAAGGAAGAAGGATGCAAATGGATTTGAGTCATAATACTCAAAATGCGACTAAATCATAAAGATGCAAGTTCATGTATATCTTTCCGCTTAGATAGTTGTTGCATCAAAGGTAGTTGCATCCGTATACATTTTTGAAAATCCTATTTGTCTTCATGATAGGACCTGTATCTTTCTGCCACTGATAAACATGATAAGTCTGCATCAAAAACTCTTTAATTAAAATTTTGGACTTGCATCCGTATGCTTCTCGGGTACAGATATTCACGTGGGTATTTTCGTAAAGTTTGTTCAATCTGACTGCAGCGCGAATAAGTATGTACCTAGGTAAAGATATAATATAACCGTTCATTTGTTTTTAATTTATCTCATTTATGAAAAAGGGACATTTTGGCGTTCCGAATCTCTCCTCGGGGACATCGGGACAGAGTACAGAAAAACCGGACGGTCCGTTTAAAACGGGTCAGGTTTTGTTTAAGTCATCTATAATTGTGCGCCGTCGAACAATAAAACAGGAAGCAACAGTGTTATGGTATGTTATGTTATGGTTCGGATGAATAAAGAAAAATAAGTTATTAAAACAATCAAAATAAGAAAACTTCAATATCTAGGAAACGTGATGGGACATCCAGAGAAGTACGAGATCTTACATCTCATAATGCAGGGAAAGATTGCCGGAAGACGGAAGAAGGAGAACATCATGAATAAAAAACTTCAGATATTGGTTTGGACAGTCACTGTAGAGTTGTTCCGGGCCGCAGTAAACAAAGTTCGCATAGTCAACATGATAGCCAACGTCCGTTGAACTGACAGGGCACGAAGAATATTGCTTGCAAAAAATGTTATAAAATGTGTGTGATTGACATACCCGCAAAATAAATGATTTAAACGGGTGTTGCGACTGTTGTGGCTAATTCTGAAGGTTATAACTACTAGTGATACATTAGACGACAAGCCGTAAATTTAAATTTAATATAAATATTTGGCCTAATCAAAAATAACTTATTATAAACACCGGTGTTTCGGTGCTGAGGGACGCGGACGATAAAAACTCAAACCGTTCTCTTGGTACTTGGTAATTTGAGACGTCTGGTCACCGCGCCACCATAAAAAATATTTTTATAATAACATACCACCATAGACATAATATTGTGTACGTCCGTGCATATCACAGTAAAGCAGAGAGAAGGTAGAACAATAATCCATTAATCATTCCACTAGAAAAAATTAACGTAAAACATTCTGCAAAACAGTTCTAATTATTACCTACCTACTTTAAAAGGGGAGAAACTCTTTTTTGTGATTTTTTTATTATTTTTTATAACGCACGGACGAATGAAAATGACATGGAAACTGCTTGATCCTTATATCGTCAAAACTACATTGCCGTTGGTCTAAATATGTCAAACCGGGAAACTGGAATAAATCTATTTTTTATGTGAATACCGTACAAGATATACCTCCCGTCTGGAGCCAGTGAGTCCGTGGCATCCCCGATTGGGGATGAAGGTAATGGAGAGGGGAAGGAGAAAAGGAAGAGGAAGCTGGGGAAGTTTCTAATTGTTGATTTCAAAATTGACTACGGGAAAAAGTTAATAATTATAAATTAACTACACTTTTTTTTAAACATCATCAAGCGCTGTATCTACTATCCATTTTTGAATTAAGAATATTCTTGTTCTATTTTTATGCAATAACATATGAACTTGAATTTTAACTATGAAATTTGATGATCTGTTCTAGTCTTGTTCCTCTCCAACCGTCAGAAAATTTAAAATTACCTTTTTTATTTATTTTTTGAGTGAGTACCGTACTCCAACTGAGTCCCCACTTCTCCCAACCGCCTGAAACGAGTGAGGCTTCCCGTTTATTTCTTAGCTGTGGAACAATAATAAAATATTTTTCTACAGTTCACAAAAGTATTATTTATTGAATTACATAAACAAAGAAAACATTTGAAGGGAAGTCGCCCAGGCAGTATTATTTATTCGTCGATGATTAAAACAAAATAGCATAGTAACATTTTCAAAGTTGTACCATTTTATAGCCAACAAATATAATAAAAATTACTAAACTTTTTACTAAAATTTTATCAGATTTCATTAAATGAGATAAAAATTCAAGAATTGATCGAAAACATATTTGTCTTCATTAAGACGATGCGATACGATGCAATTGTACTACCCCAGCAAGGACCACTCCTGTCCCGGTAAGACCGGTACACCAGGGAGAACTGATTTGTTAGGACTTGGAACCAGTGGCGGCTCGAGCACTTCTTTGATGGTGGGGATCGACATTTTTTACGTACTGTACTCGCTGTACCGTAATCTCACCACCCGTAGAATATAATATAAAATTTCAAAAAAAAATAATATGGTCTAATCATGCTAATCAGATATCTAAACACAAAACAATATAAAATGTCTATTTTTACCAATTTACAATATTGTACAATTAAAATAAAGCTTTATCTTGCAAGATTATTATCGAACGCGAGCGATTCCCGCCCGTAACTCCGCAAACAAATGGTTCAGTGGGGATACACAGAATTGTCCCCGCGAGTATTCGAATTCACATACGACTGCGCATGCGCGGTTGCATACGATCGCGAAACAACGCAAGGAATCTACGGGGATAGCTCGAATCGTCCCCCAAGTGCGCAGTAGATCTACGCACTGAGAAATAGACCCGCTGTTCTCATGCGCCGTACATTGCTCGCTGTACGCGCGTCGTTTCTTATTAAAATCATCCGGATTATTTTTTTGTATTTTATTTCTGCAAATTTTAATTACGAGTACTTTTATTTTTAAAGAATTCATTTATTTTGGTGAAGACCGACTGTTTTTTCCTTTAGTAGGTTTCGGGTGTAACTGGTGGGGACTATCCCCATTGTCCCCCTGTGAAGAACCGCCACTGCTTGGAACACATGCTCAGAGGATGGGTAGGAGGTTGGTGTTTAATCGACCGGTATACATGGCAACCTAATAAGCCAATATTGGAATTTAGGATGGTCAGGAATAAAGGAAATGATTGAGCTTTATTTTGTTTTTTTGTTTTTCCCCTTTATTGGTGTCTTCTTTATTCTTGCCTTTTATTGGCTCTTCCTGGTTCTTCTGTTCTCTTCTTGTATTTTCTCGCACTTCTTGCTTCTTCTGGGTTCCTCTTTATTCTTCGGCCTTCTCTACTCTCCTTGTTTCTTCCCACATATTACTGCTTCATCCTGCCTTCTTTTGGACTTCCTTGAGTCTTCTTCTCTCATCTTTTCCTTTATTGCTACTTCTTTGCTATTCTTACCCCTTTTTTCTTATTTTCGCCCGTTATTGCTTCTTCTTATTTCTATTTTTGGCTCTTCTTATCCCTTCTTGTCACCTTTTGCATCTTCTTGCTTCTTCTGGCTTCCTGTCGCTTCTTCTTAACTCTTCTTGACTATCCTAGATTCTACCTGCATATTCTCGCATTATGTTGCCTAATTTTGCAATTTCTTGTCCCCTCTTGCCTCTCCTAGCATCTCCCCGTCGTTTCTTCGCTCTTTGTGGCTCTTCTTGACTTTTCCTGCCTCTTATGACTCTTTTCAGCTTTCATCTTCCTAACTCTTTTTAGTCTTCTCTTGCATTTTCCACATCATCGTGCCCTCCCTTGCCTTTTTTAGGCTCTTCTTTTCCTTTATAGCTCTGTCTTTGCTTTTTTGCCTTCTCTTCTTTTAGCCTCGCCTAGTTCCTTTTTATTTCTTCTTGTTTCTTTTTACTTTTTCTCATCTCTTCTTGACCGTTCTTGTCTCTTCTTGCCTCCTATTGGTTTCTCTTGTTTCTTCCAGCTTTCTACCGCTTTCTCGCGCCTCTTTCCGACTATTCTTGGTTCTCCTAGTCTCCTGCCATCTCTTGGCCGTTCTTGGTCACCCATTCTCTTCTTGATTCTAATTATATATTTCATTGCCTTTTCTTTTTGTTTCATCTTGTCTTCTTTTATCTTTTTATAGCACTTTTTTTTAAATTTTCACGGCCAAAAAGTATTTTCGTTATTTATTTTTGGGGTTTTATGCCGTGTGATGACAAAACTATTCAAGTATGACGTCACGTTTGCACTGCCAGATTTTGGTCATTTTAAAAATTCTAACTCTTATTTTGAAATTTTTTTAACAATTTTTATGAAAGTTACAAAATTATTTAACAATCATTTGGGCATACTTATAATTATTAGTATTTATTAGCCTTTGATGTTTGATGGAGTGACCTTTGTGACATTTGTGTAATCCGTCAATGCCGAATTGTGATAGAATAAAAGTCATTTTGTATTGTGGCCAATGGACAATCAACCCCGAATATGAATATTCCCGACCCTCATTAATAGCGGCTTCCACCCATCAATGGGTGGCATTAATTTGCATGTTGAAAAAAAGGTCAGCTGCAGCAGCAACAATTCCAAAATCGTAAATAGCTTCTATTTCAGGTACCGATGACGTCATGCAACATTATATCGTGCGTATGTCAGGCTTCCTTTTTGAAGTGAAAACTTCTACATATAGCAACGTTGTTATTTGAAACTTGATTAAACGAAAAATAGCGACACCAAAAAGGGACAAACACACACATCAATTGGATTAAATATAAAAAAATATGTGTTACTTTACCATTAGTAAATTTTTTTTATTTTTATTTTTTAACTACATTCGTTTTCTCCGCCTTTTTTGTCACGAGCTTTGCTCCTAAAAAAAGGTGTAAACTTATTAAACCATGTATTCTTGAAATAAAAACTTTATATAATGTATTAACCATGTAATATTTTAAAAATAAATATATATTTAAAAAAAAAAAAAAAAAAAAATTTAGCCTACGAGAGAAAGAGATAGCAAAAATAAAATAATTCACGTGTACTCGGTTCCAATATAATACGAAAAATCCACAGTCCCACTCAAGTCTCCTTTGGTGTATAAAGTGCTTAACGAACCTTTGTGGACCGAAGGATCGAATCCCATAAAATACAAAAAAAAATATATTTTTGTAAAATCAATATCCAATCTTCAAAACACTCCAAAATGAACAGGCAAAAAAAAACACAAAGAAAGCGACATCTAGCGACTCCGAAGAAAAATACACATATACTGATAAGATGACCAAATGTGTAGAAAAAGGTGCACTGGAATTCGACTGAACCTCCACCGCGCGTGAATTGCACACTCTGATTTTTTTAAATTTTATTTACAGCCTTACTAATAAAACAAAACACTTTTCAATCGTTAAACGGCGTTTTAGTTACACATTGAATGTTATTCTCGTAAGGCTGGTAGTACGTAATTATATATATTACATAAATCTTTATCATTATCATCATTCATTTTATCATTACATAGTATAAAATGAAGTCGCTCAAAATGTATGTGCGCTTAGATCTTTTAAACAACGCAACGGATTTTAGTGCGGTTTTCACCAATAGATAGTGTCATTCAAGAGGAAGGTTTATATGTATAATACATGCATATTATAGTAGAGAAAAACCGAGAAATTCAAATAAAATATATTTGTGTGCGATTTAAAACGGCATAGTAGTCGCTCAAAATGTATGTGCGCCTAGATCTTTTAAACTACGCAACGGATTTTCATGCGGTTTTCCAAATAGATAGGGTCATTAAAGAGAAAGGTTAATATGTATAAAACATTCTTATTGTAGTAGAGAAAAGCCGAGAAATTCAAATATTCAATTCAGTCAGCGGGCAGCGGGCAGCTAGGTGTTGTGGATTTTATAAAGGTGGGTAATGGCGTTTAGTTTCGTTAGCCACAGTATTACAGAATCATGGTGTCAAATTGTTAAAAGATAACATTTTAGGTTTAAATAAATATTACCCATGACTGAGTAAATATACCACACATCAACAGCGCCGGATCTGCCATACGTTCAAAAACGTCCCAAAAACCTGGCGCCAACTCCGAAGGGGCGCCGTGAGAAAATAAATATTGTAATAAAATTTACTTATTATATTCCCTGAATCGTTTAAAAATTACCCATAGTACGAAATAATTATTACGCTCTAGCAACACTTTTCAAAGAAACAGAATGCGCACACATCAGGTTGGAATCAACGCCTTACGAATTTATAGTCAGTTACAGAATTTTTTTACAAATTCCATGTATTTAGTTTAAACTTAAGATCTATTTTCCATATATCTTTTACGACGAATGGGTGCGATCCAAATTCAATAACCAATCACAGCGCTATATTTTTGTTCTGGTGAGTCAAACAAACCGACTTGCGCCTTTCGAAATGCTGACAATTTTAGTCCGTGTGTCATACGTACGCTAGCTATTGTTTATTTTGTACGATTTAAGTCTCTAGGAGAAAGGTAGTTAAAGACCATTTTCTTATGAAATCTTCAGTATATTCCATTAACAAAAGCATCGCACGGTTTGCAGGATTTGCAGGTAACAGGTTGCAACGTGTTGACAGTTTCATCATTGATTTGATATAATTAATATCGTATATTAGATTTGTTGGATTTGTTATTTTAAGGTGTAAGCGTCTTACGTAAGCCGTTGATACCATACGTCAGTGTTTAGTGTTTGTATGGTGTTTGTTCGCTCAATTTGGTGTTAGTTCGCTCAACACAGGGGAAATGCAAGGTATAAATTTGAGGTTATATTCTTATTAGATTTTAGAGCTAGTCAGAAGCTGTAGATGCTATTCTTGTGTTGTACGTTGCCATGAGAACATATTTGAATTTGATTTTTCTATTAATATTCGCGTTGGGTATATACATAAACGCAGTAAATCTCAAGAATGTCTAATGGATCTAGTTCAGCGAAACCACCGCATTGTCTCGTAACCAATATTTTAAATCATGGCACGGGCACAAACAAACAATTCGTTGTATTATTTTAAAGCATAACTTGCAAAAAGAGTTTTCCTAAAATAATTAAAATAGCACCATAATTTTATGTTTACCCAATATTATTCATAGATTCAGAGAGTATAGGGCTCCTGGCGATTCTCTCTTAAAAAAAAACGAGTGTGAGAGCTACCGCTAGGTCACTTGGAAAAGTTACACCCTTTATATGTCTTGATTTTATTTGATAAATCAATGTAAAAAAAAAAAATTAAATAAAAAAAAATTTAAAAAATGGGGTGAACGAATTTTTTATCAGAATAAAAAAAGTACGGGGGGGCGCCATCGGTATCTACTGCACAGGGCGCCAGATTTCGTAAATCCGGCCCTGTTCGTAGCGAACCTTGGACGCCAATCTACGTCTAAAATAGACGTAAAATGTCTATATGCAGTAGAGCACTCCTTCTAGACGCAAGGCGTGGGGATCTATTTTTCTGACACTCCTGTTAAGGATTAATTTAAAAAGGTTCTCTACAATGAAACAGGTATTGAGAAAATATATGACTGCGTATTTTACCGTATCCACATAGGTTTCACATAAATAAAGTTTGGTAAAAAACTCACCCCGGGACCAATATAATTCATTCCCTAACCTGTCCTAGCTACTAAGCTTTCACCGCTGTAGCCCTGATGAGGAGAAGGTCCACCGGCCTCCTCATGGAGACGGAGAAATCCTGTGCTTCTGATGGTGACGGAGAAAGTCCCGTCCTCTGCGTGGCTTCTGGAACATGCGACCTCATCAGCGGTCGCCTAATAAGGAAGGGCCCCCATGACCCCTTGGAGTTCGGACAAGCTCATCAGCCTTCAGGGAATTAATAATATTGGATGTTGACGGCACCGTCTTTCGGAAGCTCAGCGATCTTCCGCATAAATTGATAAATATATTCCCAACGGGAATACACTTGCTGTGGTTAGAGCGATCACGGGCGTGACGTTATATTATACGGCTCGATCCAACGGATTCTCCCGGAACAATAATCGTTCTCCATTCGAACCGGGATTAGCACGCGGGCACTTCACCGTCCGATAACGAAATCTCGCGTTTTACGCGGATGATCCAAAAGAAACTTTTAAATAATTAAAATAACATATTAGTCCGTCCGAATGTTAACAAACATATGTCTCCGATCAATTCAAACATATAAAACTTAAGCCATAATTGACAGTCGTTTTGAGAGCGGCCGCACTTTTTCGCTCCCAAAACCAGAGTGGAAACGGAAAGAAAGCATTCTTTCCGCATAGACAAAATCATCTGCAGTGCCGCCAACATTAACAAATAAAACTCACTTAGGAAAATACTTGCCTAATAAATAATTAAAATTGCTTCATAACAACAGCAACGTGTGGCCGGGTCTGCTAATATAACTTACTAATATTATAAATGCGAAAGTTTGTATGGATGGTCCTTACTCTTTCACGCAATAAATATCGAATGGAAATTAAAAATTCTTTCACTAATCGAAAGCTACATTATTTGCGAGTAACATAGGCTATATATATTGGTAAGCTCTGGCGTTATGAATAAGCTGTGACGTTATGAAATTATGTATCATACGTTTTCTGTCCCTAACAAAATCGAGTTATTGCAAACGTCAAACAAATTGTTACCTTGGAAACAATGTTTTTTTTTTAATTTTAGGCTTAAAAACAGTGCTTTGTTGGCGTCGTAGTTAATATCTACCTATCTCTAAAAATGTTTATTGTCCGAACGAAAAGCATAGCGTTGCTACAAAGCATAGCGTTTGACGTGGACTGTCATTTTGTTATTTTTTTAGGTTACTCTGGATTCAAATATGAATAAAATACTAATAAAGGGAGTAGGTACTTAAAATAAATTTCTATTTCTATAATTTAAATATTTTCTAAAATAGATTTTTTATTTGCGAAATGTCATTCTCAAGAATTTTATTTGTCTTATCGTTATTTGTTGTTTGTATTATGTGATTTTTGGAGGAGACATAATTGGAGGAATGGGAAATGACATAGGCTACTTTTTATTATGGAAAAAAATTTCATTTCCGTTGGAAAATTCTTTATACAGTAATTTCTCACTAATACCATGCGAGCGAAGCCGCGGGTAAAAGCTAGTATTTGTATATAAATAAGATAAGTTTTTAATCCTGTAGGTTACAGAGTAAACTGGCTAGTTGAAATACCCACTAACACGCAGCGAGGAATAAATTCTACCGAGGCAGAGATAGCAATGAAAGAATTTTAATCAATGTAAAGTGATTTGAAGCTAGGCTAAATATATCACATGTTTACACTTGTAGCGCTATGACTTATACTTGACTATAACAGATTATATAAAGAAGTAAATGAAAGAAAATCAACATTGAAAGATTGCAGTAAAAATGAGATAGCAAAGACTTGTAGTTATACATCACCTCCAAAAAGCATAACATAATTATTGGTAATTAGTATATTCATTAACTCCGCAGGCGTCGGGCCTACTTTGTCGGAAGATACAAATTTTTCCATTTTGCAATAAAATCCAAATATATGGAAATTTATGAAAGCATCTGAAAACTTATAACTGTTTTTGAAAGGTGATAAATTAAAATTTCAATTTTTAAACTTTATTACAAAGTCAGCAGGTAAAGGTTAACTGGAAACTTCATGAACCACCCCTCTAGACAGAATAGTAAATATTATAAGCAGGTGTTACGTACATTCAATTAACATGATGTTCATTGCTTACGTTTGAATTAATTCATGCATAACTTTGCTTTAAGAACTGTTCAACTGATCCGCTGTGAATTTAATTCTAGGAAGTGCAGACGTTAGAACTTAATACTCTTAAATGAATAATGATATTGACATTAAATCGCTGAATTTGTACACAGAGTATCTACTTAATTCACCGGCATTGTAATGAATTAGAGTCTTTTTTGCAAGTTTAAACCATTTTCCATAAATTTTATGCCAGAAAATTTGTTTTTTCATATTCAGTGAAAAATGTTGTTCACTAACTTTACATTGTTATGCAGTTCCTTTTTATTTTGAATTTCACCATTAAAACAGATTTTTTGTATTTAACTTGAAACTCTCTCGACTTTCAGGTTCAATTAAGAACTTATTTACAATTAAAAATAAAAACAAAATATAAAAAAGTAGTATGTATCATAATTTTTTTTTAAAATTAATATTAATCAAATTTAATAATGTTATCATTAAATTCTGCAAGTATTTTAGTTTTTATAATTGTGAGAGCTATTTCAGCCTACAAGGCTTTGTTCAAATTGTGGTTAAACCACTTTGAGACGACTTATTTAGACGATTCTAAATTTTAATTAGTATTATTATTATTAATATAAAGTTAGGAAAATTATGTTTTCCCTACTTCTTAGTATGTTCCACAAAACTTAAACAATATAACACACTTAGCTATAACAATATAGCACTAACGTCATTATTAAACAATTAAGAACACATTCAAATTTTGTGCGTGGAAAACAGATTTCAATGTACCCCACATAATACAGTATCTACTCTCTCAATTATTTTCTCAGCAAATTGGTTTAACCCGTAATAAATCAATTAGACACTTTCAAAAATTCAAATTTAGAATCATATAAATGTCTCAAAGTGGTTTAACCGCAGTTTGAAAACGGCTTTGTAAGCCGAAACGTCTGTCATAAAAATCAAAATATAAAACACTTGGAGAACTTAATAATTTTTTTTTATCAAAAACTTCTACGAAATAAATACAAATCAATTAAGAGTATCATCAGGGAATATATATAATAAAATCATTTATTGATCGCTTATGGTCCATTAACGTTTTTTTTTATCTTAATTTTACCTAGAACTTCATGGGGTGTGTTTTTTTTTTAAATTATATTAATATGTTTTTTGTTTAATTACGTCTATTTTTTTTCTTCTTTTTTCCATATTTTTAATATTATTACCCGTGACACAGTTTTCGTCTGCCGAAGGTAATATTTATTAAACTGTGGCGAAGTCTATTTACATCGGTGGTTATAATGCAAATCTTTTAATAAATTGGTATTATTTTCATTGTCCAAGTAAAAATCGTTATAAATTATTAACGTATAAATTTCATATTTATGTGATGTACCTAATAATATATTATTTTAATTTGACTAAAGGCCAATGGTATTTTTATCGCTAAATCAGAGAGATTTTCTGGCGATTATTGATGTCTACTTGATAATCACGTCTTGTATCCTTTTAGCTTACGGTAAAGGAAACGATTCTGGGACAAATCGACCACCATAATAAGGGCATTATCATGGGGGCAAAATTACTAACAAAATATGTATTAAAAATGCAATGAATTAAGTATATATTGCATATCTATTGTCTTGTATAAAAAGCCAATTAACAGACCGTGTGAAAACCACCCAAACTGTGCAGATAAGTAGGTACGTTCTCACATATGTAGGTACCGTCTTTCTTCATTTGTTTGGCCATTTTAAACGTTTTAAATAGTTCTTCGTTTTTGCGGTACACATAAATATGTATAACTGTTTATTTCCCTAATAAACTAAAGAATGTATATAATATACATCATCTAGTTCATCTTACTAATATTATAAATGCGGATGTTTGTATGTAATGTCTTACGCAATAAATACCGAATGGAATATAAAAATTCTTTCACTAATCAACAGCTACATTATTTGCAAGTAATATAGGCCATATATATTGGTAAGCTCTGGCGTTATTAAATTATTTATTTGACGTTTATTGGCAAAGTAAATGTTTGACGTAGGCTGTCATTTTGTTATTTGTTTAGGTTACTATAGAGATTTCTTTGATAGCGAAAATCCAAATATGAGTATTCTAATATGAATATTTAGTGTAGATACAAATATAAAATAGGTACTAATCTACATTTTGACCTAAGCCAACATCTATAGTAATATTATGAATGCGAAACGGAGCGTATTTGATTGCGGGAAGGGGAGGGGGGGGAGTGGGGGGGAAGTTGGGGGGGGGGGGAGTAGTACTTTTATATTTTGTGAAATGAAACAAAACGACTTTTGACGGCTAAATTCCTCCCGACAAATTCCTCCCGACCACACGACTAAAGTAAAACTTCACTATAAAAGAAGAGAGAAAGAAAATGAGAGCGCGCACTGCTCTCTCTTGCTCCTACAGTGTGATACAGACAATAGGCCTGCACTGTGTTTTAGATAAACGAAATGGCTATGAGAGAAAGAGAGAATGAAAATGTGTGCTCGCACCTTTCTTTCTTGCCCCTACAGTAAATACGAAACGTAAATCACTCTCTTTCTATGTTCACTAACTTATATCCCCCTCTCAACTTCCGTTCGCCTCGCCCGATCAGACTTTTCGTAACGCTCTCGTCACGCATTCACCAGCTTACTCCCCAAGCAAGCGTGCGTAAAGAAGTTTCACTTCAAAAACACAGCATCCCTAAATATGACATAGGCCCTGAGAGATTTTCTTCCTTAAGGCCTCCCGTGTGAAGCTTATGTAAACGTTTAATAATGTAAACTTAATAAATCAGAACAGTGGCATACCAAAGTGTCAGTTGATTATGCGAGAGTTTTAGCATGCTTTTAGGAGGCGAAACAGCTCTCTAATATCAATTGCAGAAGAATTTGTTTATAGATCTTTTTTTTTTTTTTAAACTGAATGTTTTTTTTAAATATTAAGGCGAGACATTACCTTATTTATGAGGGTAATTGAATTGTAAATTTTATTTCCATGTCTCACAAGGGATGTGAGTTATGTTAGTTAGTGTTAGTTTGTGATACGTTGTACAACTAAAGTTAGCGGTGAGCACCAGATTTTATTTTTCTAGACCTAGACGATGAATTAATAACTTCGGGAGTCGGGAGGTATACATTTAGAAACATCTTAAATGTTAGTAACACGTTCTTCAGAATTTGTTTAAAATGAACCCGGCGCGGAAAGGTCGAATCTCCAGGCCTGCTAGGGTGAATTCGACCGTACTTCCGTCCAATGTGCCGTGCCGTGGGCGCATATTTGTTTACACACTTTCTTCACTTACGTCGTGAAGATTCCCACATTATTTTTCTTCTTCTTCTTTTTTTTTGTCAGGGAAAATTCGACAGTATAGGTCCATCCAATACACGAGTCCCAATTTATATTATACACGGCTTCTTTTCTTACGTCGCGTCGTCGTTAAGATTCTGAATATATTTTAGGGTATATAACTCCACACAGAGGAAAATTAATTTCCCTCGGGGCCTATATCATCTTTGCGGGGTGGACGATGCTGTGTGGAGGGTCTTTAAAAAGAGAGGAAGGAAACACAGGGGTTGGCAAATCGTCTCACAGCCGAGCTGCTGAACTCACTCAGCCGTATAAATGACCCGTTTTAATGTGACAAATGTCAACCGTGTACAAATGTTGGGAACAGTATTTGTGCGTATGTTGAAAACAATATTTAAAATATTAAAAAGAACAGATAAATATGTAAAGTATTTGTTACCTGATATACCAAAAACACATAATAATGCTAATAATAAAATTTAAAAAAACTTACAGTAATTTTCCGTCATAGTCCAAAGAATTAGAAAAATATAGATGATGCTTACCTGAAATAAGAGAAAAAAACATAAATTAATTAAAGGTAAATGATAAACAATTTTTTTATGTTACACCAAGCTTACAACTCACAAAAGAGCCCTTTTCTGTACGGTGTAAAGACAGGGAAACTATATCGCATCCATTTGGTTAGCGTTGTGAAGCGACTTACGGTACGGGCTGTGGGAAAGGATTTAAATGCGGATCTTAAAGAGGCTCGGATTATACGAAGGAGGAAAACCAGATGCTGGTAGCTCGTTCCACATGAGAGCTGTATTCAAAAACGAGTAGGGGAAACGACCTGTTATCGTTAAGCGAACATCAACAATAGTGTATCAATAATAGCCCACTCCCCGGTGAAGAGCGAATCAATACTGATAGCTCCTTAGAGCAGGCTCCATCTAAATACCTGTAGAACAGGCTCAGCATGCCTACATTGCGCCTGTGCATTAAAGATGGCAATTGGTCTGGGATTGACAATTAAATGAACGCCCACCTCTGTACAGAAAACAAGTTGGTTCATAAGGTAGTTTGGGGTTCTAAATGTAGGTGATCCACCAATTCAATTTTTGGCCGTACTTGAAATTTGTACAGGGTTAGAAGCTGGTCACTTAAAAATAATTTGCTAGCCCTATGCAAGACACCCGGTCTGAGATACTTACTCCGAGCATTTTAGTCTCCAATCTCTAAAGCGAACGTCAAAAATGAAAGGCGCTTGTCGAAAAGATAAACGAAAACAGTGCCGGTGACAGCACAGATCCTTGTGGCACTCCCGAATCGATTTACCAACCACGGTCTGAATAAATTGTTCTTCCCTTGAGAAAGTTTGCAATTCAAATACGCAGGATGGATCACGTACGATGGAAGGTTCCCGACAAGCGCCCGGTGCCATACATAATGTAAAGTTGGGTGTATAGATTTTTTTTCAAACAAAACAAAACAATTTTTTTTTTATCTTAATCCTTATGTATGTGAATACGTTTATGTGTCCACTGCCCACCCCATTTTATGTTAATAAATGGCAGCAAATTAATAAAACCGTCAATCATAATGATATTCTTCCCTCAAATTAGGTAGGTACTCTTATTAATGTGCAAGCAAAATTTGTTGCCAAAATGATAATATTGTGATATTATGAAGAATATGAAAAAGATATATTTTAATATAATTTTGAACAATGGCTTATGATATATCATTCGAAAGTAATCTCTTCTACCCCTTCAGGCCTCTGGCCTGTTTTGTAAGAAAGTCAAAAAATTTCCGTGCTGCGGTACCTTCTTCTTTAGCCAACGTAAGAGATGTTTAATTGATCTGCCCTGATGACGGATACTGTAACGTTGTCCGAAATGTTGACTAAAGAAGGAGGTAGCAGAACACGGCACAATACCCCAAAACTAATCACCATATTACTATAGTCGTAAAAATCTCAAATCGTTTGAAAGTTTTGTTTTTTGACAGTTAAAATCACAAAATATTTTTTTTTTGCGCACAAAATAGCTGCATTGATGAATAAACTCTACAACAAAAAAATGGCAAATGTCACTAATCCAGATCTCATAACTTCGAATATAAGTGTGGCATTAGTCAGCTTCGTGAATTTTAAATTAAAGAAAAAAAATCCCAATCAAGAGGAAAACATTCATCAGCCGCTAAACGTGAGAAAAGACGAAAAAGATTTTTGGCTCAAAAGGTTATCATAATTATTGCCAAGTTTCCATTTTTTAACAAAATATTTATATGTTACTGGGGCAAGGCCTTGGTAACGCACGGTATAAATCACATAATCGATTTTGTCCATTCCAAAAATAGCACTGTTTTTTTTAAAACACCATAGTAAATGGATTGATGTAATTAATTTAATGGAACAAAGTACTTAATTTTTCTGAATGTTGTTATTCTTTTAAAACCGTAAAACGTATTTAAGGTTCATTAAACTTACCGGTCAATAATTATTATTTCCCACGAAGGTCGTGTTTTGTTTATACAATATAATGTAAGCTCTTATGTACAAGTATTAAACACTTTTTTTATAATCTCAAGTCGTAAGTAGAAAACGCAGGTAGATAATGAACCCTACATAACTCGAGCAAAGAACTTACACAATATATTTTAACTCACGTGATATTACGTAGTATGTCTGAATGGGGACGATGAATGGATATTTTCTCAAGGTTTAGTCTCTGTCGTGCTTTATTATTGGAAGTGTATTGACTTCTTGGAGATATCTTATTCAGGACCAAGCATTGAATTATTACGGTATGAACATTTTTTTGTCTTTTTTTTTCAAAATAAATTTATTAACGTAATACACTAGCTGACCCGGATAAAGTTGTTCTGCCATATAAATTATTTCTAGAATATTTTGGTTGCTAAATAAAAAATAACGAATATATTGCAAGTGTGTGTGAATGGGATCTATGATAGAAAGAGGAATGGAGTGCTGTAGACAGTGTAGACGATGACCGCCGATACAAACGAACAAAAAAACACCAACCATTCATTTTCTCAATTCAATGTATTTCATTAAAGGTACAGACATATTCATTGTTTGATCTCCTAAATGTGAAGTGAAAAAAAGTAATATATTTTTAATCCTAAAGTAGGAAAGTAAAACAAAGAAAATCAATATTAATTTCGAAGAGCAATTGAGTGTACAATATTTTGTGTCAGTCCGTCTTTTAGCCAACACAAAGAAGCTCGACGGTTTGTTCTCTTTGAAATAGAAACATCCAACGGATAAATTTGTTCTTACAAAAACTACGAAAATCGCGATTGAAAAACGGGAGGTTGGGGGTTGGAGGGTGAAAATTTGGGGTTATACTCGTAGGTATTTTAATGCCAAATAAATAAAAAATACAACAATTTTTTTATTTTTTTTATTTCTGGATAGGGACACCCTAATCACCTAACAAATATACATACAAAAATTCATAAACATCGGTCGAGCCATTTCGGAGGAGTGTGACACGCGATTTTTTATATATTTAAAAGAAGATGCCATGCCGTAAGCTAAGTATTATTTACACATGCCTCTGTTTTACATACTACACATGCTTTAAAGTAAAACCGTGGACATAACGGTCAGGTACATTAGTATGACATTTAGAAATATCTTCTATATAATAATTAGTTTTTTTGCATTTTAATTGATTTGGTGGTGTTTATGAGTAATCTGAGTTTTGTACCGGATAGGAGGATAAACAACTAAAATTTAGATTTTTCGGAGTTACATGACTAATCAACTAGACGATCGATATTTACATTATAATGCGTTACCTTTCTTCAGTGTTAAAAATTGAATTACAAAAAAATAATACCTCCCACGAAAAGAAACAATAAATAACATAAATTACTAAATATAGCCACAAACATATAATTATTTTTGTTTTCCATCTAACTAAATTCCATAGTGAAAATCGTAGAAATCTTATTAAAATTTTAGTCATTTAATTTTTTTTTATTTAATTCATCATTTTCTTCACACTTTTATCAATATGGCTATCATTTCTTGGTCTGTTATTTCTATATTTAAAGATACTTTCAACTCTGTACCTATTCTGGCGTGTACATATTATATTAATAGCATTATTAAAATGTAATAACTTAATAATTGAAAAGTAAACTTTCCGAGGAATTTAATAATACTGAGAAAATACTCAGGTACTTGAGTGCTTATAAACTCGTGAGGTAAGTACCTTATTATATAAAAACAAAGTTATATACCTGCATCTTAAAAATCCGCATAGGTCAAACAGAATTTTTAGTAAGTTACAAATAGTGACTTAATATATAATATAATAAATGACGGGATTTGCTATTTCGTCTCAATATATCTTCGCATTTTCGCCAAAAACTACAGACAAAAGCCCGGATAGATTTGCCGAATCCCAAGATCCCAAAAATCTGTACTAAATTTGAAAGTATGGCAAGGCTGCCCGAAATTCTGCTCATGACGCTTTCACACAAACCAAATAAGTAGGTACATAAGAAAATCTTTCTAAGCCAAAGGTAATCGTTGTAAGATGTGCCAACATAATGACCGCAAGTGTTGAAACATCATTCATGAAGAAGGTACCTACCTACTATACCCACATCAAAGTATACAAGTAAATCAACGTATAGTGAAATTATTACTCTTAACTCGAAGCTCCTACCTGTGCAGCGACCAGCGACAATGTTGCGTTTTGAGCCAGTAACGATTGAAGCATGTGACAGGTTCTGTGGACTAGATCAGACCGTATTCGTCTTGAAAAAAATGGGTTCACTGTCACATTCCTCCACAGGTTCGTGCTCAAACTTTTTGGCCAGTTGTTTTATGTAACAGTGGGTTATCTGACTTATAACTTCAAAACCACTCGTGATCATAATGATTGGACATAAAGAGTATTCTGCTCACTTCTTCGGCCGGTTTTTTAGGTTCGTCGTAAAACTGGGTTATGGCGTACGCGAACATCTGTACTCACTATTTACCATCCGTCTTTCTCTATCTGTGTTTCTTGTCTATACTTTTCTTCTTGGTATTGTATCACGTGAACGCCGCACTAGCGGCTAGGGCCCCACTGCCTCAAGACGCTGAGAAAGAAAGGGGCGAGTTTGGAGGAGGTTAATTTAAAATGTTATTATAGTACTGTGTATGTATCCTAGTCAGCAGATGTCCGTAACAGTGTGAGACCTGTCTGGCAGTCCGGTCAGTTAAAGGTAAAGAAGTTATAGAGACCTACATTCTCATTTATCGGGTAAAAAATTATCTACTTCGCCATTTCTTTTCTCTCTTGTGAATAACATACAAACGAAATCTTGAATTCTAAACTTAAAAAGCATTAACCACTCGGGCCTTGAGCCCATTTTGTAAGAAGATCAAAACATTTTGGCTTTGCAAGCAATCCAAATAAATTGGATAAGGATATTTCTGAACGCATCCGAAAACTAAAAACTGTTTATCAAAAACTTTTTTCTTGACACCCTTATAAGACTGCCCGAAAAATACTTACTACCCTGCGCAAATCCATTCATAGGACATAATAAAACAAACATCAAATTTAAGATAACAAAATTGTCATCAATCTCTCAAAGTAAGATATTGTTGTAAGATGCACGACCACCCCAACAATGTCATCTGGAGTCTGGAATATATGTATTGTTTTGTTTCTTAGCATCATTGGTCCATGCGCCCTTTTGCACACGCTGTCTATAATGAGTCACGAGTCACGGCCAACCTTGAGAATTGTTTCCCTTGACCAGTGGCTCGCTAGTCTCGTGACAAGTTTAGTCTTCTGCTGCTCTGTCCTCGACTTTATTAAGTCACCAACTATAACGTGACCACTGCCGAGCAGCGATTCGCAGAAACTTCTACGTGCGTATCTAAATGGACCAGAACCGTTTTTTTTTAAAGAAGTCATTACCGAAGTAAACAACCTAGATGGGCAGATGTTGAATCACTGATTTTAGGTACCTGATTGAATGTTATCTTAAAAACAACTAGTTAAAAATCTGTTATTTGTTTCTGAGAAAAACATTGTTGAACGGAAAGCTCTCGCTTTATTCTATCTATATCAGGAATTTCTAGGTCATCAGAGATTTTCATACCTCTAACGTCTTTCTCATCGTGATTTATCCAGTATCCAGTATTTTTTTATATGGATACCGCGTTGATACCAACTGATCCCAACCAGTGAAACTATATCATCCCCGTTTGAGGTAAATCTAACAAGAAAACGATCTTCTGAAATAGCAAATACTGTCAAACGGTGTGCACTGATTCCTTTGTTTTCTACAATGAGCTCAAAGATTAAAATAACGCTAGAATCATTAGTGAAAATATTTTTTAAGTTCAACAAAACAAGAGTGTCGAAATTCGGACCAAGCGGGGGTTGCACATTAAGCAATTAAAATATAAATTGAATGTGGTTTACGAAAAGGGCGAAACAATAATGATTATTTATGTGTGGTGTTAGCTGTTTTCACTGATTGCGAAATGTAACGAATGAAATATAATTGAAATGACATATTATTTATGTCCTACATATGTAATACTTATATGAGAGAACCGACGGTCAAATGAATAACGTGCAACAGTTCAATCGGTCAATGAGCATTACGCCATTCGTGTTTGATACTATTTATTATAGGACCTTCATCCACATATTAATTATTATTGCAAACTCGAGCGAATTCGCGCGAATGCTATTAGTTATAAACGGCACTTTTAATTACTTCAGATGGTCACTAAACATCACTTGTTTCTACAACCTTCGAAGTTGAGTGCTAATTTATTATCTTAATCTTAAGAATGTACATTTTTATTACTGGGCTAGTTATAGGTATCGCTGTGAATATTGAGTCGAAAAGTCGAGTTAATTCGAATGTTTCAAACATATACAAGAAAAATGCAGTTTTATTATACATACAACACGGTAAAATACGATTGTACCACACCAGCTAGGGGCACTCCTATTCCGGTGAGATCGGTACACCAAGGGGCACTAATTTGTTAGGAAAACTTGCCCTGAGGTTGGGAAGGAGATGGGAGAAGGAGGTTGAACCGGTATACATGGCAACCTAATAGACCAATATTGGAATTTAGGATGGGCAGGAATAAAGGAACTTTCTTAATATCTTCCTGCTTGTTGTCTCTTCTTACATTTCCTTGCATCTTTTTGGCTCTACTGTCTCTTCTTGCCTCTGCTTTTCTTGGTTCTTTTTTCATTGCACATTCTTACTTCTTACCGCATCCCTTCTTCTCTCGTCTAGTTTCTTCTTGGCTCATCTTGAATCTTTTTACTTCTTACTTTACTTCTAGTCTATTTTAGTCTCTTCTAGTCTTTTCTTAGCTCTTCTAGTCTCTTCTTGGATCTTCTCAAATGTTATCACCTCTTCTTGCATCTTCTTACATTTCCTTGCATCTTCTCAGCTGTTCTGCATATTCTTGCATCTTCTCACCCTTGGTTCGTCTTTTCTAATACAGAATTATTTAAAATATAAATTTAGGTTGTTTCAGTTTTTTCGAACTAACGAATGAAAAGAAAACACTATAAAATATCAACTATAATGGAAACCGCTTTGTATATATTTTATTTAAGTGTTATAGGAGAAAATTTCGAAGTCAAGGAAAAACAACAAACAACAAACTCTCCCCCCTTGGTAACAAGGTCAAAAGTTCCCCAAAAGTTTGAATATTCAAAACAAGAAGATGGGATCAATATCAGAGCTTCGCTAAGCTTATTGATGTTTGGTAAAAGAGAGGACCTAATATATAATACCATTATTTACACACTGACCTAAGATCTTCCAGTTCTTCAAGGACCTGAATTTTATCAGAGAAAAATATTGGCGAAAATAGTAGAGCCGTCTGGTAAATAAACACTAAAAATGCATCATTCATCTTACATGGTCAACACAGTCAATAATCCCTTAAATAAACGCATTTGTACCTTCCTAGCATATCTTTGTGATAAAACATAGAGTGGCTGATCTTAACCAAATATGGTTGATTTATCTAGAAATGACTCATTCCATTGGTGTAATATAACCAGTGACGTGTAGACTTTTTTGAAGTAAAACTTCTTTACGCACGCTTGACTTGGGGGTAAGCTGGCGATTTTCTTTCTCTCTTATTTCATAAGTTAGTGAAGTTTTACTTCAGTCGTGTGGTCTAAAGCACACTCGTTTTTTTATTTAATATAATCTTTCTTTGATTTAAACGGCTATACTAGTACGAATGAAGATACCAAAATAATTACGCAACATGCTGTTGTGCAGCTCTCAAATCATCATAACACAACTTTAAAAAATGACATTGCAATTCCTAAAATTTTGTTCACTTTATGAAGAATTTTAACATATCACTGACTAACCTTTCGGCGAAAGACCGTAACTCTGGCTTATCACACTCCTTGCTTCATTCACATTCCTATCATTCACGTCGTCCCATAATCTTATGTTATTCCAAATCTTGACAAGACGTGATTAACCCGATTCAAGGATTTGATTTATTTGATCGTTCCAACGTCATCCTCGTCATCATTCATGTATGCATCATACGTACTTGTATTGGTTCTCCTTTCTCCGTTTATCCACGTACATCACTACAGCCCGAACCATCTAACCAACTCATCTTATTGATTACGCTTAATTATTACGCCTTGCATTATTTCCGATTCTCCACATTTTTAACCCATATATCGCTTTTCTGCTTAAAAATCTTTAGAACACCATCTGATAAAATTGAGTACACTTCATAAATAACTAATAGCAGGGTTACCCAGCTTCGCTCAGGACAACGTTCGAGAGTGTTCTGAAATGTTCCACAATGATGTTCCCGATTCCCGAAATTCCACGACATACTCCGCCACTCCTTCTAGAACTTTCTAGAGCTCTATCAAACCTTCTAGAATGTTCCGAAAGACTGTTCTAGAAATTTCAAGAGGGCGAAACTTCCAGACCTTATAACTTCAAAAGCACGCCCTTTAGGTAAAAATGGGAACCGTCATCCTGGAGGGGGGATAGAGATCTACCACACCATATAACTTCAACTCCCTTGATCGTACCTTGACTCGCTTCTGATTTTATGCAAGAAGCACGTTTTTTTTTTACTTTCTTTTATACTATATATTGATTATGCAGGGGATGGGAGAGAAACGTTTCATTTTACTTTCACTTTGCCTTTTGGAAATGGCTAGATTGAAAATAAAGCAATAAACAGTTTTCTAACTATTTAAATACATCCCTTCATTTACTTTTCATGAAAGTATTAATTTAACAGCAAAATTAACCTTATTATTATTTACCTACATACGAAAACATATAAATACTTAAAATTTTGTAATAGAATATCAATTTATTAAAGATCAAAGTGAAATATTGGAATGAATATAAAATAATTTTTTGACTTTATGATTCCATGGATTCGTGTTTTCAGTAGGTAACTTACAATATATCTATACTTATTTATTCGAT
Source organism: Limnephilus lunatus (assembly GCA_917563855.2). Lineage (NCBI taxonomy): Eukaryota > Metazoa > Arthropoda > Insecta > Trichoptera > Limnephilidae > Limnephilus > Limnephilus lunatus. The sequence goes on from OU830604.1 coordinate 39,738,877, forward strand.
ACAATATTAGATATGTATTTTATAATTTATAACTTATTATAGGTAGTTTTTTCCACTCTCTTTTCCCGAAAAAAAATTTATACATGTAAAATCTTGACTTATTTTTGGGGGTATATGCCATAATGCAATATTTCCACGTTTAGCAAACGTTTCGGAAGCATTACAACGTCCATCCTCAAGGCATATGTGAAATGCTTAATTACAAATTACACATTACATTTAATTATTAGCCGAGAATATCTGTAATAATATTATTTGTTTTTTTTAATTTTTTTATTACTAATTCAAAAATACAGAAAAATTATAATTGTTACATCTACGCAGTAACTTGCGATAAACTGATGGAATTGTTATGAAGGCTAGTACGTGTGCCCGAAGACATCAAACTTTTTCTTTGCTTCCAGTGAAATTCATCGAAATCGTATTACTTGAACAGAAGGCCTGTTGAAAGTCGAAAATCTTAAGTAAATTGTCGACCTTAGTTTTCCTTCAAATCAGTAACAGTGTCCGGAAACTCGTAGAACAAGCGGAAAATTGATGAATCTACATCGCAGAAAACCAAAAAAAATCAGAGTTAACAATTCACACGCGGTAGAAGTGAAACCTTCAGAAAACAAAGTAGACAAGAGTGGAGAGGCTACCAAACACCCCACAAAGAGGAGATCGATTCTAATATCTCATTCTCTCGCAGGCTAAGTTCTACAGATGTATGTGTTTGTCTCTTTTTAGTGTCGCTATATTTCGTTTCATCGAGTTTCAAATCACAACATCCTAAAGAATTTTTCTTCATTAAGAATTTTTTTTTTCGGTAAATGATGAGTTTGAGAAACTTTGGAGCAGGCTGATATAACTGAATTTGACCTAAAAATTTCAACTTCGGACTCGATTTACTCGAAAATGAAAATTACCCGAATTCAAAAAAACTTATACCACAAATACGACTCCAAAGAAAGAATGAAATAATGTAGATTTAGCAGTTTCCCACTTGTACTATGAGTTTCCGGACACCGTGTTTATTGCAATGCTATAATTTAGGATTTTTTTTACAGAATCAATGTTGTGCTCTAAAAAAACTGTTCAGAAAACTCTGTGCAAAATTCGTGATGCCAGGCCTTGCTGATCTCGATTTGGATGCTTCACGCTGCAGAGGCCATCATAAATCATTAGAATTGGAAATCGAGAGTTGGTACCCACTAACTAAGATTACATTTTTTCGTATCGTAAATTAATTCACTTTATGTAAATTAACACTAGAAAACTATTACTTAAGCTGTGGAATTATTCATACCTTCTTTATGCAAGCTACACAAGAAAATACAACGCATTTTTTAATCAATATTAATTCAATATCAAACCGTGTCTGGTCTACCGAAAATACTGTCTCGACATAAATCTTGGTGACATCAGTCATTAGTAATAGATTTGTTTTGGTTCTGACTTTAATTTCACGCACTCATTTCAGTTCAATGAAGCACATACAGATAATATTAATTTACCACTTTTCAAGTTTCTGAATTTGAATTCATGTATGGAGAGAGATATTTTGTTCATCGATGATGATTATCGATTGTATTAATTTAAAAACAAATAAAATAATTCAAAGAGAATCTGAAACGGGTAAGAAAATACTAACTCAAATGCCAATTTCAAAGCTTAAATAAAATTAGTATATTTATAGTCCAACACATCCTAACGATTTTATAAATATATTATAATTCAATCTCAGTCGCCCGTTATATTAGATTAGAAACAAATTAATTAAAATTTAATAAAATTCAGTACTGATACCTAAGATTAAAAAATTATTTCAATAATATAATACTAAAAATTATTTTTAATAATAATAATAATAATAATAATATTTTGGAAAACAAACACCTTTACAAAGATACATAAATAAATAAAACAGTAAGCCTAAAAACATGTTTTTTGTAATATAATACCTACAATAATTCTAAATAATATTATTAGGTATAGCTAGTGTAGTACCCTTTCCTTTTCTTTTTCTTTATTTTTAATATCTATTATTTTATACTATTTGTTTTGATTTTTATGTAAAACTTCTTCACATACGCTTGACTTGGGGAGTAAGCTGGTGAATGCGTGACGAGAGCGTTACGAAAAGTGTGATCGGGCGAGGCGAACGGAAGTTGAGAGGGAGATATAAGTTAGTGTAGAAAGAAAGAGAGAGAGTTACGTGTCGTATATTACTGTAGGGGCAAGAGAGAGAGGTGCGAGCACACATTTTCTTTCTCTCTTTCTCTCATAGCCAGTTACGTTTCGTATATGACACAGTGCAGGCCTATTGTCTGTATCACATTGTAGGAGCGAGAGAGAACAGTGCGCGCGCACATTTTCTTTCACTCTTCTTTTATAAATTAGTGAAGTTTTACTTCAGTCGTGTGGTCTAAAGCATACTCGTTTTATTATTTTTTTTACTCATAGATTTTTCCTTTTGTGATAAATTTCTGAAAATGATATTAAAATTTAATTTTCATACGTTTCTCCACCTGGTTTGCTCAAGCGTGTTGCTTTTAGTGTAATTACTAGCTGGGTTACCCTGCTTCGCTCAGGACAACATTAGAGAGTGTTCTGAAATATTCCACAATGATGTTCCCGATTCCCTATTCCCAAAAATTCCACGGCATACTCCGCCACTCCTTCCAGAACTTTCTAGAGCTCTATGGAACCTTCTAGAACTTTGCGGGAGACAGTTCTAGAAATTTCAAGAGGGCGAAACTTCCTGATCTTATATCTTCAAAAGCACTCAATTTACGTAAAAAACGGGAAACGCCATCCTGGAGAGGGGATAGAGATCTACCACACCATATAACTCCTTTGATCGGACCGGGACTCGTTTCCGAGTTTTTGTGTGTCGCACGTTTTTTTGGACTTTCTTTATAATATAATATTGATTATTCAATTTTCATTAGACGAACACTCCTTTGTAATATAATATTGATTATTCAATTTTCATTAGACGAACACTCCTTCATTTTGAAGGTTTTTACCATCTCGAACCCAGAACCTCTCGTCTTACCAGGACTAACGCCTCTACTAATTCGGCTACTGAGACCTCTTATCGTTAATTCTGAAATTAGAAATATGAGATTGACAAAAATGACATTTAAATTGACAAGTTTTATTACCGTAAATAACAAAGTTTGGATAATCAACAAAAAGCGCCTCTAGGGCTTTTAAAAAAGCAATTTGAGTTTTAACTTTTGTTTTCTTGATTGAAGTGCGAATGAGCTGAAACAAATGACAATGCATTCTCTCACATGCATCCTTATACTATACCTATACATATCTAACATACTACTATTGGTGGCAATTACGCACACAAACGCGGTAAAATACGATTTTTCTGAAATTCGATGAAATAGAAGCACTTCACATACGTATTAAGATGAAGTCGTAAGTGATGCTTTAATTAAATACTGCGCGTAGAACATAAGTACCTACCTTGGCTCAAAAAAATGTCGGTCATTTTTTTAACTCTTTTAATAAGCCTAGAAAAAAATAATGTATTAGGTCTATAAAAAACTCTTTCCAGTGCAAACTCTCCTACTTATAATCCCCTTCACAAAATAGAATAAAACAAGCATTTTCTCGTTGTTATTTTTGACATCAATCAATACGGCCCGCAATCTACGAATTTGGATCTTGAAGTGTGACCCTTATGGCATGGGCCCAAGAACCATGCACTGGACACAACCCATTACGATCAGTCACGCCCCGGCCATAGCGGGAAATAGACGTATGGCTCCGCGCCGCTTATTTTCGTAAATTCAATTTTAAATTTCCGTTTTATTACAATAAACAATGCGTAAAAAAGGAATTAATAATTTTAAAAAGGCCTTTACAAAATCAACCTGTAAAAAAATTTCACAAATACCTATTCAAACCTTTCCGAAAGTTTTTTCTCAAGTATTTTTAAACTCCTCACATAAAGGATGTGAAATCGGATTTCGATTTTTTCCTGGACTATTGGATCGCCTTAAACATCAGTGTAATTGTGTAATCCATTCGGAATTGTCGAATTTATTTTCTGGGTAGGAAGGTTCAACAACTCAAACCAAAAAAAAACTAGTGTGCTTAGACCACACGACTGAAATAAAACTTCACTAACTTATACCTCCCTCTCAACTTCTGTTCGCCTCGTCCGATCACACTTTTCATAACGCTCTCGTCACGCATTCACTAGCTTACTCCCCAACTCAAGCGAGCGTAAAGGCCCGACCGTTCACCGTTCGCATCACACTTTTCTTAACGCATTCACCAGCTTACTGCCCAATTCAAGCGTGCGTAAAGAAGTTTTACATCAAAAACAAAAATTTAAAAGACATTTGACAATAGTTAGTATAGTAAAAAAAAGTATTTGTTTTATACACGTTCATTTTTTACTATTTAAAACTGATATTAGCAAAAGTTATGCATATATCTATGCATGTTAACTACACAAAAGACGTTCCTTTATTATTTTTTTAAACCCAATGAAATTGGAAAAGAAATTGCCACCTGGCAATAAGCCCACCATGTAGTGCCACTAAAGAGCTGATAAATCATGTTTTGCATAACACAATACGAGAACAGACGCAATGTTTTATTTCATTAACAACAATCTGTAGTAAATAAATCGTTTGTCCACCGTCTACGAGTATTTTTGACCTTGCGCGATTGCAGCCAGAGGACGTATTATTATTGATAGTGTCTGATGTGATATTGCGAACATCGCCCAAGCAAAATTTATTATTTAGAGCATTCGTCACAGACAGTGGATATGGTCCGCAGAAAAGTTTATGACTTGAATTAAAACCAAGAGCCAAGGCTGGATTCACTAACAAATTGTTGCACCACTTCGCCCCAGGTTTGTCGAGACTCGAAAAGTTTGATTGCTGATAATATTTATAGTTGTTGCTTTCGCCTCTCAATTAAATTAATATTGATAGTGGAATTGGTTTAATGGCTTCGGCGTATTAGCTAATAGGTTACCAATGTTGTTCAGTTATTAGATCATTGATTTTGATTGTGAATCCGGAGTTGGACTCGCAATTTAAAAGCGTACAGGATGATTGGTTATTAAATTTTTGTTTCTAATATCGTAGATATTTTGTCCAGATATAATATTGAGGTGCACACTTCCCATAGTATGATCGCCAGTCAAACGAGTGTGTTGGTTTTAAGTAAAAATCTTACAGCGGATACCGACACACTACTTCCTATCGAGCTGATTGTTATGTGCATATCATCATGTGTGCGATTTATTGCTGATAGTGAACATTATGCGGATATTTTGCTACTTATACACTACCTCTTTACTTTTCCCTAGAGTCTCAAACATTTTTTTTAAAACACAACAGTGAGATGTCTTTAATGCCATTCACCACATCGTGTAAAATTCGGGATCAGTATCACTCCTTATAGATGGCGATATTTTTTTAATTTCTTTTTATTATCGGCTGCCTGTTTAAATTTATTCAAGAAAAAAACAATGCCAAAAATCATATTTAATTTTACTTAGCGAAGTTCAGGCACGTATGTAAGTTTTATGGTCATTTTCATGTTGGTATACTAAAACAATAACCGAAAAGAGATTATTCGCAAGTGGGAGATTTTAAACTTTAAATCAGTTTTTATAGAACTTTAACTGTTTCCTTAAAAAAAAAGAAATTGGTTATTTATTATTAATATTAATATTTATTATTTATATGTATTCCATTAGCGGTATTTAATTAGCATCTGAAATATTTGTAAGCGATCTATTTATTTCACCATAAACCGCTGTTTTGAGAGAAAAAATGTCGTGTACTACTTTATGTAATTAGCAGTGCTAGAACTCATTTACATCTTAAAGCCCTTTTGTTTCAAAATGTTTTTTTTTTTCAGTGTTGCCTTGTGACGACTAAATGTCCAGTAAGAAAAAACCAGTAAGGGTTTTTTTTCTGAAATTACCAAGATCTTTAAGATGACAATATACCCTAAAATATATTCATAATCTTAACGTCGTAAGTAAAGAAGCCGTGTATACAAATAGAGTCAGTCTCGCGACCCGTGTGTTGCACGGACCTACTGACGAATTTGCCCTATCAAAGAAAAGAAGAAGAAGACAAATAATGTGGGAATCTTAACGACGTAAGTGAAGAAAGCGTGTAAACAAATATACGCCCGCTGCACGGCGTACTGGACGAACGTACGGTGGAATTCACCCTAGCAGGCATGGAGATTAGACCTTTTCACCGCGTTCAATTTAATTAATTCTGAAGAACGTGTTACAAATATTGAAAATGTGGGATGATGTCGCACTGCCGAAGTTATTAATTTATCGTCTAGAAAAATAAAATCTCGTGCTTACCGCTAACTTTAGTTGTACAACGTATTACAAATTTTTAAAGGCGTTGTACATAAAATATATTAATGGTAAGGTATTGTTTTTATTAATCTTAAATACAAAAAACTTACATCCCCAGGACGACATCTGAATAAAAAAGTTAATATAGTTACGAATTCGCCGGAAATTAATAAAAAGTGAGTTTTGAGCAAACAAAAATTATTAGGATTGTGTACCGCCTTAAGGAATATGTGGAGATGGAATCTTACAAACGAAAATACAGCAGAAATTAATGGAATTATGAATCTAAGAATCGGTTATGGAACTCTGGGCTTCCACTCCGATATATTTTATTGCTCGTGTAATGGGCTCAGGCAAGACGGTTTGATATACTTGAAGTTTATGATTCCATGACAGTTGGTCCCCCTGCCAGTTGATCCTTCGGACACTTGTTCCCCAAAATGATTATTTCTGTTCCAAAAACTTAATAGGTGAAAATGGTCTTGCAAAATCAAGAGAGTCACAGAATCAATATCAATATATTTATGCAACAATTTTCAGGGCCGTCATCTTTGAGGATGCTGTGTGAAGGGTATTTCGAAGGAAAGGAAGGAAAGAAATTTCTAGGTAAACAAATATTTGAGAGGTGGATAGGATCTGCAGGCCCTTATGCCCAGGAGTGACCTGTGAGTCCATCTCTCCCACTGGAGTGCTAGGCGTTGGATAGAGAGAATCAGGCTGTAGAAGTCAAAGGGAGGGAACCGGCCTCTCCCGATCCGGCCGTCAAGCAACTGTTGGACAAACGCATCCGCCGCCAAGACCAGGCCTTCCACTAAGTCACCATCATAGCGAAGCGCTTGGGGTGATCTTAGCAGAGGCGTTGGTAATCCTTAGCCACTACCAAACTGAGCCTGCATTTACCCTTTTATCAATCACCTATCAACCTTTCCATCTCTCGTAAATATCCTTCCCAAATACTCAAACATGTGTTTTACTGTTACAACTATATTCCACTCTTCAATATTTCACAGAATCCAAAATTAATTGTAATACAAACTTTCTCAAAATATGATAATAGAAGATTTTCTATCAAGGTTATAAGTGTCGAATGAAATAATAATTACTAACAGTTACGACTACCACACCAACACAGTTTCGCAATGATAACAGCATTATGTCCGAATGCGTTATTTAATGTTTCAACTATTTACAATCTATGTCTATATCGCCTATGCCAGTTTAAGTTTAACGACTCTTGGAGTGGCCGAGCGGCTGACCCCAAATGTGATCAGTTGAAACACCTTTACAGAGTCCATATGGCCGCGACCGCTCAGTGCTTGGTCCAGTAGTTTTCGACGTCCATCATCAATCTTGGCAGTGAGTCCTGGTCGGCTTGGAACAACGACTTGAAAAATCACCGACTGCAGTGCCATCGGACTAACATCTACCATCATCTGACTTATTCCTAGACACGCGGCTTGTTGTTATAGGGTTGCAACAGCAAAACGCAACTTTACTAACACCGCAAAACAATTTTTTTTTTTTTGGTTGAACTTTTTTAGCACGGTTGTGATTTAAAACTCGCTGTAACGAAAAATAGCGATAATAAAAAGAGACAAAAACATACCTGTATAGAATTTAGCCTGCAAGATAATGAGATGATATAATCGGTGTCCTCTTTGTGCGATGCTTCGTAGCCTCCTCACTCTTGTATACTTTAGTTTTTTGAAAATTTCACTTCTACCACGTGTGAATTGCACACTCTGTTTTTGAAGTGAAAACTACTTTAGTACTGTTGTGATTTGAAACTCGATGAAACGAAATATAGCGACACTAAAAAGAGACAAACACATAGGTCTACATGATTTAGCCTGCGAGAGAATGAGATTAAAATCGGTGTTCTCTTTGTGCGGTGCTTCGTAGCCTATCGGTTTCCTCTTTGTGCGGTGCCTTGTAGCCTCCCCACTCTTGTCTACTATAGTTTTCTGAAGGTATCACTTCTACCGCATGTAAATTGCACACTCTGTTTTTTATATGATTCCTACTTTTGTGGGGTTTAGCATATCTTAATAGACGTATTTAGCGATATTACTTACAGGTTACGGGGAAAATGTAATGACAAAACATATTTTCCCAATGCAATACGTGCATTGAAATACCCCATAAATTGGTTTTACCGTGTTAATTAATTTGATGTCTTTCTAGATATGTAATTGCAATTGGGACTGTGTCAATAATAAAAGCCATTTAAAACAAATCGGTTGCGCTTCTGTCTGTAACTCCGGTGCTATGAATTCTGGAAGCTTTGAAGATAAGTCATTTTCATTTCAGTCATTTTCTAAATTGGTACTGATAGTGGGACCAATTCAACAGGCAACAAAAATATTTTAATTGGATGAATTAATTCGTTTATTTGTCAACCTTCGCAACAAGAGTTTACTGTTCTGCCACAGATGTTAACGTCTCCCAATTTTTTCACTAATCCATTAAGAATAAGGTAAGTAGAGATCAAATTTATAAATGTCAAGTGATATGAGATCTAGCAACATCTTTTTTTTAAGTTTTGGTTCTAACGTGTGATGTCACGCGCTGACAGAGATCACAGAGTCCATCATGCCACTCATACATAACGGGACAATACGTTTCGGTTTGAACGGGACCGTCCCACGGACGTACAAAATATATGGACATGCCCTTACGTGTTAAAAAACGTGTTATTTCCCCCTCCCATTGGAACCATTTTTCGGAACCGGCTGGGCGTGTCCGGACCAGTGTCGTGCTCTCATCGTACATTTTACGCACGGACGCTGTATGTCTATGAAACACATACTTAGACATCGAGATACATAGCGACGCGAAACACAAAGCCGCTGTTTACTGGGTCAAGTAAATCATGAAACATTTGTAAAAAAGTCTACGGAAACAAAATATTCCACTATGAAAATACTCTGAACCTTACTTTGCGAATTTGGATTTTACACATCTGTTCATACCGTGGCATGCAATTCGCGCTCCCATATAAAAAGGTCTATTCATTCAAAAGCAGATTTTACTATCAAGAACTAAATAGTGATATTATAGTGCGAGGTGCCTATATACTGTTAGATTGATTTATTGGCGAATCACAAGTCTCTTTCCTCTCTTCGCCCCGCCACAGTTGGTTTTTACCCCTCATCAGTAAGTTCTCGTCTAGTTATTTGTATGTCTATAGGACCGTTTCGTTTTTAAGGACCATTCCATACCCCGTTGTCCCGAAATAAAGCGTTGGGCCGAGGAAAAGTACCGTTTAATGAAAACGGGCCACTCACAATAATTATTGAGAGCAAACGATAATTTACTCAATTATAAGATAGAGACCTATAAGATTTACCTATATGAAATTGAAGATTAGTCCTAAGACCTTTCGACTCCAAGGAACCAAGAAGACAATGAAAATTGCGTATCTGTTCGAGAAAGACTTTCGATATTTGTAAATGTTCAATTAATTTATCTCGAAATTAGATAACGGCCTCCGTGGTCGAGGGTTAAGGCTCTAAACCAGCAATCCTCCGATTGTAGTAAGTAACTGCTCAAGTAAATTCTTTTCAACATCACTTAAAATAATATAAATATATTGTAACACCCATTTATATATATATATGTGACCAGCAATGGGGCGGAATTAACAGCCTAGCAGAAATAGAAGAAGAGGAAGGGTTTCCGGTAGCGATGGGAAGGAGAGTTCCGTTATGGTTCCGTTGATGGAGGGGAGTTGAAAGGAGAACTGAACCGCTAGTTACGTCAAATTGTGTTGAAATCATCAATAAACCGTGAAATACAGATTACAGACTATTATTTGACATTTTCCTGCATACCCAGTTATTTAGTGTTACAATATATTTGAGGCACGTTCCACAGTGGAAGATTCTGTCAAATTTTCAGGATTGAAATTTTGCTTGAAATGATTTTGGCCTTGTTTGGTGACCAGATCCGAATATCCAGAAACTTCCAACCTTTCTCTTTCTCATCGCCGCCTCCTCCAACTACATTCAGCAACATACCCCAATTTGGGGATGCTAGGTATATTCTGACTGGCTCCAGGCGGTTGGTATTCTTGTGCGGAATTCACACAAAAATTAAGTTAAATAATATATAAAATTGACCTTTCTTTGGGCACAGTTCCACCATTTTATCCTTTCAGTGTGTCCTTCACCCCCCCTCCCCCCCCGCATCTCTACCAACGCCCATTTTAAGGCAAAAAAAATCTGGTAACCTTACACATGAGCCACGGTGCCGATGGATGGAGAGAAGCCGAGCCGAGAAGCACCGAGCATGAATGACGTCACTACTTACATATATGAGACGTTTTTAGGAATCATCCTTGGGAAGAAAATATGTGGTAGGAGAACCTAATTATGTTTTCTAATAAATAATGCTCTTTATGATACCAAATCTATTTTCTCTCCTAGGGGGCAAGTTAATTTTTTAAATGATACGGGCAGAGACTTAATAATATTTAGGAATTTTATGCGAAAGTGATTGGGAGGGGTAGGATTTAGAATTGTAAAACTAACTAAAGAAACCCTCAATATTTGTTTGGTTTTTCTTTTCGTATTTATGTAGGTATATAAATGTACATAAACTATTTTCTGTCGTGAAACTACGCCCTATGTCGTTTACGTTTTTTTTTTCTATTTTTGTGTGTTTTTTTAATCATTTTTTTATTTCCGATGTTCTTACTTGTACGTATGTGTTTTACTCTCAATTGAATTTGTGCTATTGCACTAAACTCTCCACAATCCGTATGTATGTGTTTTACTCTCAATTGAATTTGTGCGATTGCACTAACCTCTCCACATTCCGGATTTATAGACAATTATTTATATTATTAGAGGTTGTAAAACAGAAGTGAAAAGAAGAAGTGCATGACAAAAGGCGCCATGAGTAAAATACAAAAGATATGGAGTAACAGAGGCACGATTAAGACCGTCAAGATGAGACTCATCCGGCGTTGATTTTCCCCATATACGGTATGGAAACATGGCCACTTAGGTGGCCAAATGAGGTTCTGGAGAAAATTGCTCAGAATCCCATGGACAGCCAGACGCACAGATGTGTCCATTCTGGAAGAGCCAGACATCCACAATAGGCTCTCAACTATCTGCCTACAACTTACTTAAGATATTGTACACGTTGCTCGCCAAAATGTGTAAAACTTGATAAAACTCATAGGCACTGGCAAAGTGGAAGTAAGAAGATGAAGCAGAGGAAGGCCGCCAATGTGCTGGAGTGACCAAGTGTCACTGGCGTCCCGTAGGTCGATAACCGCAGCTCAGAACTGCGAAGAGTGGAGGAGCCTTGTCCACCATGAAAATTGAAGTAGGTGTCACGAACCTCAGCAATTAAATTGTATTGATTCAAAATAGTGGGTCTATTACGGGTATCTTTCATTCTGGAATGAAGTGCAAAATAATAAAATAAAAATTTTCCACAAAAAATAATTTGCTTTGATGGGTTATGAACCCACGAACTCTGGCCTAGAGCCAAAAAGCGCGTTCTGTTCTGACGGAGAGCTTGTCGTGTATGTTTAAAATTTTGACTTTACCTCCACCGTCCAATTTATCTTTTATCAAAAAAGCCAAAAAGCGCGTTCTGTTCTGACGGAGAGCTTGTCGTGTATGTTTAAAATTTTAACTTTACCTCCACCGTCCACCGAAGATCGCCAAAAGTTAGTGTTAACGTTAAGTAATAAAAATAATAATAATATTAAGCGCCGTTTTCATGAAAAATCACCTCAAGGGCGCTGTACAAACTTATAATACATTTCTAAAATCTATAAAAACTACAAGCTAGACAAACAATTAAAAACAACTTATGATTGATGCTACCTAAAAATGAATGAATACACGACCATACCTACCCGGGACGTCGCTTGAAATTAACACTGTTTATTATCTATTTAAAGAACTTTAGATAGAGTTCGCACGCAGAGTACATAGTTGTGAACACAAGTTTTTATTAAATCCTGAAATATATTTTAATATTAATATGTAATATATTCTTTAATGCGTGTATTTTGGAAAGCAAAAGCAACATTTCACAATGGGCGGTACAGTAGTACAAGAATTTGATCTTCCTAAGTATGATTCGATTGATGTGTAATTCCACACTGATTAAGTTTTTTTTTATATGGCAACACTTTGATTTCCGGTGAATTTTTGGATTTGCGTTTAACGTTAACTAGATTTATTATTTGTTCTATGCGAACTTATCTCTTGGTTTGATTTTTTGATAAAGATGGCGGTGTTTTTACAGATGTTACGAATAGAACCCCGTACAAATTCGTGTGGAAAACGTTCTTTTTCTTAAATGATTTTCGGCTATGTAATTATCGTTTTTTCGCAACCGTAAAATTATGTCCCGTCTTTCCGGTTTACAAAAAATGGTCTGATTTTTCGGTTTGAAATTTTCAAAAATACGATTAAAAAAAATAAAAAATACAGAATGTCTTAGAATATTTGCCTTAACCGGAAAAAAATGAAAAAATGTGATGCAAGTGGCCTATTGCGGAGGGAGTTTTTTCCAAGCCTTAGGCCTAGAAACTCCGAAAGCACGATCTCCAAACTGTATTTGACCGGTCAGTGGATGAGTGGGCATAGCGCTTGGTTTCACCCGGGCGTCGCATGTTCGATTCCTCGACTGGCTAAGTCCTCCATCACAACACAAGCAACATTTTCGGCTTTCTGGTAGTAGGAGATATTCAAACATTGTTGGATTATTCGTAACCCGGGAATGTTTGTCTTTCTTTAAAAAAAAAAAATAATAATAATAATTTGACTTTCGTTTAGGTTCTATTAGTCTGCTTATAGCCGATGAAGTGGGTGATCTAAGGGTTAATTGCCTCGGACCAGTATTTTCCGGGACGCATCAACTATTAAATAATTGAAAGCCTCATAAAATAATATTTTCAGTTTGTCGGATTTCATTTTGTTGGGAATCTGAAATGATGAATAAGAACGAGACGAAAACCGGTTACACCTCAAATGTGTATCCCTTTCAGGAATGGTTATGCTGAAATGCGCGTTTGCGAAAATTGAGTAAGGCACGCAAAGTTACATAGATTAAATTCAATTTTAAAAAACGAGTGTGCTTTAGACCACATGACGGAATTAAAACTTCACTAACTTATAAAAGAAGAGAGAAAGAAAATGTGCGCACGCACTGCTCTCTCTTGCTCCTACAGTGTGATACAAACAATAGGCCTGCACTGTGTCTTAGATATACAAAACGTAACTGGCTATAAGAGAAAGAAAATTTGTGCTCGCACCTCTCTCTCTTGCCCCTACAGTAATATACGAAACGTAACTATCTCTCTTTCCATCTTCACTAACTTAAATCTGCCTCTCAACTTCCGTTTGCTTCGCCCGAACACACCTTTCGTAACGCTTTCGTCACACATTTACCAGCTTATTCCCTAAGTCAAGCGTGCGTAAAGAAGTTTTACTTAAAAAATTATGGCGGATTTCCAGCGAGTAGATCTTGTTATCGAACCGAATCGAGATCTGATCATATAATTTTGATTGCTCTATACGCCGAGCCATTAATTAACCTCAGACACCATCGTATAGCGCCCGTAAAACGGGGTCGATCGCTCACATATTAATTTGCCAATACATACGAGTAAGTGCTCCTTGGGCTCTCGCCGGCTGCGGTTTCGCAACGCCCGCGCCCGCTTCAATGAAATCACTATCACAATTTACTTAAATGATTCATTGAACACCCGTTTACAACTGTCACAAACGACGGAGGCATGGCTTTTTGACCTAGAATCTGAAATGTATACGACCTTTTTTATGAATTGTGATAAAACCGGCAACGCCTAACGCTGAACTGATTGACTTACTAATGTTTAATTACATACACATTTAACTAGCCGTAAAATTCTATGTTAGTTAGATATGTGCTATTTGTTACCACTTTCAGCTGTTTTAATGTTCAGAATTTATTCGAATGATGACGTCGGACGTCCACATATCTAAATTTATTGGAATTCGAAAAAATCATCACCCACAATTCAGCGTGAAAAGTTCACCATGGAACATTTACCTAGGGGAACATTCACCGCACACAACTCACCGTGTAAGAAAATCATTAAAAAAAAATCTAAGTATGCAATTCACACGTGGTAGAAGTGAGACCTTCAGAAAACTAAAGTAGAAAATAGTGGGGAGACAACGAAGCACTTTATTTTATCAATGTGAAGTATGATTTTTTTCCATGTTTTTGTCGTCAAATTCCAGTGCACTTCTTATACATTTGGTCATCTTATTAGTATTTGTGTTTTCTTCTTCGGAGTCGCTATATGTCGCTTTCTTTTGTGTTGTCTTTTGCCTGTTCATTTTGGAGTGGTTTGAAGATTAAATATTGAATTAAATAAAAAAATCTTATTTTTATTGGATTTCGTAAGATTCGATCCTTGGTTCGCTGAATGTCTGGCCGCTAGAATTCGTCAGGCGCTTCATATTACTTGACCAAAAGAGACTTGCGTGGGACCGTGGATTTATCTTATTATATTGGAACCGAGTACCCGCGAAATAAATAAATATTTTATTGCTGTCTCATTCTCTCGCAGGCTAAATCCTATGGATGTATGTGTTTATCTCTTGTTAGTGCCGCTTTTTCATTTCATAGAATTTAAAATCACAACGGTGCTAAAGATTTTTTTACTTCAAAAACAATAGATATATAAATAGGTACACAGAATGGAACTGTAAAATAATAATGGCACTTTCTTTTATGTGACCATGAATACGAGTTTTAAAATACGCAACGCATTCCCTACAAGCTGCGAGCGGTTTTACTTCCCGTGCCAAATCCAAAACATTACAATCTGACGGAGATATGTTAAAACACAGAGATGTTTCCCAGAAAAATCATTAGCATGGCATTTTATAATAATATCACTTATTCACGGCCAAATGAAACATCAACAGCGTTGTGAAGTTGTGAAAAGTAAAGTTTATATTTAGTCCGTCTAGTTAGGTAATCTTTGTTTTTGCAGGATAGTAACGTCATTAGTGAAAGATCAGAAATACCCCGAACTTGCTCTCAACGCTTTCTTGGGGTTTTGGCAGGGACAATAATAATTATTGTTATTATTGGAAAATTTCATCACACGGTTCTGGCTTTCGCAGCTGTGTTCGAAATTCTTTACCGAAGTTTCGCTTAAATTATGAATTAATACAGCTTTGTCAGTACCTAGCCTACGCAGTGGGAGACCGAAATGATCATTAACACTTTGCACTCCTATTGGATTCACTAATGACCAGTAGTCTACTCTGGGGTTGAAAAAAATTTACATCATTTCCATAAAAGATAAAAAAATAAAAATTTTATACTCATTCTTTTTAGACAACCTGTTTCTTCTATGTGGTGACCATGCAGCGCGGTAACGTATTAGAGCGACATTATTCGAAGAAAGTCACTAAATGCGATTATTTAAAATCAAGATAATTACGAAACCATTTAAATTATGAGGAATATATTTCTTCAAAATCTGAAGATCTTATTATCTAAAAGAAGTGTCTTTTTGTTCGAAACATTTGAAATATATTTGTAAGGATGTTTTTTTGCGACCACTCTATTGCGAGTCCGGCTTTTAGGGTCTTGGATTGTAAATCAATGGTTTACCAGCTCTTTGTATTCCGGGAATATCTATCCTCATTGGCTCTAGTTTTGGGTTATTATATGATACTTACTTGAAAATGGCGCCGAAAACAAAAGATGGACCTTCCCAGGGGGCGGAGCAGGTATGTGGAAGAATCTGAACAGATACACGGTGTTTTTGAAGAGACAGGTATAAACAGTTTGACACACATTTGAAAAAAAAAGAAAAAAAAATGTAACTTAACACTATATGTAAATGTCTATTGTCATGTTAAAATTAATCACTTATAAATTTTTAAGGTGTGATATTTTTCATAACACACTCCAACGCACATAGCAGGTTTATTGTCACAAGTTTTACAAAAAGATATGGTCCTTTTTCGTTGTTTTTTATCCGAACACACCATACACTCACGAGATTTGATTTCTGACTAATTGAATGATTAGTTTGTCAACAAATTCAAGATGTGTCATAGCTTTTAGTTTCTTTTGATTTTGTGTTTCCTTATATAAAATGTATGAGTTAACAACGGAAACTTCGAGACCCCAAAAAAATAATTTTCACCACCATTTTAAAGTTTTTCTCAAAAATGGGTAAGCTGCAGTATACTGGTCTGCAGTATCTACGCCTCCCATATATTTAGTATAATTTATTTTTATATTCGGTTTCATTATGGTTTCTTCTTCGCCACCTCTCATTATTCTTCTTACAGTTTTAAAATCATTTGAATAATGATTGGTATATACTGTAACTATTCTCTTGTCCTTCCAAGCAAGAAGCAATTCATTGTTTTTTACACATGTAATCGTTTCACCTGACTTCAATTTAGCATTTTTTATTGGTAATGGGATATTCTTTCTAGTCGTCATTATTGTACCAGTTAGATGAGTTTTTAATTTCATCAATTCCTCTCCTAATTGCGGGCTTGTATATAGCCTGTCAGTAAACATGTGATAGCCTTCAGCTTCAGGAATGGAAATTAATAAATTGTTGTATAGGTTCAAAACGATTCTTAAAGTAAATAGGAGATCAGGTCTAATAAACCTATTCGTGGTTACGGCACCATAATACGGAACAAATGAATAAATATAACCAGATCCCGAATCCGTCAAAATGTATATCCCCATTTTTTATCTGTTTCATTGTTATTGAGATGTAGCATCCAAAATATTTGTAAAAAACGATCTCTTTTAAAAACATTTCTGAAAAATGGGGAGTAAGCGACAAAAGCAGTCGAGAAGAAATCTAGAAGATTGGAATGTGGTCTCACTCCCATATTTAATATGACTCCCAAGAAAGCTCTAAATTCTCCTTCATCAAAATCTCTCCAAGAATGCCAAAGAGAATTTTTACTTAAGTTTTGGGTTTCTGAAATAATATTTTTTGCGTAATTATTAGTATTACTGACTATGGATTTTATTAGTTCACCAGTAAAGAACAATTTGAAAAAATCTAGCGGCTCATTACAAATTAATGAAATATTAGGACCAGCGCGTCTGCTACCAATGGAAAAATCAATAATTTTTGGTCGAAAAATATTAGTTAAAATTTCCCAATTATTAGTTTCACTGTTTGTATCACTTTCACTTTCAGAAAAAAACAGCTCGCCTTCTTTTACTTTGTCGCACTTCGATATCACTTCCACTATCTGAGTCGTTACCATTTAACACAGAATTATTCACAATAGAGTCAACATTATCAAATATCAAAAGGTCATCATCACAGTCAGGTTGGAAGTCTTCAATGTTTTCAAAAGCATTATTCAAGGAAGATTCAATATTATTTACACTTTGATTTATTATTTCACTTTGTTGGTTAATATTACTAAACACATCGTTTTCATTACTTTCTTCGAAATATTCATTAAATCTATCCATGGTGATAAAAATATATTAAAAAATATTCAATTGTTATTTTAGTTTTGAAACTTTCACAGAATAATGGTCACCACAGTAGGAGGTGCTCTTAGAGTATAGGGAGGTGCTCCGCCGCGAACAATGTACCGATACAGACTGACTAAATAAAACGGCACACAGAAAAATACAAAGTAGGTCAAAAATGACAAAAATTCTAAGAAACAATATATGAGCTTATCCTATAATGTATTTTGACTATGAATACATTTAATGGAATATTTAATCCTTTATGTACACCATTGTGAAATAAAATTCACAGAATATTATCGGTAAATGGGGAAAACAGAGCTTCAAAGTTACCGCTTGGGAAAGCCACTATTTTGGCTATCGGAGCCAGCAACCAAATGTTCAAAAGCCATTATATTGGCTATCGGAGTGCAATACGTTAAAATGGTGGATAATAATTACAAATTATTAGTTATTACGCTATATGTATAGGGTGTAACAACAATAAAAAATATTTTTCAATCACACATCGCAACTGAGTAGTCAGGTATGGCCTAGCGGTTCAAGTGATAAACAGTCCGTCTCGTTCCAGCAGCACAGTAACACACTTATACACGAAACAGCACGCGTATCACGTGATACATTCGCGTCATGTCGGAGTGTAAGTAGTGGTGTCGTGTGATGGAAAAATATATTTTTTGCTTTTAATACACAACAAATATCATTGTTTAGCTAAATGACATCTGTTTTTTGTACTCTAAATATGCTCAGAATCGCTGGTTAAGTGTTAAAACCCTACGAGTACCCACATGCTGTTATACCGTAGTATATAAAACACAATAGAAGAATACTGGAGAAATGTAAAGGTCCCAACAATCTCTAATTATGCTGCAATCAATTTTTGTTGCGCCTAAATGTACCTAGAGTAAGTACATCATATATTGTTGAAGTGAACCTTCTATAGCTTCGCCGTGATTTGGATTTCGGATGAAACGGAAATGACGATTACTGCACCTGCGACGCATCAACTGCGCTCATTGGCCACTTTGATTATGATGCCACTTTTAAAGGCTCCTATTGGTTGAGATATGAAACGGAAAATACGCCAGGTCTGGGCTCATTGGCCGCTTTGATTATGACCTCACTTTTCAAGTATTGGTTGAGATTGTTTTGGCAAAGTTTCTGTTAAACTGCACTTGTATTTTTGTTTTATTGGGTACAGGTACCGAATAGGTACAACATATATTTTTTTTTTTTTTTTGTATTGATTGTGATTGTGATTTATGTTTATAACATGCTCGTAATAATCGCTGACATCGCAATAATCTCCCCACATTCCGGAAAAAAAAAATTATTAAATTAAAAATTATAAAAAAATATATGAAAATTAAATTTTTAGCACAAAATGTCATTTATGGATTCCATTATGATCCTACGGAATTTACATTTAAAACTACATGATTTCCATTCTCAAATAATGTTTTAATTTATAATGAAAATACAAAAACATATTACAGATAACTTGGCGTATGGATTGATCAGTTCTGTAAGATTTGTAAGATAAAATATTGTATAATTAAAAACTGAATAAACATACTTAAAAAAGGTATAGCAATCAGACTTAACCCGAATACACAACTCACACAGATGGATTGCTGGCATGTAGCATGTTTCAATCTTGTAATTTTTTTTATCGTGTGTCCGTCCACTTATTAGAAAATAAAATGTGAAAAAGAAAAAAAAAGAATGGTTATCGTTGTAACTTATCGTCCCTTTCTAGAAAAAACAATGCAAAATACTGTTTCCCAGTGACGTTAACCAAGGACATCACTGTCTAAAGTTCTAAATTTTTAATGTATGCAGTTGTGCAGCATTCCCGACAATCCTAATTTATTGATATTTGAAACATTAACTTACTAAAATAAATTATTCGGATTAACGTGTTGACGTTTAAAGCTCATCGTAATATTTAATCATTGAAAATTAGTATATTAAAATATAAGTGGATAAACAGGTCTTTAAAACACGCGCGATTTTTCGAGCACGACGGCATAGCCGAGTGCTCGAAATAAAGCAAGTGTTTTAAAGACCAGTTATCCACGAATATTTTACGCTATTTTTTTTTATTGGTACACTTTGAAAACATAAATATTGATATTATTATTAAAAATTTGGAAATAAAACTATTAATGAATTCGTGATGTGACATCACAATATCTTGTTGTCATGGAAATGAAAAACACAAACATTAATTTGCAATCTGTCACATTTGACGTTTAAAATATTCCTGTCAGATTTATAGTTAAAAGTTGACATTTAGACTTCACATTTTGTTGATTTGTTGATGTTGCCATGGTAACTTTAAAAAACGCGCGTTCCATAAAGTGCGATTTAAACACGCTAGAGCGTACCTTAAATGAGTAAAAAAGGAAACCAATAAAAAAAATATTTTCAACTCTCTTATAAATATAAAATTAGAACAACACACCGAAAATAAAAAGATAACAGTCGAAACTGGAATTCGAATGCAAATTCTTTGGACTGAAAACCCAAAATATACATGGTGTTAAGGGACGTACTTAAAATAGACATTATTTGGAGTAAAAAATAAAATTCCGTCACCGGTGACTTTTTTAGTTTTTAAAATTTTGTTTTCTTCAAATCCAAACTTTTATTTTCTTCGACAGGTCAAACAGCCTAATAACCACCGAACCCCTCACCCATACCTACCCGTCCAATACCTACGGATTTTTAAATGGACGGAAACCAAAATTTCAATACCATTTTTTTTTTCAAAATAATGAACGGAATCACTGGTAAAACGTACAGGATCCGCGCGTTTTAATCCCGCAACAAAATATCCCCCGTCATCTCATATTTCTCGACATAATACGAGGATCATGGAAGGAAGGAGACAGAGCAAGGAACTTACAGTTTTGATTTAAATTTTAAATTTTGTTGGGTTGGTTTAGGTTATGCTTAAATTTTAAATTTGGCTGCAAAGGGTGTTGTCGGTCAGGTTAGGTTAGATTAGGTTAGGTTAAGTTTTGTAGGGTTAGGTTAGGTTAGGATATTTTGTGAGGGATATTGCCGAGGATGTTGCGTCGGTACGATATTTTGTCGGGGTATATTTACTCCGTTAATTATTGGTCTCGTGTTGGATTCGTATTTTATTAAAACCAACGTGTGAGTCGCAGTGTTTTTAACTGGTAAGTTTGGCGACTTTAGCGTATCTTTATCATAATATTATGGTGACAAGCGCTTGTTTGATAGGGATCTTGGTGAGATGTGAAACATCGATAAAATGATAAATGATAACAATTATTTACTACAAAAAAGAGGACGTATTCGAAATTCGGGCATATTTTAAGATGATATATGGTTTTTAGTTGAGACTCTTGTCGGTAGCGCATTCAAAATAAAACGTGCCGCAATGTGGGAAATTTTTTTTAAAGGCCCTGTCAAACAGAACGCGTGATTAACGCGACGGCGTTATTAACGTCACTTCGCTTACTTTCTGTTTGAACGGCTTCGGCGTTAGGCAGAGCGTAGACCCGATTGATTTATTTCAATTCCAATGTCTTCCCACAATCTCTTCTTATTACTAAACTTATTATTTGTGTAATAATCTATAATGTGTATGTTCAAGAATAGAAAAAAAAAATTCCAGTAACTTTTCAATACTCGTTTTTACCACTGTCAAGCAATAACGTCCGGCGTTAAACAAAATTTTGTAAAAAAAATACAACGCGACGTCCTAACGCCGCGTTACAGTATCGCGTGATGCTAACGCCCTCGCTCTGTTTGACTGGTCTAGTAATGTTCAGTACAACACAACGCAGCGTTATTAACGCGGCGTTATTCACTCTTAACGCCGCGTGAATCACGCGTTCTGTTTGACGAGGCCTTAAAGGACAAAAAAAGTGTAATTTTGGGCTAATTTAAAAAAAAAATCCCCTATTCAAGCGTGCGTAAAAGTTCTTTACGCACGCTTGAATTGGGGAGTAACCTGGTGAATGCGTGACGAGAGCGTTACAAAAAGTGTGATCGGGCTAGGATAGAAAGAGAGAGAGTTGCGAGCACACATTTTGTTTCTCTATTTCTCTCATAGCCAGTTACGTTTCGTATATCTAAGACACAGTGCAGGCCTATTGTCTGTATCACACTGTAGGAGCAAGATAGAGCAGCGCGTGCGCAGATTTTCTTTTTCTCTTCTTTTATAAGTTAGTGAAGTTTTACTTCAGTCGTGTGGTCTATAGGACACTCGTCTCAGACGCATCCGCCGCCTCAGACAAACCTCACCCGGGCACCCCTACTAAGTCCTATGTGACGTATAGCAGAGATGTTGGTTATCTAATAATTAGCATCAGTATCCATATCCGCCTCCCAAATTAAAATGGTTAGGATCGATTTCGGTTCATAAAAATACATATGAAAATACAAATGAATTACATAAATCGGTAATTAGTGGCATTGAAAAGCACCATGCATTAACGAAATTTTTTGTTAATCTGATAAACTTTGCAAAAAACATTATTCATATTATAACAATTCACAATGTCAATCAATACAAAACAAAACATTAATAATATATTACAGAAGATAGGTCCTAATCATAATCATTTTTAGAACAAAATGGACCCCCACTAGCCACCTCCTTTATTCAGCATAATGAGAAAATAGTTAGAATATGTTTTCTTTATGAAATATAATTGGATACTTTTGAAAGATCCACAAAAAATAAATAATTACTAATAACTGATGATGGCACCAGTATTCTCTGGAACATAAGTGCATTCAATCAACAGTCATTATGGATATATTTGTGGCGGTTTTACCCAAACAAAAAATGCAATTTGTATAAGAATTTTTTTAACACGTGCGTTACAGAATAACTTGTTTTTTATGAATAGTATATTCTTTTAATTTTACTTTTATTCCAGTCCGTGTCCGTGTACTGGCTTATTGAGATCGTTTTGACGAAGCGGTGGCAATATACCTACGTACTATTGTTAAAAGCGGCTTTCAAGTCTATGCATGTTATTCAACTTAAAAATATTATTAATACGTTTTATTGAAATAACTTTTCAAGGTTATACTCATCAATGGTAGGTAATATAACATTCGATTTATTGCGATCGTTACCTTTTTATTTTCTGTGTCTTGTTCTGTTTCATGGAGCTGTAATGTTAAAGGAGGTAAGAACTCAAAAACGAGTCATGTGACTAATGTAAACCGTGTACAGATGTTGGGCGCGTGTTTGACGTGTTTCCCGACGATGCACCGGTGCCGAGGGGATCAATGACGCTAGTTCCTTGGAGCATCTTCCATTGTAATATCGGTAGAACAAGGACAACATTCCCACCGGACGCCTGTGCTCTAAATTTTGCAATCCGTTTGTTAATTTAGGATCTATCAATCGGACCGCCCGTTTCTGCACAGTATCCAGTTTTTCTTTTTGGTATTTAGACCAGAAGTGGTTGCCAAATTCAACCGGAGGGCAGTGGAGCAACAGTTATTGCAGTCTAAGGTCTTCCGCTATGAGATTCATCTTCAAACAAGTATCGACCTTTTGAAATCTGAAAACCCGGGCCCTTGAAAAACTGTCTCCATAGACAAATTAAAATTTTGCAAAAGATTCTGTTGCCTCTTGTACCGTGCCGCATTTGAAATAGTTGACACTCATTTTTAGAGGACACTAGATAAAACCAGTTTGCCAAGTGACTACAGCAAGTTAAAACTTGCATGAGAGTAGCTATAAACCTGCACAAGAGACATCAGATGTTGGCCTGCATCCCCCAAACGAGAAGGAACCGTATCATGTCGAATGCCACGTCACTAGTCTTATTACTTTGTTTACATAGTTTTATAAACTTTTGACGTCGTTTTAGTAACTAATAAGGACAATATATTTTAAACTTTTGGCCAGTACCTATAGCCACTCGAGCGACAGCGCGATTTAAAACTTTTTCCTCCAATTGCTCGTGATTTTTTGGAGATCATTTTCAATATTTTCCGCCCACATTAAAAACATCATACCTCGGAATTTTAATATGGAGTCATACAAACTGAATATAGTTCTATGCAGCCAATGAATTCATCTATCTTTTGTCGTCACATTGTTATAACATTTTCGTAGGATTTATAAAAAAAAATATATTATAAAATCGTAAACTTAATTTTGTAGAATAAAATTTAAAATAATTTTTAAACTTGATGTATTCGAAAAGAAATAATTAACATCAGCGACCAAGAAGTGTATTAATTGTTTTTGTGTTTAATTCGTAGAACTCCATTTTAATTTTTAGAAATTCAATTAAATTTAAATTTGATATGTTATTATCGAGTTCTGCAAGTATTTAAGAATGTATTTTAGTTACAGCTGTTTCGACTTGTAAGGTCATTTTCAAACACCGCTTCAAAATTTTCAGAACATCTCTTAGAAAATAAAATTTTAAATGGACAAACATATTAAAAAAAACCTGTAAAAGACTCAGATCAATTGCTGGCAGAATTTACACATTAATTTTTTTCTTACCAATTGAAACATTAAAAATAATTTATATGTCACTGGCAGAATCCATTATAAGATATGGATTAACAATATGGGGAAATACCTCTATAACAAATCTGAAGCAAGTCCAAGTTGTACAAAACGCAATTGTAAAATTATTATTCGTTCCTAATATTTTCAAACAGAGACATAATACACCAAAACTGTTTCAGAAGGCAATACTATGGCACAACATTATAATTCAGTATATATTTACCCAGCAGCATAAAGAGAAATTAGAACATAAATACAGCACTAGATTCACGCGCAACGACGGGTTAAAAGTTCCGAAATTTACGGACAGAGAACGTTTGAATACAACATATCGAAAATATTTAATTTATTACCTGATACTATAAAGCAATGTAATTTTATGAATAAGGTTAAATATATGCTGAAAAATTGGTTATCGGAAAAAAAATATTTATATTTAGATTGATTTGTATGAATAATGTTGAATTTGTAGATATAAGATGTAAAATTATAACATTTAAAATTTATATGTAACTTAATTATAAGCACCTGCTGACAAGCCAATTCAATTGGCTTAGCAGGACTTGTTTGTGATTTGTAATAACTATTCTTTGATAATAAACAAAAAATAAATAAAAAAAAATTAAAAAAAAATAAAAAAACTTTGAACCTCTTTTCCGACTATTTAAATATTTCAATATAATTCTTAACAATTAATAAAAAGTGAACATATTAAAATGTAGCTCTTCCAAGAACAATCGTATTATTTTATTTTTTTTATTGTTGTTATTAAGAGACTTTACATGCGTCTAAATGTTGCACCCTCGATAGTGGAATCACTCCGTCCCGGTTAGACGTGAGGTCTGGGTTAGAGTCCCTAACCCAGACCTCACGTCTAACTGTTTTATTTTTCTATTTTTGTGTGTCTGATTCTCTTACATGTTTTCGTTTAGATTATTATTGTTTTCTTCTTCAATGATATAATTCTATAATGGCCAAATACAAATAAATTAAAAAATGCATAATTATTTGTACTAGATATTTGCTATACTTTTTTATTTATTTTATTTGTACATCTTGTTTGTTATTTAAAAACATATTATTCTAGTAGCATTTTTGTTTTACGTCCAAATTTAAGTTTTGTATGAAAAAGCCCGCTCCGCGCTATTCAACAAAAATTGTTTCGTTATAGCTTAGAGCCCCTTTCGCGGCAAACAAATAAATAAAGCTAACTTCAGATTATGGCAACAACGACAAGAGCCATCGAGCCCTGCGCTTGTGAGAGGGAGACAGCGCCGTTAGAGCGGGATGTGAACAAAACGGGTGAGGAGGGACGGAGGGGTGGCCTTCGGAACGACGCCCTTGTACCTTGTACTAACAGAGTGAGGCCAAGGACGCACGTGTGCTATCCCAACTACGTCTACATTAACCAACGAACATTCATCAAACAATAATACCATATTTAACGTGCATTAAAAATATTCATACACATTCATTAACCTTTTTACTTTTGCCTTTCTTCTTGTTGGTCTACTGTGCACAACGCGACCAAATATATAGGCTCGGGTTTTTGAATTATACCGAATTGCATTGCATTGTCCAAAGAGTGCATTTGGGATTGGGGTGCCTTCGTTACTCTGCAGTTTGAAATTGCGAGTTTTGGAATTTAAATATTTGAACAACATCGAATTAATTTTCGGGAGGGAGTGGTTTTTGATTTTGAGCACTTGCGAATAAACTCATCCACTTTGATGGAATAAAGTCAGTTATTATTTCAGTTCCACAATCTATTTTCAAAATTCCGAACCGTGCAGGTGTATTTCCGTATAAAATAACTTGTTTTATTCCTGGTATTATAATCCGATCACAATATTTCAATATTGAGGAAACCGGGCGGTGTTTTATTCATACGAACGTTTTACCCAATTTCCTCTCTGGATTTTAAAACTAGTGAAATTATTTTTCAATATAATACGGTTATCGACCACTACCGTGTCGGAATGTTTTGCTTTTATTAATAAGTTAATTCTTCCATGAGGAGGAAAATTGTTAAAATTACCTGGTTTGAATGCAATCAGCAGACGCTCAGTACACAAACTAGACAGTTCTTGTACAGTTGATAATAATATCTTTAAAATCTATCCAGTTTTGGAGGAGAAAATGCAAATACAAAAATATAACGATTTTGACGATTTTATTTAGGTACTTTTAGCCTGAGGTGCAGTTGTCCCTTTCTCTCAGTATTCGGTGGGGAGACAACGGCAGTGACAGCAACAATTTGGTTAAATACCTACTATTACTTATTTAAGTTTCTCATCGACCGTTTATCATTTTAATCCCTTCTGTGATTGTAGCGCAATTTCGTGATAGTTCACCACAAGTGTATTTTACGGTAACAGCAGAGTTTCGTAAGACCTTTAATGTTGTAGGTTTAATAATTTCATATACCGCACCTCCCCTTCTAAAATTACATAAGTCAAAATATGTCAAACGTCTTCTCTGACGCACTTTTATTTGTTGGAATCTATGCTGTAATAATATATCATAGAAGAAGAAGATAATACTAATAATCTAAACGAAAATATGAAAGAGAACAAGACACAGAAAAATAGGAAAAGGTAATGGTC
This sequence comes from Limnephilus lunatus, assembly GCA_917563855.2. NCBI lineage: Eukaryota > Metazoa > Arthropoda > Insecta > Trichoptera > Limnephilidae > Limnephilus > Limnephilus lunatus. The sequence continues at coordinate 39,765,869 of OU830604.1, forward strand.
GAAACTGGGACCCTAATTATCTAACTAAAGATATAACATCTCTATTAACTCAAGATATAACATCATCTGATTTAAATCACTTGCAGGACTGCAACCAGGGTCTCTGCAAATGGGGTCATTTGCAGGCAAAACAACCAGCCGAATTATTATTCCCTATGTCCGGCCAGGGGAATAATAATACTTCCGTTGGGGGTTCTGCATGTCTTTCTGCAAGCTATGCTTTGAATCCTTCGACCAGATATCATACGTCAATGTTTGAATCAGATGGTGAATAGCGAGCTTTATCTCGTCGCTCCAGCTGATTTTAGAGCGGCTGCGGCCGGTGCGGTGGGCGGTTCCTTTTGGGTGTCACCAAAGATCTCCCAACAACGTGTTCATAATGTTCATCCTGTCTATTTCATTCGACGATCCTGCGCATTGCCACAAGCAGTTTATTTTACAGATAATAAAAAAATTTCATCATTGTTACATAATTTCATCATTGCAATTTAAAAATTTCATCATTGGAATTTATTTTCAATATCAAAGCCCGTCTGTATAAACTTGTAAACTACAGCCATTCGGGTTAAACGTTAAAACCCAACAACGTGCCCTCGTTGCGTCTAGAATTTCAAAGGGTGCTGAATACATACAATAAATAAAACAAGTCATGCGTGTGATCCAAAAGTCTGACCATCATTTATTTATATTTCAGATATGGGATCTGCCTTTCACCATCATTATGAGATACCCATAAGGTACACCTTTTGTATTTTTTATTTGTATAATAAATATTTTTTTGTTTCTATTTGATTTATGAAATTTGAAAGGGATGGCGATATACGATGTCAGACAAGTTTAAGAAAAACAGATTGTGTGCGAGTAATAATAATATTTGGACAATTTTTATAGCGCAATTTTTGTGAAAAATCAAAGGCGCTGGGCTGCTAAATGGGCTAGAGCCAAAATATACTAAGTCATCGGCGACATAGGTTTCCATTCAAATCTACATGGAAGTCATTTCTAGCGGTAGACCATGCGACTCTTATATATTCTTTACTCCACGGCTGAATAAAAAAATTGGCAGTTGGCATTGCTTAAAAGATGGATTATTTTCAGCGTGATAAAATTGAAATATGCATACTTGTTAGTTGCAATTTTTTTTTGTTTTGTTAAGTTTCCTTTGAAAATAACTATTCTATCTTTACATAGTTTAAAATGAAGTCGCTCAAAATGTATGTGCGCTTAGATATTTTAAACTATGCAACGGATTTTCATACGGTTTTCACCAATAGATAGGGTCATTCAAGAGGAAGGTTTGTATATATATAGTACATAGATATTATAGTGGAGAAAAGCCGAGAAATTCAAAGAAAATATCTTCTTTACATAGTATGAAGTCGCTCAAAATGTATGTGCGTTAGATCTTTTAAACAATGCAACGGATTTTCATACGGTTTTCACCAATAGATAGGGGGTAAAGCTATCTTTTGCAATGACCATTAATTAGTTACAGGGTCAAACATTCAACGTTGCTGGCTTAGATTTGAGTGTTGAGTGTTTCTCACACGGCTAAAGAAAACATGTTTAGTACTATCTCATGAAAAAATAGTTGTAAATATTGTATATAAAGATATCCTGTAGTATAGACTAATCATAATCATAGTATTATTAAATCACTCCACACTGCCCCACATTAGTGTCTACTAATGTAGGGCGGGTCGCTAGTTATAAATAAAAATGAATCGCCGAAATGTATTTATATAACTTCATAACTTAATATAACTTCCGAACGACTGCACCAAATTGGATAATTTTTTTTTTGAGTTCTTTATTGACAGGACAAGGTTTGTATAAGACTTCTGGTGAGATCTGGCATTATGAAATTTGTATAAAAAAAATTCTATAGAAGGCACGCGAGCTGTTTGAAAACTGAATGTAATGGGACTAAATGTATGGAATGCTGAAGAGGGGAGGAGGGAGAGGAACCAGGGAGGGGGGAGGGGAACCTGTGAGGGGGGAAGAGAACTCGGGAGGGGGGTTCGCGGGACGGGTAAGGGTACGCGGGGAGTAAGGTGAGGCGGAAGGCGGAACGGGATGAATGGGAAAGGACGCGCAGGGAGAAACAATTTCTTTATTAAATGGCATAGCAACGCATGCCGGTAGCAGCTAGTTAATAATAAAAATACTGAGAGATTTCTACTACGTACATATATTTATTTATAATACATTGTATTCTTAAATTACCTACGGTTTTTATTCCAAATAATTTCAGAAATCAATTGTAAGGAAGTAAAGTACGCCCCTTAACACCCTGCTTATGATTCTTTAATCTATTATGATTTCTCTTTTTACATTTATGTATCTTGTAGGTTTTTTTTTTGCATTGGCACATTTGTTCTTTTGCATGCAGCAAAAAAACACACAAATTATTTAAACAAGTTACAGGCAGGTAATAATATTTTAATCTTCTATTGATGATTAAAAGATTAATAGTCAAATCAAAAGATGCAATTTATTGCTTTTATTTTAAGTCATTAGCTAGTCACCATTTGCTTATAAGAGTTTATTGTCAATGTCAGTTTTTTTTAAATTCACCTAGTCTTTGTAGAATTTGCTTCTTTTAGACACTTTGGCATTTTAAATTTTGGGTTACCTAGTAAATTGCACTGAAGAAATAAATCGATAAAAGTGTGTGAAGGGCGTGTTTGGTGTTTCCAAAATGAGATTATTAATTGATGAACTGTCAAATGTCGAGTTTCTTTGTTACATATAATCAATTCAAAATGACTGCCGAAAAGAAGAAGGGTCTTATATGAAAAGAAGATAATGAGAAGAAAGATATGAAAAGAAAGTGTAATTTATTTTATTTATTTATTTACGCCCCTTTTCGGGGCTTTTACATATACATTTTAAAAATTACAGTTTGATTAAATAAAATATAAATACTATATATTTCTTTTATCAATCAAATATAAAAGGTGTATATTTCTTTTACTAAGAAATATAAAGTATTTATTGTACATAACTGAACTGCCTCAGTAACAGTATTTTGTATTTGTCTAAAGATAAATTGAAGATGTCCACTGACTTGGTATAATTATTTCCCTCCATTAGTATTCTGGGCAAAGAGGAATACATATGGTAGTTAGTTCCAGAATTTCTGCACTGAAATAAATCCTGACTTCTAGTATTACGTAGAGGAATCCGGAAGCTTATCAATTCAAGCAATACCGGACTATCAACTAAATCATTTAAAATTTTAAAAAGAAATACCAAGTCTGTGAAAATTCTTCTGTCTGACAATTTGAGCATTTTCATATCATTTAAAATAGTGTTGTAGTTTAACATAATTGCTGGAATACCCATTTTTAAATTTAGAAAACGTAAAAATTTGTTTTGTATTCTTTCAGCAGCTTGTACATGTATATTATAAGATGGGTTCCAGACGGGAGAATTGTACTCAAGTTGACTTCTAACATATGCAAAATATAATAGTTTAATACACTTTATATTGTTTAAATTTCTTTAATCTAAAATTTAGCCTAGTTATAAATCCCAACATTTTTAAGCACTTATTGGAGATTTCTGTAACGTCGTTAACAAATGAAAGATTAGATTGAAAAGTGATGCCTAAGTCTTTAATTTGTGCTAATGTCTCGAGAGTATTGTTATCAATGTTGTAATTAAAGATCACTGGATTTTTTATTCGAGAAAATCTAACTACTTGACATTTTGAGATATATAAGTAGAGTCTATTTTCATTACACCAAATAAACAATTTGTTGATATTATCATGAAGAAGGTTGCAATGGTAAATATTTTTAATAATTCTAAACATTTTGTGGTCATCAGCAAAAAGTAAGAAAAATACATAATGAAATACTTTTGTTAAATAATTTATAAACAAGATAAATAAGACTGGGCCAAGGTGTGAACCCTGTGGAACTCCACTTGTTGCATAATTTTTTTCGGAGAAGGAGGATTTTATTCTAACAATTTGTTGTCTTTTAGTAAGATAGCTTTCAATCCAGGTTAATAAATTGCCACGTATACCAAGTTTTTCTAATTTCCAAATGAGAATTTCATGGGAAACTGAACCAAAAGCTTTACTAAAATCGGTATACTTGTAGTTTTTCATTAAAAGCATTAGTTATAAAATTTTCATAAATAATCAAGTTGGAAAGAGTACTTCTACCCGGCATAAATCCCAACTGGTAAGGTGATATCACAGGTTTTATTTGTATAAAAATTTTGTCAAGTATTAGGCTTTCAAAGAGATTTTCGGTATGGTGGATTGAATGCATATTGGTCTGTAATTACAAATATCACTTTTATCGCCCTATCGCCCTATAATATCACACTTCTGGGGTTTGTATAGGTAAAATAATAAAAATAATGAAAATAAAGGTTTGAAAAGAAAGTACATTATCACACTTCTGGGGTTTATATGGTTAAAATAATAAAAATAATGACAAGAAAGATATGAAAAGAAAATATAATATCACACTTCTGAGTTTATGTTGGGTTAAAATGCTCTCCAGAAAAATGTATCATCGCCACAGACAAAATCACATTCTTGGGACACACAGTCAGTGCCACGGGCAACACTCCCCAGAGGCCACACGAAGAAGCCATTAAAAATACACCATCACCTCAAACAAGAAAAGAACTTCGCAGTTTTCTAGGAGTGTGCAACTGGTTGAGGGAATACATACCAAACTTTGCCGAGATGTCAGCACCCTTAACAAATCTTACCAGAAATAAGATAAAATTCCAATGGACCGGAGAAGCCGAAGAAGCCATGCAGCAAATAAAAAATGCAATGGCCGGACCGCTGGAACTCAAGAGACCCGATTTTAGTATGGAATTTGTGCTACAAACGGACGCAAGTAAATTAGTAGCCGCAGCAGTACTCTTCCATAAAAATGAAGATGGTTCACGAGATGTGACATCATACTCGAGCTCCCGGTTCTCACCACCCGAAGAAAGGAACCACAGCAATTAACAGGAAGCACTGGCAGCAATATGGGCTATTAAGAAATACCGGCCTTACCTAGAAGAAGGGAGGCACTTTAAGCTCATCACAGACAACCGAGCTCTAACATGCTAAACGAGGCAAAGAATGAAAGAGCCAAACTCACAAGATGGGCCCTACTTCTACAAGACCACTACTTTACTGTAGAGCACTGTCCGGGGAAATCTAATGAGCTCGCTGATGCGCTGTCTAGAAACCCAGGACCAACGCAAATGATACTCAAAACGGTGACCGAAAATACCCGAGATAGCTATCCGGAAGTCAAAATAGACTCAGAGGAGGAGGAAGAGCAACAAACCCTAGCAAGTGCAGTAAAATCAGGACAACCGACAGATCGGGAAACACGGAAAAGAATAGATCGATGGAACACTCTAAACGACAGAGAAATCCTAAACAATGCCATCGATATAAATCACTACACAAGGTATAACGTCCACTAAGGAATAATCTGGAAAAGAGATGAAGGAAAGATGGACAGGCTGTTCGTCCCTCGAAGCACAATTCCAAGAGTTCTGGAAGATATACCACAACTCAGACACCGCAAACCACCCGGGAGCAGCAAGACGAGAGCAATATCAGCACACTACTTCTAGCCAGGAATAAACGAAGAGATCCGCAGAGTGATACGCCAGTGCATGACGTGTTCCACATCAAAACGTGGCCGAAATAGAGCCGCGGCTCCTCAAGGAGGCACAAAATCAAATAGACCATTTGAAGTGGTCGCCGCCGACATCATGGGACCGTACCCAAGAACTCTCCATGGAAACAAATGTATTCTTGTGGTAACAAACTTATTCACGAGATGGGTAGAAGCATTTCCGATTAAGTCCAGTATAGCAAAGACCATAATCCAACAGTTAGAAACGGAAGTGTTTCCAAGGTACGGCTACCCAAAGCGCAATCTGACGGATAACGGGCGACAATTCAACCACCGCCAATGATTAGCCGCAATAGAAAGATGGCAATGTAATCACTGGACAACAGCTTTATACCACCCACGCTCAAACCCCACGGAAAGGAGAAACCAGGAATTTAAAAAAAAGCTTGAGAATTTTCCTCAGAGATTCGCCTCACAATGAATGGGACCACAAACTGCCAGGAGTAATAATGACGAACCGCAACAGAAGGAACCATGCGTCAGGCGTATCGCCCAGTCAAGCACTACTGGGATACGATATACCGCGACCAGGAGTGTGGCAAGCTTTTCCAGAAAACGCAAACGAGGTAATTGTTTTATCCCATCAGCGAGAACCAGCAGATGAGGAAATAAGAAGGAATCAACCAGCGTACCAAGAGAGGCACGCTCCAGCGGCGGAAGCCTTGCTTAGATATCAACAAGGAGAAGAGGTGTTAGTAAAGGAAGACCAATTATCTGGATCTCCAGAAGGAAATTTCGCAGGTTTTGCCCTAAATGGTGTAGACCTCTCAAAATCCTCATTAAAAGTGGAAGAGGTAATATATACTGGGTAGACAAAAGAGGTAAACCCACTAAAATCCACGCAGATGAAATAAGAAGAGCACCAACAATCCAAGAAGTCCGGGTGGAGGATCAAGATAACGAGGTTTTGACTCAAGAAGCCCGGGTGGATTGATACGAGCATGAAGAATGAACCAAAACCCGTCACTGGAAAAACGCCAACGGCATCCGTCACGGCTCGAGTCCTACCTATTTACGAATCCACGTATATTTTTTTATACTTACCAGGGGGTATTTCCACGTATTTTTTTTATTGCTTAAAAAAATTAAGCAAAAAATTACGATGATTATAGCATTTTTATTTTATTTTTATGTTGACGAATAAATTTTCTAGAGCGAGTTGAAGTTTACCATTTTTGAATCACCGCCAAAACGATATTTTGGGGCGTGGCTATCGTATGACGTCGTGAGTGCGGACGTTCCCTGACAGTGCTTATTTGTGCTGGTTGAGCCGGGCGTAGCCTGCGACGTCACAAACCCATTTGCAAAAACGGGCCGTTTTGATTTTGTCAGTTTTCGAGCGTTTTTAAAATCAATAATATTGAATGAAAACATGAAAAACAAACATTTATAGTAGGATGATTAAAATCAGAAAAATGGTCTTTAAATATTCCGTACATTTTCAACAGAATCCCTCGTTTGTGGAAATACCCCATTCTAATTGAATTGTTTTTGTTTGATTTTCGTTTTTTGACAGATAGAAGCTTGGAAGCAAAAATGTAAGACGATAAAAAATATTAACTATAAACAAATAAACTAGTACCGAGAGACTTGAAACTTATTACTGAGTCCACTATACCCGACCCCATTGATATATATATACACTACCTCAATGCCCGACCCTATCAATATGGTTAAATTAATATAAAGAATCAGAAGAAATATACGAAAAGAAAGTATAATATCACACTTCTGGGGTTTATATGGTTAAATTAATTGTTGTAATCTTCTGAGTAAATACTAATAAAATATAACACTTTTAAATAATAACTTGTTTTATTCACGATGTACTACGCATTCATTACGTATTACAAGAAGTGACATCAGTAAAGTTGAAAGCACACACAAAATGTTGCCAACTTTTAAACTAATATTATTTTTATAACAAATAATGTATTACATTGTATATTTTAACACCCCCGCTCAATGTAATACATTTTTGTTACATTATCCAGTAACTATGTTATGACCGAGAGATTTTACATTAGGCCACATTTAGTAACAAATTAAAATAATAGATTTTTGTTTAATGACTTGGTAAACACATCAACTATTTGATCCTCAGTCTTAACATACATAAAACATATCTTACATTCCTTAATTAAATCTTTGACAAAATGATAACGTATATTAATTATAATAACAATATGTTTTAGTCTTTTAATATTATCAGTATTTGCAACCGTTATGACAGACTGGTTATCACAGTATATAGGCACAGGACGAACATTTATGTTGTTAAAGTCTTTCAATAATCTTGAGAGCCAACATGATTCACTAGCCGCCATACTGACTGCAACATATTCTGTCTCGGTTGATGATAAGCTTACGGAACACTGTTTCTTAGAACACCACGATATAAGACAGTTGGAGAACTTGAAACAGTAGCCAGTGGTAGACTTTCTATCTCGTGCGTCACCGCCCCAATCTGCATCTTAATGCCCAACAAACCCAACAGAATTACATTTGAAAATCAGCTTATAACCTAAAGTATATTTTACATATCTTAAAATTATTTTTAAATAAGTCAACAATACATCACTTGCATTATTTTGGTACCTACTTAATATAGATACGGCTACACAAAGGTCTGGCCTAGCGCCTAAGACAGCATACATTAAACTTGCAATAATTTTTCTACATGTGTTTTCAATATCCTTTTCAGACTTACATTCTTTGGAATCTAAGATTTTTACATTAAAATGTTGATCAATAGTGGTAGATATGGGTTTGCAATTTTCCATGTTGAATCTTTTTAATACATTTTCTAAATAAGATTTTTGACAAAATTCAGTTACACCATCTTTTAAAATTCTGTTTAACACTGATACCAAGAAAATTTGAAATTAGTCCCAAATCTTTCATCTTAAACGCATTGTGTAATTTTAATTAGGATCACTTAATTCTTGTTCATTATAACTAAACATCAAGAGGTCATGGACATACAGTAAGACATAAGTTTCGTTTTCTCCATTACATTTAGTAAACAAACAAGGATCATTCTTTGACTTTACATAGCCTGTTTTACTTGTTGCATGGTTACATTTTTCATTCCAATATTTAGGGGATTTTTTTAGCCCATACAAAGATTTATTTAGTTTTACAATATTATCACAACCATTACATGCCCCTTCCGGTAATTTAATAAACACAATTTCCTTTATATCCCCATATAAAAAAAGCCCCAGTGACATCCATCTGATGTATTGATAGTTTTAATTTTGTAGCAACTGAAACAAACAACCTAAATGTTGACAATTTGGCAACAGGTGAGTAAATTTCATATAAATCTAATGTATCATTCTGTTCAAAACCTCTGGCAACTAATCTTGCTTTATACTGGATAATATTATCAACTTTCTTTATTTTGAATACCCACTTACTATTAATAATATTTTGTTTTTCAGGTACAGCGCACAATGTCCAAGTATTATTTGCTTTTAGGGTATCCAGTTCTTGTTTGACAGCTTCTTCCCACTGACAGGCATCACTCCTCTTCATAGCTTCCTTATTCTTCCTTGCCTGGTTCTGTCTCTACAGTGTACACATTCTGGCAAGAATAGAATTGTGGTGCCTTTCTGACACGTTTGGTTTGACAAGGAGAAACTGGCTGTGATGTACTATCATATCGCTTTGTGATTTTCCTGGTTCATTACTTCTACTGGTTCTGTTGAGAACATAGGCTGCAGTGTTGACTGCTTCTGAAGTGAATTACTTTTTTTTTTTTTTTTTTTTTTTTTTTTTTTTTTTTTTTTTTTTTTTTTTTTTTTTTTTTTTTTTTTTGAGACTTTAATATTATTGTTCTCTAACACGTTTTTCACCTGCTGTATATTCTGGTGTACAAGTTTCTCATGCCACTCACTCAAACTTGATTTAACTTTAGTTACATTTGCAAAGCAATTTTTACATTTATAACGAACATCGTTACGTTATTATTATCTAATTATAATCAGTGTCGCCAATAGAGTTAACAATATAGGTTAAAGATAATAGACAGGTACCATGAGCGTATTAATATTTTTGGTACTTAGAATGTGTTGTCTAAACTAATTATGAATTAGCAATCGATATCTACACTATCTGTGAGTAAAATCACATTAGTGGACAAAATACGGAGATACGAATAACCATGACCGATCAGAATTATCTTTATCGATTGGGATAATCGGAAATTAATTATTATGACATATATGTGTATGCATATATGTATTCATCTTTAAAAAAGATTTATATATTGCATGCGGACATGCGTGTGGCTTTACTTTGTATGCAAATGTTTCTTTTCTTTTCCAAATGGTACTATGAAAATTAGCCATATTCTATTGTGAATTAAAAACTATGATGTTCTGAAGGAATAAAAGAACATATAATAATAAAAGAAGAAAAAAAAATCATGTGTGCAGTTCACAAGCGGTAGAAGTGAAATTTTTTGAAGTAAAACTTCTTTACGAACGCTTGACTTGGGGAGTAAGCTGGTGAATGCGTGACGAGAGCTTTACGAAAAGTTTGATCGTGCGAGGCAAACGGAAGTTGAGAGGGAGATAACAGTTAGTTAAGATAGAAAGAGAGAGAGTTGCGTTTCGTATTTATACTGTAGGGGCAAGAGAGAGAGAGAGGTGCGAAAACACATTTTCTTTCTCTCTCTCTCTCTCTCATAGCCAGTTACGTTTTGTATATCGACACAGTGCAGGCCTATTTTCTGTATCACTGCAGGAGCAAGAGAGAGCAGTGCGCGTGCACATTTTCTTTCTCTCTTCTTTTATAAGTTAAGTTAAGTGGAGTTTTTTTTCAGTCGTGTGGTCTAAAGCACACTCGTTTTTTTTTCGTTTTCAAACAAGACGCGAGAGAAGGAAGAGAACCAACCTCCATGCCGTCCGTACGCGCTCTCGCTGGGACTAGTTTATTATCTATTCTCCCCTTTTATCTCTTTACAGATAAAATTGTTCCTATTTCTTTTTAAAACTAAACTCCAGCATGTTAACCGTAATTTGATACCTATTACTATAACTTGCTGTAAAAACTGAACTGAACTGAACGGGCGTGTAGTGAATCTACCTGATAGCATAAATAATGTGGTTAGATATAATAAGTACACACATTGTAGTATACGTTGGTACATACATACATAAAATGTGACGGGAAAAATCCAGGAATAATTGACATGAGATAAGGAACGTCAGCTGTGCGGCAACTGAAATGCGAAGTAATGGCTTTTAAAAATTACTAACCATGAGTAACACGAAACAGGCGATTCGGTAAATTAAGCGAAATAACTACAATCGCGAGAAACACGTTTATTATTTTTATTTATTTATTAAATAACAAAAGACATTTTGTATAAAAATTTGAGTAGACCCGCAAAGCTGTCATATGGCAGCTTGTCTGTAGGTTCTAACAATTTAAACATTCTTAATATAATACCCAAGAAAATATTTGTAAATACATTTATAGTTTTAAGGAAATATTAGAATAGATCACATAGTAATATTATAAAACAAGATATATAAATAATAGATGGGTTTAGGCAGAATCATTCCTTCAACAAGACCATTCACCGGCAATACGTCCGGACAAAGAAATGGTTCTTCCAAAATCGGTCAGCAGTGAAAAACTAGTAGTAAACTACAGTATAGCTAAAACAATGACCGTTTTTTATAAACCGGAAAGACGGGACATAATTTTAAGGGTGCGAAAAAATTACGATAATTAGATAGCCGAAAATCATTTAAAAAAAGAACGTTTTCCACACGAATAGCAATAAATTGTACGGGGTTCTCTTCGTAACATTCGTAAAAACATCCCATCTTTATCAAAAAATCAAACCAAAGGATAAGTTCGCATAGAACAAACAATAAATCTAGTGAACGTTAAATGCAAATTCAAAAATTTGCCGGAAATCAAAGTGTTGCCATATAAAAAAAATTAATCAGTGTGGAATTTTACAAAATTAAGGGAACATAATCGGAGACGGAATATTTTCATGTAATGACGTCACGAGCTCAAATAATGGATTTATTTATTTAAAAAAAAAAAAAAAACTATAAATTTTCTAAAAAATTTTACTAACATTTTCGTAATCTTAGTAAAAAAATCTATCCACACGATTTTTTCAAGTCGTTATGAAATCCATGCAAGTGGCCTTTAAAAGCTTAGATTTTAACAGGTTTGTTTTATTCACTGTGTTGAAGGAGAATGAATTTAAATTATTGATAAATCGATAAACCCATCTCAAGATAACATGCCTATTTAACAATTTTTAATAAATATTTTTTTTTCAAAAAAAATTATTACATATTGCAAAATGCAAGCCACAATCCGCTTTCTGCTTTGGAAAAACTAATTTAAGAAAATCAGACTGTGCAATTCACACGTGGTAGAAGTAAAACCTTCAGAAAACTAAAGTTGGCAAGATGGGGAGACTACGAAGCACTTTTTATCAATGGAAAGATGATGTTTTCCATGTTTTTGTCGTCGAATTCCAGTACACCTTTTTCTATACGGTGCTCCAGATTTCATGTCCGGGTTGAATCTTTCCCAAATGAAAGACTAAACCCTTCCACACACTTTTCCACAAATGAATATCTAGTAAATTAACGCAATGTAATTGCACTATATAAGAATAAAACAATACAAGAACAATACGTCAATCCACCAGAAACATAATGGGAAAATATTTCACCGACTCCAGATATTTTCATATCAGAGGGTTCGGCTCTGATGAAATCCTAACTGGTCCGATAAATCCTACTGATCCCTCAATATAAATATTTAAAAAATCTTTCGTAATCCTACATGTATTTAAAATGACCGACTTTTGCATTTTTATGTACAAATTTTTTGACAAATCTAATACGCCTAAATTTTGAATGAGAGAGCTAGGTATAATGCCAGTAGCCGAAATATTATATTGTCATCTTATTATTATTTGTGTTTTCTTCTTCGGAGTCGCTAGATTTTGATTTTTTTTGTGTTTTCTTTGCATGTTCATTTTGTAGTGGTTTGACGAATGGATATTGATTTTACAAAAGTATAAAAATTTTTTTTTTTTTGTTTTTGTGGTATTCGATCCTTGGTCCGCGTAATGTCTGGCCGCTGATGTTCGTCAAGCGCTTTATACCACTGGTTTTCAACCTTTGGTACGCGTACCCCTTGGGGTACGCGAAGCCAAATTGGGGGTTCATTTTGGAGTGGCTTGACGATTGGATATTGATTTTACAAAAGTATATAAACATATATTTGGATTGTGGATCGTGGATTTTTCGTATTATATTGGAACCGAGTACCCGTGAAATATATAAATGTTTTATTGCTTCATCTTTCATTTTCTCGCAGGCTAAATCCTATAGATGTGTTTGTGTTTATCTCTTTTTAGTGTCGCTAGCTTCCGTACGTATCATCGAGTTTCAAATCATAACGGTACTAAAGAAGTTTTCACTTTAAAAAGCAATCGATTAATACCTCATAATTATAACAAAATTTCCAAACATTGTTGTTCATTGCTTGTTCCAAAATATAATAATAACTACGGACGGCGAACCCTGGAATTTAACGTGCCAAAAATATTTAACATGTTACCAATTAATATAAAAAATTGCGACTCTACAAATAGATTAAGATATATGCTGAAACAATGGTTACTAAATAGAGATTGTTTATATTGTTTTTATTTATATAATGTGTGTTATTTGTGACAATTTGTATAGTTAGTAATAATAATATGGATGTTTGTTTAAATTGTAATTGAACATTAACATCCTGTTGACAAACTGCTTTATTGCGGTTTAACGGGATTGTATCTTGAAAACAATATAAAAATTAAAAATAAATAAAATTGAAAATAAAACAATAACTTTGTAAACACCACTTTTATTTTTTATATACTTTATGCCGACCGGGTTTCGCTACAACCGTAGCTGAGTACAGAGATGTTCTGCCCTGAAGAAGCTGTTCAAAAAAGTGGTGTTCACAAAGTTATTGTTTTATTTTAAATTATAATGTCACATCACAAAGTATCTGCTTCCTACGAACAAATAAATAAAATTATGAATTGATAGATAAATATATTGAATGAAGTGGAATTTACTTCCAGAAGCGTAATCTGATGTTCTCTAAAATTTCGTTATGAAATCGTAATTTGATCCTTCATTGATAAGTACATAAGTTCATGTTCACGAAATGTGTGTAAATAATATAGGTATATAGATATTACGATGCGGTATGATATGATAATATTTTTCTGCTATTAATTTATTAAAAGGTAGGTAGATTCGTGGAATCAGATGATAGCAACTGTTTACATATATGTTACAATTCCTTCTTATTGAATAAATATTACTATTCTTGAACAGGTGCACAAAACTCACATATAAATTGAACACCTTCATTTCAAGATTTTTTTTTCATATATGATTTTCACTAATGAAGATTTTTTTAAATTTTTTTTTTTATTTTATTTATTTATTTGTTTTGTTTTTGTTACAAAGAATACATCAGATTGTATTCTTGTAACAATTTTGTTACAAGAATACAAAGAAGCGTTGACTGTCCAACTAGGATTCTCCCGTTCTAGGACAGTCAAATTGACAGAAACATTTTGATAGGCGTAAATTTAATTTACAGATGATTGATTTATATTGGGACACAAATCAAAAAATCATCGCCAAATAACTTTATCTTTCTTACTGAGGCAAAAAATATTTAATAATTTATAATTAAGGACACAGTGTCCTTTTCGTACATGTTTTTTTTTCAATATAGAAAGAAGAAAGAAATGTAAAATTTTAAGATTACTTCCAAATAAACCAAAGAAAAATAGTACATATATAATACATAAATAAACCAAAAGATTACTTATAAATAAACCAAAAGAATAATACATATTAGTACAAAGTTAGTGAAAGCATTGAAGAAGAAACAAACAGAAAATACCTGTTATACAGTGACCTTATTAAAATATGTACAGCTAAATTCTTTAATTAGTACAGCTTTATACTTCAGTAGAGGCATACAAAAAATATCAGAATCATTAGCATAAAAGGTTTTCAAAAATGTTTAAAGTGTTTTCAATCGTACTCTAAAGAACTAATCAGCCACTACAATAAAACTAAATCCGAAAGAAGCTTCGTAAGCGTGGAAAAAATAGAGTTATATAAAAAATAAAAAATAGATACGTAATATGCACTTTTCTACACATTCCAAAGCTGCAACTGTGAAGATTTGGAATGTGTAGAAAACATCAAACATCTAGATGTTACTGTAGACAACCATCTCAAACGGAACACCACACAGAAAACCCATCAACAAGGGTAAGAAAATTGATTAACATATTATTTGCATTAAGGAACATAAAACAAGATTAGAATGATAATTTGATTTTCGGTTCAGTACCTACTTGTTAATGTATGTTATGTATAAGTTAACCAAAGTTAGGGGACATACGGATAATGGCGAACATCGGGGCAATGGCGAACTCCGAACGATCTAGTGAAACTTCCGATATGTCCACACCCATACCAAAAAGGCAATTCAAAAGCCATTTCGCACAACAGATTCATCGAAGGGAAGTTCAGTGAAGATAAAAATGGTTATTATATAAAAAAAATTTAATCATCGTAGACAATATTAGCGACTCTCAAACGAAAATTTGAAACAGAAAAATTAGAAATAATAAGGTCGCATCCACAGACATACAAATATAGATAGACCTGAACTTACAGATTAGGGGAAAAAACCAACTATGGCGGGACGAAGAGAGGAAAGAGATTGTGATTCGCCAATAAATCAATCTAACAATATATAGGCACCTCGCACTACAATATCACCATTTAGTTCTTGAAAGTAAAATCTGCTTTTGAATGAATAGACCTTTTTATATGGGAGCGCGAATTGCATGCCACGTTATGAACAAGTGTTAGAAGTCCAAATGCGGCAAAGTGAGGTTCGCGTATATTCATTGTTGAATATTTTGTACAAATGATTCATAATTTACCTACCCCAATAAACAGCGGCTTTGTGTTTCGCGTCGCCATGTATCTTGATGTCATATATTTTGTTGCCGTAGACACTTTTACAAATTTTTCATAATTTACTTACCCTAGTAAACAGCTGCTTTGTTTTTCGCGTCGCCATGTATCTATATGCCATATTATATTATGTGATATGAATAAACTTAAAATAAAGTAAAATAATGCTTACCTATGGAATGTTATACGACAATTGGGTTTATTCTGTTTTTCACTTCTATTTTTACACGTTTTTATAGCACAAGCCACAAATTTTGCCGTTTTATTTCATAAAATGTACGATAAGAGCTCGACACTGGTCCGGACAAGAATGATGACGTCACATTTTTTAGATTCACGTGAGGCTCTCGCAAGCCCAGGCGGTTCCGATGAAATAGTTCCAATGGGAGGGGGTAATAATACGCCTTTTATCACTTAGGGCAGGTCCATGTATTTGTTCGTCCGTGGTCGCATCTATGAATTGAACCCAGGATCTTAACCTTGCCTGGGTTCTGCTCTAATGACTAAGCTAATATAACCCCATCCTCTTCGATCATATTCAACTATCTCTTGTCCCGGTAAGATTCGGTGAAACATGTCGACTATTTGGATTAAATAGTATTGTATATTATAGTTGTTTATTTTTATTAAACTATAATGATGCCACAAAGTGATTGCTGGAGACATTTTTATTTTATTTATAAAATTAGTTTTTTTAGTTCCCCATTTCGCCATTACACCACTCTCCTCTATTAATAGTTGAAACTTGATGTACGTAAAATATGTGAGTTAGTATTTTACGGTGAACTTACCGCGTACGAATTAATAAAACCTAATTTGTAAGTTTATTATTCAGTCGAGACATACACAAAGGTATAATACATAACAAAAAAAATCGAGTGCATTAATATACACGCGGTAGAAGCGAAACTTTACCAAAACAATCTCAACCAATAGGGTCCTTCAAAAGTGAGGTCATAATCAAAGCAGCCAATAAGCGCAGACCTAGAGTCATTTCCGTTTCATATCTCAGCTAATAGGAGCCTTGAAAAGTGACATCATAATCAAGACAAAGTGGCCAATGAGCGTTCGATGCTTCGAAGGTGCTGTAATGCGTCATTTCCGTTTAATCCGAATTTCAAATCACAACGGGGCTAAAGAAGTTTCACTTCAAAAATGCGTTAAGTAGAACACCTATACCTATACATCCATGTGAAATAACCAACTCAAAGTCAGATATGTAGATCACAAGGGGAAGGTTATATGCGTGTGGTTTTAAATTTGCAAACATTTAACTATCAATGTTTAAATAACATATCGTCGTATAGCTTTAGTAAAATCAAGAGTGAGAGTGCATTCTTTTGGACGATATAATTGCATATTTTAATATATCTCGTCTAAACGGTTTCCATTTTGTGAACGCGTGGGCGGGGACAGAATTCGTCAGTTTCTGTTGTTTACAGGACTTTAGCTGTTTGAGTGTTGGGGGTTCTTTCCCCTTATGTGGAACCAACTTTTAATTCGCTTAATGCCTCATCTACACCTATACATCAATGGTGACAGAAACCCGGCATTCCGGGTTGCGCGAAGAGAGAGACAAAGGTAAGAGACAATAACGCGTGTAGTATAATATATACCTATATTCAACTCTCCGTGGCGATGGGCTGACGAAAGTGAATGTCCTTGGTGGGCAAATGTTTCTGTTACTCAATTCTTAGTACTGCCTGCACTAATAACGAGTTCTCATGGAGGAGTCTGGAGAAAAATACATGAGAAAGATTATGAAATATCTTAACTCTCTCTATTATTGAAAATGGTATGGATAGTTTTTTAATATGGTGTTATCACCATTGTTATGTGTATTTTTTTTATCATTTCGTATTTATTCTCTCATAACTCTTATACAATTTAAAATCTATTTTACCCAATTATAATAAAAATAACTCAAGATAAAATGTGGCAAGTAAGCGAGTTAGTGGCGGCGATTGTTTTTGATACTGTTGTTTCTACTTCAAGAAGTTCTTCTCCTTCCTTTACTTAAAAAGACCTTCCACACAGCATCCTTAATGATGTAGGCATAAGAGCATTTTTTTCCTCGAGTAATAAGTAGGTGAGAATTGTATTTTTCGTATTGAAATGATTATTGATGGTAACTTTGTGTTCTTTTCAGTCATAAGTTGAAAAAAATTTTTTTTTTTTTTTTACATAACGCACATCGCCCGGTAATTACTAAATATACATACCACAAATAATAACTAAAGGGTTAATTTCCTTGGGTAGGGTGGAGTCTGAAAAACTATTAATTATGATGTCACTTAAAGTTTTACATTGTTACCTATTATTGACACATTTAGTAAAAACTTTGTTTATATTTAATTTTTTTTAAAGGCAACATTTATTTACAGAGTGAATTTTTGGCCTTTTCACCAGCATTTAGTTACTTAGAATGGACAATCTGTCTAGCTAGGAACTAAAATCGACCTACAAGACATAATAATACTTAAACATTTTTAATATTTACAGTTATTTTTCAATATTATTACTTTGTAACTTTTGATATATAAATTTATCTAATGTAAGGTAATAAATAAAAATAAAATAAATAAGAAACTACAAAGAAATATATCATAGGTCATAGATACCCAACATGAAATATTATTTAAAATCTGTAAATGTTCTTATCATCGTAACAACTATACATTGTAACAACGGTACAGTTGTTTCTGAATAAATAAATAAATAAAATAAAAAATGAACACAGACACATCCCAAAACCGACACAGAGGGATGAATAATAATGCCGACATTGTCTATCTAAATTATTTATCATCGATCCCGAAAAGCTTTCTTCAAGCGAACCCACGCAGCAGTCCACGTTCTTAAATGCACTTAACAAAGCGTCTCTGAAAAATATTTTTAGATTTTCCAGGTGATTCTGGGTGAAGGGTGGGGGTTTAAATATAACTTGACAAATGAGAGTGCATATTTATTATAAACATGTACATATTTTTTTTTTAAATTGTTTCCACACATCTTAATTAGGTGGCTACATGATTTTGGTTGGTTCGAAGAATGCATCGTAAACATATAATTTGCATTCCCACAACTACTTAGCCCTACAAGTGGAATTTCGGGTGTTTAAACTAAATATATAATATTGCAATTATTAAAGAGATACAAGCACTTTGGTAGTAAATAAACAAAAATTTTAACAAAACAAAAAACGACTTTAAAAATGCACTAAAAAGTTAAAAAATAATTTCGTACAATTGTTATTTTTGGAGTCGGTGTCAGCCAAGGTAATATATAGGTAGGTACATATTTACTACACTATATAAAGAGGTAAGATTTGTTTGTTTGTTTGTTTGCATCGAATAGGCTCCGAAACTAATGAACCGATTTGAAAAATTCTTTCGCTGTTGAGAAACTACACTATCCCTGGGTGACATAGGCTATATAATATTTTTAAAAAATATATGCATCCCTACTAAAACTTCAATAATGTAACCCAGGGTGTAAAAAAATTACATAAAATATTCTTTAAATCGCGTGCGCTGCGAAAACTATTGATGATAGAATAAAATAATGTACTACGACTTTATAGAACACATCATTATTTACAAAAAAAGTCGCAACAGCATATGTCTAACTATTATGGTTATGCCACAATAAGTATTCTTTTTTTTTAAATTGAATTTAAATGTCGCCTCTTGACAAGGCTCTTTATTTGTATCTTGGTTTTAATCCTTATCAAAATAAATTACTTCATATTTAAGACAGCTTCAATACCTTTATTTAACTTTTTGAATTTTTCAATTCGGATATTTAATTAGAAAGATATCACGAGTATAAAATTGTTAGTATTAGAAAAAAGTTTCGGCTACGGGCCGGGCGGGAGAGGAGTCAAGAAATGAAGTGCCAGGGGGGTTGGCGGGACGGGGGAGCGGGAGAGCGGTGGCGGGGAAGGTGGAAGTGGAACGCTGGAGGGGAACGCACGGGAAAGGACATGTAAGGAGTAACATTTTATTTATTTGAATATGGCATATATTATAAAAGAAAGTCCAAAAAACGTGCAGCTCGCAAAAACTCAGAAACGAGTCCCGGTTCGATCAAGGGAGTTATATGGTGTGGTAGATCGCTATCCCCCCTAGGGAATAAGGGTATCCGTTTTTACCTAAAGAGCGTGCTTTTGAAGATATAAGGGCTGAAAGCTTCGCCCTCTTGAAATTTCTAGAACAGTCTTCCGGAAAGTTCTAGAAGGTTCCATAGAGCTGTAGAAAGTTCTGGAAGGAGTGGCGGAGTATGTCGTGGAATGATCAGGAATAGGGAATCGGGAACATTATTGTGCAACATTCCAGAACACTCTCGAATGTTGTCCTGAGCGAAGCCGGGTAACCCAGCTAGTAGGTCATATATAGGTAGTTAAAGGTGAGATGTGGAGATCTTGGCTGACACTAACTTCAAAAATAACGATAGTACGAAATTATTTTTTACTTTTTAGTGCATTTTTGAAGCGGTTTTTGGTTTTGTTAAAATTTTTGTTTATTTTTTGATTTTTAGTGACGAGCGTGCGTAAAGAAGTTTTACTTTAAAAAAAGTCATCGAAATCTGTTGGCGTAATATTGAGTTATTCGTCCATTTGTCGCGCACATACTTATTGCAAATTTAAGTCATATATGGTTTTTTCATGGATCCCATTGTCAGAACTGGACCAAATTAAAAAGGGACCACACGGAAAGCAACAGCTTTCTAATGATAAAAAAATCATCAATATCGGTTTACCCAATCAAAAGTTCTGAGGTAACAAACATAAAAAAAAATAAAAAAAATACCGTCGAATTGATATCCTCCTCCTTTTGGAAGTCGTTTAAATATGCCAGATCTCTAACTAAAATGTCTCAAAACGTTTTAACAAGATGCACTTTTTTTTCCGACGACTGGTAGCGAATCGTTTGGCATTATAGCTCTACATTCATTCTACATAGTATGACCTACCGTACGCAATCGACATGCGCGAACGATGGAACTTTTTCCAGTCGCACTAGAACAGGGGTCTCCAAACTTTTAAGCCGGAGGGCCGTACTGATTACTCCAGAGAGTCCCAAGGGCCAAAACCTATAATTTTAATTTTTCCAATTTATTTTCCTGCCATTATCTATAATTTATAGACAATTCGCCGAGCACGTGCTCTGAGCAAGCACACGTGTGCTAAATTCGCTAGTTCAATTACTAATTGTGTTATATTGTTTTGTCACGACTGCGACGCTTAACGACATCTGGTGGTTAAGCCTCGATGACACACGGCGAGTTTACAAGCTACTATCTACTAAGTTTAAAAGCGGGTGAATCGGCGAGTGAGATTGTCATGATGACACACAAAACTGTCCACTCGCTCAGAAACTAGACTCGCACATAGCTGCTAGCGCCAGTAGCGGAAATAACGTGAACTAATTCTTCAGACAGTTGACAGTCGAAATCAGCTGTTAATTGGCAGCCACATTGGAAACATAAATAAACCAATCACGAGTTGGCGTGTAGCGGGTAAAGTTGACGACCTCTCAACTTTTTTCGTAGATTGTCAACAATCTGCTAGTTAGCAAGTAACACGATAACACTGGGCGAGTTTACTAACAGATAGTGAATTTCTCAGATAGTAGCTTGTAAACTCGCCGTGTGTCATGGAGGCTTTACAAGCGAAAATAAACGTGTTTGTGTGTTTTTAAAAGATATTTATGTAACAGTGTTTTGGTTTGAAATTGTTTTTTGGGTGTGATTTACTATGAAAAGTATGGCAAAGAAGCGAAAAGTAGACCGTGAATGCAGAACATTCCAAGATCAATGGAACTTTCAATATTTCATAATTGAGTCCAGTAAGAAAGCATTCTGTTTTATTTGCAATGAAACCATAGCAGTTCTCAAAGAATATAATAAAACGTCTAAATATAATGAAACGAAAAATTTTCAAAATATCTCAAAATATACAGGAAGTTTGCGGACAGAAAAAATTGAAGCTTTGAAGCGTGGATTAAAACCGCAGCAATCTTCGTTTACGAAACTCAATGCTGAACAAGAGGCTGCAACTCGTACCAGCTTTCGTGTGGCTCTTGAATTCCGCTTCTGAGGAAGGTTTTAGATATAAGTTGTCGCGGGCCTGATTGATGACACTGGTTCTAAGATGTCGCGGGCCGGATTGATGACACTGGCGGGCCGGATGCGGCCCGCGGGCCGTAGTTTGGAGACCCCTGCACTAGAATACATCGTTCAAATTTTCAATTTGTAGTACCTAAACATTGAAAATAATGTTTTATTCAAATTAATGTGCGCCCATATAGGAAGTAATGTACCCACAGTGAATATAGAAAACTTCTAGTCTAATATCTCGGTTTGACATGTTTTTACGTGGGCAGTCTATTTAAAAAGCATAAATAATATTTATTGACGAAATAATTCATTGGGTTTTGGATTCGTCAGGTGATCGGCCTCCAATCTTCGCATTATTCACTACAAATCTATTTTGAATTTACAATAATCATAGAATTATTGACAGATGGCAGAGTTAGGTACACTATTGCTCACTGTTGACACAGCGATAACCGGTGAACATTAACACTTGTTCTTTTAAAATAAACTGTGTAAATACTGACCATACATAATGTCAAGTTGATACAGAATAAAACATTCAATATTATTCATTATAGACTGATATATAATGTACTTAATACGGATGCGTGAAAAACTTGATGGTAATGGATTTATAGTCTGATAACGTTCAACGTGTACTTAAGAAAACTGATGAGCACTCTTGGGATTAACGACGACTTATTAAATAAATTCTTATATTTTATGTTTTCAAGTGCTTATTGTCATGATAATTAGAAAGGTATTTAAACATTGTAATTTTTTTTTAAATTAGAAATCGTTAACCATAGTTTTATGGGTTGTCTGCAATGAACTACTGGTACATACATTATTTGCACTATCACGACCAGCCTTACTTGTGTGGATAATACCAAGTTATCATATAACATTAGAACAAATTCTTGTGAATTTTATACGTACCAGACATTTTATGCGTGGCCTTCCATGCCGAACGCGAAATGGTTTCTATATGTAATGGTAAGCTCTGGCGAAAAAACAAAATAAGAAAAGAAAGAATATAAGAAAAGAAAGAAGACAAATAAAAGAAAGAAAAGAAAGAAAAGAAAGAAAAGAATGAAACTAGAGAAAAGAAAAAAGAAAAAAAAAGAAAAGAGAAAGAAAAGAAATAATAGAAACTTGTTTTACTCGAGTATAACAAAAGAAACGAAAAATGTTGATAATCGTTAAACATAATGATATTTGGACAATTTTGAAGGGTTAGCGTTTTAGTGAAAAAATTGCGAACTGTGTCTCATGTCATTCTCCACAAAGGTATGCAGGGCGAATGCAACCTTGGCTAACTTACACCAACATGCGATTCACTCATATGCTTGCTTTCATATTTGATACATTCACATTCATACATCGCATTATAACAAAATTTCGGTATTATGACTACTCTTTGCTTGGCTCTGGACATAATCCAACCCAAGTATCCAACCCCCATTTCAGCATGCTTTTGACTTCCTGAGACGACCCCGGCTCTCTAAATTTAACTATTTTTAATTAAGTAGTATAAATTTTTAGTTCAGAAACATAATTGACGGCCTCGACTAGCGATCCGGGGGTCGCGGTTTAAAATCCCGAAATGCGGAAATAAATTTTATTTGATAAATTTGTTTTATTTATAAAATTTATTGACAAAAAATAATATATGGTATATTTGCGGCACTTTCCAGAGTGAGAGATACACTCAGTATCGCCCTGGTGTAAAACCATCATTCAGCGTTGAAACAATTAAAAAATGGCTTGAAATGGCTTTAGCCGTGTTTCGTCATCAGAACTGAATAGCCAAGTACTTCTCCACCTTCTTCTCCCACAACTCCTTCCCTTCCCACTACCCTAATCACCCCAATTGGGAATGCCATAGTCTACTCCAGACGAGAACAGTTGGTACTCTTGTACAATATTCAAAAAAAAAAAACTGTAAATCACTTAAACCACCTTGTTCAAATTCATTTATTGAAGTAAAACTTCTTGACTTAGGGAGTAAGCTGGTGAATGCGTGACGAGAGCGTTACGAAAAGTGTGGTCTGGCGAGGCGAACGGAAGTTGAGAGGGAGATATAAGTTAGTGAAGATAGAAAGAGAGAGAATTATGTGTCGTATATTACTGTAGGGGCAAGAGAGAGAGGTGCGAGCACACATTTTCTTTCTCTCTTTCTCTCATAGCCAGTTACGTTTCGTATTTCTAAGACACAGTGCAGGCCTATTGTCTGTATCACACTGTAGGAGGAAAAGAGAGCAGTGCGCGCGCACATTTTCTATCTCTCTTCTTTATAAATTAATGAAGTTTTACTTCAGTCGTGTGGTCTGAATCTAAAGCACACTCGTTTTTTTAGCTTACCTTACGAAGATACACTGGTAAAATATAGTTAGTAAAATATAAAATACTTCTCGTGTATTGCGTTCACGTGCTTTTAAATAAGAATCTGTTTACATTACGACAACAGATAATAAAAAATTAGACATTTTGTATAAGCAATGTATGTTCACGTGCTTTTGAGTCATGCCAGACAAAATTTGATAACAACAATCACCTCGTTATCGATCAATCGCATCAGACAATAATTAACCAAAATCAATTATTACCTATTTAAATGTTTAAATTCCTTCCTAAACGTTATCACGCAGTTTGTGCGTGTGTTTTACCCAGATAATAAATTGCGACATGTTAATATGTGAGATATTTGTAAAAACAAATCACCTAAAAACATATCAATTTTCAAAAAAATTATGCAACTCTGTAAAAATACTAACTAAATAACCATCACGCCTGGCGTACGTAGAAAGGACGGACCGCCAAACAACTCGGTCTTGCCACACACTCTTTGCCTCACTCACATTCGTCTTATACATTCTCTTCTATTATTCTGACTTTTGATATGGCGCGGCTCAAATATCCGAATCACTTGATCGTGCAATGTCTTCCTCGGGCGTCCGCGACTTCTTCTACCATTCACATTTGCGTCGTATATTCTACTTACACTGCTTTCTTCGTTCATTCGCTCTACATTCCCAAACCGTCTGAGCATCCCTTTCTAAATATTAATTTACTACAGAGAAGCCGTAAATGATTATAAATATCATAATGTTCATTTTATTGGACGATTAAATTTTGAAGAATATACCTATCAATTATCAATGTAATATATCATTAAAAAGAAGGGTGACTCAGAAAACTCAGAACGAACTCAACTCAACACCCCTTTTGAAAAGGCACAAAAGGTGATGAACAAAGAATATTAAAAAAATGGTAAATAGGTTACGTTATAGATTTTTTCACAGCTTTTAATGACTTTTCAAAGTGGTTTTGAGTTGAGTTCTTTCTGAGTTGACAATGAACCAAAAAGAAGATTATACCAATAAATCTAAACGAAATATGAAACAGAAGAAGACACAGAAAAATAATAAGGTATCGTTCACACCTGGAAATTGAATTCCGTATCTCTTTTCTTACCGGGATAGTTACCTTTTTTTATTTTTCAATGTTTTGTTATGTTTCATGTTTCTTCCTTTCTGTTTATGAATTTACACAAAACCTTCACAAATTATATACCAAAACCTTCCTAATGAATCACTCTATATATTCGTGAAAACCACATGAAAATCCGTTCAGTATTTTTTGTTTATCGCGAACAGAGAGGCAGACGCGGCGGAGGACTTTAATTTATAACTTGTAGAGATTAAAAAAATACATTATATTATTTTATATTGAATATATGCAGAAACCCAAATTTTATTTACATTTTTAACTTCAAATAATGTCAGGAGTCACAGGGTAAAGTTAAATAATTACATCTACAGTTGATATAGACTCAGATAAAATTACAACAAATGAATATTATAAAGAAAAGGGGTAGATGAAAATATCACAAGAATCTGTACAAGCAAAGACAAAGATATTTCGAATTATCTACTTCTACTACACTATATGAAGAGGAAAGATTTGTTTGTTTGTTTGTTTGTTTGCATTGAATAGGCTCCGAAACTACTGAACCGATTTGAAAAATTCTTTCGCTGTTGGGAAGCTACACTATCCCCGGGTGACATAGGCTTTATTATATTTTCAAAAAAATTAGGGATCCTAACTAAAACTCCAATAATGCAAACCAAGGTGTAAAAAAATTACCTAAAATATTCTTTACATCGCGTGCGCTGCGAAAACTATTGATGATAGAATAAAACAATGTACTACGACTTTGTAGAACACATCATTATTTCCAAAAAAATTGCAACAATATATGTCTAACTATTATGGTGATGCCACAATAAATATTCTTTTATTTTAAAAATTTAATTCATGTGTCGCCGCTTGAAAAGGCTCTTTATTTGTATCTTGGTGTTAATCCTTATCAAAATAAATTACTTCATATTCAAGATAGCTTCAATTCCTTTTTTTACCTATTTGAATTTTTCAATTCGGATATTTAGTTAGAAAGATATCACGAGTTTAATAATGTTAGTATTAGAAAAAAGTTTCGGCTACGGGCCGGGCGGGAGAGGAGTCAAGAAATGAAGTGCCAGGGGGATTGGCGGGACGGGGGAGCGGGAGAGTGGTGGCGGGGAATGTGGAAGTGGAACGCTGGAGGGGAACGCACGGGAAAGGACATACAAGGAGTAACATTTTATTTATTTGAATATGGCTTTGCAACGCATGCCGGGAAACAGCAATATATTATAAAAGAAAATCCAAAAAAGCGCGCGGACCGCAAAAACTCAGAAACGAGTCCCGGTACGATCAAGGGAGTTATAAGGTGTGGTAGATATCTGTCCCCTCTCGGGAAAAAAGGTGCCCGTTTTTACCTAAAGGGCGTGGTTTTGAAGATATAAGGGCTGGAAGTTTCGCCCTCTTGAAATTTCGGAAAGTTCAAGAAGGTTCTATAGAACTCTAGAAAGTTCTGGAAGGGGTGGCGGAGTATATCGTGGAATGTTCGGGAATAGGGAATCAGGATCATTATTGTGAAACATTCCATAACACTCTCAAATGTTTTCCTGAGCGAAGCCGGGTAACCCAGCTAGTCGAAAATATAAGCGTAGGTATTACTTCAAAAAATTAAAATCTAACTAATATGACGAAATTCCTTAAATTTGATATGCATACATTGCGAACAACAAATTTGAATTGAATATAAACTAAGTAATAAATCCTAACTAATAACTAAATCTATATAAACCTAAAATGAATTATAAAAAAAGTGTCTGCCGATAGCGATGATGATGATCGATTAATGAGATTTTAATCCAATGATGGATCGACTATAAATCTCGACGTGTGGCACACGGACGATTCTCACAGTAATTAGAATATAATTATTGTTTATGGTTGATGAATTGATGATATTGCAACGGCTTAATCCGGGTGAAGTTACTAAGTCTGGCTTTCGTCGTGGAAAAAATACTTAAAATATCCCAAAATAATCATCACGTGCGTTTTGCGTCAGTTTTGTTATGAATGTGACGAATTAAATTTATTGGACTGTTGAACTAACCATTTCAACGTTGAAGAAATAACGAAACGCAATGCAACTCTGCCCTTGTACGTACTCGTACATACTTTACTCTGCACGTATGCTTACTCTCGCTGTTTTTCATTAGCTCCACACGGCTTTGAGGAAAATATTTTTCCTCAGGTACTATTGCATCTTTGGGGATGCTGTGTTGATAGTTTTTATTATGGAAAGGAAGGAGAGGAAGTTCTGGGAAGGAAAAGGGTAAAAGGGGTGGATAGAAATCAGGAAGGCGGTGTAACCAGGAGTAACAAACATATGAATCATCTCTCCCACTGCGGTGGGTCGAAAGAGTCTGGTTAAAGAGGTTTGAGGGTCTCCAGCAACCAGAGTCTCCGATCCGGCTTACAATGCATTTGGTGGATAGACACTTCCGCCGCCAAGTCCTGCACAAACCTCACTCCACGAACCCGGCAATTCACCACACAAAATAAATCACCAAACCACTTGGGGTGTTGGTTATCTTATGAATGGTTCCCGGGGCGGCGGCACCCATACCCGCCTCCCAAAATGATTATACATCGACAATCATAGATAGGATGGCTAATACTTTTGATATGTGAAATTCAAGTTCAAAATGTTGTTGCCTTAGTAGCTAGATAGATCCCAGTTTTCCTCTTACCCATCTCCTTCCTCTACCAACTCCCTTCAACCGTACAATAATACTTTAATTTGAAATGCTAGATTCTTACTTGCTCCGGACTATTGTGCGATAGGTACTCGTTTATTATTCCGCCTCTTTACATGGCTTCACTCGGTGTTTTATTTACTTGCTATGTTTTCCAGGAACGTCATACATTTTTCCTCATATTTACTTGCTTTCTAACTGTATATTTTCTACATTTACACTGATAAATAAACATTTAAATAATCTGTACTGCAATTCTCTCACACATGTGTGTGCTTCGAGTTGTAAATTTGCAGGTCACTCAAGTCTTTTCAACTCAAAAAGTCGTTTAACATCTCGTGCTTTGAAGTTTCCTTTGATTCAAAACTAGGTACGTAGTCAGTAAGTTAATTCACTGAAAGTTAGTTTCTTCCCAATTCAAATTGTCTATTGAAGCGATTCAAACAAGCAACTACTGAAAATTGCAAATATCAATGTTCTTTACTGCGTCGACCCAGTCCTTTATTTCTATTAGTATTTAAATAAGGTAATATGTAAAAGTGCCTTAGTGCAGCGGTCCCCAACCTTTCTCGGTCAAAGTTTGATAATTTGGGGGGGGGGGGGGGGGGGGGGGGTGGACACATTGCATGTAGTTTTATAACAATATATAATAATAAAAATTACAATTGTGGTACATAAGTTGTAGTGACAAAAATAATAGTAGATAAAACATAAAATAACAATGAAAGATTATTCTAGAAGTTTCAGATAATTTTTCAATTATCTTTTCGATTCATGGGTATTTTATATATTTTTAAGGTTCAACGAAAGGTTTTTTGAGAATGCTTAGGGTTTAATATCGAGATTTTAATGTTATTCTGATATCTTGCAGATATATTTTCCTTATTATCTAATGTTTTTGTTTGGATTAGATAGTTGAAAATATCTCGTTATTTGGTCAGGAAGCAACAGATAATTAAAGAATTTTTTACATTCATTATTAACCTTCATCTGAATTTTAAATTTACTAAAGAACAACGATAATAAGAGCCTAAACTTTTTTTTCTAAAGTTTTTGATTTTTAAGCAAACCCTTGCGCGGCCCAATACCATTTGGTCCACGGCCCATTACCGGGCCGCGGCCCATGGGTTGGTGACCACTGCCTTAGTTTACTGGAAGAAACGACTTCGATGCGGTTGGTTCATAACAGCCATTGGCTTCTTTAGTCAAGAGAGTTCCGTTCATCACACTAGCCATCTTTATTCAGTGCCCGTTATGACCAGGTTAAAGAAGTGTTTAAACAATCTATCGAAATTTGTTTAAGGGACAAGTGTTTATTCCTAGGATTCTGGCTAATATAGACACCGTGGGCCTTGGCAATTGTAGAGATTAACACAATTCCACAATGGAAAAAAACTACAAACAAAATGTTTCCGGTTGGAGACCAAATTTAAATTCGTAAATGGCATAAAAATGGCCCATATTATTTGATAATATCAATAGCAAAAAGATCGAACTAGTCACGGGCAGCGTACGGCTGTTAATGAACAAAGGTGAACAGACGGCCATTGAGGCGTTAATAATAGAATTTGTTTACAATGTACCGTATGTATGAGATATGTGTGAGAATTCCGTTTTGCCGGGAGAATCTTTCATATCGTAATGTTTTTAAAGAAGTTCTAAACATTTTTTTGTGGTCTTGCTAGTGCTGTGGCTGTTGGTGTAATGCTGTAAATATGTGGTTATATGCTATACTAGGGTCTAATTCGACAAAGATGATATAGTAACGGGAAATTTGATGGTGTTATGAAGTTACCAAACACAATATAAGTGTGTACCGCCTGAGGGCCAGGCGTTGAATTAAAAAAAGCTTTGCAGAAGCGAAACTTCACCAAAACAATAACTCAACGAATAGGAGCCTTGCAAAGTGATAACAAAATCAAAGCGGCCAATGGGCGCAGTTTGACGTTTCGTAGGTACTGTAATATAAACGCATTACAGTACAAATGCCATAAAATTTAAATATTTGAATTTATTCAAACCGTCCACCATCGTCGGGAAATAGCTTTCATTGTAAAGACTCAGTTATAAATACAATAGATGAATATTCAAAAGAAAAGAGAAAAATCAAAATATCAGAAGAATATGTACGAGTAAATTCAAAGATGTTTCGAATTATCGAAAGTGTAGATGTGGGTAATAATACAATTAATAAAAATTTAAATCTAATTAACTAACTTAATTAATACAGAAAAAGAAAGAAAATCCAAAAATTTGATCAAAAATGGAATGAAGAATAAGCGAGGTATTAGTGATGAAATGTAGGAGAAGGAAGCTACTTAAAAAGAGATTAGTTAAAGAGTCGTCTAGGTTAGAAAAATGTATACACACAAAATTAAGGTAACAACTAAGTCTATTTTAAAAACTTTGTTAGTTGAAAACTTGGTCTATTTTAAAAGCTTGTTATGGGAAAAGAGGTTTCGTCGCTACGCAAATGAAGCCATTTAAAGCAAATAAATATTATTCAAAATTGTGGGTAAATTGCATCATTTCACTTTGAGCTCAAACAAATATTGTTGATAAAAATTAAGGAAAATATTACAATTCAATCCTACTTAATCGACGTAGCTTTACAAACAAACAAATAAAAAAGTAAAAACCAGAAACACAGCATTATCAATGCTAAATTGATTGTGAGTAAACAATGAGATGTGATGCATGTGTTTTTAAGCGCACACATTGTAGTGTTTGATTAAGTTTGTCACTTTATAAATTGAATTTTTCATCGTAAATGTTTTTCAGTTGTACTAATGACATGTTACCAATTGTGTTTTTACCAAGTAAAAAAATATACACACATGATCAAAATAAACAACACGTTCAGTACATTACAAAAATTTAACACTTGAGTTTATAGCGGAGGTTACTAAAACTAACAATTATGGTGGTATTTAAGAATATTACAAAAGCGGTTACTCTAGAGAATGATTAGATCAAAATAATAATTATTGAAGCTATTCAAAAATACTGAATCCTCTACTAGACAGCGTATCCATCACACTAGATCAAATAAAAATGTCATAAAAAACATTCCAAGTTATAAAACCACATTTGGACAAAGAAACTACACTTTTTTGCAAATAAACTCCATAACATTCTTCCCCAAGACATAAAACTAATAAAAAATTTAATGAGTACAAATCAAGAATAAAAATATGGCTGAAAGAGGTCAACGAAAACACCCTAATGAAGACACTAAAAACGACATAGAAGACAAAAAAAACTGTAACAATTTTAGTCCGCCTCGGAACAGGAACCCCAAGTGAGGAGGACTAAGAAATACAATATCTTTAACTTACATAACCATTATATTTTGTATACTTATGGAATTATTTTATTATAGTCGCTTAAATAAAAAATAACAAAAAAATTTGTAAAGCGCTGTATTTGTAAAAAAATTGTTGTTCTACATCCGACATTTTCTTCTTATTCTTGCTTTTCCGCTCTCTACCCTTGTTTAATATCTTCTAATAAAGCAGTGTCTACACTTCAAATCGCTAATTATAGGGTGTTAAGAGATTTCATGTTTCGCGGTTCGTTGTGCTGTTGTGTTAATTATTGTATGTCACTGAACAGAAGTTTGATCAATATCGATTTTAAAAAAAAACTGCTATGCATAAGAACTTTTGTCTCACATGACATAGAGAAGCAAATTAATATTCAAGAAAGAAATTTCATACAAGAGAAAATTGACCTTAAATCTGGCACAACAGACACGCCCGTATCATCACCCTTCTATCGATCTATCACTTCATTACCTGCTGTATAATTGTAGTAAATATGTTGGGATTCAATCAGGTTTGGGTATGGGTATTATCCTGCTCCAATAAGCTAATCGTCTCTTCTCGCTTAACACGACGCTTTTTATGTTTTGTTCATTCCACCGACTTGCTTCTACCGTTGTGTTTAAAGGTTTGGGTAAATGATGTATGGCAGTGAGGCATGATACTGGGAGAGGAAGAATGAAACTAGACTGAATGCTGTTGACTGGGGTGTATTTGTGGTAAACATTAAGACCATGGGCATTGCGAATGTGAAGATGCACTTATAATGCAAGGCTGGGGTACAAGAGGTGCTGAACAGGATTAAAAAAGCAACGCCGAGATGGTTTGGATATGTAGAAAGAGTACGCCCGATTGGCTAGGCAACTCGAAATACATGGTAAAATCAGGTGAATCAAATTCTTAGTTGGATCATGTCAAGAGTCTATATGTATCGTAGGATATATCGTACAAGACTTTCCTAATTAGTTTGTTCAGTAGTTGGTTAGTTCCCCATCAACAATCTCATGTATTTATCACGTGATAAATAAGTCAGTTTTTCGAATTTGTTAATCCACATTATTTGGATTCACGAGGGTACACATAATACAGTTATGAATTCCTCAAAGCAGACTCGTTATAGCCTTCCAAAGAAGTTATTTTTATTGGTCCACTGTCTAGTGTCTAGGTAACCATTATCTAGTCTAGGTACTAGCATCGCTCAAGTAGTAACGAAACCAACGGTTGAATGGAAAGTAGTAATTATTGTGGATAACCGTCGTTCTTCGGTTTCTCGAAATACGCAGCAACTGTTATCTTGCACATCATCTTGGGATTTACTTGACAGTCACTGTAATTGGCGGTGCAAACTTTCATGAGCATTCTTGAGGTGGTTTTTCAGTAAAACATCGCTACACAAATCATCTAAATACTAATATCATTTTTGTGTGTTCGGTTGTCTGTGCCTTGTTGTAAAATTGAACTGATCGTGTCAAGGATTTAGACAGGCGATGAAGTAAGTAGGTACCTTAGTACAGTATAATATATCAACAGAAAATAATTAAAATTGTTTTTTTAATGATAATTGTCTATTTCAAAAATTTAATTAAAAAACCCCGCATTTTTCATGGGTCAGCGCTTGTTATCTATTATTTAATCCGAATATAACGGTTGGTTGCCAAATACAAAACATCTGCATATCTCAAATATTATCCTTCAGCTATTATTAGGATGAATTTTGGCAAAAATAAGCCTTATGTAATAAAATCTTCTTCATTTACTTCTTATTTACCTCGACATTATCTTAGTTACCACGCAGTTTCACCCAAGTTTCAAAAGAGCATTGTTCGATTGTTTAATGTGTGAAAGAAACTTGAAATATGTAAAATTATTACGGTTTCTAAGTTATATCTCTTGATTTATATAGAAAATTCCACAGCTCTTTTACTCAAAGAAACTCTTTAAAATTTAAACAAAGAATAATTTAGTAATTTTAAAAGTAAAAATTCCTTTCCATCATTTTTCGTTTCGTAGTTTGAAATTTTAAGGACCTGTAAAACAGTGCACGGTTTAAAAATAAGTGGAGTTTCGGCAACCCTCAACGATCCCGTGGTATCTTATGCTGGCGAATAGAAGCGCGAGCCGAACCACGAATTATGGGAAAGTAACGAAGCAACCGCAAGCGCTTTCGAAGGGGCTTTTTTTACATAAACCAACACAAAAGGCTCCGAGGAAAATGATTTCGCAAAATTTAAGGGCCTTTCATTTTCGGGATGCTGTTTTAAGGGTCTAATTAAAGAAAGTAAGGGGAGGAAGTTCTGGGAAGTAAACAAAAAACGAGGGGTGTACGAATGACGGACCTATGAATCCCATCCCTCCCGCTGCGATGCAAGACGATGGATAGAGTGATTAGCTGGAGAGGTCAAATAAATGATCTCCCTAAACCGGCTTCCCCCAATCTGCCTCGCCACACAATTAGTGGACAGGCGCATCCGCCGTCAAGACCTGAACATACTTCCCGAATTGAATAGTGCAATTTTGAAAAATTTTACATAAGTGTTCAGTATTCTAAAAGCTGATCTATAAATACTCTAAACTTAGGTAGTTCTCTAACGACGGGCCGCTTAAAAAATATACGTACTCATCAAATGGGTCGGTAAGGAATCGACACGAACCGAGTGTTATAAGACCCTGCGCAGAAAAGTGAAATCCGCTAAAGTACCTAAGTCTGCAGCGCAGTCCATTTTGGGACTTTTCTGCACAGGGTCTAAAGGGGTCTCCACACGGTACTGCCGCAGTACGAACTGCCGCAAAACTGACTAAAAATCGTACGGTCTCTAGTCAAAAGCGCCAGCCGTATTGTTATTATAATAACAATACGGCTGGCGCTTTTGACTACAGTTCTGCGGCAGTACGTACTGCGGCAGTACCGTGTGGAGACCCCTTTAGATCGCTGATCACAGTCACAGATCGCTTTATAATATCGAATCTTTACCGGCCCACGGGACGACGGCCTCACTGATACGATATAACGTAATTTAGAAAAATAAGGTGCTGGATGTGTAATTTGTGTTTAATAATGTAATTTTCTGAGGGACCATAAATCAAAATATAAGACATGTCGTCTTTTGGAAAGCTTGTTTTAAATAAAGAAAAAAATTAAGTTAAAAGCTTTAAAATAGATAAAAAATGTAAAATATTGATTGATGCAATGCAATTACAAAACAGGTATTTAGAAGAAAATCATTTGTTTTGTGATATTATTTTTTAAACTTATTTTTAGCTCTTCCGTCTGCTTCTTAGTTTCACACTCATTAGAATCGTAATATTTTTTGTTTTTTATTAAAGAAAGACAAACATTCCGTTAGGAATAACCCGACAATATTTGAAAATCTCGTATTACCACCACAGTGCGCCGAAAATGTTGCTTGAGTTGTGATGGAGGGCTTAGCTAGTCTAGGAATCGAACACAGAACGCCCGGGTGGGACCAAACGCGATGCCAACTCAGTCACTGACCGGTAATAGAATTTATTGTTGTTGGCACTACTTTATGTGTGTATGAATGTTTAATTTCCGTTTTATTGTTGTAAAACCAAATTCAGTGGATAACAATGTTTGTTGTTTGTTTCTTTAAACTGTTTATTTGTCCATTGTTTTTACAGCGGTAGGTAGATATTGCATACATATTCTTTTTACTTTATTTTTTTGTGTAATGGGAACCCACCAAGGCGCTGCCTAGGTATATATGGGTAATATATTGTACATCCAAAGTAATGGCATGTAATAGGATCAAATATTATTTTTTAAGTTATAATAATATATACTATACTAATAATAATATACGAGTATACATACTAGTTTTTTGCAGATACTTTGTAAAACTAATTACACGCACTTACAAAAACATAATAATAATCATGCATTAATGTTTAATAAAAAATACGATAATAAGCAAGTATGTAAGTTTTGAGGTTATGGTATACATACCGGTATATGTTTGACGGGTCAGTGGCTGAGTTGGCATCGCGTTCGGCTCCCACACTGCCGTAGCTTGATCGATTCCTCAGCTGACTAAGTATTCCATCATAACACAAGCAACGTTTTTCGCTTTCTGTGATGATAGTACGAGATTT
Source organism: Limnephilus lunatus (assembly GCA_917563855.2). Lineage (NCBI taxonomy): Eukaryota > Metazoa > Arthropoda > Insecta > Trichoptera > Limnephilidae > Limnephilus > Limnephilus lunatus. The sequence goes on from OU830604.1 coordinate 39,801,292, forward strand.
TCAAATATTGCCAGGCTTTCATAAAATAAAAATATTAATGTTTAATTAACGAAAGATTTTTTAAATATTTATATTGAGGGATCAGTAGGATTTATCAGACCAGTTAGGATTTCATCAGAGCCGAACCCTCTGATATGAAAATATCTGGAGTCGGTGAAATATTTTCCCATTATGTTTCTGGTGGATTGACGTATTGTTCTTGCATTGTTTTGTATTTATTATACTTATATGGTGCACTTACATTGCGTGAATTTACTAGATAATCGTTTGTGGAAAAGTGTGTGGAAGGGTTTAGTCTTTCATTTGGGAAAGATTTAACCCGGACATAAAATCTGGAGCACCAAATAAAAAACGTCACATACTCAGAACATTGAAATGTGTTTCTATGATCTGAGGTAGTATTTATTATAATTTGAAGGTTCAAGAAGTTTTATAGGAACTAGATCAAACTGAAAGAAAAATTTGTTTGCGACATGTAATGTTATAGTTAATTACAATGACATTAATACTGGACGCGGGGTAGAAATCTCAAAGTGGGAAGCCAAACACAAGACGATTGTAGCTGTCTCTATTTCTAGTACTTTAGTACTAAACTGCTACGCGTTGAGTGAGGTCGTGTCTTACCAGTAAGTAAATTGCATTGCAAAGCGCCAAAATGCCCTCCCGTGTGATGAGAAAATGCTTAAATTACACGGCAAATAGTCGTAAAGGCGAAAGAATAACACTTCATTTGTAAGTACACGCAAATTACTTATTATTATCAATTATTATAAATATTTAAATTAATTTTCATTCATTCCTTCCCTTTCCATTGCGTAACCGAGTGAGAGTATCTTGTTATCTCAGTCACACCAATAGGTCACACCCGTGATGTGACAGCAGTATTCGGCGAAGAAATTAATAAGCCGCCCTACCATATATCTATGACATTCACACACGTACATTCTTTGACTGTCTATCTTTATCACACAGGAATAAAGTTTTGAATTTAGAAATTATACTGAAAACCGCTGAAAACAAAAGAGTGTTGCTTGCTTTCCACATTATATTGTGAGTATGTGAGACTATGGCGAGTCTATTTATAATATATAACGTCATTGGTTAATTAGCAATTTGTAAACTTTGATGCAAATTACTAAAATATAATTAATAACTAAACATTGTGGTAAAAAGTTCCCCAAATTGTCAATAATTTTGTTAAAAAAAAATCGCAACGAAATTGGATTTTAAAGTGAATACGATACTAGAAATTTGATAAATTTCAAGATACCATTAAAAAAATTAATATAATCTAAAATCAAAATGCTCAATTCTGGAAGCTTGTCCGGTCAACGACAAGCAGACATTTAGTCAACAGCGTCTGGAAAATTAAATATTAGCCATAATTCACTTTGCAGATTAATGGATTAAGAATGTAGGTACATAATTCGCTGACTTTTCTCTAACCCTGCTGCTCCGTGGCACGCGGACCGATAAGGCTTCGGCGCTGGAGATTTACAGGATTAGAAATTCTTTATTTATAATTGATGGGTGATCAGTACGGCAGTGAAAAGTTTATTGAACGCTCAAATAACGATTAAGCATTTCCTGACTAAGTACCTTGACATGGCTGGGTGCATAAGGTCTGTCTGTGATAAATTAATAAAATGAATGTTGAATATTTCCTCCGAGGGAAATATTCAAGCTAAATGTCATATGGCGTAAAACATGCAAATTTTATTAACTTGAATCCGTATGAGATCCAAATACGATCATAAAATATAAGTTGAAATTCCCGGTGTTGCCAAGGCTTTAGGCAGAGTTTTTTCGAAATCATATATAGACTATTTATTGTTATCAAGTTTAATTTGTAGAACTCCATTTTAATTTTTTATTTATTTTATATATTCAATAATTTTATTAGTAAATTAATAAAGACAGTTTATTTATAAACAAGTTCTGCTGGTAATTATTATTACGCGTGACAGCTGTTTCGCCTTCTGAGGGCATTATCAAACTGTATCATATATAGACAGTCATAATTTTCTAATTATCTAATTCTGCTTTAAGATGAAGCCATGCGAAATAATGCAAAATCATACAAAATCATGTATTTTTGTTTTGAAAATTTGATCGCTTAGAAGTATTATAGATGCTTCAATTAAATAATGCGTGTAGAACATATATTGGCCTTTAAAAATGTCGGTAATTTAAAAAAATATATTAATAAGCCTAGGAAAAAATAATGTATTATAAATATGCATTTTCTCGTTGTTATTTTTGACATTAATCAATACGGTTGGCACACGACGAATTTGTATTTTTAAAGTAAATCTTATACCATCGGCATAAGAACCATGCACTTGGCAGTTGGCACACCCATTTCGTATCGGTTACGCCCCGCTTGCGATGGGGAATAGACGTCCTAGACTCCGCGTCAAATCAATTTTTAATGCAATGAATCCTTGTTATCGCAATAAACAATGCGTGAAAAAGGAGTTATTATTTTTACAAGCCATTACGAAATCAACCTGTAAAAAAAATTTGTCAAATACCTTTTCCAATCTTTCCAAAAGCTTTTTCTCGAGTATTTTTAAACTCCTCCCAAAATGAGGCGTGTATTCCGATTTCGATTTTTTCCTGGACTACTAGGTATTTGAATTTTCGCTATCAAATAAATCTCCATAGTAACCTAAACAAATAACAAAATGACAGCCCACGTCAAACATTTACTTAGCAACACGCTTTGCCAATAAACGTAACATATAATAAATAATTTCATAACGCCACAGCTTATTCATAACGCCAGAACTTACCAATATATATTCCCTGTATTACTCGCAAATAATGTAGCTTTCGATTAGTGAAAGAATTTTCATATTCCATTCGGTATTTATTTCGTGAAAGAGTAAGACACATCCATCCATACAAACATTCGCATTTATAATATTTGTAAGATTTAATGGCTACCACTTAAGACTAACTTTTGAAATAACATGACATTATATTGAAGAAAGAATAAAAGGGATTTTTAATGTTGTAATCCCAAAGATTTATACTTAAATCACGAACCGCCACTAGGTGGAACACCCTACAACATTGACCACGCATAAATTACTTGTTTCATTCATACCATGTACACATTTTATCAAACATACCTCTACTCTCATGTATCTATTGTGTTATTCCGATACGTAACATGACCTACCCTACTTTATTCCTTATCTAACTAGGCATACATGGCAATACTTGAAGAAACATCATTTTTAAAAATATCAACGCTTACACACAAATTAAAAGAAAAGAAAATATTTTAGAGATTTATTTTTTAAGCAGAACAATCACACGTGCAACAGAGCATATGAATCAAGGTATACCATAACTATCACGTTTGATTGAGAAAATCAATTATTGGCAAGCTACGCAATAATATTACACCTACATAAAAAAACTCGGTAAAGCAAAAACAGGAGATTTTACGGAAATAAACCAACGCACATAAACTACGATTTAACAACAAAAAATAATCATTGAAACCAAAAGTATTGAAGCAAAAAAATATCAAAAATTTCATAAAAAAATATCCTTCATTAGATGCGTCCCAACACCGCACAGCACGCATCACAAGAGTTAAGACAATAATCGAGCGGTAAATATTCGAGTATATTATTATTAGACATAGTCAAAAAAAAATCGCACACTTTATTTGCCCTATAATAATAACAATAGTTTATTACAAAAAGTATGCAGGGGTAGTGCAATGCAGTACATTCCATATTTCAAAATAACAAAAAGAAATTAGAAAAATAATAAATACACATAAAATAATTAAAACGAATAAGCATTAAAAATGAAAGTGAACAAAAAAGAAAAGTATACATAAATATATATTAAACACAAATATTAATGTAAGCAGCCATTTACGAAAGATATTTGACAGTCTCCCGTCTCCATGGGATCAGGGGGACTCCATCCAGGCAGTCAGGCATCTGGCGGTGATGATTGTATTCTGTGATTGGCGTAGTCTGCGGCAAGCGTTCCATTTGGTGGCGGAGAAGGTGTGCACTCATTCCTCCATTTCCGTAGCGCTGCAGTATCTCGGCAGGCGGAATATTTGACGATAGGCATTATTGTAGGCAACTTTTAGCTTATACCATTGGGATGCAGCGTATTCTACCTTTTGACCGCAATATTTTTTTGTTGGTTGGGGAATACCTCGAACGCTAACGGTGCGGTGGGTGCGCTTACTGAAAAAGCCCTACAGATTGGTTTGATGTAAGATTTAATTCCAACCACCGGCGTAATAATAAACGCACGATTTTTTTTAACCCAATTATTTCAGGAAATCGAGTTTTTCATAACAACAATATATCGCTTTTTTACTTAAAAAAAATGTGAACAAAAAATGAGAAACAAACGCTATGAATCAGCTTTTAGTAAACTGATAAGACATGTTAGTAACTAACTACCAAATCTGAGCAGAGGATACACCGCAACTTAGCTCTATCAATCTTTGCTTCATTAACATTCATACATTACAAACATTACATTACATACAATTCATTGGTTAAATTATTAGCTGAAAAAAATTTATACAAAGAAAGGCATAATATTCCATACTTTTATCAGAGTCTCAAAGTTCTTTCAGTGAGAGCAATTCAGTGGTACAAAATTATATTTCAGCACATAAATAATCCTTTATATATTAACAGGCTGGAACACAACCATAATACTCGTTTTAACTTTAATGAAGGGCTAATTGTACCTAAGTATACAAATAAATATTGACAAAGAACGTTAAATTACATGATTCCCAGTTGTTTAAATATGTTACCTGCTGAAATTAAAAACTGTGCTCAAAACAAACAATTGATGAATTTACTGAAGACTTGGCTTACGGAAAGAATTAATTTGTATTAGCTTACAATGACATATTATTCAAAAGACTTTAAAAATGTTATTTATGTTTTCAAAAATTTAATTTTATCTATATTTCTGTAAAAAATTAAATTTTATTTTATATAATTGTAAAAATGTAACTATTAAATCACTATTATAAGATCTTTAACGTAAAGAACCCGTTAGACAAACTGCTAAAAAGTAGTTTATCGGGACTTTTTGTCTTGTATTTGTAAAGTGTATAAAATAAATAAATTAAAAAAAAAAAAAAAAACATAATTTCGCACAAACTCTGATTATTTACATTGCATTATATCCCGAACTTCATCATTTATGTCATGCATGGTTTCACCAACTATAGTACATACGTACACAACCTTAGAGTATACACACTTAAATAAAATACTAATTTCGTTTGAGTCTGTAACTCGGGTCCAATGAACTTTTGCTTTGAATTTATGTTACATTTCTAAATTTGAGGTGTTTGTTTGGAGAATTCCTACTTTAGAATTTGCTACTTATAATAGTGGAATATCTTTGGCCGTGTTTACAGGAAGTAACGCCTCCATGACTATCCCGTAAAATAATAATTATGTCCACGTATGTATATTTTTATGTAACAGCGTTATTAGATACGTCCACAAAATGAAGCACTAAATGGCACAATTGAAGTTCAGATATGTGAAGTCGGGTCTCCTCCTACCGAAAGCATGAACATTTGCTTACGCATTAGGTACTATAAATATTGGCAATCTTTACACATTTTTGTATGCATGCAGTAAGGCCACGCACCCATTGCCAATTTTTATAGTAAGCATATGTAAGCAAATGTTCATGTTTTCGGTCGGAGCTGAGCTTGAATTGTCACATTTAGTATTAAGTAGGGGCACATATTCTTCTTACTAATACAAGAAAGTCTTTAATAAATTTACTACCATTCTATCTGAAATCATTATCAAGTGAATTTTCATGTGAAAACACTTCCGCAAAAATATAATCTAATTAACATTTAAAAATAAGTATCAAGATGTGTACATAAAACTTGATTAATATATTATTTGTTTTAAACTGATTATACAAGTAGGTACCTACACCTACACACAACAGCGTTAACATAAAACGAAATAGACATTGATAATAAACGGCATTTTTTGATAAATTTTTGATCTTATCGAGTTTATTTTATTATCTTTGTTTGAGTTAGTTTGTCTGTAAACACAAAGTTGTTCACAAAATTTTTTTTTAAAGTGAAGCTGAATGTAGTAGAGGACCAGAAGGAGGGGGGCAAGAGTAAGATGGATTATTACTTGGCTATTCAGATCTGGTTCGATTCTAAATTATTACTAAGATTATCTTCCAGTCTGGCGTATTTTAGAAAAAAATAATTTCAGCAAAATAAATTATTAATTCATAAATTGTGTTTACACAGAAGATGTGAAAATTATAAAATATCATTGAAAAGGAAGATAATACTAATAAATCTAAACGAAACATAAAACAGAACGTGAATTTTTTTTGTCTTGCAGTGACACAGCGCCTTAACTAACTTGGCCATTGGTATCTATATTTTTCTATCTGTCATATTTGTCGATCTAAAATTTTAAATTCAAAAATTATTTATTTACGCCCTTTTTCGGGGCTTTTACATAAGAAATTAACAAATTTACAAATTAAATATAATAAAAAAATAAAAATAAAAAAAACAAACAAAGTATGTATGTAAATATTTAATATACCAACATATAATTTATCTTTTTTATCTTTCTACATACATATATATATTTGTTTAAATACACACATTTCTTTTGGAACAAACATAATATGTGATTTACCCGCCTCGGAACAGACTTTGTCTAGTGAGGCGGGTAAAAGAAAAGAAAACAATGTAAATAACCATGAAACTAAATAAACGCCCGGGTTGCCGGCACTGAAACTGAAACTGAAAATAAAATATAAATACTTTATATTTCATTTACAAAGAAATATAATATGTATATATTTCTTTTACAAAGAAATATTAAGTATTTATTGTACGTAACTGAACTGCCTCAGTAACAGTATTTTGTATTTGTTTAAAGATAAATTGAAGATGTCCACTGACTTGGTATAATTATTTCCCTCCATTAGTATTCTGGGTAAAGAGGAAAACATATGGTAGTTAGTTCCAGAATTTCTGCACTGAAATAAATCCTGACTTCTAGTATTACGCAGTGGAATTCGGAAGCTTATCCATTCAAGCAATGCCGGACTATCAACTACATTATTTAGGATTTTATACAGAAATCAAAGTCAGTGAAAATTCTTCTGTCTGACAATTTAAGCATATTCATATCATTTAAAATAGTGTTGTAGTTCAACATAACTGCTGCAATACCGATTTTTAAATTTAGAAAACGTAAAAATTCCTTTTATCTGTCAACAGCTTGTACATGTAGGTATATTATAATATGGGTTCCAGACGGGAGAATTGTACTCAAGTTGACTTCTAACATATGCAAAACATAACAGTTTAATACACTTCGTGTTGTTAAAATTTCTAGTTAACCTAGTTATAAATCCCAACATTTTTAAGTCCTTATTAGAGATTTCTGTAATGTGGTTAACAAAAATTAACAATATTGTTAACATCAACAAATTTCGCTGTGTCCCGGTAAGATAAGAGATCCAGGATTTAATCCTATTTGCGACCGTTACCATTTTTTTGTTGTGTCTTATTTTGTTTCGTTTAGATTTATAGATGTATTAGTATTATTTTCTTCTTCAGTGATTTATTACATTGATTGGTATAATAAGTAATTAGTTATTCCAATGAAAAATTAATTAGAAAAATACATTATGACATATCCTATGAAGACATTTCCTTAAACGAAGTTATAATATGACAGTTACGATTAACAACTACAAGTAAAATATCATTTGCCAATAGTCTCTACCAAAATATTTGTAATTGGGGAAAAATGTTAAGTGCTTAAAAATAAAAAGGTATTTTAAGTCATTTAAACCTTGAAAAGATATAATAATTATAACGTCATAGAAATCAATATCTACGTTGGAAAGCTAATTATAGTTAATTATAATAAGCTAATTATATTTCTTCTAAGTCATGGCTTTACAGAAATAAACATTAATTCTCGTGTCTTTTGTGCAATATCATTTTCGAGTTTATATTCACTTAGTTTCTGACAAGAAAATAATTTAAACCATTCGCACTCTTGGTGGTTAAACAAAAGATTCACTCATCGGTTTCAAAATTTATTCGTCTCACAAAAGAAGAAAGGTCCTTTTGTAGGTACCAACCTACCTACCTGATTTTTTTAGTGCTAAGCTCATCGCGTGCTGGCAGGTGGCAGGTATATTGACCATGGATTTTGCTATTTATTATATAAAATCTTCAAAATATTAATTTTCATTGGATTAACTTTTGATGATTATACTTAGATATCAATATAAAATATATTTGAAGAAGAAAATAATTAAAGCTCACAAGAAACCGATTAAGGCACCAAAAAAAAGTGTGTGCGATTCGCAATTATAACGCTTGACTTGAATTATAACAATTGACTCTCCTAGAACGGGAGAATCCTAGTTGGACAGTCAACACTTCTTTGTATTCTTGTAACAAAATTGTTACAAGAATACAATCTGATGTATTCTTTGTAACAAAAACAAATAAATAAATAAATAAAAATAAATAAACGCGGTAGAAGTGAAAGCTTCAGAAAACTAAATTAGATAGGAGTGGAGAGGCTACGAAGTAGCGTTCATATAGGAGACCGACAGGCTACGAATCACCGCAAAAAGAGGTGATCGATTATTTACGAAGCACTGCACAAATAGGATATCGATTATTGCATCTCATTCTCTCGCAGGATAAATCCTAAAGATGTAGTGTCGCTTTTTCAAATCACAACAGTGCTAAAGAAGTTTCCATTTCAATAAAAACTTTCTTTTTATACTTTTTTGATGGTTATTCCCATCAGTGAAATAAAAAGATAACGGTCCCGGTAAGACAAAAGATCCTTGGTTCGATTTCCAATTGCAACCGTTACCTTTTTTATTTTTCTGGGTCTTGTTAGGTTTCATATTTCGTTTAGATTTATTATTATTATCTTCTTTTCAAAATATGTTTAACTTTCGTAACTAATAAGTATGTATTTTTTAAAATTGTGAATATTTGTAAAATCAGTAAATAATAATTGGTCATTTGAACACAAATACCGACTCGTTTAAAATGGGCTCCGAAGATATCCCGAAGAACCCTCTACTTGGTTAACTAAGGGCAACCCTTATAATGTTTAGGAATCTACATAAAAAACCGTATCCGAATGTTACTGGTATTTTCTAATTAACCGGTCTTTAATTCTTTACAATGAATATTGTCAAATTTGTACTAGGAATTGAATGATGTATAGGATTTTGTCGAAAATCAAGTTGTTCCGTTGTTGGCAGTTTTGCACCATCTGCCAAGCTCAAAGTGATCGATTTCAATTTAAATAGTGGAGATAGTAATTATGGGCTGTCACGGGACATATTCAAGGCTTGAGTATTGCCTACAAAAGAAATGTCTCATTTTGATCTATTTGTTTTCCATATGAGGTAGAGAGACGAAATATCTCATTCCATGGTAATTTGTTTACTTTTGGCAGAATATTAAATATAATTTGTACAATTTGTTTTGGTAAATATTCTCCTAAACTTTACACTATTATTACGTTCAGATTTTGGAAATTACACTACGTATCAACTAAATTCCTTCAAGAAACGACTAATTAGGTTTGGATAGATGGCATTTATATTCAAAGTTCAAAATTTCCTGTATAAAAACAATCCCTTTTCCGCTATGATTTTTTTTTGTATTAAATGATGTCATCAGCGTAAGTTTTGTTTCAATCAAAATTATAACCTAAAAACTTCTGTATAAATTTAAATTGTTGTATCTTGTTATAATTATTGAAAAGAAGTGTATTCCATAATCTGTGCCTAAAAGTGCTGCGGTTAGGGGAATAATTAATATTAAGAAAATCTTATTGTTTGTATGTAAACAAATCTCATAAACGTTGTGGATAGTGTGATTTCTGCAAATATCTTTAGTAAATTTAGTTTCGGTTATATTTATTGTGATTCTAGTTTGAAGTAAAAGTGGAAATGCATTATACATGAAGTGAGATTGTCTGGATAGAGGGCACAAACGCGCTGATTATTCGTGAATGTGTCTGCGTGCATGGGATAAAAAAGAATCACGAATAGTAAACAGTGTAACTTACCCCGAGGCCGGTGCCGAATCCCAGGAAGGACAGCTTCCTTATCCCTTTGCGGTTACTCATCCTGCTCGATGAACTGAACCAAAAATAATTTAAAACACTTCACAAAACACCGGTTTAAAACCTAATTCGAAGCGACTTCACACTCCGGCGCCCGATACATTGGGGATTGCGGTCGGGTATAAACGCGACTGGCCGGTAGCGTTGCGCGTACCGGAATGGTAAATGGTGCGAACAGCGAACACAGAGGGGATACAGCGATAGAGGATAGTGGATGCTCACCCGGCCAGCGGTGGACCAACTGCAAACCGCAAGAAACTGACAACTGAGAACTGACTGAACACTGAACGCTGGCCCGTGCGGGACAACAGACTATTACTACTACTCCACTCTAGTCACTAGCCGCTATCACTGCAAAGTGCACAAACACTAAGTTGTTACTGTTATTGCCCACACGACCTTTATCACTGCGATAGGGCCAGCAGCAATCCACATTTGGCGAATATGAGACATAAGGTTTATCTTCAGTTGTCCGTTTTTAATGGTCCGTCAAAAAAGTTACAAGTCGATACCTGCGTAAAACATGCATTGCCCTAGTTTGTTTTTATTATTTTTCGAAGTACAATTCCGTTAAGAGGAATATAAACGCTAGAAATATTTCGATTCTCGTGCCTGCAAAATTTGCAATCGAGCGTCTTATTTGAGCGAGGCAAGTAAGCGAAAAAGTGGTTTTTATTTATTTTGTCCATAATTTTATAAGAGTGAAAAAAAGTTAGAACATAGAAAACCTCAAAAATGGTCTTAGCCATAAAAGGGTATTTTTATAAAAATGTTTCTTGTATTACTTCATAGTTAAGTCATGAAAAAACATTTTTTTTGTGGTTTACGCTTATTTTTTTATTATGTAAATAATAATTTTATTGTAATTCCGTTACATAGCAAACCTAGTAAAAGCTTCAATTTATCCGTAGCATATTTTGTGATGTTCATACTGTAAGCCAATTCGTCGTAAAGATTAATCTAAATAGTATCTAAATAGGATTTCACGTATAACTTCACGTTAAACCGCAATTAAGCAGTTCATCAACAGGATGTTAATGTTCAATTACAATGTGTACAATCATGGATATTAATGCTCAATTACAAAGATTGTTCAATTGCAATGTTTGTTCAATTAAAATACATAATATTATTACTAATTATAAGATAACTGTACCTATTGTCACAATTACCACACATGACTTAGGGTTAAAGAATCTCTATTTAGTAACCATGTTTTTAGCACATATCCCTGGTGAATCGATTTTTTAAATATTAATTGGTAACATGTTAAATATTTTGAGCACTTTATGTTTCAGGGTTCGCTGTCCGTATTCATTGTTATATTTTCGAAAAAGCATTCCTTCATTCTTTGTGAACCTAGTATTATGTTCATGTTTGACTTTTCTGTTATATTCAGATACAGATGTAAGCAGAATCAATATTTTGTACCATAATAAGGCTTGCACCGGTAAGATAGTTACATTCCGATACTAGTAGCCATAGATTTTTGTACTGCTTGTAGGTTGTTTTAATTAGTTTTGCAAGAGTGTCCCCAAGTGGTTATTCCATACCGGCAAGTTGATACTGTGAGTGAAGAGTAAATATTTTTTTAAATGTTCACCGGAACGAAACATTTCAGTTTATACAGCCGGCACAATCGCCCTCACCCTTTTACAATTTTTATGAGAACGATTAATTTTTTATAACCTAGAGAGGCTCATCAATGAATTATTTAAGTCCCAGAGATCTTTTTGGGGGATATTTCTCTAAGCCTGTCACTGACGAACTCATAAAAGTCATGCTATTTCGTTTTTTAATTTTTAACATCAACGGTATAAATATACCACAAACTATAATTGCGTGTCTAACAAGCATTATGAGCAAAATAGTAAAAATAATTTTAAAAAGTAACAATAAATCGAATTTGTACTAGCATTTAAAAGCTTACTCTAGAGTCCTAGAGGCTTCCAAAATCTTTTATTTTTTATTTTTTATTATTTATTCAGTTAGTTTATACTACATGAATATAAACTAATAAGCACAATGTAACATTTCATTTGATAATTTAAATATTTTTACAGTAAGCATAACATTTCTTTTTAAATACATTCATTATTTCTTCATACTTTCAGGCATTTCATCATACATCTTTAGTCCTCTATACATTAGGCAGTTCTGTGATTTTGATTTCTTCATTTGTGGCAATCGAACTCTGTTTATATTTCTTGTTTCATAATTATGTACGTCTCTATTAAAAACAATTTCATCCTTAAAGTATTTTGGCATTTGGTTTTTCATAATTTTATGCACAAAAATTAACACATTAAATAGTAGCCTTTTTTATTGGAATCCAATTTAGCTCCTCTCTCATTTGATTAATCCTTGCGTATTTGCCTTTTCCCAGTACACATCTCATAGCTCTGTTCTGTGTAAATTCTAGTTTGTTTATATTTCCTTCATTGGCCAAATATAACATCGTAGAGCATTAATCAAAATGTGGAGCAACAATAGTTTTATAAATGAACTCCGTAGTGTTTCTATTTAATTTATGTCTAAGTCTTCTAATAAAATATACCTTTTTGACACCTTTTTTAGCAAATATTCAAAGTTTGCTGTGAAAGTCAGTTTTGAATCGAGTATTACACCCAGGTATTTGATTTCATTTACTTTTCCAATTTTTTTCACCATTAATTGTCAAATTTAACCATGTGTTACGCTTTTTATTGCCTATTTCCATATATTTTGTTTTGTTTATATTTTGTAGGTCTTCGTTTTTTTTTTAATTGCATCTATATAATCTTCACACGAAATATAGATTAAGGTATCGTCTGCAAATAGTCTAATTTTGCAATTTTTAATAGTTTTAATAATATCATTTATGTACATTATAAATAGAATTGAGAGTTTGGATCCAAATTAGAAGAAAATTATCACACGGCAAATAAGGTTTTCTGGCAAACAATACGACGACTTCGTAAGGGAGACGCAATTGCAACCAGATGCATAAAAGATGAGGCAGGGAACCTATTGAGGTAGGAAAATGAAATTCTCAGTAGATGGAAAGAATACTTTGAGAAGCTGCTGAACGCCCCCCAGACAGGAACCCAAGAAGAGCTAAATAGCATTCAAACAGACGAAGAGGGCGAAAATTCGTTGGAAGAAGTAAAACTGGCAATTAAGTCCCTTAAAAGGGGAAAAGCAGCCGGCGTAGATGAAATAAGGCCAGAAATGTTAAAAGCTATGGGCAACCAAGGCCTAAGGTGGTTAACGCGAGTTTTCTCAGTGGCTTGGAGAACGGGTAAGACACCAAAAGCCTGGAGGACAGGAATTGTAGTCCCAATATTTAAAAAAGACCAGAAACTGTGCTCCAACTATCGAGGAATAACTTTTCTCAGTCAACCAGGAAAAGTTAACGCTAGGATCCTGGAAAAAGATGTCGAAGAGCGACAGAGAACAAGATTCAAGAAGAACAGTGCGGCTTCAGACAAGGTAGAGGCACCACGGATCAGCTCTTTACACTACAATTGACCATACAAAAATGTTGGGAATACGGTAAGCCATCATATGTTGGATTTATCGATCTAGAGAAAGCATATGACTTAGTACCGCGGCAACTACTGTGGGAGGTGCTTAAAGAATACGCAGTTGAAAGCAACTTGCTAAAAGGCATAGCATCTCTGAATGAAAATAGTAGCAGTAGGGTCCGTATAAACGGTCAAGTTTCGGAAGAATTTGAAGTGGAAATCGGCCTCAGACAAGGGTGCCCTATGTCGCCAATCGTCTTCACTATATTTATGGACCGAATCAGCCGAAAAAGCCAAACACCGGATGCAGCCCTGGTAGACAGTACTAGAATCAGCTCCCTACTATTTGCTGACGACATCGCGAGATTAACGACATCACAGGAGGGACTACAAGAGTGGATTAACCGTTTCAACGAAGAGTGCACGGCGGCGGGAATGAAGATGAGTACCTCAAAAACGGAGGTGATGGTTGTAGGAAGGGACCAAACTCAGTGCAACATACTCGCTAATGGGACTCAGTTGAAACAGGCGGACAGGTTCAAATACCTTGGGGTCGAGTTCTCTAGCGATGGTCGGCAAGACGGAGAAATTGATAGAAGAATATGTGCGGCAAGCAGTGTATTGCGTCCTCTCTACAGCTCAGTAATAAGAAAAGCCGAGCTTAGCACCAAGACAAAGATGGCAGTGTTTAAAACAGTATACCGCCCAACGCTCACTTACGGCCACCAGACTTGGATGCTAAATGAACGAACACGCTCCAGAGTCCAAGCTGCCGAAATGAGATACTTGAGATGAGTGGCAGGAGTTACGAAATGGGATCATATAAGAAACTCGACAATCCGAGATGATCTAAACATTGAACCACTGCTACTCTTCATAAAATCACAATTGAGGTGGCTTGGGCATGTACTAAGAATGTCTGATGACCGAATTCCGAGGAAAATACTGAGTGCGATTCCAGAGGGAAGACGTCCAGTGGGCTGCCCCAGACACAGTTGGGCGAGGCAACTCCAGAAACTGTGTGAGGAGAGGATGGGTCTACAATGGACAGAGGCCGAACAATCAGCACAAGACAGGGACTTATGGAGGAGCCTTGTCGATGCAATGGGTCCCCGACCCGAATAGGACAAGGGGAAGAAGATGTATGTATGTATAAATAGAATTGGACCTAATACCGACCCTTTCGGAACACCAAGGTTGTTTTCTATCGGTTCTGATTCTGAGCTTTCAACTTTCGTTACCTGTTTTCTTTCCTGGAGATATTCTTTTGCAAGAGAGTGTACAAAAGTGTTTCCCGCTAAAACTCGGAAACGAATCCCGGTACGATCAAGGGAGTTAGATGATGTGGTAACCCTCTATCCCCTTCCATGAAGAAGGTTCTCGGACATCGATCAATTGTTTTTGGACCATTTGAAGCCTTTTTTGTTTGGGTAGGGCTACCCATTGGTATGGGTATATAAAGCAAGATCTGCTGTGGGTTCGAATTTCAGTACAATCTCAAATTAACTCCTTGAGCAAAGCAGAGTAAATTTAAAAACAAAATAGATTGACTGATATAAATTTTAATGTTAAACAGAATCACCTATATAGTCAAAACGTGAATAAAAATTAAACAGAAGATTACATGTACTTATATACACTCGTAGTTAGAATTTTGATAAGTTGATTGTTTACAGCGCTGTGAGTATTTACTAAAGTGAAATGTATATTTAATTTATTTTCTATAAATATTTACCCTATTTACTGCAGTGCCACTGAGATGTTTGAAGAAGGGCGCTGTCCCGGATTCCGAGCAATCAGAAAACGGATCCCCAGCCACAGAACGCGATTAGCCACGAGCGAAAACCCTCTTGTCATGGCTGCACTGCACTTCTGGCATGGTCCCATTTACAAGCGATGGAGCCAATTCCTGATGTCATACATTTCTAAAAGGTTTACATAATTTTCATTTCTCTTTCATTATTGTTATAAAATTTATAATAGAACAACTCTATTTTTATAACTTTTGAAGATTATTCCCATTAATGTAATATATCAATTGAAGAAGAAGATGACACTAGTAATAATTATCTAAATTAAAATATAAAAGAGAACAAAACACAGAAAAAACGAGTGTGCTTTAGACCACACAACTGAAGTAAAAGTTGATTAAAGTTCTGCTCCATCTATATGATAGGAAGAGAGAAATACAATGTGTGCTCACACCTCTCTCTCTTGCCCTTACAGTAATAAACGAAACGTAACTCTCTCTCTTTCTATCTTCACTAACTTACAACTCCCTCTCAACTTCCGTTCGCCTCGCCCGATCACACTTTTCGTAACGCTCTCGTCATGCAATCACCAGCTTACTCCCCAAGTCAAGCGTGCTTCAAGAAGTTGTACTTCAAAAATATATGGAAAGAATTCTCATCTTTTGAAAGAGCTGCAGCAATATTGCGATAAGTATAATATTAAATAGTGAGTGAATTCCAAAAAATTGAAAATTCGCAAATGTCAATGCTGATTGTTTTGCTTTTGTTCTTAAACATGTAATGCTGCCCCTCTTTCTTACACACTAAATGTCAACAGTCGAAAATGTGACAGACAGTGAACGTATGTCTACACCCCTCCAAAGGAAAAATACAATAATTATAATAAAGCTCCCTTATACGTATAACGAAAATGAAACGCAACTCCCATTAGTGAGTGCAAAAGTAAGTTATTGATTTTGAGGCGGTACAAAGTTCGCCGGGTCAGCTGGTTGATAATAAAACATGTAACATGGTCTTTGGTCATTGATCATCGAGCATAACGGCCCTTGCAATGGTCGAGTGGCTCAGCTCTCCACTCAATGAGCGAAGGATGCGGATGATGCAGCGACCTCCCTGATGGACGAACCTTTAATATTACTGAACTTATTTAATTTAACTTTTACTTTTTTACATGATGTTTTTGTATTTTTTTAGGTATTATCATTAGGTATCTACCTAGATACCCATTTAAATTTTTTTGTAGTGAAAACTTCTTTAACACCGTTGTGATTCGAAATTCGATGAATTTTAAAAAGCGACACTAAAAAGAGACAAACATATACATCTTTACGATTTAGCCTGCGAGAGAATGATATAGACTAATTGGTCTCCACTTTGTGCGGTGCTCGTGTGATTAAGCACTCCGTCTTGTTCAGCACGGTAATTTTTTTTTTAAAGTCAAAACTTCTTTAGCACCGTTGTGATTCGAAACTCGAAGAGATATAGAAAAAATCTACCTTCACATTGAAAAAATAAGTGCTTCATAGTCCCCACTCTTGTCTATTTTATTTTTATGAAGGTTTCACTTCTACAGCGTGTGAATTACACACTCCTTTTTTTAATTTGGAAGATATCATACCTATATACATGATTAGTTATATATTTCACTCTTGCCGAATAAGACAAAGCAATTTAGAAGAAAAAAAAATACCTACCTATGCTTCTTTACCAAAAATAAAGTTGAAAATGGCACGTGTACGTACATAATTCGGAAAATGTAAATGCTAGACAGAATACTTTGTTACCTCCTGTCTACTTTATTTAATCAAATGTTCAATGGAGTGTTTGGTTGTCTGAAGCATAATATTTATTTTGGGACATTTTCCAAGATCAAGTACAAATTTATTACTTGAAAACATGTATTACGATGAATTGTTTACTTACTTATTATATTAACCTTATTCTTATCCTTGACCGCATTTTGCGGTGCATTGTAAATAATAACATAATCGTAAATAAAAGATTTTTAACTAGCGTTAAAAAAAGTTCAAGTTCCAAAAAACAACAGTTTTTCAAGCATTTTAAAGGGTTGGTGCGCGTAATAAAATAATGACAAAATGTAAATAAATAAGTTCAATGTTAATTATTATTTTTAATTGGTAAACTAACTATACAATAATTATTAGCCTGAAACACTAACTAAATATACAATAATTATTAGCCTGAAACACTCATCAACATTGAAAAAATCTCCCGAGAAAAGATAAATGCCGCCGACGGGACTTGAACCCGCGTCCTTCTGATATCCGGTCAACTGCTCTACCAACTGAGCTACGTCGGCTTATCTCCCGGCTCGTCGGCTTATTTGGCGGGTGGGAGATAAGCCGACGTACGTTACATTAGAATATGGTACCCGTGCTATAAATAAATACTATATTCTCTCGCAGTCTAAATCCTATAGATGTAGGTATGTGTTAGACTCTATTTAGTGTCGCTCCGTTCCGTTTCATCGAGTTTCAAATCACAACGGTGCTGAAGAAGTTTTTACTTCAAAAAATTTCAAATGAGGAATTATACAATGTCCAATGAAACGTCAATATCACAGAGACAATTCTTTTTTCATCGAGCAGTTGGGTACAAAGGTTCGTAGAAAATGCTTTTAACAAGATTTGCTCATCGAGGGGGAAGAGCGGTGATTGGCTAAAAATTAGTGACGTGGCTTGCAATCCATGTTCCACTGGGAGATTTGAAGTAATTGCAATACAAGTGGCAGTATTTTACTTCAAGATTCGTCACGCGTTCGAAATTTTGAAAGCGAGTTTTTTTTCGATACAAGAAATTTCATTTCGATATTACTTTTTATGAAAATGAACTCATTTAGAAGGAAGAGTGATCACCCTTTCCATTTGCATTTCGGTTTTGTTTTACGGACAAAATACATTTACTGTTATTTTATTAGATATATAACTTACTGTAGCGACCATGCGAATGACGTCGAGCGTAAAATATAGAAAAGTCTGTAAAAGTATGTGAACGATTGTCTAAAATCTCCTTTACCCACCCAGTGGCGTAGCTAGCATGAGTGGCACCCTGGACGGATAACGTGGTGTCCCCCCCCAATTTGGACTAATAAAAAAAAACATTACTACCTAGCCAAACGTGTAGAAAATTGGTTCGTCCGGGTTGAGGTGGAGGGAGGTGGGGAGAAGGGGGGGGGGGGTGGCTAAAGAATGTCTTCATAAATATAGGCTGTTTTCGCCTATAAATGACCGTTAGACACAAAATTCTGCGGATTCGGGGCACTCCACGGGCCGTAGAGCTACGAAAATGTTAATAACAGACCGTGTTGAATATTCTTCGTAATTTTTTCCACGGTCGGGTGTCGCACCCCAACGGGAGGCACCGGGCGAAGCCCCCCCTTCCCCCCTAACTACGCCACAGTTTCCAAATTACAAAAATACAATAACATTGTAAATACAATTGACAATACAATTACAATTCCATGTTTTTCTGAATATTTAGAATAAAAAAAGAAAATGTAAATGTGTACACGCGTATGTACCTACGTGTGTATTTTTGTAAGGGTGTAAATGTGTATATATGTATATATTCTTTAAATAAATAAAAAATTTAAACTCCAGTAAAATCAATCGTGTTGATTGATCTTTATAAACACTATACATATATATTTTTAAAATTTTATTT
This sequence comes from Limnephilus lunatus, assembly GCA_917563855.2. Classification (NCBI taxonomy): domain Eukaryota; kingdom Metazoa; phylum Arthropoda; class Insecta; order Trichoptera; family Limnephilidae; genus Limnephilus; species Limnephilus lunatus. Next base: position 39,820,432 of record OU830604.1, read on the forward strand.
TAACTACCACCGTTATCCACATGATATAATACCACACCCAACCTTCGTGGGATTTTTTTGTTTCTTATATATATATACATTTTTATGTATTTACTTGTTAAATGTACCAAAAAACTTTGCTAAAAAAATATATATATATATTAACAATAGAAGATAATAACTCAAACGTATCAAGGGATTCAAAAAATTAACATGCACGCCACTGAATATTGTAGATTAGTACCACTTTTATCCCCCTGGGTTGAAATCGATCTAAAAACATAATTATTCAAAAATAATTTCTGTTCATTTAAAATTATCCATTCTATTATTTTCTTATTATTTTGTAAATACCTACATATAGAGATTCTTGCTTGAGAAATGTAGATACGGTACAGTTCATTATCGTATAACAACTGCGGGGTGAGAAGATAGGTTTATTTCGAAACAATTTGAACCACTATCGATGTGCACAAATACATTCAGAAGCGCGCCCTATGATTTGCCTGAATGTAGGTATGTATTAAATAGGGAGACCGGGATAGTCGGCTACTAGGGTAAATATGCATTAAATGTACTCTGAACATATCCCCTTCCTGTGCACATTCATTGCATCGCCTCCGGGTAACGCATGAGCAGTGAACAGTGTACAGTGCACAATACAGGGCTTCTCAATTTGTGGGCTCGCGATCAAATCTTGGGATGTGAAAAGTCGTCGAAGTTTGAGTTTGTGTAAATAAATAATAATACGAAAATTAAGCCGATAATGATAAGTATATTTGGTCAAAAGATTTTTTTTTTGTTTTTATATTTATATTGAGGGATCACTAGGATTTATCGTTACAGTTAGGAGATCTACCGAGCCGAACCCTCTGGTATGAAAATATCTGGAGTTGGTGAATTATTTTCCCATTTGGTCTCTGGTAAATTGATTGACGTGTTGTTCTTGTATTGTTTTGTATTTATTATACTTAAGTAGTGCACTTACATAGCGTGGATTGACTAAATGTTCATTTGTGGAAAAATGTGTGGAAGGGTTTAGTTTTTCCTGTGAGGAAGACTTAACCGGGACATAAATTCGTCAAAAATAAAAATAACAATAAGTAATAAAATAAAATACAGTTTTGTTTAAGACCACTAGATTTATTAATTTATTAACCGACCGGTTTCGCTTTACTCAAGCATCTTCAGGGTACAAATTAATACTGATTAATAAAAAATAAAATTAATAAATTAAAGATAAAATAAAATAAAAGTATTTTATTTTATTAAATATGTCAAACCACAAAGTAATTACTTTCTACAATAAGTAAATTCTAATAAAAAAAAGTTAATTAAAAAGTAAATTATACACACAGTAAGTAAATATGGATTGTAAAGTTCGAATACAGGGTTTCTATGCTGATTTAAGTAACCATTTGGGTACTTAATCCAAAATCACTCTCAGACTGATAGTCTCAGTGAGTATGTAATTGTTGACCACTTTCTTGTATAAATTCAATGTGCGTATGGTTTTTATATTTTCACTCAGCATATTATTATTAAGTAACGGAGCTTTATATGAAAAACTACCTTGTCCAAAGGATGTTTCGGTGTATACCGTCTGATACATAAAAAAAACCATTGAGTCAAAACCATTGCAAGTAACGTTTCAATTCTGAATGGTGGTCTTACACCAGGGTAATACTGAGAGTCTCATTCACTCTTGAACGTGCCGCAAATATACTTTATATTATTTGAAATTAGCTGGGGTACCCGGCTTCGCTCTGGAAGTTGATACAAGATTGATTTGACGTTCGAACACCCACGAAGAATCTTGTTTTATATACCCCTACCAATGGCAGCACCACCCATACAAAAAAGCCTTCGAATGGTCCACAATGTTCCAGAACATTCCAAAAGATTCGAGTGTTCTGGTACGTTCTACAATGGTGTTCCGGATTCCCTATTCCCGAACATTCCACAACTTTCAAGAATGTTCCGGGATGTTCTAGAATTCTCAATTCTGGACTGTTCTAGAAATTTCTAGAGGTTGAAAGTTTCAACCCTTGTATCTTCAAAATCACCATGTTCGGGTAAAAACGGGAACCATCTTCATGGATGGGGGATAGGGGGCTAGCACACCATATAACTCCCTTATATATCGTACCGGGACTCGTTTCAGAGTTTTGCTGGGAATCAATGCCGCGAACTGCAGGTCGCTAGTCGATAGCTTCACTTGACATCACTTACCCTTGACCACAGAAATCGGGAAATATATTTAATAACTCAATAATAAAAATCTACATAATAAATGGAAACCCCTGAAGTAGGTAGTTTAAAAATGTCGTGTCTACGAGTATATTATACTTTTTTTATCCTGTTAAGTTACATTTAAACACTTCGCAAAAACTTGTGTTTTTATTTTCCAAATTATATTCGCTTTTTGCGTGATGATATAACTACTTACTTCACCTTGCATGAAAAATTATTTCACAGATTAATCTACGCAAACCTTGAAGATACAAAGATAATTCATATGAGAAAGGAAACTGTACGAATAATTGACTAATTAAAGATGAGGCCAGATGGCTTTTAGTGGTTAGTGCAAACATGTTGTAGCTGTTAGTGCAATTTTAGATACTGCCTTTATGAATGCCTTTCTTCCATTAAGATTTTTCAATTCTTCCTTATTTTTAACACCTTGATTTATTATTAAATTAATAAAAACAGTTTATTTAAAACAAGTTCTGCTGGTAATTATTATTACGCGTGACAGCTGTTTCGCCTTCTGAAGGCATTATCAAACTGTTTGATAATGCCCTCAGAAGGCGAAACAGCTGTCATGCATAATAATAATTACCAGCAGAACTTGTTTATAAATAAACTGTTTTTATTAATTTAATAATAAAATTATTGAATAGATAAAAAAAATAAAAAAATAAAATAAAAAAATTATAATGGAGTTCTACAAATTAAACTTGATAACAATAAATACCTTGGTCTCCTTCAAATGATTGGTAATTTAATAATAATTAAAGATATCATTAACCACTCAACATGGTGATAAAAAAAGCGTTAACGTCAAGACAAAATCCGAACTCTCATATGAAAAATTTGAAACAAAAAAATATTCTGTCGCATTTGGGATTTGCACACAAGACATCTGCATTACCGGGGAATTTCTCTGACCGTAGAGGTAATTCTACTATATCTTCCTACATCGTTTTTAACTATATCATTCCTTGACCTAAAACAAAGTAATTTTAATTTTCTTAACGAATATTTATTGGCTGCCACCTTTATGTATGCTTGCAAGTTTGAGATTGGTTAGTATTGTCTTCACTTATTAAAGTCAATTCCCCTTAATTGGTTCACCGGTTTATTGAAGTAAAACTTCTTTACGCACGCTTTACTTAGGGAGTAAGCTAATGAATGCGTGACGAGAGCATTATGAAAAGTGTGATCGGGCGAGGCGAACGGAAGTTGAGAGGGAGATATACGTCAGTGAAGTTTTACTTCAGTCATGTGGCCTAAAGCACACTCGTTTTTTTTTTGATTTAGTGGAATTTAAATCTTCGAGTCCTCAAAAAAAAATGATGGGTAGCTGAGCAAACAAAACGCCAAAAAAAGCCAAAACGCAAGAATGAAGCAAAAACTGAAAGATTATGATCTACAATTAATTTTATTGGAACAGAATACTTTCAGTGAATGATCAGGCAATTCTCAAGGGATTAAAGAAATCTATGAAAAAAATACTTAAATTAACTACGGAACGACTGGGTTCGTATCCTCTTTGGCTCTTCCTCAAACACGAGGGGCCATGGGGCTACTGATAATCCAATTCCCTCGAATGTTCACTATCTAAATAATAATGATTCTGAGGAAGAAATTATACCAGCACCTGGTAATTCTGCTACAGTGGTCACAATCGAACAGTCTCTGAACTAAGACAATAGAAAGAGGACGAGGTTTAGCCACTCACCACATGCTGATCAAACTCGGATTTTCTCCTCTCTTGAACGATGTATGCAAATAGTTAAAATCGTGAACGACGGCACCAGTAAGGGGAGAGGGTAACCTGGGAGGGGGGAGGGTAACTCGGGAGGGATGTTCGTGGGACAGGGAAAGGGGGGGGAGTGGTGTGGGGAGAGGGAAGGTGGAGGAGGCGGAGTGCGAACGCGAGAGGGGAAGGAGATGCGGGAGGCGGAAAGGGAACTAGACGAATGAGAAAGGAGAAACAATTTCTTTATCAAATGGCATAGCATGTACCAGCAAATTTCTATTAAAGTTGACTAGATTATAGCTGCACAGACATCCATAACGGGTATAATAGATTCCGGAGTGACATCATAACCATCGTATGCTGGAATTGTGGCTGGGGAAAAAATTGTGTAATGGTAGAAGAAGAGGGGCGCCCCGAAGGCTATATGCATGTGAGACGTTGCATGAATGTTAATGAAGACAGGGTTTTTAAGTTTTAAGCCAAGACCAAACTGTTTGGTAATCCATCCTCTTTGCCTACCCCTTCGAGCAAACAGCCTGATGGTTAGTTAGTTAGTTCAGTTTAATTATAAGATAAATATATATTTGACTCAATCGTGAAAATACTGTTTTTCTCTAATTGTTTATTTTTATTAACTACTCTATATCGCCAACTTCACGTAAATAGATTATGATAGGTTTCCGTAATGTCCGAAAGTCGGTGTTTCGAGTACGATTTCGTAAAAGTGCGAAGAAACTCTTTCCATCCTCTGTGTTCTGACAAATATCACCAAACGATGTACAAAATACGATATAGAAAACTTTATCATGTCTATTCATATCAATCTAATTTAACATTACGCTGTTGGGCCTGGTGGCTGGTAGCACCACGCATACGAACTTCCTTAAGAACTTCCAACAAGCGCTGCCCTGGCCATAGAGAGAGAGAGAGAGAGTCACCTATGTAATTCGACCATGTATTCAAACAAGCCACCCTACGGCTACATCCTTCAAAATTACCTACTAATTTTATTATTAGATATTATCGGGTTATTTATTTTTAGCCGTGGACACTGGAAAAGGTTTCGTATCCGTTTTGACGAATGCTCTTCACCTTATTGGATTACCAAATGAATAAATAAAAATAAAAAAAAAATAAGTAAAGGAGAGTCCCTACTATGTTTACTGGTGCGCGATGGTTGTGTTATTTTAACTCTATTGGTAATTGGATTATCTAGAGATCGCTAGTTATTAATAGGCCTTCCGTTGATATGCTTGGTGTAACTCTAAATGAACAGCTCAGATACTGGGGTTCCATCGAACCAGAGATAAGTTAACATCTCAGAAGCTTGGCGTACTGTACAGAGCCCGCAAACACTTTAATAGTATACAACTGCCTAACTCTAATAGTATACAATTGCTAACTCTTTTTTTATTATTTATTGAGCTAGTTTATACTACATGAATATAAACTAATAAGCACAATGTAACATTTCATTTGATAAATTTAAATATTTTTACAGTAAGCATACATAATATTTCTTTTTAAATACATTCATTCTTTCTTCATTCTTCATACTTTCAGGCATTTCATCATACATCTTTAGTCCTCAATACATTAGGCAGTTCTGTGATTTTGATTTCTTCATTTGTGGCAATCGAACTGTGTTTATATTTCTTGTTTCATAATTATGTACGTCTCTATTAAAAACAATTTCATCCTTAAAGTATTTTGGCATTTGGTTTTTCATAAATTTATGCACAAAAATTAACACATTAAATAGTAGTCTTTTTTTTATTGGAATCCAATTTAGCTCCTCTCTCATTTGATTAATCCTTGCGTATTTGCTTTTTCCCAGTATACATCTCATAACTCTGTTCTGTATAACTTCTAGTTTGTTTTTGTAAACGTGTAGTTTCTTTTCTGATAGCATCCAACTGGATTATTTTCCTCAGGGCCTCCTGTGCGGAGTTAATGTAAAAAAACTTGAATAAGCATTTAAAAGCAGTGGGCAATATTTAAGATTTTTCCCACTCCTTTCATTAACTGGCGTCAGAATCGTGAAGATCGGAAAATCTATCTATTTTATCGATGGGTTTTACCTCACTATTTTGACATCATGGATAAATTTTTTTTACGGTGCTCCAGATTTTATGTCCGGGTTAAATCTTTCCCAAATGAAAGACTAAACCCTTCCACACACTTTTCCACAAATGAATATCTAGTAAATTCACGCAATGTAAGTGCACTATATAAATATAATAAATACAAAACAATTCAAGAACAATATGTCAATCCACCAGAAACATAATGGGAAAATATTTCACCGACTCCAGATATTTTCATATCAGAGGGTTCGGCTCTGATGAAATCCTAACTGGTAACATTTTTAAATTGTAACTGGTAACATTTTTATTTAATGAGTTTTAAAATCATAGAACTTCAGAAGGAGTTAAGGCAATATATATAATATATATAAAACACTAGGACAGTTAAGTCATAAATATCTCGGAGTAAATTTTTTTAATTCACTTCCTGAAAAAATCAGAAACATGAAAGGTAATATCAAAAAATTTAAAACTCACCTTAAAAATTATACCGAAAATTTGAACTGAATATAAAAAATAAAACAATTAAACCAATATAATAACAACCCTATACACACAAACCCTGCTTTTTTACGGGGGTAAATCAAATATGTACAAATATTAAATAATTAATTATTATATTAAAAAAAAAAAAAAAAAAAAAAAAAACAGTTATTTTTGAGGCACAACATATTATGGCTAGGTAGTTGAAAAGAGCTATGAAAAAAAAGTTTTTTAAGGGAAACTTGTATAGCCCCGTTTTGATTCGGAATTCGGATGAAACGGAAATGACGCATACAGCACCTGCGAAGTATCTAATTCCTATCAAGGCTCCTATTGGTTGAGATATAAAATGGAAATGACGCTGGTCTGCGCTCATTGGCGGTTTTTGATTATGACCTCACTTTTCAAGGCTCCTTGTTTCTTAATTGGTAGAGATTGTTTTGGTAAAATTTCGCTTCTACGGCGTGTTAACTGCACTCGAACTTTTTTAAGTGGGCATTTTTTAAGTTTATTTTTTATGTGAAGAAGAAGGGAACAATCAAGAATTTATTGTTATTCTCACATACATTTTCAATACTCGTAAATAGTATTATTTTTGCTATGAATAATCGGATAGGAAATAGATATCAATAATTTATAAAACTTCTAAGAAGTTAGATACTTTTACTTTTAACATTTAAAAAAAGTCAGAGTGCGCAATTCACATGCGGTAGAAGTGATACCTTCAGAAAACTACAGTAGACAAGAGTGGGGAGACTACGAATCACTTTTTTAATCAATGTGAAGAATGATTTTTTTTTCTCCATATTTTAGCCGTCGAATTCAAGTGCACTTGCTGTACATTTATACTTGTGTTTTCTTTTTCGGAGTCGCTAGATGTCGCTTTCTTTTCTTTTGCCTGTTCATTTTGGAGTGGTTTAAAGATTGGATATTAACTTTTTTTTTTTTGGATTTCGTATGATTTGACCCTTGGTTCAGTGGATGTCTGGCCGCTGAAGTGCGTCAGGCGCTTTATACCATTACACTATCGGAGGGTCAAGTGGGACCGTGTATGTATCGTACTATATTGGAACCGAGAACCCGGGAATAAATAATTTATTCCAATTCAAATTAATAAATTACTTTGTTTTTATAATTACTTTGTTAAATTTTTTTTTCTGCTATCTCGTTCTCTCCCAGTTTAAATCTTATAGATGTGTTTGTTTGTCTCTTTTTAGTTTCTGTCGCTTACTTTTCATCGAGCTTCAAATCAAGACGGTGTTAAAATTTTCTTTAAAAAAACTTTCAAATGAGAAATTATGAATTTTTTCCAAAGAAACCTCAATCACAAAGACAATTCTACTTTCATCAAGAAAGGTGGTTACAAAGAGTCGTAGAAAATGCTTTTAACAAGATTTGCTCATCAAGGGGGTAGAGCGGTGATAGGCTAAAAATTCGTGACGTAGGTAGTTTGCAGTCCATGTTCCACGGGAAATTTCAAGTAATTGCAATACAAGTGGCAGTATTTTACTTCAAGATACGTCACGCGTTCGAAATTTCGAAAGCGAGTTTTATTTCGAAAGTAGCCCAAATAAGCCAACCTTGTTAAACGCATTTTCTACGAACATTGGGTGGGTACCATCGTTTTCATTATGCAATAGGCCACTTGCAACACATTTTTTAATTTTTTTTCCGATTTAGGCAAATGTTCTAAGACCTTCTGTATTTTTTTTAATCGTATTTTTGAAATCCTGGCAATTTTTTAAAAATTGCAATCCGAAAAATTGGACCGTTTTTTATAAACCGGAAAGACGGGACATAATTTTATTGGTGCGAAAAAACGATAATTACATAGCCGAAAATCATTTTTAAAAAATAACGCTTTCCACACGAATAGCAATAAATTGTACGGGGTTCTCTTCGTAATATCTGTAAAAACACCGCCATCTTTATCGAAAAATCAAACCAAAGGATAAGTTCGCAAAGAACAAACAATAAATCTAGTAAACGTTAAACGCAAGTTCAAAAATTCGCCGGAAATCAAAGAGCTGCCATAAAAAAAAAATTTATTCAGTGTGGAATTTTACAAAATTAAGGGAACATAATCGGAGACGGGACATTTTCATGTAGTGACGTCACGAGCTAAAATACATAGTATAAAATGAAGTCACTCCCGTTGTCTGTGCGCTTAGATCTTTTAAACTATGTAACGGATTTTCATGCGGTTTTGCACCAATAGATAGAGTGATTTATAAGCATTGTGTTTCGTTAGCCACAGCAACATGCAGCCGGGTCTGCTAGTAATAACTAAATTATATAATAATTACATAGTATAAAATGAAGTCGCTTCCGCTATCTGAGCGCTTAGATCTTTTAAACTACGCAACGGATTTTCATGCGGTTTTCACCGATAGATAGTGATTTATGAAGAAGGTTTTTAGGTATATAATATTTCAAGGTTTTGTGTAAATTGGTTGAAATATAAAATATATATGGACAAGCGGCAGCGGGCAGCGAACTGCGGACTGGCAAACGGGCGGTGTGGATTTGATTTAACAGATGGCGTTTGTTATAAAGGTTGGGTAATGGCGTGGCGTTGTGTTTCGTTAGCCACAGTAACTTATGGCCGGCTCTGCTAGTATTTAATAAAAGTCTCACAGTAAACAATAACAGAATCAACCAAACAATAGAACAATTTTGAACGGAATAGAATAGAAGTGTAAACGCGCAACAATTCAATTCCATCCCAAACGGTTCTTTCTATAAAATAGATCATTGAATATTATATCCTGGTAGAATATTGATATGACGATTGAAGAAAACCGTAGATGGAATAAGGATTTTCCCTTCACTAAAGGTATCATAGTAAATTCAATTTGTGGGTCACAGATAACTACGTCATGTGTGATGCGGCGGCGCAGTGATGGGGAGGTAGTACAGGAATAGCTTCAAAGGAAAACTCGGGATACAGAAATGGTTTGAATTGATGTTCCGTTGTATATTATACCTTTGGAATAACTGACGGTATATCGTATCCATGTGTGAAGTAAACCAGTAATACGATTAATTTATTAGTTAGCTGGTTAGTTTCAAGATATGGTTTATTCCATTTAATTCATTTTGGTTTTTCCAGAACCAAATAATATTTTCGGGGATTTTCGGAAAAAAATATAACAATTTGTCAAATTCCTGAAAACTTTATGACATATTGTGTTGACAGTTTATTTCCAACTAGAATTTTGTAAGTCACGACATGCGCATGCAACTGATAGTTTCAAAAGTAATCTCTAAATATTTGTAGCATTACAGGATTGATTAACTATGCACAGTGATAGCTTTTCAAAATGTTGAGGAAATCGCGTATTGTATCTTGATTCTTCTTCTTCTTTGTGTGCCTTATCAGGTCCCCCCGACGTTGGCGATCACTATTGAAAAGGTCTCTCTGTCTTGCGCTGCCCGGAATAGCTACTCCACACTTCTAATGCAGGTCCACTCTCGTATATTTCGCAGCCAAGACAATCGTCTCCTACCAGGCCCTCGGCGACCCTCTATCTTGCCTTTCAATATTAAATGGAGCAAGTGATACTTCTCCCCTCGAAGTATATGACCCAGATATGAAATTTTCTTGATTTTAATTAATGTAAGCAGTTCCCTATCTGCTCTAGCCCGCCTGAGAATTTCTATGTTGGTGATAATGTCGGTCCATGGGACCTTGAGCATTCTCCGGTGAAGCCACATTTCGAAAGCCTCTAACCTGTTCATGGTATTTATTTTCAAGGTCCATGTTTCACAACGTATCTTGATTGCGGACGATAAAACTTTGGTGCATAAAAGTTTGTTATTCAATATGTAACAAAGTTGAGCAGCATCATAGAAGAAAAAAATGCAAATCACACGCGGCAGAAGTGAATCCTTCAGAAAACTAAAGTAGACAATAGTGGGAAGGCTACGAAGCACCGCACGACACCGATTATACTATCTCACCTCTCGCAGGCTCAATCCTACAAATGTATGTGTTGGTCTCTTTTTAGTGCCGCTATTTTTCGTTTCACTGAGTTTACATAAAAAAACGCCATTGGCTGGTATGACGTCTATCACAGACGTTGGACTTCAAAAACGCCATATCCATAAACGAAAATGAACACGTCGATTCAGCAAATCAAATATGGCTTACTAACTAACTAACCATCACGCCGTTTCTCGCAGGGTAGGCAGAGAAGACGGACCTCCAAAAAAATCGGTCTTGACGTACACATTTTGAATTGTTATAGAAAATTTATTCGTCAACATAAAAACAAAATTAAAAATTCCTTTCAAAATTGTGATATGAAAAAAACCGCAACCGATGCATAACATTCACAAAATTACTTGTCACGTAAAGAAAAAATTAATTAATCTTTTTCGAAAATAGGTACATAATACATATTATATACATAGCGGACGAAAAAAAATCATCCATTATTTAATTTCCGTTTTACCCATCCTGAATTTTCGTGTTTTAAGAAGGAAATCTGAAAACCTCTTCAAAATTACATACTACCAATGCCAACCTAGGCTTTGCCACAACTCTATATAAATTCAAAATGTTTGCAAAAAAAGAGTCGCCACAGTATTTCAAATAGATAAGATGTCAAGTTGCTATCAATGGTGTTTATACATATAGCGTGTCAGAGACGTACTTACTTTAACCGTCATAAATCGGTGATTTCATACGTTTATATTTTATATACATATGTTTATATTTTTAGTTTAAATATATCTTAATTTTAAGTGTTTTTTCGTAACCAACTTTTTTTTTTCAAAATTTATTACGTATGTATAAATTCTTATTTTATAAAATGGGTGCCTCAGCGCGGGTAAGCCACCAAGAAAGGCCAACATTACTGGATTGTACTATGAAATTTAAAATATTGTATCAATAAATAAGTACAATTTCTGATCGATGTTGCATTTTAGTATTTAATGATTTGAGTTTAATCCGATTGTAACCTGAAAATGTAATAACGCATGAATATATTACATGTATTTGCATATAAATTAATAGTAATAAAAAATAAAAAAATTCTGACAATATTTGGAGCATAAAAATTTTGTTATCCGGTGTATTTTTACCGTATTTAAAAAAAATAAAAATTTCTTCAAAATCGAACAAAAAATAATTCACCCACATGTTTCACTGGTCACCCATCCGAGTAACCGAACAACCCCTCAACCCGTCTCCAATACATTTTTGAAATGTCACAAGGTGTGCTGTTATATGTAGGTAAAAACATAGTCCCATATTATAGTCTTGTACTATTTAAACCTAGGTACTATAAAATAATTGTTAGGTATGGCCATTGGTTAGGAGTGGGGGCGGTAATTTCTTTCCCTAGGCTGACTAACTACCCAAACACGGCTCTTCATACTCCTACAGTTATTATTTTGATAGGCTACTTGCATCACTTTTTTTTTCCGGCTTAGGCAAATATTCTAAGACATTCCGTTTTTTTTTTAATCGAATTTTTTAAACCCTGGCGATTTTTGAAAAATCAGACCATTTTTTACAAACCGGAAAGACGGGACATAATTTTATGGATGCGATAAAACGTGTTTTCCACACGAATGGCACAGGAGAATAATGAGGCACCTCAAAAATATTAGGTCTATTAATTTATTTTTTTTGATCCTTCTTATTGATCATTAATCATTATAATGTTCAACGTCTATATATGACTAAATCCAATGTAATATACTTGAACTTGTAAATTATAATAATAATAAGTTATTTTCGAATTCTGAACTAAATTTAGAGAAAATTATTAAAGTAGTTAAATTTTTTTCAGATGATATTAAAATGACTTTTGGTTTAGATAAATGTAGAACGATCCATATAGAGAAAGGTATAATTGTAGATGGAGACGAGGGTATATTTGGAAACTTAAAAATTGAAAGTACGAAAGGGGATGAGGTTTATAAATATTTAGGATATCCGCAATCAAAGAGATTAGATCGTACTAGTATTAAAAATGATATTAGGATTAAATTTAAAACTAGGATCAGAAAATTTTAAAATGCAATCTATCTGCTAAAAATTTAGTAAAGGCAATAAATACTTGGACAGTACCTCTATTAACTTACTCATTTGGCATAATTAAATTGTACAATACAGATTTGGATAGCTTAGAACGATTAATTATAACTACGTTAACAAAGTTTAATTGCCATCATCCAAATTCAGCTATAGAACGAATTAATTTACCTAGAAATTTAGGATGTAGAGGTATAGTCAAAATAACATCTTTAAAACATAATCAGGTAGAAATGCTAAGAAATTTTTTCCATAGGAAAGCTGATAGTTGAAATGCACAAAATAATTTGCAAGGCAGATAGAAATATTTCGCCATTAAATGCCAGCATTCTTATAAATACCAACCAGGAATTATTAGATTCCTGGTCAAATAAAATTCTTAAAACGCAAATCAAAAACGCAAAAACGCAAACGCAAAACACTTCAACTAACTCAACCAAACATATGTTGACAAACTTTCGTCAAACAAATGGTTGAGTATTGGAGAGTTGAGCGCAGAAATAGAAGGATTTATGTTTGCCATTCAAGATAGAGTCATTAATACTAAAAATTATTGGAAGCATATCATCAAAGATACAAATCAAATTGATGATTTATGTAGAAAATTTTTGGCTTTTCCGGAAACTATAGAACATATTATATCGGGATGTTCTGTATTAGCGTCGTCCGAGTATACATTTAGGCACAATCAAGTTTTAAAAATAATTCACCAAAGTTTGGTAACTAAACATAACTTGATTGACTGCCGTAATGTTTCATATTATAAATATGAACCAAATTTATTTTTTGAAAATGAAGTTTATAAATTTTTTAACGATAAAACTCTTGTAAAAGACAAAACAATTAGTCATAATAGACCCGATATAGTTTTACATGACAAAATTTAAAAAAAAAAAACAACTTATATCATTGATTTCGCTATTCCAAATTCTTGTAATATTCAGAAAACTATTTCTGAAAAAATAAGAAAATATACAGATTAAGGAAATGAGTTTAAAAGAATTTGGCACTCTCAGACAATAAAAATATTACCATTTGTTATTTCGGCCACTGGCATTATACCTAGCTCTCTCATTCAAAATTTTGATTTGTCAAAGAATTTATATATAAAAATGCAAAAGTTGGTCATTTCAAATACATGTAGGAGGGATCAGCAGGATTTATCGGACCAGTTAGGATTTCATCAGAGCCGAACCCTCTGATATGAAAATATCTGGAGTCGGTGAAATATTTTCCCATTATGTTTCTGGTGGATTGACGTATTGTTCTTGTATTGTTTTGTAATAAATATACTTGTATAGTGCACGTACATTGCGTGAATTTACTAGATAATCATTTGTGGAAAAGTGCGTGGAAGGGTTTAGTCTTTCATTTGGGAAAGACTTAACCCGGACATAAGATCTGGAGCAATATCATAAAATTTGATTTTGTTAAAATCAGCACCATTATCATTACACTTCTAAAACAGGTAGGTACACAAGGCATAAAATGTACGGGGTTCTCTTCGGAACATCTGTCAAAACGTCAAACCAAATGATAAGTTCGCAGAGAACAAACAATAAATCTAATGAATGTTAAATGTCAAATTCAAAAATTCGCCTGAAATCAAAGTGTTACCGTATAAAAAAAATCGGTGTGGAATTTTACAAAATTAATAGCACATTATTGGAGACGGGACATTTTCGTATACTGACGTCACGAGCCCAAATAAAGGAGATATTTATTTTAAAAAAAAACTGTGCATTTCTAAAAAATTTTACTAACAATTTCGTAATCTTAGTAAAAAATCTATCCCCACGATTTTTCCAAGTCGTTATGAGATCCATGCAAGTGACCTATTGACAATATTGTACATGTAAAGCACAACAGGTGGTGCAAACATAATTCACATGGAGGAAAACGAGTACGTTTGTATGCATGCATGATACAGACAATAATGTTCTAATCAATAGGAATTTATCGACCCACAAGGTAACGATGTGAGCATGATGTATTCGAGAAAGTGTTTTTATTTGATTTAATTTGTGGTACCTACTTACAATTTACAATTGGAGCAGTTCTGATGCCCGCAAAAGAGCCAATGACTTAAGGCTTTGATGATACCCAACACCTTTTTTAAGTGAAAACTTCTTGAACACCGCCTGCAAGAGAATGAGATAGCAATAAAATATTTATTTTATTCACGGGTATTATATTCCAATATAATACGATAAATCCATAGTCCCACCCAAGTCTCCTTTTGTGTAGTAGTATAAAGCGCCGTCGAACGTCTGCAGACATTTAGCGGACCATGGATCGAATCCTACGAAATCCAAATTTTTTTTTGAAAAATCAAAATTTTATCTTCAAACCACTCCAAAACGAACAGGCAAAAGAAAACACCAATACTAATAATATGACTAAATATATAGGTAAAGGAGTACTGGAATTCGACGACAAAAATTTGGAAAAAATCATCCTTCACATTAATGAAAAAAGTACTTCGTAGTCTCCCCACTCTTGTCTACTTTAGTTTTCTGAAGGTTTCACTTCTATCGCCTATTTTTTTTATTAGCCCCAGGCGCCTATTACAGGCTCCCCTACCTATTACGTTTATGATGTGCGTATGAGCGTCAGTTACTAACACGGGAAGGAGGGGCTAAGGGTAGGTGTCAAATATCAGCACTGTCAAGATAACAACTTACAACACCTGTTTCTCATAATAATTGAATCGACATCATTATGGGAACTTTTCTGCGTCGTAGGTACATGGGAAATTTTGGTGACTGACCAAAGCTTCGGTTTTGGCCAATAAACGAGTTACGCTTGCGGTTTTCGGTTTCGACCAAGAATTTATCAAAAAAAGTCTAAAATCCCATTTTCAGTACCTAAGTAGATGCAAAAATCTTCAAACTTTTCTAACATCCAAAAAGAATAATAGCAACCGGAAATAAGTTATTAGGTTTATGTACGTATGTAGAGTGCTTGAAAAACATATGATTTTTTTTTATTTATTATTTCTATCTGGCACCCTTTCATATGTTTCCGAATGTCTAAAAAACTATATTGATTTTTTTTTTCAGATTTTCAATAGGGTTTTAGGTGTCGCTGAATTTAAACGGAGTATTTATTTTAAGCAAATTTTTACAAAAAAAAATGCTGTTCAGCACAAGATTAAAATTAATGAAATTATTATATGTTACATTGCGTACGTTTTTAGGCTCCATTTTGTGTCACGAATGTACATAAAACCAAAAAGTACGTTATTACACAAAGAAAGCGATACCAACACGCTTAAGAGGGAATAACCAGACGAAACCGGATATATGACATTTTTAAATCAAATTTTAGGCGTATTGACTCTTTTCCTAAAAAAAAATAATGATTTCGAAAGATTGTTCTTTTATCTAGTAAAGCTAAGTTTTAAACATTGAGAAAATATTTTTATTTTTGTACAATAAGGTTTTCCGTAGGCAGATTTGTTAAATTTTCAAACAACATTTTGTATTATTCAACATACATTTCAAATTATTTAATCATGCACTAAAATAAATCAATAAATTATTTTTAATAATTTTTATTTTTGTACAATAAGGTTTTCCGTAGGCAGATTTGTTAAATTTTCAAACAAAATTTTGAATTATTCAACATACATTTCAAATCATTTAATCATGCACTAAAATAAATCAATAAATTATGGGGAAAGCTACTTTTCAGATTTTTAATATTAGTTCAAATAAAATCATTAAAAAAATATCTACGCCCTTGTTTTGTGACGAAAATACTTCAGTTTGTCTATTTATTTACAGTCTTACAAACTAATATATTGAAAAAAAAATCCATTCTTATTTTGCTTAGACATTATTGAAAATAAATAAATACTTATGATCCAAAAATAATTACAAAAAGTACATAATTTTAATGTTTTTACCATCAAGAGTTTGAGCATTTTTGAATGGAGGTATTTATCAAAGCAAACTTTCGATGAAATAAAACCGATAGGTATTGAGTTATTATGTTAAAATGCTGGCATGGGGAATAATTAATCTTTCTCACCGGAACCGCCCCATACAGTTTCAAAGGGACGATCTTAAGATCATCGTTCGACGAAATTTAAATTCTCGGCCGCTGGTTAATGGCTCTTGAAGACCCTTCATATTGGTTACAATACTGCGAGAGTCGGGAGGGGCATTGTGAGCTATCTGTGGTTTATTTAATTCTGCAAGAAGTCCTGCAATCATTGCCCAAAACGTTGCGTATTTTTTAAACTTTGACCAACGTCTGGTAGCGACCCCTAAAATTTATTTAAATGAAAAAAATCACAGCGAAACCTTCAGAAAACTAAAGTAGACTAAAGTGGGGAGACTACGAGAACTTTTTTATGTTAAGAATGATTTAGGAGTGGTTTGAAGATAGGATATTGATTTTACAAAAATATAAATACATATACATTTTTTTTTTGATTTCGTAGAATTTGACCCTTGGTTCGAGGGATATCTGGCTGCTGAAGTTCGTCAGGCGCTTTATACCACTTTACTAATAAAGGTTCGCGTGGGATGTATTGGAACCGAGTACCCGTGGATAAATAAATATTTTATTTCACTCTATTACTCATTTTATTACTCATTTTCTCGCAGGCTATCCTATAGATACAGATGAATGTGTATGTTTTTTTCTTGGTGTCGCTCGTTTCCTTTTTATCGAGTTTCAAATCACAACGGTGCTAAATAAGTTTTCACTCCAATAAAAAATACACGTGTATATTTTTTACAAGGGTGCCCCGATAAAAAAATGAACTTTTACCTTTTGAAGCAGGCTAGTGTGCATTTTTGCTAAATTTCAACTTAATATTTAAATTAAGTTTACGTTACTTTGCATAACTCTATAGGTACGTACGTATATTGAAAATTAAAAAAATTCCTATTATTACATCCTTACAGCAAGCATGCTCGATGTTTTTAAATCCTTGAAACTTGAATTTTTGAGATGTTATTTGCCTTTACAACGGGCTTAAATGGGTAAATCAAGTCTTCCTAGTAAGGAAAAGGCATACCTACAAGTTAAAAAGACAAAAATAAGCATTGGTAATAACATTTTCAGATGGTACTTCACCATCCTTTAAAATCCTTTTTAAATATTCGTAATATATTATGTAGAAAACTCCTCTTATTTATCTGTCATATATTCACTATTTACTAGTTCTAGTACCAAATAATAAACTCCAACGTACTAAATAATATGAAAAATCGAAAAAAGGACGATGAAATAATAATAATAATAATACTTTACTACACATAAAATTGAACAATAAAACATATGTGGAAACTTTGACTAGCCAACTAGGAATGGATCCTGTTTTAGGCCAGTCAAATTGACAAATTTAATTTCATATAGCATTGTTTACTTACTTACATAACTTACTTACTTATATTAATTACATAACATGTTATTTATAGAACGAAAAAAGTGTTAATTATGTATTCCTCACAGAAGCTTGAATTAAATGTATAATTTGTACTTATAAGAAAAAGAAGAGAAATAATGATATCTTTAATTCATATTCAGATAGTTTCACTTAGACCGCTTAAAACAGAAAAACAAACAAAAAAAAGATAAAAGAAAAAACCGGTAAAGTAAACAAAAGCGGTAAAGTAAATAAAACCGGTACCTAAAGTAAATAAAATCCAGATGGTAATAATAAAAAGACTATCTCTGGGTCAACATATCTTCGCTTTTCACCCTCCCTAAATCAAGGAGCCATTCGTTGATTAATTTGCGCAAAACATTAGTACTCTTCGTTTTCCAAGCATTAGGAATAATTTAGGTCCCAAGTACGAAAATTGACGTTGTCCAAGGGACGTCGTGGTTTTTATTGGGAGTATTGGATTGATCCATAGACATACAAATAACTAGACGAGAACTTACAGATGAGGGGTAAAAACCAACTATGGCGGGGCGAAGAGAGGAAAGAGACTTGTGATTCGCCAAGCCTTCTTCATTGTCTAAGTATGTGTTTCATAGGCATACAGCGTGCGCGCGTAAAATGTACGACGAGAGCACGACATTGGTCCGGACACGCCCAGCCGGTTCCGAAAAATGGTTCCAATGGGAGGGGTAAATAACACGTTCTTTTAACACGTAAGGGCATGTCCATATATTTTGTACGTCCGTGGATTCATCCTTGAATGTCGAGTCTCGTGAAGGTGGTCAATGGAAGGGTACGGCTGGCGTTGTTTTTGAGCAATTGAAATACCTCAATATTTTTTTTCAATAATTTAGAGGACCTGCAGCGGAGTTTTGAAACATTCCTAATCCTATTCCATTAAATTTTTGTGGTGATGTTCATGTTATTATTTATTTAATTTGCAAACAAAATAGGTAAAGTTAAAGATGAGCGTCCAGCAGCCCGCGCCGGCCGCAACGCACGCACGGCACGCAACGGATTTTTCTATATCTTTACATAGAAAAACCCGTTGCCGGTAGTCGACGCAGTGCTGTAATAATTCATAATAATATAATGATATAGAAAAATCCGTTGCGTGCCGTGCGTGCGTTGCGGCCGGCGCGGGCAGATGGACGCTAATCTTTGCCCATTACGTAGCATAAAAATGTTTGAAAGCAAAATACATAGATGGCAATGACAGCGGCCAGTAACGTATTTAATTTTCGATAAATTATATTGAAATGTGCTCCTTGCAGTAAATAAATGGCCCGTCCTACTCAAATCCAAAAAAAAATGTTTTTGCTTTTGAACTACAAGGTATAAATAAACTTCCACGTACTGCAAAATCAACGTTTTGTTTTATAACGTTTCGGTAGATTTTTTTTTTAACTTAATAACACCATCTATTGGTCGGAAACTAAAACTTTTTTGCAACACGTACGATGGTGATGGTTCACACCACAGTTAAATAAAAATAATAATAGATGTCGCACGTTTCGAATTTCGTAACTTCTCTTACTAGTAATTTATTAGTGTTCATTTGGGAGAATTTTAATTTGTACTAAATAATAAATGTGAACTGCGATTAATGAATCTATATTAAAAAAAAATATTGGCTGTATGCTGTATAATTATATATCGCATGGGACTTCTTTTGCTCTAACCTATTTGGTACCTAAACAATTTCTTCTTGTGGGAATTCAGTATTACAAATTATTGTTTCTTGGTTAGAAATATGTTCTAAACGGTTTTAGAATGAGAAAACACGCTTTATATTCAAATCTAAAAGTTAAGCACAAAATAATTCAAAAGTACCTTCCGACCGCAATTTTAAACGATTAAAAAGTGATTTGACGATTCGTTTATAACACCTACCTTTGCATTATTAAATATGTATCCGTTTTTATTTATTTTCGTTATCACGTTACCAGTAATATTTTAGTTGTAAAAAACGTAAGGTGAGCCAATTTTAAAGTTTTTTTATGTTTGCTTTAAAACAGTTTATACTTACTTAATTAAACAATTACCTATATGTTTATTTAGAAATATAAAATTTGAAAACGCATTTCATCACCTTTCAAAATAGTTTTTAGTTTTCGGATATGTTCATAAATTTTCCATAAACATGTAAAACGGAAATACTTTGACTTTCCAACAAAATAGGCCAAAGGCCTGAGGAGTTAAGATTCCGAGGTGTAATATTTTCAAATCTTGTTCAGTCAAGAACTAAAAAGTAAGTAGGTATTTCCAGTGGCGGATTATGGGGGAGGGGCCCCCAATCGCCTCTATGTTCACTTGATCAAATCCTAAATAAGGCTTTAAGGCACCAGGAAAACTGTAAATCACCACTGTAAAAAAAAATTATCTCATATTTTGAAAGATGCACTTGCTAAGAATGCTCTCACCAAATGTTTTAAAGAAATTCGAAAAATTTACAGAGATACAGCGTTTTATGTGAAACCGTTTGAAACAGTTTGCACCAAAAACTATATATCCGATTTGCATGCACCAATATTCTTAAACTATTCGAAAATCCAGTGTCTATAATACCACGTAGGGGAATTTTCGATATCCTAAAAACGAAAAAATAGCGAACCAGCGAATTTAACTTTTGATTTTTTATGAAAAATTTTCATCGTTCATAAAAAAAAAATAGTAGGGGGGCCTTTATAAAACAAGCCCTACGTGGTGTCATAGTCAGGACCAGATTAAACTCTAAAATCTAGGCAATGCACGTATCGAGGCCCCTTTACCATAGGGGCCCCTAGCCGATGCGTGGCCCCTAGGAAGTGGCCTATACTGCCTTATGGACAATACGATCCTGCCAGAGTCGGCTTAAATATAATTCCTAAATAACTAGAGTCCACTGATATCTATATTAATATAAGAAATATCTTGCACTTACTGAAAAACATCAAAATTGAAACGCGGCCGTGTTAAAAAATATTACAAAAATTATTTTAACGTACCTAGGTAAAATTTGCTGCAATTCAGCTGCAAAGAAATCACAGGCTTTGAAATGGCGCTATATTGTGGAAAAAAACACTTCAGTGGTTAGAAAATGGTCACCGTGGATACGGTCCAAGTGAAATAGTTTCATTCTTTCCTTAGAAAACGGTCACCGTGGATACGGTCCACGTGAAATGGCACCAGTCTTTCTTTAGAAAACGGTCACCGTGGATATGGTCCACGTGTAAGTCTTTATTTACATAAGTAAAATTTTCCAAAATTTTAATCAACCCCCCGACGCAAAAAGAGCTGATGACCTTGAAACCCCTGAACAGATTTTCATGAAACATCTCGATCACGTCAGCTTTCTACCCAATAACCTCATTATAATCGTAATTCGTTTAGGAACTAAGATGCCACAGACAGACACACAGACAGACAGACAGACACACAGAAATTCAAACCTATGACACCGCTCCTCGCGTCGGGGGTTAAAAATAGGTAATGATTAAAAAGTTCCAGTGGTGAACTAACAGGGGGCCTCCATGTTTCCTTGATTAAATCCTAAACAAGGTTTTAAGGCACAAGGAAATTGTAATTTTTTTTTCTTCATTTTCTGAAGTATGCGTTTGTTAACAATTCTTTCACCATGCTATCACCAAATTTTTTTTACAGCATTTTATGTGAAACCGTTTGAAACAGTTTGTATGTTGAATAATCCTTCAACCAAACTTTGAATGAATTTTTCTCTAAACTTTTTTATAGAAACGCTTGGAGGACCCCCGGAACAAGAAGCCCGTGTGAACTGAATAAAAATCTTGTAAAATTAAATCAATTATTTAAATAAAATAGTGATGAGTTTTTTTCTCAACTCATTGGGAATAATGTGTTACTTACCATGTTTTTGTAATACATTATAATTAAATAAATAAAAATTAGTGGAAGGGGGGCTCATTCGGCGATGCCGCCCCGGGCCTCTCTCCGGGCTTAGTCCGCCACTGGATATTTCAACAGTGGTGTACCGGTGGACTCCAATGTTTTCATGTGAATATTTGAACAAAATGACGTTACTAACCATCTTATCCAATACCTTTAAGGGTACGAAAATGATAGGTACTGGGCGGTAGTTAGAAGGAATGGAGCGGAGATTGGTTGAACTATCGCCTTTTTCCAAAGATCAAGCGTTTTTCCACTTTTGAATGAGAGTTTAAATAGTTTTGAGAGCACTGTAGTTATATCTGCAGAAAATCTCTTATGAATGAATATTTTTGAAGTAAAACTTCTTAGGCTGTAATTTGGAATTCGGAAAAAAAGGAGATGACACAAGCATCCAACTGCGTTCATTTGCCGTTTTGATTATGATGTCACTTTTAAAGGCTCCTATTGGTTGAGACATGAAACGGAAATTACGCTAGCTCTGCGCTCATTGGCCGCTTTGTTTATGTCCTCACTTTTCAAGTATTGGTTGAGATTCTTTTGGTATTTGCTTCTACCGCTTGTAAACTGCACTAGATTTTTTTTATTGGGC
The DNA here is from genome assembly GCA_917563855.2 of Limnephilus lunatus. Classification (NCBI taxonomy): domain Eukaryota; kingdom Metazoa; phylum Arthropoda; class Insecta; order Trichoptera; family Limnephilidae; genus Limnephilus; species Limnephilus lunatus. The sequence continues at coordinate 39,842,914 of OU830604.1, forward strand.
GTATAATTGGGTATACAATACAATATCTACAATAATAAAGGCAACAATGGCATAACATTACATAACATTTAACTTTTTTTAAACTATATTGGTGTACATATGTCAGAACAAAAAAGGCCATATTAAAAAAGTTTTATAACGTAAACGAAATACTTTTTACATTATTTTGTATTATTTTTGACCCTACGGAATAACAAGATTCCAACTGAACATTTATAATGTTCATACTGCACTATTCTTTATTTCTTCTATATGCACCAACATTAAATAATGCATATTGAAGGAAATAAAATGTGTTAAAAGTTAAAAGTTCCAGCATTTTTTTCTGCAATTTGTGAATGAAGGTTTCAACTGCTCATGGAACCTTGATTCTCCAACTATAAACTATTTATATAAGTGATGTTACAAAATGAATTCTATAGGCGTACCATCTGACGAACTGTCAAATTAATTGATTAAATAGATTTATTAAACAGTATTCAAAAAGTTAACAATCTCTTGACTGTATACATATATCAGAAAATAATGAAAGCCATAATTAAACATAAGATGGCGTTAGGAGAGTAAGATAGGAAAATAATACTGAAATAAAAATTTGATTTACCAGTCCTTTGTTTTGATGTACATTTTAGTTTCAAATCATGTCTGAGAGCGGAAGTTCCTTCTATTTTAGAGGAAAAGTGAAAGTGTACCATTTAACGCCACACTACTAAGTAACCGAAACCATATATTGTGCGAAATGGATCAAAAGTATATCGGAAAATGACTGCTTAAGTGCTTTAAAAAACGTTCAGATCGTAGATTAATATCTCAGAATAATTTGACTGAATTAAAACATGGAGTGTTCGTGCATTCTGCAAAATATGAATTATTTTATAAGAATCGCAGTTCTAGATTTCCTTAAAGAAAATTCCTAAATAAATTCGGTTAGCATAAAATACTCGACACCTGGCCATTCCCGCAAACAAGACGTTGACACAGTGCCACTGAGAAGGTCATCTTCCTCCGTTATTATGTCTACTCAGTCTCTTAAGAGTACCTACTGAACTCTCAGTGAACAGAACACGATATAACTTCTACACACACACACACGCTAATTACGTACTCACTTCATTATTTGTTTAGAGGCTCAACCTACGACAGGAAGAGTTTACACTTTACAACCTCAAAATAAATTGGAAATATTACCAACGTGACCATTTATTCTTTCCCCCAAACCGGGACACAGGAAAAAATTAGGTACTTAAAATAATAATAATAAATTTGGAGATCTTATATAACGCTGTTTTCGCGAAAAATAGCCTCATGAGCGCTGTACAAAACAGGCTGGATATCAATGCTCTCTACAAGACTACAGAAATTGAATGTAAAAATATATCCTCCTTCAGCAAATATAAAAATGTAATAAAGTCTTGGATGAATACCATTGACACAAACATTTACTTGTTATAACATCTGACCTGATATAACTTAACAAACTTTTAATCTTTATTAACATGTTGTTTGAATTGTAATTTTTTATTTTATTTTTTGTTTATTTAATTTTATTTTTTAATATCTACAAAGATAATGTATGTATATGTGTCAAATTTAAACCGTTTTAAAAACACACAAGTATACCCACGAACAGGCGATGCCTATGTGGGATTTTTTTTGGTTAATCTGCTAATTATTTTATTCTTTAATTTTGAAATGTTTATATATAAAAAAAACCTTTAAGTATTGTAAAATTATACCAATGGATATACCAAAATAATTATTAATAAAAAATAAAAATAAATTTTAAAAAAATTATCTTACAGCTACCAATCGCATGGATGATTGGAATTCTAGACCCTTGTTCAAAATTTAAAGAGATTATTTTTTTACTAATAAAAGTAATTAAATTACTAATAAGTTTACGTGTAAACTCTGTAAACGTCAGATCAACGAGCAAAGAGTATGTTTTCTTGTCAGATATTTTTTTATCTATGGTCAGATGTATTATGAGATTATATGTGCAAGCGCAAAAATAAACTGTGTTATTTTACTGCGAATTTCTTTCTTTTGGAAAACAAGACATTTTGGCGCTTCAAAGCTGTGTTCGGGGACACCGGGACAGGCTGCCTGAAAAGGGAACTGTCCGGTGAAAATATGTGTCCCATACATACATCATGTTTATTGATTCAAAATTTATAATGGATATGCATAGGTGATCACGACTTTGTCCTGTAAAGATCAATCTAATTTCGGAAACGTCAAACCTGTGAAAAAAAATCAACTCTGTGGCGTCATCAGCTCAGTTGGCGCCTTTTGGCTGCTCGACTATAGAGGTAAGCAATTTAAAAGCTCCTATAGCGCCTAGTGCCCAGTGGCAATGTTTCTACTGCTTTGCATATTTTCGGCAGTAAACAACACACTTCATGATAGTGACGCCGCGTATGAAAATATTGCCATCAACAACTCAGCAATATCTACTGGTTTTCAATGTTCTTTATGATAGCCGTAAGTTTATGGATAAGTTAATTATGAAAAGTTCACCAACGCCGGACCACCCAGAAAGGCAGTGGTATCTTACTTACACCTACATATCGATTTTTATTAGTTGCAATGTTATTATTCACTTACTCAAACGATAACATTGATAACATAATTGAGCATGAATTCACTCACCAAACACAAGAGCCTAGTCTCTTTATGGTACCGAAAGGCTTTTATTATATTCATTTTACAAATCTATTTAACATGTAAAAAAATGTATAATTATTGAAAAAATATCTAACACACTGAAAGGGGAAAGATTTGATTGTTTGTTTGTTTGCATTGAATACGCTCCGAAACTACTGAACCGATTTGAAAAATTATTTCACTAATAGAAAGCTACATTATCAGCGAGTAATATTATAATGGTAAGCTCTGGCGTTAAGAAATTTGTATACATGAAAATATGTGTATTTCACATATTTTAGCGGCAAAGAGGAAAGGCAGGGTGAAGGTGGGGTTCGCGGAGAGGGAAGAGACGAGGAAGTGGGAAGGCGGGAAAGGTGGAAGGGAACTGGGACGCACGGGGAGAATAAATTTATTTATTTGAATGGCATTGCAACGCATGACGAGTACCAGCTAGTACAAATATATATATTTTTTAAATCTGGTAAAAGACTGACAAAATTACGTTCCTTTTACCGAAAAGGTACATAGCATCGTATTGAAAAATTAAATATTTTAGAGTGAAAAAAATTCCGAAAATATTTTGATGTGATCCACCCGAGCGAGTTTTGGCATATTTTAACAATTTTTGCTAATCGTCATTAGCGTTCTCTAGCCATAATGTGCAAAATTTATCCACCTTTCGTAACACACTTTTTATTTATTTTTTCAAACTGCAGTTTACTTTAGTAGACAGCTGATATTATAATGGTTTCCCATTTTATCAAATGTTGTCTCAAATCCACTTTTCATGCCCGAATATTCATGCATGTATGTCTATCCAAGTATTTTCATTTCATGTGTATTTAAAAATAGAGGCTTTTTCCTTTTTTTTCGAAACAAGTATGAGGTTAGAATGTGCGTAAAGTGCCGGACTACTGGTAGAAAAACGCATACCGAACAGGGTCTGGACTTGGTCTGGAAAGAGTTAAGATAAACTACTTGCAGTGTTTACGATGAGTGCACGAAATAGGCAAAATCACCCTACCCGCGGATAAAATAAAATATTCCCTTTCCGCGCGTGATGTGTTAATTTAAAACGGATGACGGTTTTTATTGAAGTGTTAAAAAGTACTCTGACGTTTTTATAGTGACACAGTCAATATTATTTATATCCCTAGTCATTTCATCTACAATAGACATTCATCAAAAGATCTAATTGATTGACCAATATTCTCAGAATAGACAACCAGCAGCAATAATATCAAAAGGTAGATACTTTTAACTTAAGTACTGTAGATGTGGGGGGGAGGAGGAACAAGGTTCGTTGAAACAGTCACTTCATTATATCCGTAGATTTTCTGTTATTTATCTTATTCTTTAAAGTAATTCGGTAACTCTCTTGGAACTTGGCGTAATTAAAATAGTTATTTACAAACTGCTTGAAGGTCTGTTGGTAGATTGGTAATGAAGAAAATTTGAATTTTATTTAGTTGAAAAAATTGGCTTTCCATTTGTTTTCTACAAAGGTTGTTGTCTTTTTATTTTTATAATATCAACAACCTCCACAGTCCACATGCAAAACCTTAGTTTTGCACCTTTTAATAGAGTTTGAATAGGCATAGGTAAATAAAAACCGAGCTTATTTTTATATCAGGAAGTTTCATATGTAAGGTAGATAAACCGATGCATGTGTATTGTGGCCGTGTCTATTTCAGTTTTAAAGGAAATTTTGTCTTTCTATTAATTATGAAAATCTTTTTTGAACTAATAGTTAGTTTGTCTGGGGTCTAGAATCGAAAGATCTTATGAATTATTTGGCAATTCAAATCGACCATGCTTCTAGGTATTTTCTGATCAGTGTGTGAGGACATTTTTTTAAAAATTGTCGTAATACGTTTTTTTTTCAATTATTTCTGGCTTTCAACCTTCAAGGGTGTTCTAGGCCATCATTTAAAATAACAGAGAAAGGAAAGGTGAATTTATATATTAATTTTATTTAAATGCACAAATTTCACAATTATACGGAAGATTGGAGTCGAGTTCATCAGACTTAAAAGAGATGAAATGTTGAATGGAGGGGAGGCAATTTTAGATAACGCTTGATAGAAGAGAGGATATTTATTTAGAGAGGGACAACCAAAAAATATGTGATCTAAAGTGCCCACATCTAGACCACAGAATGTACAATCTGGGGAGTCAAGGATGTGAATTTTAAAAAGGTGAGAAGGAACGGAACGAATGTCCGATTCTCATTCGAATAAATGAGGAAATTTGTGTTTTGGAAAAATGGGGGAATTTTTGAAACCACGCTTTGGATGGGATAGTCCTTTGTATTGAGGCGTAGCGGGCTCCCTTGGATTGACTAGCAATGTTCCAATACTCTGTCCAAACATTGCGGGATCTATCTTTAATGATGGAAAAAATATCAGATAGGGGGTAACAATAGGGTTAGACGCTCCTTGTTTTGCCAAAGAATCCGCAATATCGTTACCCACTATGCCAGCATGTCCAGGGATCCAAACAAGAACTACGGTTTTTCCAGAGCTTTGAATGGGGGCTATCAGCACTCTAATAAGGCATACAAAGTGATCATCAGTATGAAGAAGAGGGCAGAATTTAAGTTATTGGAGGGAACTGAGAGAGTCAGAGAGAACAAGGGAATGTTCACAATTATTTTTGATTATATATTTGAGTGCTTCAATTATTGCAATGCACTCAGCAGAAAAAATTGAAAATTGGTTTGAAATTGAATAAAATTAGAATTTTTGTGGTAAACGTTAATACCTATACCACAGTTAGGAGAGTCTGGAGATTTAGAGCCATCAGTAAATAAAAGAGAAGAGTTGGTCCATTTAGAAGAAATAATGTCATTGAACATATTATTAACAGTGTGGGCTGGGAGATTTGAATGACTTTTAAGGATGCCGATCCCTTCTAAAATTGTTGGGGATAGGGTGACGTGACTATATTTTAATTTGTATAGTGGAAGAAGATCATTTTGGATAATTTGAAGCTCTGAGAGAGAGCGAAATTTTTACAGATGGCAGGAAGAGGTTTAGTTCGAGCTCTGATTGTAGATGAATGTGTTGAGTCTTTGAACAATGAAACTCTGGGAATAACCTGATGACATTTAGAATTTAAACATTTAAGAACAAATTTGTCAGCAAACAGTTGACGCCTTAAATAAAGTGGGGGATCAGAACAGTCCACTTGAAGGGAATTGATGGGCGACGACTGCATCGCTCCAGTTATTATTCGCAATGACTTCGATTGAATTTTGTCTAATTTATTGAGTGCATTTTTGGATGCAGTACTAAAAAGTGGGCAGGCGTAGTCGAGATGACTTCGAATAAGTGCATTGTAAAGCAACTTAATGCAGGTAGGGTGTGCACCTCACCAAACGCCAGTCAATGATCTGATGATATTTAATTTTTTTTTCACATTTAGTAACTATATTATGAATATGGGAAGACCATTTAAGTTTCCTATCAAATGTTACTCGGTAATGTGATCGGGAAATGATCACTGGAGCAAGGATCGGGGGACACCACCCACGAGGAGAGAGGTGACAGATTTATAGAGCATATGGAGATATCTACTGCACTGGGGTTTGTGTTGGGCCGAGAAATTCTCGTAGGAGATCCGTCGTTCAAAAGGAAAAGGTTGGATTCATCTATGAAATCCATGACACTTCGACCATCTCTATCAGAGGAAGTAGAACCCCAGACGGGGGAATGGGCATTAAAATCGCCCGATAAAAAGATAGTAGGGGTTAGTTGACGGACAATTTGCAACCAAGCTTGCTTATTGAAGTGCGATGCTGGTGGAATATAGATAGAAACAAAAGATGTGTCCTTTATTTTAGCTGCAACCATTTGAAAGTCAGCATTCGGGGGTTTGATATTATTTATTGGAAAAAACGGTACGGATTTTTTAATAAAAATGGCAGCACCGCCACCCGTACCTTCCGGACGATCATCGCGGAGACAGGAGTACCCTCCCACATTAAAGTGGGTAGATAGAGTAAACCATGTCTCCGAGACCGCAGCCGCAGTTTGCATTTAATAGGTTAAGAAGGATCGATTTGTTAGAAATAACACTGCGGCTATTCCACTGAAGTATTCTGACATCTTGTAGAGCCATTTTGAACAAATGATTTTAATGTGGAAATAATAGAAGTAGCGTTGGAAATTAGGTCAATTAGAAGCATAATTAGAGTTTGTGTAAATGAAGAATTATCTTGGGAGAGTTGTTCAGAAAGCTTTTGACAATTTGTTGAGGACGAATTATAAATGTTTGCACACCCATTTGTGGCATTTGAAAGAGGAGAACCATTGGGATTTAAGAGAAGCGAGTTGTGTTGTTGCTGATCGTATCCAGGAGCCGGTTTAGAGATAGGGTTTTTGTATATTAATTTAGTTGAGCGAGAAGATGTTGAGGAGAAGGGGAGAGGGTTGGATGGAGAGTTACTGGATAAAATCTCAGCAAAAGATTTTTTTGACAGGCGGGAATAGTTTAGAAGCCTGCAGAAAAGACAAATTCTGAGAGGCTATAGAAATTTTAATATTTTTTTGGCGAGATTGTTCCGGGCAAGAAGAGTTGATGGAGGAATGAGCGCCTGAGCAGTTGAAACACTTAGGTGAAGAGAGAGAAGAACATTGGTCAGCCGTGTGGTTTTCTCCACATTTGAAAATCTGGGAGGGGATCTGCATGCAGCTGAGTGGTGGGATAAGTATACGTTTCAACTGGTAAGGAGTTGAAAAACAAGTATGGGAAGGAAGAGATTGACCTTCGAAGGTGATGACGACAGATTGGGAGGGCTTCCAGAAAACGATGCCCTCAGAGGTGTCCTTATAATTTAGCCTCCTGGCTTTTATGGGATTGCCGATATGTTGGGTGGTTGAAAGTGAAGATAAAATTTCTGGAATGGACAGATTGGTCGAGATACCCCTGACCAGGCCCATTTGAGTGATATTGAAAGTTGGGATGTACGCCTTGAATTTAGAATTTGATGAAATTAATATGTTTTTGATAAAGTTATTGGCAGCTGAACCTGAGAGGAATTCAACAGAGATTCGAAAGCGACCCTCAGCTTTTACACCTCCAGGCTTAATCGAAAGGCTCTTGTTATTTGAAAGGAATTTACCAAATTCAAGAGGATGAATGGTTTTACCTTGCTCAGTTTTTTGCGCATAAACAATGTAGGGGCCACAGGAATGAGTAGAGTAAAAATTATTTGGGGGAAGTTGAGGAAGAGCAGGTGGAGACTGAGAAGTAGAAGGAGATTCATGCTTTATTGGGGAAGTTAGAATGATAGATTCACTGTCAGAAATTACAATATTTTCACTGTCTGGGGGCTCAGGGGGAGGATCTGGGCGCTTTTTCAAAATTATGTACATGTTTCCAAACCTAAGGTTTCTTCGTCAGGAGGGTAATCCTCCTCCATTGTTCACAAAATCACAAAAAAAATGTATGGAAAGTGACAGTAATTAAAAAAAGGTTATAAATATCTGGAAATCAGCGACGAAAAGTGACTCCTAGAAGATTAGAGGGGAGAAGAATCCTCAAGGAACAACACACTACACTTTATTGACCAGAAAACATAAAAATATTAGTTAAAATAATAAAAAAGATTATTTTTTAAGAGAGCAAAACAAAAAACTGATGACAGCCAAATGTTCAAAATTCGAATCCCGTAATGCGTTTAAACTTTCAGGTATCGTTTTTATTCATTACGGTGCTAAATACTAACATAAGCTAAAAAAATTAAAACTGGAAAGTTGTAAATATTTCATTATTTCTACAATGTCGCACTATAAACAAGTTCAATGCTATAGTACGAGAAAATTGTGTCTAGTTTGACGGTTGTAAACTCTCTAGATCTGTAGGAATTTATTCACATGGCGTCACTTTGGTTAGACAAGGTTCTAACTTCACTTTACTTGTTCTGAGATATGAAATGTAAGTTTGAGGAGACATGGTAAGATGAAGTTAGAACCCTGCCTAACTAAGTGACGTTTACTTCACCTAATAAAAATGATCAACTATCAAATGTAAACAAAATGGCAATCGTATTAGTACCTAGTGATATTAGAACCATGTAAAATACCCGGAAGCTTTAAAAACTTCATGTTAGAACTTCTTCATAAAATGAATCTAGGAAAGCGCAACACAGATGGCTCTGAAAATTATTTTTGTTATAGAAATGGGCAAAAAAACTGGTTTTGCACTCAAAGGTAATTTTTGATTAAAAAAAAGTCAATTAGAACCTTGTGCAACTAGGGTGACGATGGGGAAAATGAAATAATCATTACTATAACTTGTCTAGATACATAAATATCTACAATACGTACCTTTCGGTTTTATAATAATTTCCACAAGTTGACAAAACTTTACGATCTTACAAATAATTGCAAGAGCAATAATGCTAAAAAGTCAACATACGAGTGCCCAAGCAATGTGATAATGTTAGCGACAAATCAGTAGGTGCAGGTATATTATTACAATTTATATAAACTATCTATTATTTTGTCAATATTTCCAGGCTTGGAAGATGGAAGCATTGACCGTGACAAAGATGTGAGAAAAATAGAGACCGGACAACTCAGAATGAAATCAACTCAGCACAGGAAAAGTCATTAAAAGTGATGAAAAAATTGGTTATATAGTTTAGGTTATGGGCTATTTTTTCATAGCTTTCAATGGCTTTTCAAAGAGATTGACTTGAGGAGACTTGGTTCTGTGTTGTGATGGAACCGATGTTATGCGCCAATTGCTATATACTTTATTGGGGCTGCTATTTGCTAGGTATATATAACAGTTAGGCTAAGGTGTACCTAATGTAATGGATTGACACTGGATGTGTTTAGTGTTTTACCTACTATGTGGTCATGTTATTCATGACATAAACACCGCTTGTTAAGTGGGTGCATTAAATATTAAAGTTACAGGGTATAATTAATATCACAGTCATCAGCTTTATTCCCGTATTGGAAACTTGGACGCCAAATCTTGTTTGATACAAGATATGCTGAGGCTGCGCAGTAGGCAGGCAAGAGTTACTCCCGTCAGGGCGCGGGCATAGTTCTTTAACATTGTTGTGAATCATGGAAAAGTTAAATAAAAGAATGGATTTGTAATAAAAGTTGTATTGAAAATATAAAACATGTTTAATTTCATACCTGTGGACCAACCTACTCGTGAGCTATCTAACTAGAGCCTATCAACACTTGATGCGACGATTCGGGATCCCAAATGAGGAGTATCCATCTCCCTCTCGTAGCATCAGCGTCTGGTCTGCAAGCTCCTCCCTCCTTCCTGGATGAGTAAGTGGATTGAGAACACCTTGCCCCACGGCGTCCTCTAACATGTGGTAGGTAGCGGTAATACATTCCACCAGATTGTGAAAATACTCGCCGTTAAAGATACGGCTAGGTTATGTGTCGTCAAATTAACTTTTATCCATCTCGTTGGTCGATGGATGATAACTGTAAACTTCGATTCTATAAAAACTAGGTCGGACATGCCGCCATTAATATGTTGGGAATTTAAACTCGGATTACCCGGTAAATATACTTCAACAGACGCGATCACTTTCTACCGGCTGTGAATTTTAGCGTTACGATCACATATTTAAATTATTTATTAAAACTACCGCCGATTATTCAATAATTATTTAACAATCCATTTTATTGACTTGTCGAAACCGTGTCATGCCTCCCTGGCACGAATTCAAGAAGTCACGAGCGCGACACAGAACCCCCTATGGTTTGAAAGTTAAACTCTTCCGGAGAAAAGGTGTATCCATTAGTGGTCAGTTAAAATTTATTAAGTACCTATTATATAATTAATCCGGGCAAGGTAGTTATTTTCATAACACCGAAAAAAATGGTGCAAATGACAATATTATTATAATAATAATTAATTATAATAGGATAATTTGCATAGTAGAGGACGATCTATATAAGCTTTTTTGCCCAAATGTTTGTATTAGTTATGTTAGTTTATGTGTATATACCTACATCTAATACAACATTTGGGCAAAAAAGCTTCTATACTTTGGTACTGAACTCCACAATAAAATCCTACTCTCACTAACTCTAACGTTATAACATTTAAATATGGGTACATAGATTAGTATAGGGACCTACAGTACAGGTAACATAGATACAAAATGTAGGGAGATCAGAAATAGAACATTTACTGACATCAAATACAGACTGAATAAATAAACCACCCAACTACAAAAACAAAACCTTATTATAAATAAACCACTCAACAAAAAAAAACCAAACCTTATTTATTTTATGATTATTTCAAAAAACACTACCTAAAATATTTATAATAGCTGGGTTACCCGGCTTCGCTCAGGACAATAAGATAGTGTTCTGGAATGTTGCACAATGATGTTCCCGATTCCCTATTCCTGATCATTCCACGACATACTCCGCCACTCCTTCCACAACTTTCTACAGCTCTATGGAACCTTCTAGAACTTTCCGGAAGACTGTTCTAGAAATTTCAAGAGGGCGAAACTTTCAGCCCTTATATCTTTAAAAGCACGCCCTTTAGGTAAAAACAGATACCCTTATTCCCTAGGGGGCATAGAGATCTACCACACCATATAACTCACTTGATCGAACCGGGACTCGTTTCTGAGTTTTTGCGAGCTGCACGTTTTTTTGGACTTTTTTTTATAATATATGCCATATTCAAATAAATAAAATGTTACTCCTTACATGTCCTTTCCCGTGCGTTCCCCTCCAGCGTTCCCCTCCAGCGTTCCACTTCCACCTTCCCCACCACCGCTCTCTCGCCCCCCCGTCCCGCCAACCCCCCTGTCACTGCATTTCTTGACTCCTCTCCCGCCCGGCCCGTAGCCGAAACTTTTTTCTAATACTAACAATTTTAAACTCGTGATATCTTTCTAATTAAATATCCGAATTGAAAAATTCAAAAAGTTAAGTAAAGGTATTAAAGCTGTCTTGAATATGAAGTACTTTATTTTGATAAGGATTAAAACCAAGATACAAATAAAGAGCCTTTTGAAGCAGCGACATTTAAATTAAATTTTTAAAATAAAAGAATACTTATTGTGGCATAACCATAATAGTTAGACATATGCTGTCACGACCTTTTTTGTAAATAATGATGTGTTCTATAAAGTCGTAGTACATTATTTTATTCTATCATCAATAGTTTTCGCAGCGCACGCGATTTAAAGAATATTTTTGGTATTTTTTTACACCCTGGGTTACATTATTAAAGTTTTAGTAAGGATGCCTATTTTTTTTGAAAATATAATATGGCCTATGTCACCCAGGGATAGTGTAGTTTCCCAACAGCGAAAGAATTTTTCAAATCGGTTCAGTAGTTTCGGAGCCTATTCGATGCAAACAAACACACAAACAAACAAACAAATATAACCTCTTTATATATATTTATAATTTATAATTACTTCATATCGACGCTGGAAAGGATAAATGGCTAAAGCGCCATTATGCTAAATGTTCAGGAGAGCTGTTTGAAAGTTTAAAAAAATCATAACTCTGAAAACGATTATCTGATTTTGTTGCCGGTTAAAAATTATAAATGCATTTACCAAACCTAATCAATTGTAATACATATATTTTTAATAATATTAACAATTCCGAAGATAATGGCGCTTTAGTCAAAAGTGCGTAAAAATGTAGGCAGGAAAAATGACTAATGTGCATGTTTATGTTATTTACACACGAGGATGAATAACTTAACTCTTTGTACTACACATTAATAGGAGAGGAAAAATACCTTACGGATAAATGTACCAATAATGTAGTGAGGAATAAAAGCTTATCATTAGAAAAGTAATAGATATTCCAGGCAATAATGGCTAATGATCCACCGTAAGTGATATCTTGACCGACATAAAGACTTATGGACATGACGAATACATATTTAAACTATGGTCATAGGGGTATTTTATTGGTTAAAAAAAGAAAAAATATATTAAAAAACAAGAATTTTATTATATTTCGATCGCCAAAACATTTGTACCATAGTTGCTTTCTACAGTTTAAACTTTTCAATAATATTAATTTGAAATAAAGAATATAGTATCATGTTATAATACGCTACGATGAGCAAATAATGATATATTGAATCCTTGAAGGATAAAGCCAGAAAAAATGGAAAAAAGGGATTAATGGCCTACAAATTAAACTTTTCAATTAATATATTTTTGAAATTAAGAAGCCTTATTAAAAAAAAAAAACAATACGATACGATGAGAAAATAACGATATAGTATAATATTCAACCCTTGAAGGGTGAAAGCCATTAAAATATGAAAAAAATAAAAATGAAAGGCCCACACTCGGCAGGCCTACAACTTTAATATAAATTAAAACAAGCTAGAAAGGTGCAGCTATTAATTACAAATAATACAATAAATAAAGACACTTTGATCGACTGTTAATTGTCATGATCTGGGTCTTCAATGTCTGATTCCAAAAGCATGTATTTAAAGTTATTAATTTTGAATTGTTTATATTCATTGTGATAAAGAGATGGAATGGTGTTATTTGTGCACAATTTTATTAAATCTGAATATTACTTTGAGAATATCGGTAACATATCTGCGTAAATTGGCTCCGTTTTAAATGTTTTGTTTTTTAGTAAAATTTCAAATTCTTCCACTGGAGCGTCGTTGACCATGGAATATTTTACGAAAATTTTGTTTACATTCTTTTTAAATGTGGTAATTCTTATTTTGTTAATTTTTCCAGCAATACTTTTGAAATACCTATCACTTAACTTGTCCCAGTCAATAAAATCTGAGTAGGATACCACTCTTCTACAATAACGAGATGGCACTGCCGGTAAGTTTTTTTATGTAATCTCTTGCGGACTGTAATAGATCGGCTTTTGTTTTATTAGCTGCAATTGTCTTGCCTCTCATATCCAACTTTGAAACTCCAAAGACAGCATTGGGCAGGGTATAGTGTAAGAATTTTTGGCTAATATCTAAAATATTCAGTAAGAATTTCAGGTAAACTTGACGTCGCCCTTCCCCTTCGTTTATAAAATAAAAGTACGTATGATTACGTAGGCTTAGCTCTTTGACTCTTTTTCTTTTGACGTCTTGTTTTTGCGCCATCGCAATGAGCCAATCACGCCTCCTGGTTGAGTCCAAGCTCCAAAAAAAATTCAATATGTTTTGTCTTTTCTCGTCAGTAATTTCACTACAACCTTTACCACGGGGCTTGTCTTTGCAGGTATTATTTTTCTTTTTTTTCTGGTACTTCAGAACCATCTTTTCGCTCAAATTTTTTACCGCTTTGAATTAAAATGGACCTTTCCTTTTTTATTGATGAGTTTTCTTTTTTTCGCCAACCTTTCCATCTACATCGATTTTCTTTTTTTCTGAAAGTCTCTTATTAGTCGATCTTTCTTCAATATTCCCAACTACAGAGTCGGAGCTTGATGAACCACTCCATGACTTGGAATCCCACTGAAAATCTAAGGCATCTTCATCATGTGACAAAAAGTCCAAATAATTTTTTTGCTTTTTATTTCTGAAGCTTTTGTTCAGTTTTTTTGCTTTAGAGCATTCCTTTGGGTTTTTTAAGAGACATGATTGTTCTAGTTCTTCTCCATAAAAGTTGATATCTTCAAAACCTTCATAGTGTCGTTCTTTAATAATTGATGTTTCAACGGCAGTAGATTCTGCAATCGGTTCAAATTCGTCTGTGTTTTTTCGTGGGGGATCGTTAATATTGGAGATTTCCGGTAATCTAGTAACTTTCACATTTTGTTGAATTTCTGGTACAAAACTGTTCTGTATTTCAGCACGGAAAAGCATTGATTCAGAAAAATTTTGTAGTTCCAATTCTTCGTCTTGATGAAATGGCAGATATGTCACAGTTTCGTTCAGCTCTTCTTGGAATCGCGTTACGGTATGTAGTATTTCAGGCTGGATATTCTGTAAGCAATATTTTTGTATTATGAATTATTAAGTTTGTAAAGTATTATTTGCCTGGATTGCATGCGTAAGGAAACACTTTCCTACCTAATAGTTGCATAAAAATAAATAAATTAGTTATACGGATACAAATGAAAATCTTGTAAATAAAAAAATAAACTATTAAATATAACAGCTATTGTAGATACTCGTTTGCACGTGCTAGGTATTATAATGTTATTTTTGGAACTTCTGACCAGTGAATCAGTATTAATTATTATGATAATATTACCTACGAGAATCATAAAAAAAACTTTGATGAAATGTAACTTGCCTGCTCATCTGCTTCTAAAAATGAGAGACGTTTTCGTACTCGCCGGGAACATACATCCATTGAAATTTTTGATACTCTCTTTGTCCCTTGAGCGTAGCACTCGTCTTGCTTGTTGAACGGTATTTTGCTTTTGGCCATAGCCAGATTAACTATGGCATGGCCCCGTCCCTTTTTTGAAATTTCTAGAAAAACATTTATAAAGTTAATTTTTGGAAGAAAACAGTGCGATATCGCACAGATTGATATTTTATTATTTATTTTAAATTTTAATCCAGCAGGACTGGAAGGGGGTGCAATCCCAGACTGCCATATTACATGAGATATAATATAGGATTACATTAGTAGAGAAAAAATAAAAATAATTATAACAAAAGTAAAATATATAACGAAAATTAAAAACATAATAGGTATGTAGTACCTAATGATAAGAAAAAATAATAAATATAAATCATATAAATAAGTGAATCTAATTAGAATTAAAGTTATGTGATATTTGGTAAAGGTATATAACTTTACTTAATATAACAAAAAAAACAATGCAGTATAATATTTTATGTATGTTTATTATAACTAAATATTTTAGTATGATTTTATAAATATACCCACTAACACATAATATTATAAATTGCAAATCAGCACATGTGACGTAGGAAGAACTTAATTATACATTATTAAGCTTAATTTTGCTACTTACCACACTCGTGACAAAGCTTACACAACAGAATAAATATAGTCGATGCACGAACTCGTAACCTGTTAACAATGAACCGCGTAGCAACGGACGTGCGTTCACCCGCACTGTTCTTGGAGGACTAAAGCGCCCATGGAATCCGGAACTATATTTATAGGTGGGTGCTTCCGACTAAATTGATGGTAAAATGGTAGATCTAAGCGACATTAGCAAAGTGACGATCAATATATTTAAAATGATTTATTCGCCAAATCAACTGTAAAACGTGGCAAGCATAATTAACTGAAGCGACAAATCTTTTTTTTTTTTGGAAAGGAAAAACAGCTAAAGCGACATTGTTAGTGATTTTCTATATGACCCATTTGACTTAACAACAAATATATTAATAAAACGGGTAGGGAAAAAATACTAATGTGAATTATATACTTTATTATGGTAGGGAATGTGTGCTTAAGTAACTTCCATAGCCATTTCATGGTAAGGAAAAAAAGCTAATTCTACATGTTATCCTAAAACATAGAAGGTAAAAAAAGCTTACAAACAATTTGAATAAAATTCTGGAAAGGAAGAGTGATGTAACCTTCCACCAAACGTAATCTAAGATGACTTAAGTCGCACTCATATTAAAAGACCATATTTGCTGTCGTTTAAGTGAATGAAATTTTAAAAAAGGAGCTATTTTATGGTGACTAAAGCGCCATAAAAGTGATCGGATCGCAGTGAAACTAGGACCAATCGACGCAGAAAAAAAAACTAAGTTGGACTGCATATATAACTCATATTCACCCGATGTGGCGTTTTAGTCACTCTTCCTTTCCAGCGTCGATATTATTCATATTAATAAATTTTAATATGTAAATTAGAATTCCGATGAGGATAGAAAACATTTTTCTTAAAATTTTTTTAATACTTTTTGCATCATCAATCATCATCGAACAGTTTTAATACCCTAGAATCTGTGTTCGGTTGAATTTCAGAACCCAGCCACGAGTTCATGTATGTAGACGCCACGCTTATCAGCCGCGCCTCAAATAACATCTGTGTACGTGGAGTTTCACACAAAGCTACCATTGTAGTTCGATTTCTAATTCAAGAATTCGTCACAAGATGACGCTACTTTCGTCGGCAAAACGCAGAGGGAAGTTCCATTCCTAGGTATAAGTTCTACAAATATTTGTGAACCTGAGTATCTCCCGGATTTCGGAAGATTGACGGTATTTCTCAGTTGTAGGGGTGTCCACTTGTTTCGATGCAAAATAAATCGAGGTTATAGTTATACATCGATATTTTCCGATGCATCGGTTAGAAACATCGATGTTTTCTAAAAATCGATTACTTTTTCTAACATTGCATCACAATGCTATAGTCGGCGTGTGATAAAGAATAATTGAAGTTATAAGAAATCTATGTTTCAGGAACTAAGAGAAAAGACAATTCTCTAGCCACCCCCCCCCCCCCCCCCCCATGGTAAATTGAATCGAAAAATTTGCGGTTGTCAACTTAATGGGGGGAGGGGGGGGGGGGGGGGGCTGACCACCACGTTATCCGCCCCGTGTGCCACCCATGACACCACTAATCCTAACCTTACTTTAGTACCTTACTTACCTGGCCAATCGAACTCGCAATGAAACGATGAGATTTCACTTTAATAGTAGCAATATATTGTATCCAATTTCGTTTTGTAGTAAGAACCTACACTCCTACACATTCGTTTTTATTCTAAATTGACCACCGAGACAAAACCAGAACAGATCAGAGACCAAACAAACGATTTTTTGTTTAATTCTCTCTCGCGCGGTGCTGCCAGTGTCAATTTCAAATTATTTTTAGCGGCCGACAACATTCAAATAGCTTTACACATCAAAAAGATAAAGGTTTGATGTTTTAAATTTTAAATTGTTCGAGATCAACAGTAAAAATAGGTATGATCATTAGCTGGTTACCATTGATTCGATGTTTTATGGAAAAAAAACATCGATGCACCGAGTAAATCAATAGACTTTCAAAACATCTGATTGATTCGATGCATCGTATAGTAAACATCGAGTGAATTCGATGCATCCATGTATATCGAATATCCCTACTCAGTTGTATAAAGCGTTACATATGACGTCATCATTCGTCCCGGTTACTTTTTCGCGGTGACTTGCCATCACTGCAATCACTGATTGACACTGTTGACAGTGGATACACGGGCTAATTTTGGAACCAGATCTATTGGATTTACAAAATGATCACCCACACTAACTTGGCGAAGCCGAAATAAAAGCCGCCCGCAGGGCCTAGCAGTAAAAACCTGCGGAGCGGGTTCTTAAATGATAGTCAATTAATGAATAGCCTCGAGGTAAATCACCCTTACAATAACTTCCATGTAAATCGGTGAAAAATATATTATTTTTTCCTTAATGATTTTTTTTGATGCTGTGCGGAGGGTCGTTGTGTCTGTATTCTAGTCTTAATTCTTCAAATTTAATTTTTTGAATTTCTATATTTATTTTTCAATTTTTACAAATTCACTTTGTGGCATTATTTTTAATTAAATGAAAACAAATCACTTTGTAAAACACCACTATCTAATCAAAATTATGTACATGTTTCCAAACCTAAGGTGTCTTCGTCAGGACAAGATTAACATTAATACAAATAACAAAATCCAAACAAGTATTCACAAATATGAACTATCGACAAAAAATTATGGGGAGTGGTGGTTAATTACTTAAAAGTATCATAAAAAACAATTAAGTAAATAAAATAAAACATAAACATCATTTTAGAATAGGTAAAAATGCAATTTTTTAAGACAAACAAAAATAATCAACATGTATAAATAACCAAAATAAATTATTAAAAATGTAAGTGTGTTTTAATATGAAAATAAATTTAAGAGATGGATATTTAACACTTTCACTTTCATCTATATTTAGTTATTATTAGGCACATCTATACCTAAGTAGGGTATCTTACACAACTGAGCGAAAGAGAGCGTGGTGGTGGTGTGTGCCACCCGATCGAGTGTCACCCCCCAAGAGCACAATTCTCTAGCCACCTTTAGTCTAGTCAACTTTGATGGAGGGGGTGGGGGGGGTGACACCACGTTATCGGCCACGGGTACTACCCATGTTAGCTACGCCACTGTGTTTAACAGCTCTGTGGCTTATTATTGACATGTTTACTCTGAAGCGTTGCAATCATTGCCCCAAACGGTGCGTATTTTCGAAACTTTGATCAATGATGGCAAGGTGTAAAATTGATTTAAAATACAAAAAAAATTGTGTAAATATTTTTTGCCTATTGAAAGCATAGAAAAGGGTGCCCCGTTAAAAATACAATACAGTCATGAACAAACCGATCAGTGGCTGAGTGGGCATTGCGTTTGGATCCCAACCGGGCGTCGCGTATTTGTTTCCTCGGCTGCCTACGTCCTCCATCACGGCAAGCAACATTTTCCGCTTGCTGTGATGGTGGTAGGAGACTTTCAAACATTGTTTAATTATTCGCAACCCGGAAATGTTTGTTTTTCTTTAAAATATATATCCATATATATTAAAAAGATTTTCTTCAACTCTAACAAATAGCGTTTATTAAAAAAATATTAAGGGCCAGTTGTTTCACAGAAATTCAAATGTATGAGAAATGTAATAAGCTGGCAAGCTTAATAACATGATAGTTTTGCTTTTCTACAATTTGTTCTGAAGCTGAAACAGACTTACAAAAGGCATTTATTACAGCTTAATGGAGGTCTTTCAACCCGCAAAAATCAAAATGGCGCTGAATGTCCATTTGATGATAATATTAATTTTTAATTCCTGTGAACTAACCCGTCCTAAGAAAAAGTATTTTTATTTTCTAAAAAATTGTATTTAACGATCAATTAAAAAAAATTGATTTTAAAAAAATAATTATGTTAAAAATTAAGTTACCACACAAGTTTCATAGAAAATGCGTTAAACAAGTTAAGCTCGTACGGAAAAACAACTCGTCGGGCTGCTTTAGAATTTGCTATCGCGTGACGTTCTTTGATGTCTCGAAACAAACGATATATTTTTATTGTTATTATTGTATTTAACCAATCACCGCTCTACCTCTCGTTATTATTTTTTTTTTTTTACATTTACTCCACACAGGAGGCCCTGAGGAAAATAATTTCCCTCAGAGCCCATGTCATCGGAGATGCTGTGTGGGGGGTCTTTTTGAGGAGAGGAAGGAATGAAGAATTTTGTCTCAATTTTTAACCTAAAATTATGCTTAATGAAATTTAAAAAAACATATATAATTTTATTGTTTTTAAATGATAAACTAATGTTTAAAACCCGTCTGCTTGTTTAGGAATAAATACATCCCAAAACATGTAATCGCGTTATCTAACACACTATATAAAGAGGAAAGATTTGTTTGTTTGTTTGTGTGTTTGTTTGCATCGAATAGGCTCCGAAACTACTGAACCGATTTGAAAAATTCTTTCACTGTTGGGAAGCTACACTATCCTTGGGTGACATAGGCTATATTATATATTTTTTTAAATTAAGGATTTTTACTAAAACTTCAATAATGTAACCCAGGGTGTAAAAAAATTACCTAAAATATTATTTAAATCGCGTGCGCTGCGAAAACTATTGATGATAGAATAAAATAATGTACTACGACTTTATAGAACACATCATTATTTACAAAAAAGGTCACGACAGCATATGTCTAACTATTATGGTTATGCCACAATAAGTATTCTTTTATTTTAAAAATTTAATTTAAATGTCGCTGCTTGAAAAGGATCTTTATTTGTATCTTGGTTTTAATCCTTATCAAAATAAATTACTTCATATTCAAGACAGCTTCAATACCTTTATTTAACTTTAGAATTTGCTATCGCGTGACGTTGTTTGATGTCTCGAAACAAACGATATTTTTTTATTGTTATTATATTTAATTCTAATCTCCCAGTGGAACATGAACTGTAAGCTACGTCACGAATTTTAACCAATCACCGCTCTACCTCTCGTTATTATTTTTTTTTTTTTACATTTACTCCACACAGGAGGCCCTGAGGAAAATAATTTCCCTCAGAGCCTATGTCATCGGAGATGCTGTGTGGGGGGTCTTTTTGAGGAGAGGAAGGAATGAACAGTCTTGAAGAGACCCATGAAGTAGGAAGGAGAAAACACAAAGGCCGGCAAATCGTTCCACAGCCGAGCTGTTGAATACAAGAACGAGTCGAAAAAGCAACCCGTTCCCATGTGACTAATGTCAACGATGCACACATGCTGGGCACGCGTTTGGCGTGTTTCCCGACTATGCACCGGTGCTGAAGGGATCAATGACGCTTATTCCTCGGAGCACCTTCCATTGAAATACCGGTAGAACAAGGATAGCATTCCCACCCGACGCCTGTGCTCAAAAATATTGAAATCCGTCTGTTAAATTAATCTGGATTTTTTCAGGTATTTTTGGGGCTACAGACTAGAGGTGGCTGCAAAATTCAACCGTGGGGCGCACTTGTGATTTGTAAAAGGTTAGCAGTTGTGTACTATTAAAGTATCTGCGGGCCATGAACAGTACGCCCAGTTTTTGAGAGGCTAACTAAACTCTGTCTTCGATGGAGCCCCCATATCTGAGCTGGTCACTTAGAGTTACACCAAGCCTGTCAATGGTTACAACCTTATTAACCTTCTACGAACCTTGGTTACAACCTACGCGTTTTTAATAGCTCTGACCAAATAATCTACATGCAGTACCAAAAATCATTGTGAGCCTTCAGTTTACTTTGATTGAAGGATTTTAAAATGCTCCTCTATATGCATTGGTACCCACATTTTTGATATCAAGTTTTTCCGTTCATAAAATTTGTTTGTTTTTAAAATTTCACCTTTTATTATGTGCGTGATATCTGTGTCATTAATCTTTTTTTATGCGTATTTCCTTCAACATATTTAGTATTTGATTATGGCATTATCATGACTGGAAAGATTTTCGGTAAAAAATAATCATTGCGTCAACTGCGTAGTAGATAATGTTCGTTGCTAAAAGTTGTATTGAATTGGACAAGACATTATTATTAGTTTGGTATAAATAGCTCAATCAGCGCCGTGCAAAGACATCACTCTGTATTTGATCATAAATAAGAACGTCCTTGAAAATGTTTGTAAAAATATTCCAGTCATTTCATCTATGACTTATTGTTCCATTCCAATAACAGACAAGCCCACAAGAATTGTTGAAGTTTCGGTGCCAATTTGTTGAACCAACTGAGCCAGTACAGGGATTGGCAAGTTTAGTGGTGACACTTTTTTGATAGTGTTTTTTTTAAACTGAAATTTTTTTAGCACCGTTGTGATTTTTAACTCAATGAAATGAAAAAGCTACACCAAGAAGAGACAAATATGTCTACAGGGTTTGGCCACTCTTGCCTACTTTAGTTTTCTGAATGTTTCACTTCTACCGCATATGAAATGCACACATGTTGTTTTTTCTCAACTGCTCCCATCTGGATCTACTATGATTATGGCATTCTCAAAAGAGTATTTTATGAGGCTAAAGGTTTTGGGGAGGGGATGGGGGTGGAGAAGATAAATAAACATTACCAAATTAATTATTATGCAGAAAAACTTGAGTTAATTTAACAAAATATTGATAATGTTCGCACCGTTTGCCTGCTTGTATAATTTTATAGCACATGTGATATGTAAAACGCAGAAACGTGTAAATAATATTTTATTTATGGTTAGTATTCGAATTTTGTTTTCCTCATTATCTCACAACTTTGTGTTTGGAGATGTCTGACTAATCAACTGGACGATCGATAAAGGAAGACTGAAATTGATAACATTTTATATAATTGCAATTTAAACGAATTCCATAACAAAAAAAAAATTGTCTAAAATAATTTTTATCAAGATTCAAAAAATGTAAATGTTTAATACATGAGTAGGTTAACGTTTCAAAGAAATTAATGTTTTAAGATTTTTTGCTGCTTTTTGGCAGTAGAACTGGAGGAGAAACGAGTGAATTAGGTAAGATAACTTGTGGAGTGCCACAGGGATCTATGCTTGGACCATTGCTTTTTCTAATCTATTTGAATCACATAACAATGTGGGATATTGATGGAACTCTGCAACTTTATAGTATTTTTTAAATAATAAATTGAATCTATTTCCGTATCAAGAGTTTGAAACGGAAATAAATGTTGATGTTTCTAAAGTCACAAGCTGGTTCAGAATATAAAAACTAACCCTTAATGTAAAATAAATATATATATATTTTTCGGTAACAAGAAAAAATTCAGCCTCAATATCAAAGTTGGTGATAACTGCCTCGAAAATAAAATCAACAAAACATATTTGGGTCTGATTGCAGATTCCCAACACTCGTCGGATCGCCACATAAATCATGTAAAGGAGAAAATTACCCCCAATTAAACTTATCCAAAAAAAATTACTTTTATTTAATTTAATCAAAATATAGAGAAAATTTGAAAAAAAATAAGAAAACAGTTTCTTCTTCAAACAAGTATGCTTTGTGGCGTCATTTTTAATTAAATGAAAAAGAAATTACTTTGTATAACACCACTACTTAATTTATATTATCGACATGTTTCCAAAACATAGTTTTCTTCATCTAGATAATAAATTAGTATACACATTTCAAAACGTTCTCTTATCCTGACTAAAAAAACTTTGTTTTCGAAACATGTCGATAATATGTAGATTATGTAGTGGTGCTATGCAAAGTAAATTGTTTTTAAATTAAATAAATAAAGAAAACAATACTTTTATGTAATGAATTTGAAAGAAAACTGTCATTTCACTTTAAAGTAAATTGTTTTTAAATTAAATAAATAAAGAAAACAATACTTTTATGTAATGAATTTGAAAGAAAACTGTCATTTCACTTTTTCTTGTTGATACAATAAAAAAACTACTTTCATTTTTTTAAGTTTTCTACATTTTGATTAAATAAAATTGTTATGGAGAGCTTTTTTTTCAAATTCTTATCGTGTTTTTAGGTTAAAATATGGCATTTTTTAAACGCTTAAATGTATTTCAAATACAAAAATCTAATATTAAAATCTATAGTATTTAAAATGGTTTTTGTTTCTACGACATCATGAAAATAAATAAACATATGTACGAAATTTAAAATACGTTGGAAAAATTCCGAAATTCGTTCACAAAATATTAACAACAACAAGTATAATATACAATAAATAAACTACCCTATTAGGCTGGGTTAGCAATGTATATAATTTTCCATGAACAATTAAAAAAAAAAAAAAAATTTGAAATGTTCACGGTAATTTATCAATTGAATAAAATTTTCCCGAAGTTTTTTAGTAAGTCCGGTAAAGTTTCAAATACAATTTATTTTGGATTTTTAATTTTGGAAAAAAAACGATTTTATTTTTGGGGTATAATGCCGTATTGCGCTACCTCCATTTTAAGCGTTAAGGTGTCCATAATCATCACATCACATCATCACAACAACCCTGATGATGGACACTGTCCGATAATGTTTATGCATATCCGATAATAATACACATATATAATGTCCCATAATATCCCCAAAATAAACCACTATTGGCCGTGGAAATCTAAAATCATATCCAGGATTACAATGTTTATTATTCTCCTCATACACTTTTAAGGTTGTCTAAAAAGTTATAAGGATTTCCAAAATGAGTTCAGGACGTGCTGGAGGTAATAACTTTTAAAACTTTAATTAATGTTTGTACGATGTTATTTTGGCCTCTAAACTGCAGAACTAGAAAATTAATTTCGGTGGAGTAAAATTAAATAAGTTTAATAAAAAGGGAATAATTAAGCAGATTATACGAATATTTTGTCTCAATTTTTAACTTAAAATTATGCTTAATGAAATTTTTAAAAATATACTTTTATTGTTTTTAAATGATAAACTAATGTTTAAGACAAGATTTTTATGCAAAACACAAAGGATAACAATTATTATAAGTAATAATTATTAGCCTGAAATACTCATCTACATTGAAAAAATCTCCCGAGAAAAGAAACATGCCGCCGACGGGACTCGAACCCGCGTCCTTCTGATTTCCGGTCAACTGCTCTTATCTACTGATCTACGTCGGCTTATCTCCTGCCTGCCAAATAATTCAATATGTACTAGTGTTTCATTCAACAATTACTGCTTATCACATTTTCCACCTGCAAACAACCAACTTTATTTTATACGGAAAGGCATTGTAAGTGCTAAATCTCCCACTAGGTGCGTCGAGACAAATTATGTATACATTTTTTTTTTTAAATACTTTAACTCTTCAAATATTAATTATTATTTTTAATTGATAAACTAATGTTTAAGACAAGATTTTTATGCATAGCAAAAAGGGTAACAATTATTATGAGTTATCTTTTTCCGGGAGATTTTTTCAATGTAGATGAGTGTTTCAGGCTATTAATTATTACTTTTAATAATAAATATTATTTTCATAAATGTATATATGTACATATAATCTCATGTATCACTTCAATGTAAAAGCCATTTTATGGTGATTAAATAAATAAATATATATCTATAAGTTTTAAGGAATTCATTGGGAATGACGGAAGTGGAAGGACACCTACTTGATAAGATAAAAATAAACACTGAACAATGAAAACGAATATAAAAGGAAATATCAACTAAGGACAAATACAAACATATATTCTAATTATAAAACTATTTAGTGTTTTACAGATCACTTTTATAATTAAGTTATTATAAATACAGGCTGAAGTCAGTAGTTACCTTTTTCTTTTTAAATTCTTTTTATTTAATTACTATATTTTAATTTTTATATTTATGGAAGATACATGTTAAATATATATAAAAATTTTAACAAAACCAAAAACGACTTCAAAAAATGCACTAAAAATTAAAAAAATAATTTCGTATGACTTTTATTTTTGGAGTCGGTGTCAGCCAAGGTAACTACACACATAGGTACCTAGTTATAGGTTAGATGTAGAGATCATGGCTGACACCGACTCCAAAAATAACAATCGTACGAAAATATTTTTTTACTTTTTAGTAGGAGCCGAAACGATAATTATATGAAATTCTCTCGACAGAAAAATATCGCTAAATATTATCCGATAAATATAAAACACACTTTGTTCTGTTATTTAACATGTCAAATGCATGCAAAATAATCATTAAATGCTACTTTAGAATTTGCCAAGAGATTTTTGCTCTATTTCAAGCGAACTCTGTTTTATTAAATATTTTCACTATTTTTGCTTAATTACATTAGAATCCGTTTATTATGACTCAGCCTATATTGACCAACCGCTTAATATGAAGTAATTACACAGCGAAGTTTGATTTTCATATAAAATTCTTCATAACAAAGTTGAATATAATGATTTCGCTAATAATGACATGTCGCTTATTATGAACCATTTTAAATAAATTATGTCCCAATTTCATGGAAAATTATGTCGGTTATAGTGACCGACATGATTTCTAACACCTTCGGCAGTGTTCGGGAGAGTCACGTGACGCCCGACGACGTTCGGTGCGTGCGTGGAACGTCACGAGTCTTAATATGCTGTGTTATTCTCTATTAAAATAAATACATTCATAAATACCTAACCCAAACAGGAGGTTGTTTATTCTCTACAAAATGCTTTGTATGACGTCCGCTTACTATAACGTGTGTGTCATTTCCCTTCGATGTCATTATAATCGTTTTTTTAATATTAGCGCGCTCCCTCTAATAATCGTATTTTACATACCTTCTTTTCAAACTATTTTGCTTCGTTGTGAACATTTACTACCAGTCCTTAAGCTGGGGTTTGTTTTAAGTTTTTTCTTCAATAAATCTTAATTTATCTCAGTTTTTCAATTAGCTCACAAACAAGTTTAATTTTTCAACATTGACATGTGAAGTAGAAATGGTCGCATTGAACACGAACCAGCTTAATGACCAAAACATATTTTACGTCCTATTGTGAAAATAAATTTATTTAGACTACGTGCTTACAGAACTAATAATAAACTATAACAGTAAATTTGTACTTAGCATCAATTAGAACGAGAAATATTGTGGAGATATCACCATGTTTGTTTAAACACCTTTGTTGAAAATACATTAAATTAAAGCTAAGAAATACATAATGAATAATTATCGTTATACATTTTTTTATTGTGATGTTAAGAAATAACAAGTAATGTCACGACGCATTAATTGCAAAAAAGGTTGTTAAAAGTAAATATTATTTTCCCATAATTTCCCACAGGCGATTTAAACGTAATGAATATTGTTGTTTTGTATTGACTTTACTAGAAGTTTAAGTACACAGTAACCACTTAATAAATTCACGGGAAGTATGATCCATACCGATTTGAAATAAATGTAAATGAAAAACATTTTGATTTCTTAGCCATTGACAATTCAATAAAATGTATTAGTTCTGTAAGAAAAATGCTAAGTTAGCCTTTCAGTAGCTGGCCAGGGTCCGCTGATACTTTAATATCACACAACTGCTAACATTGTACCAATCGCAAGTGCGTCCCACGGTTGAATTTGATAGCCACCCTAGTCCGTTTGATAGATTCTCATATCTTTAGAGCTATCATTGCAACCTTTAGAGCTATCTATGCTCTACCTATTTCAATTTTTTGAGAAACTAGCATCATCATCTAGCGGCACCGGACCCCGGTGCACAGCCGGGAAATACGTCAAATTTTTGAACATGTTTCACATTTGTCACATGATAAGGGGTCGTTTCCGCGACTCGTTCTTGAGTTCATATCTCGGCTGTAGAACGATTTTCCGGTGTTGCCTCCGTCATTTACACAAAATGACCCTCCACACAGCAACCTCAAAAATGACGTAGGCCCTAAGGGAAATTATTTTACTCGTGACCTCGTGTGTGGATTTAATGTAAAAAAGGTCTACGTCGTTTGAAAATATTTGAACAGTGTCACCCGATGGCGATGTGAAAAAAATAACATTTACTTTGGGCTCACGATCACGCTCACAACAAACTTTTAAAAGTTTATCTTTCCGGTGACATTCAAATTTTTAATTTGAAAATAACTAAAATGATAATAACTTTGATAAATGACTGAATAAGGTAAAAATATATTACTGAGACATTTTTAGTAAAGCCATGTTTGATGTTTGTCTGTAGCGTATTAAAGAGACTCTTAGACGGTCTGGGCTATATACATGCAGGGCAGACGCAAGTAGATAGATTAATAAATCGAAAATGTCCCATGGAGACAACGCAAGACCAAGTTCATCACACGTGTTTCAGCAATTAAAAAAGTATACAGAATATTAAGGGCCGTTCTTGACTTATTTTTAGTAAATTTCTGACATTATTTGGAGTAAAAAGTCTAAATGAAATTTTTGATGTGTTTTTGAATGGAACACTTCCTTAGGCACCGTTGTGACTTAAAACTCGATGAAACGGAAACGAGTGACACTAAAAAAAGACAAACACATATATCTACAGGAGAATCAGACATACTAATCGGTGTCCTCTATGTACGGTTCTTCGTAGCTTATCGGCCTCCTGTTTGTGCGGTGTTTTGTAGAATAAAAATATTATTAAACTCGGTAACCATATTATAATCAATAAACCCTTACTAAACCTTACTTATATCCAGAACTTGGCTGAATTCAAATGGGCTTTAAAAACAAACTTATTTAAAAAATCATACCTTTCATGAATTTTAACTCCTTTTCAATATACTATAATAAGCCATGTTCCTCAAGTTTCCGGTAATTGTTTGGTTTCAATTACCTCCTCAGTATAGTTTTATATGCACTCCGAATTTGTATTATTTCTAAGCGTAAACTACCTCCTTCTCTATATTATATTTTAGTTTTAATGATTCTTGTTGAACGGCACCGTTATGGTTATCATTATCTAATGTCCTGTGACAAAACAGCACTCACAATTTTTGTTAATATTGTTCTTTTGGAATTGCTTTGCAATACTGTAATACTGTAATGTATGTATTGTATGTAATGTATGTATTGTAATACTATAAATACTGTAAATTCTTTGTTTTACATTATTTAATCAATTTTTGTTAGGACTCGTAAGAACACTATATTTAAGTTTATTATAATTAAGCGCACTTGAAGTGAAATATCACAAAACTGCGCTATATAAATTCTATGTTATTATTATTATTAATTATCCTACTCCTGATACTCTGAATTCGTCTCATTCTTTTGAAGTTTAGTTTTCTGAAGGTTTCACTTCTACCGCGTGTGAACTGCATTCATATTTATTTATATTTTCAATTTTTTTTTCAATATTTAATTAAATGAAGACAATATTAGCGAAACTCAACAGAAAATCTGGAGACAGAACAATCACAAAAAGATATTGGCACCTCTGGGACTCGAACCCAGGACCTTCTGCTTACATGGCAAATGCTCTAAGGTGTCTATATCTAATTCGGTCACTTTTAACTGTATCATACTTCGACTAAGAACTACCAACATTATCTTCATTTTCTTAACGCACACATTATTCGCTGCTATCTTCATACATGATTGCAAGATTCAACCCGAACTTAATGCTATCTAGATAGTGCCTGTATAATTTTTATAAAGATAGTAGCCAATAATATGTGCGTTAAGAAAATGAAGATAATGTTGGTAGTTCTTAGTCGAAGTATGATACAGTTAAAAGTTAGCGAATT
Source organism: Limnephilus lunatus (assembly GCA_917563855.2). Taxonomy (NCBI): domain Eukaryota; kingdom Metazoa; phylum Arthropoda; class Insecta; order Trichoptera; family Limnephilidae; genus Limnephilus; species Limnephilus lunatus. Next base: position 39,872,181 of record OU830604.1, read on the forward strand.
GAATATAACCTTGGTTTGGTTAGTAGAGCATTTTCCGTGTAAGTAGAAGGTCCTGGGTTTAAGTCCCAGAGGTGCCAATATCTTTTTCTGAATATTCTGTCTCCAGATTTTCGATTGATTTTCGCTAATATTCTCTTCATTTAATTTAATATTATAATTTGAGGTTTTATTCATTAAGTTAAAAAAAAAAATTCTTCCACATGTCGTTAATGTTCACTCAGCCGGGTAATCGACCAAGTCTTTCTAACTGTCCAATACATACTGATTTTTTATGTTTTAGTAGAAAAAACATCAAAAATGTCACCGGAGACAATGTCAAAATTTGATTTACATGTTTTTCTCCAAATATTGTCAGAAATCAAAGGTTAAAATAAGTAGAGTACGTCCCTTAACGCCCTGATTTTAAGTTGCTGAATCTCTAAAATGACTCAATTCAAGTACATGTGTGATTAACTTGATCTTGCGTTGTCTCTCTGGGACTTTTTTGATTTATTCATCTATCTAGTTGCATCTGTCTTCCCTGCATGTCCAGATCCCAACCCAGTGTCTCACACAAACATACATTTCGTTCTAAAATCCATCAAACATGGCTTTACTACATATGTCTCATTTATCTATTTTTTTACCTGAATCTTCCATTCATCAAAGTTATAACATATTTTAATTTCAATTCGATTTTTTCATCACAAAAACTTTGAGTTTCTAACCCTCACCAAAGCCACAGTAAAAACAATTTTTATAACTTATAAATAACGTAAATTGATTTTTTAAATTCAGTTATTTAAGGTTTTTAAGTTTTCATTTGATAGAAGCGCTGTACATTTTCCAAGGCGCTCGGCGTCACGGCGTATCTCCCGCACCCCTCTGATGCATCTCGTACTTAAGCGGCCCGCGGGCGTCGGTGGAGCCATTCGCGAATCAACGGCGCTCCGGAACACATACTGAGCCAAAGTCGCGCGCGCCAACTCTGAAAATAAATAAAATCACACTTGATCAACGAATCAACAATTGCTCGTAAAAAAAAGTTTCAACAGTCCTTGCAGGAAGTTTAGTGGTTGGAGTTTCCCAGAAAATTTTGAAAAAAGTTCGTGCTAACGGAAATCGAATTTAATGTGCAAAGATGACGGAGAACGGGAACAGTGAGGCCTGTATACCTCTGAGGGAGGACTATAAGGTAATCAATCTATTTATTTATCTCAGCTGTTATTTTTGGTTATACCTACACTACTTGTAAGCACGCGCGCTGTACCGTGGGATTTCTATTTTGGTTGTTTGTTATTATTACGTAATGCGTGAACGTAAATATTTTCCTGTCGCGATTTGCGACCCTTAATTAATTTGATAGATTAAGTTCGGCCCTTTGGCCACAGGTTGTCGCAGCAAGTAAGTCAGGGTCATTCCATGACCTCTCCTAACTCAAATTCTACAATTGAGAAATTTACTGGCTTTGAGTATTTTTGTATTGGCGCGCTTTTTTTAGATGCCGAAACTATGCGCTTTATAAATGAAACTTTTTATTGCTCGGTTAGTACCACATTGTATTTTCTTATATGTATATTACAATAATCTGTTTGAAAACTAATCTGGCTATTTATTACGCTTTATTGATTATGTATAATTTAATTACATTTCAGAGCTTAGAAGGTTTGGGAAATGTTATGATTATGTTTTGTATGGTTTGGATGAGTAGGTATTTCAGATCAATTTCTACAATTTTGCAAAATTATGACATTAAAATTATGTAAACCTACCGAATACCAGTTTAAACGTTCGTTTAAATGTTTTGCAAATAGTTATAACGTTGTGCGAAATACAATGGACTATTTCTCAAATTACAGCCATAACAATCGATTCGCTGAATCGATGATTGTTATTGAAATGACCATGGTCAAGAACGTTTTATGTTTAAAGGTTGATTTTATCAGATTAAGTCAAAGAGTATTACGTTCTTATACTAAATCCGTTACGAAATTTCTTAAATGTGTGTTATATATCAGTGGCGGTCCATGACTTTTCATCGAGCTAGAGTTGTAAGATTGAAAAATACGACATTATTAATATTGCTGTAGCTGAAAATATATCTTTATATAATTGTTTAAAATTTTTTTTTTTTTTGAATAATTTTCGGTTTGTGTTGCCACGCTTCCCCCAACTAAAAGAATCCTGAAAATGTTGATCCAAAAAATTAAAGTTTTGAAAATAAAATGATTTTAGATTCATCAATATAATAAATGCCGTATGTATCAATCCTACCACTCTGGCTCACATATATTATTTATACCAGCTGGTACCCGGCACGCGTTGCAATGCTACTTTATAAAGGAATTGTTTTTCCCTGCGTGTCCTTTCTAATTTGTCCCGTTCCCTTTCCTTCTCCTCTTCCTCTCCCCACTCCCCCCTCCCCCCTCCCCCCTCCCGCACTCCATACATTCAGTCCCGGTGCATTCAGTTTTCAAACAGCTCGCGTGACACCTATTGAAATTTTTATATACAAATTTCATAATGCCAGAGCTCACCAGTTGTTTTATACAAACTTTTTCCTGACAATAAAGGACACAAAATAAAATTATTATCCAATTTGATGCAGTCGTTCGGAAATTATGTGCGTTCATACATATCAGCGATTCATTTTTATTTATAGAGATGTATGTATGTAAATACTGTACTTAGTCGATGATTTTCCATGATTGTTTACATAGGAAAGCTATAATTTTAATAAGTTGAAAATCCAATGAACATCACTATAAATATTTAATATCGTTTATAAATAGTATGCCGGAAGTATATGGTGTAATGTGTTAATGTGTGTATTCGTATATCAATGTAGACACCACGAAGCATTAAACATGTTATTTTCTATTGAATCCTCTTATTTTGGATATTGAAGACTGACTTGCGTGCATCTCTAGAGCAGAAATTTTCCAAAATAATACTGGATAATAATTATTATAAGCAATCATTATTAGCCCGAAACACTCATCTAAATTGAAAAAATCTTCCGAGAAAAGATACATGCCGCCGACGGGACTTGAACCCGCGTCCTTCTGTCCCGTCGGCGGCTTATAATAATTGTTGCCCTTTGTGCTATGCATAAAAATCTTGTCTTAAATATTAGTTAACAATTTTTTTTTTAATTAATAATGATAATGTTTGGATCATTTCTACAGTGCCATTTTCGTGAGAAAATCACTTCAAGTGCGCATATGGATACCCTCAGCAGTGAAAAACCAAAATCGCATATATCATTTAAAAAAATAATACTTTTTTTTTAATTTTGTAGAGTAGGCCAAAGTCTCTAAAAGAACAAATACTTATTTTTTTACTTGTCTCATACATATCTTTGAATCCGTTGAAATAGGGCTGAATAAATGAAAAATTCTTGCTATTTAAATATAACTTTTGTGGTACCGATTCTTTTTTTATTCGTATTTATTTAGTTGTTTTCAACATATTTCACAAATAAAATGATTTGGCTGTCCAACTAGGAAAAAATTCCCGTTTTAAGTCAATCGTGTTTAAAAGTTCATGCTTATATAATGATTACATACAATTTTATATTAATCATAATATTACACAATACGGGCAAATAAAATAAAATGAAATAGAATATTCATCAAAACTAGCAGCCCGCTCCGCATTTTTTGCTACTAGGCCCTGCGGGCGGCATTTGTTTCGGCCTAGTTTGAGTTTTGGTGACCATTTTATAAATCCGATGGAAAATGGTTCCAAAAATAGCCTGTTTCTCGGATCCATTGTTATCCAGTGACAGCTGGGACAAAGTAACCACGACAGGCAATGACATCACATGTAATATATAGCCTCGTTAAACTATTATTCATAACCCTAAGTATAACCGTCAATCTTTCCATTTCTGGAGAGACATTAAAACTCTCCAAATCCGTAGTACTTATAACTAGGAGGGCACGTCCTCATGTGATCTGCTAACATAAGTGGCGCTATCTTTTGACGAATTTTTGAATTGGAAGCCGAATTACAAAAGTAGATTTTTTTAGCGTATTAATAATATAGATGGCAGCACTTCTGTTTGTATCTATTTGTGAATCGAGTGTGTACGACAGAAGCAATGATATTAATACTATTTGATAATATACCTAGTTCCGAAATAAATAAGGTATCTAGGAATGCCACTTTCTCATTTCATAAACAAAGTCGGGCCTTCGCTTATAAACACACGTACAAAATAAATTATTTTCGAAAAAAAAAACTGTCTTGGAAAGTTTTAAAGAAATTTGAAAGATTACCAACAACGATCACGTAACTATTTTCTGGCTCGCGAAAAGCTTGTGTATATTATTTAGCCGAGCTTGCGTAGACTGAGTACTAAAAAAAACAGTTTCCTCAATAATACCGAGATGCCAAATGTATTTCCAGTGTTACAAGAGAAAAAAATTCCCACGTAATAACGACATCATGCGATGTGTTATTCGTTACGTTCATGATTTGTTATTCGTTTTAACTGATTTTTGACGTGTTTCTTGTTATTGTTTTTCGTGTAACGACTTTAAATGGAAATGAAAATAAATGCCTTCATTTTTTTTAAACTAAAACTTCTTTACACACGTTTTACTTGAGGGGTAAGCTGGCGAATGCGAGACGAACTGTATTACTGTAGGAGCAAGAGAGAGCAGTGCGCGCGCACATTTTCTTTTTCTCTTCTTTTATAAGTTAGTGAAGTTTTACTTCAGTCGTGCGGTCTGGCTCTGTAAGCAACAATCAAACCTGGATTCAAAATCTATTTACATTAATTCAAACCATGATGAAATAAAATAAAAAATAAACAAAAATTGAGTAGGAAAATAAAAAAAACACATAAAATAGCAAATAATTTCTTCCTATTAGATGGAACTTTTTTACGTACAAGGTGACATACAAATCTTCAATTCAAAAATATTTAAATCATCATTTCTCTTATAAACATCACATCATCATATTAAACTGTATTTCTAAATCGGATATGGTTAAATTCAATGATTATTTTTCGAAGTACTTGCATTTAAGAAAATTCTCAGTGAATAAATTTTCAAGAAAAAAGTATACAAATCCATTCACTTGTTGATATTTCCATCTAACATCACTCTCCGGGTTGTGATATTGTTTTAGGCCCCCTGAGATTTCGCTCAAGACACACCTCCTTTAGTAAATTGCGATCGTACTTCAAACTTCTTTACAAAAAATAATATCATATATGTATATGTTTATCTATCTTCTATCATTACACAGTATAAATTAAGTCGCTCAAAATGTATGGGCGCTTAGATCTTTTAAACTGCGCAACGGATTTTCATGCGGTTTTCACCAATAGATAGAGTTATTCAAGAGGAAGGTTTATATGTATAAAGCATGCTTATTATAGAAGCAGCGGGCAGCGGGCAACTGGCAAACGGGTGGTGTGGATTTTATAAAGGCTGGGTAATGGCGTTGTGTTTCGTTAGCCACAGCAACATATTGACGGGTCTGCTAGATTATTAATAAAAATGAATCGCCGAAATGTATGTTCCCGCATAACTTCCGAACGACCGCACCAGATTGGATAATTCTTTTTTTGTTGTGTTCGTTATTGTCTGGTGAGCTCTGGCATTATGAAATTTGTATAAAAAATAGCAATAGGTGGTACGCGAGCTGTTTGAAAATTAAATGTACCGGGAATTAATTTATGGAACACGGGAGAGGGGGGGGGAGGGGAACCAGGGAGGAGGGAGGGGAATCTGGGAGGGGGGAAGGGATCTCCGGAGGGGGGTTTGCGGGACGGGGGAAAGGGGGGAGTGGAGTAGGGAGAGGAAAGGTGGAGGAGGACGGGATGAATGGGAAAGGACACGCAGGTAAAAACAATTTCTTTATTAAACGTTGCAGCTACTTTATAATATTATTAAACTTTCTAATATTCAATTGAATTGTGTATCAAAAGCAGATTCAGGGATCATGTAAGGAAAAGTTATTTAGTCTTTGAGAAAATAAATTTTGATTAACATTATGAATTCATTCAAAGGCCGTTTTGAAATATTTTACAACCTTTAATCTACCATCTCATTATCTCAGGCTAAATCCTATAGATGTATGTGTTTGTCTCTTTTTAGTGTCGCTCATTTCCGTTTCACCGACTTTCAAATCACAAACGTTGCTAAAGAAGATTTCACTTCAAAAATCATCTAGGGACCAAAGCCATTTACATACGTTAACAGATTCACTTATTTCAGAAATTTAAAGTATTTTATGAAAACCATATCTTATGACAAAACTTCATGACACATATTAAATATAGGAAAGATTTCGCGTTTAAGTGCTTTTAATTATCAGCGATTGTTGAACCAATTGTCGATGTTTAATCATTGATTTAAAGTAGTCGCATAAGGCGATAAAGTAGTGACGAAAGGCTACGTCAGAATAACGGAGAATTAGTCAAATTGACTTACCTACTACTGCTTATCATTCTACATATTGTATGAGCTATAATGCATATATTTTACATGCAAAGTGGTAACAGTATTTCAGACAACTAGGAATTACGCACGCGTTATAATTTATGATACCCACTTGTCATTATATATTATCGTAAAATGATATCGGAGAATCGAAATTAGGAGATCAAATTTTCTCTAACCAAATTGACTTTGATGACCTGTATACAGCCTAGGAAAACCTACTGATAAAGTTCGTAAACAGCTACCTTAATCTACTAATATTTAGATAATCGACCTGATAAGTGACCACCATTCAATAATAGCCTCTAAATAACCAGGTACCACCGATCTTTCTCATTTTCTGTCCAGGTTCTTTCGCCACACAACTCGTGTTAATGGGGATGCATCAATGTTCCTAGGCCATTCAGACTCTTTTTGAAGTGAAAACTTGTGATTTGAAACTCAATAAAACGAAAAATAGCGACACTAAAAAGAGACAAACACACAAATCTCCACGATTTAGCCTGGGAGAGAATGAGATAGTATAATATGTCTCCTGTTTGAGCGGTGCTTCCAAGCCTCCCCACTCTTGCCTGCTTTAGTCTTCTGAAGGTTTTTCTTCTATGGCGTGTGAATTGCCCAATCTATTTTTTTTTATAAAACATTTATTGGATAAACGAAGGAGGGTTAAAAAGGTTAAGCCAAAAAAGTTTCTCATGCTAATGTCGATTATGGATAGGAGTTGAACATTAGAAAACTAACATGATAGTAAATGGAATATAGGATAAGGAAAGGAGATCCTCTCGGTACATTCACGCATTAATTAATGACCGTACGCATTAATTCGGTTCCATATTTCTTAAAGTTGTTATCAATCATGTTGATATTATGTGTATGTTTGTTTGTCCAACGTGGCGACGGAGCAACGGAGCAGATAGTTGGAGGACTGGGAAATGACATTTTCATTTTTTTCTCTTTTTCTTTTCATCTTTTTTCATCTCGGAAAAACATTTCATTTCGTGGGAAAATTCTTTGTGCAGTAATTTCTCCCTAACATGACAAGAACCAAGTCGCGGTTAAGATATAGTTATTCATAATTTTAATTAATAGAATTTGCTCAAATATTTTGCGTCGTGTTTAAGGGGAGTAGTCCTTATTGAATTTTATGATTTCGGTGTTATCAACATGTATTATGAAAGATAGAGTGCGTCCCGCTAAAACTCAGAAACGAGTCCCGATACGATCAAGATCATATTATGATGTCGTAGCCCTCTATTCCCCATCCATGAAGAAGGTTCCCATTTTTACCTGAAGGCCGTCTAGAAATTTCTTGAATAGTCCAGAACATTCGAGAGCATTCGATTATTCTGCAATGTTGTGAATTTTCAGGAATAATTTGGAACATCCAGGAACATCCCTGATCATTGTGGATCATTGTGGAACACTCTCGAACGTTCTGGAACATTGTGGACAATTTGAAGCCTTTTTTGTATAGAAAGGGCTACTGACTGGTAGGGGTATATAAAGCAAGATCCGCCGTTCGTTCGAATGTCAGTTCAATCTCATATCAACTCCCTGAGCGAAGTCGGGTACCGCAGCTAGCTAATTCATGTATTTAAAATTTCTTTGAGTAGTATAACGATATTTTTAAATTCATCTCACATGATGTTGCTTAAATGTAAACCAGCATTTTCTTTTACACTGTGTTATGTCAAAATGCTTTTTTAAAATGTAGGTATCCTTCATGATTAAACGCGCTCTAAACCTCTGTTTACGCCGCGCAACTTTAAAATCTCTCTCGGTCCGCACCAAAATAGCGTATCCAGTTTTTTTTTGGATTCTGAGGAAAGCTGTCGCGAAGTTATTGGGGTGTTCAGGAACGCACACTGTCACGCCGGCGCCGGACAGGGAATGACGCAAGGCGACACTTCCATCATCAGCAGCGGGGGCTCGGTGTTGTTGTAAAAATAGTCTTGTTGTGTGTTACAAAAAATGACAGGGACCTCACGTGCTTGGGGAAATTTGATTTTGGGAAAGCTCATTACGTTAGTGTTAAAACATTAATGTTATTATGTTAATAGCAACGTAGCGGAAAATAAAATGTACAGTTTTGTAGAGTGTGAAACAAAAACTCCGTTTAACGGTCGTTCAGTGTTTTTTTTAGTAACGTTGTAAATGGTTTTCGCGTTCACATAAGGCTGTATTAGTAGCGTTCAAATCCCGGACAAAAATATGGTTTGTCCTGGATAATTTGAAAATCATTATCATCATTACATAGTATAAAATGAAGTCGCTCAAAATGTATGTGCGCATAGATCTTTTAAACTACGTAACGGATATTCACGCGGTTTTCACCAATAGGTAGTGTGATTGAAGAGGAAGGTTTATATGTATAATACATTCTTATTTTAGTAGAGAAAAGCCGAGAAATTCAAATTTCAAATAAAGTCAATTCAGGCAGCGGGCAGCGCGCAGCTGGCAAGCGGGTGGTGTGGATTTTATAAAGGTTGGGTAATGGCCTTTAGTTTCTTTAGCCACAGCAACGTGTGGCCGGGTCTGCTAGTTGATAAATAAATTGTATCGAAGCTGTTGATTTTTTATATACCACGTTAGCTTTCATTTCAAATAGACATGCTAAAACAGAGCTTTTGAAAACATGCGTATTTTTTTAAATTAAAAAAATGTTATTAAAATTTTGTGATACTATGACATCCCCAATTAGTGTATGTTGTGAGGCTGAAAGTGGTGGAGAGAAAAATTAGATGTGGCAGAGAATAGTGCGGAAGTACCTGGCTATTCAGATTTGGTCACCAAACACGTCCAAAGCCATTTCATACAAGGTTTCAATTCTGAATGGTTTCTTACACCAGGGCGTTACAGAGAGTGTGTTCTTTTCCAGAACGTGACCCAAATATTCTATATGTTATTTTTAAATCATCATTGGTGAAATAAAACAAATTAATCTAATAAATTGTATTTGCGCATGCTGGGATTTGAACCCGCCACCTTCGGATTGCTAATCGAGAACCTTGACCCCTCGACCATGGGAGGCCGTCAGAGTACATTTGACAAAAGATCGTTGCATGGAATTCTTGTCACGGCAATAATGCTTTTCTCATAGAATTTTACTAACATTTAGGTACAAAGAATAGATCAATATTTTAATTATTAAAAAAAACTTTAGTGTACAATAATTTGAAAGGATTGCTACGAAATCATTCAACGAAGTGAAAAAAATACATAAGTGTACACTGTGTACAGTTCACACACGGTACAATTGAAACCTTCAGAAAACTAAATAAGACAACAGTGGTGAGGTTACGAAGCACCACACAAAGGGGAGACCAATTATACTATCTCATTCTCTCAGGTTTAATTCTATAGATGTATGCGTTTGTCTCTTTTTAGTGTTGCTATTTTTCGTTTCATCAAGTTTCAAATCACGACGGTGCCAAAGAAGTTTTCACTTAAAAAATAAATTATTAATTAGTATTTGTTTCGTTTTAAGTCAAATAAATAAGCTGAGTTGTCATTGAATCATTTTAACGGATACTACGGAATCGCATATGTCAAAGATTATTTCTGCGGTTAACGGCCAATGTAACAAATTGAACAAAATTTTCCATTCGCAATAATGAATGACCATTTAACCTAGACGTCGTGCATTATTGTTTTATGTAAATATGTCGAAACAATGCTTCGTTAAGACACCGCCATTACGTTTCCTAGAGTATTTGTTAACCGGAAACGTCTATTTAAAAACCGTGCGCTAATTTACTTTGCGGTGGGACGGTTTTTCTATTTTCCTTCCGCAACTGCAGCTTGTTCCTGATATCATTTCTATGTGAATTCGCCAGCCAAAATGACTAAACGGCCGAGATTATAATCGGATTTGATAACAGTTCGTTATATCTCGACATTGAATACAGCAGTTGGCGTCTATTGACAAATCTGTTTAACTGCGGTTCTGAGGTCGTGGTGGAAATAGAACGGTTGTGCGAAATACTAAGCCGCGCGTAGGAAAATCATTCGGTATACCGTTTGGCGCCCAATGTGGTGCTTACCTTTTCGAGTAATTTTACTCGAGATTGTTGCTGTAGGTTAGACTGCGTCAACTTTGCGAACTTTCCTGGTTGTTTAGTTTTCGGTTTAAATCAGCGTCTTTGTTAATCATAACAACATAATTATCATTTTCATTTAATATCTCAGCTGGTTTATTTTATGGAAATCGACCCTTGCAGGTCAAGTGAAAGATTTTTTTAGAAAATGTTTTCATTAATAACAAGTTTTAAGCAAACAGTTTATATTATTTTTAACTCAAATTCAGACAATCTAGAGCGATCCAATTATCTCACTCCAATAATCCACGGCAATATCAATTGAAAAGCCAACAAAGTGAAGATTGTTAGAAACATAAACTCACTGAAGCAGGATAGTTGTATCATTTGTCCAATTTCCACTTTCCACTTTGCACCGATTATCACCAGTTGTAATTTTTAAGGTTTTTACGAAACTCATAATTTTTAAAAGACGTCAAGATACTAAGCATAGAATAAGGCTATCACTTTGAAAACTTTCAGAGCACTGACCTTGTAACTTCACATATGTAGGTAGTAACAAGGTGTGGGTATGAATCAAGAAAATGACAAGAATACTTCCCAACAAAGATACCCAAAATTTTCGTAAGTGGTGTTTATCCAACGTTCGCGAACATAAAATTTTTATCATTTGACCACAAGGGTGCAAAATGCTATCACATTTTATAAAATTCTTTTTAACCCTTTGTGTAGCACTGTTCATCACGCTAAATGGCAATGAACGCATAAACCATCCAATGAAAACGTTTACTTGTGTTTTTAACATGATTCTATTGATGAAATAGGATGAAATTGGTCCGCACAAGTTGTTTCTATTACTAATTTTTTAACTTTTCTAAAAAATATTGTATGGTATAACACGTGGAGACAATAAGTCAGTATTTTGATTCACGAGGTGTAAGAAATTTCAAGTTAAATGTGGACTTGATGCAAAATTTTCGTCTTATAAACCAAACAAATTTTTGCAGCGCTTTCGGAAAGCTTCATAACGATTCGGACAGCTTTGCACATATAACAAATATATACATTTAAACTATCTTGTACAATACTCAGATTACTCTTAAGCACCATCAAATCAATTGTAATGCAGAAAAACTTGAAATGAATTAAATAAAATGTTGATGTCTTCTGGGTCACCAGTCTTCTTCTTCTTCAATGGCGCTACAGCCCATTTCGAGCCTTGGCCATAAGCCTCCACCGCCCTCTGTCCTCGGCCGTCGTCTTCCAATCTGCAACATGGAGTAATCCTCTTGCATCCTTCCTGACATCATCCTCCCATCTCAGTCTAGGTCTGCCCGCCTTTCGTTTACCTCCCGGGTGTCCTGTCAGAACCTTCTTCGGTACTCGTGTGCTTGGCATTCGGTGCACATGTCCGGCCCATCTTAATCTTTGGAGCCTTAAATGGGTGGAGAGTCTGGGAGCTTGATAAATATCATAGAGCTCATTGTTGTGGCGGATTCTCCATGCCTCTCCCTCTCGCACCGCTCCTAAGATTCTTCGCAGTACCTTTCTTTCGAAGATGTCCAGCTGTTCTGCTGACTTTGGTGTCAGTGTTCCCGCCTCACATCCATAGGCCAAGACCGTTCTGATAATTGTTTTATATAAGGTTATTTTGGTTTTCCTATGGACGTTTCGTGATTTGAACACTGGCAGCAACGCGAAGTAAGTGTTGTTACTACTACTGGGTCTTCATTGTCCTGCGTTATGATGGAGCCCAGGTAGGTAAACTCTTCGACCACTTTGAAATTATAATTGTCTTTAAATTTCACTTTATCTTTTATTCTGCGGTGAGGTGTTCTGGTTTGCATCATGATTTTTGTTTTATTTTCATTGATTTGCAACCCCACCTCTTTTGCCGCAGTCTCCAAAGGGTCAAACACATCTCTTACAGCCTGTAGGGATCTTCCGACAATGATAAGGTCATCTGCGTAGCCAACTATTTGATTGCTTCTGTAGCAGATGTTTGAATCGGTACTGATCATTGTCTTCCTAACGACGTGCTCCAGTACAATATTGAAAAGGGTAGGTGCTAAGCCATCACCTTGTTTCAGCCCCTGGGAGACGTTAAAATCCTCCGTTGTTTCACCTCCTTTCCTTACTCGACACCGTGAGCCGACCATTGTTGCTTTTACAAGCTTGACTATTTTGAGCGGTATTCCAAAATTTAGGAGTATTTCATAAATCTTCTCCCTATCTATGCTGTCATACGCCTGTTTGAAGTCAACAAATAGTTGATATATATCTATATCGAATTCCCAGCATTTTGTCAGGATTTGTCGAGTAATGAAGAGTTGAACAGTGGTGGATCTCCCCCTCCTGAAACCTGCCTGATATTCTCCTAGTAAGTTCTCTGAGTAATATTCTAGTCTTTCTTTCAAAATCATTGTGAAAATTTTATACGCTGTGCAAAGTAACGATATTCCTCTGTGATTTTCACACTTCAATTTGTCTCCCTTAGTAATTTGTCACCAGTCAATAGTATGATATTTCAAAAAGTTATACTAATGTGCCGGACCGTTATGTCTGCCGGTCTTATTTTATAACACATTTAATATATACATATACTAGTACCATATGATTACGGGTTTATTTTATTTACATGTTTATTTTACGCACTTCTTTTCTCTTTTTTATTATAACTTTACCAATTTTACCATGTGTATACACTAGACTACAATCAAAGTAACTATCCTTAATTAATCACCATGAAACAGGCAGCTGCCTAGTATGGTGATTTAATAAATCTTATGTATGTAAATGTCTAATATATGTAACATGTATTTTGTAAATAAATAAATAAAATATAAAGCATTGATACGTGTAAATAATATTTGATTTTTTGTGAGCATTCGAAAATGTCTTTCCTCATCATCTCAAAACTTAGTATTTGGAGATATCTGACTAATCAACTGGACGATCGATATTCGCATCACGCATGTAGTTGAAACAAACATCAAACCTTCAATGTCCTTGAAACAAACATCAAATCATCTTTAAACATTTTTTTTACCTAAGCGGAGTATAAACATTATTTTATTTATTTAACGCCTAGAGGGCTTTTAACATGATTGGTAGAGCAATTTTAACATGAATTCAACAAAATATTGATGTTTTCTGGGTCACTAGTAGGATATTATATGAAATTGCAAGTTCGTGTTATGCTCGAGCTTTGCTTCTGATTTTCTGAATGACATTCATTCAAGAGGTTTTATTACGTATTTATAATAAATTGGTTTGTTTGTACATTTGGGAATATTAGCGTCCGTTTGAAACTCGACAGAAAGCGCGAGTACATTTGAGAGCAGCCGCGGGCGGCGGGTAGGAATTATAACGAACTTATCCGCATTTAGACCAACATTTATTATCTAAAAGTGAAACGAGGAATTTGACACATATATTTATGCACAGAGAAAGATAGGTGCGTTTGGTTTCCAGTAGTATTTACACTTGCACATTGTGGGTAGGTACCTATTAAAGCATAGCTGTAATTTTTTAAAGTAAAAACTTCTCTAATACCATTGTGATTTGAAACTCGGTGAAACGAATAAAAGTGACACTAAAAAGAAACAAACACATACACCCATAGGATTTAAGCTAGCTAACTAGAGAATAAAATAACAATAAAATATTTATCTAATTCATGGGTGGTCGGTTCCGATAAAATATTGTTAATCTACAGACCTACGTAAGTCTCCTTTGGTGTACTAGTATAAAGTGCTTGACGAACCTCTGCAAACATTTAGCGGACGAAGGATCGTATCCTACGAAATCCAAAAAAAATATTTTTATTTATCTAATGACCCCGAAGAAGAAAATACAAATACTAATAAGATGACCAACCCTATAGAAAAAGGAGCACTGGAATTCGACGACAATAATATGGAAAAAATCACCCTTCACATTGAAAAAAAAGTGCTTCGTAGTCTCCTTCTTGTCTACTTTAATTTTCTAAATGTTTTACTTCTAACACGTGTGAATTGCACACTCTGTTTTTTTACAATAGTTTTGATTTATTAATACAACTGAATAACTTCACCCTTGAATGTTTTTAAGAGCCCGGTATACCCGGTTAACGTCATTTCAAGCAACTTTTCGTTTCTTTCACTAGGGCTATAGAGAAAGTATCTGCAACTGAATTTTAATATAAACAAAAAAATGATCGTGTATCGAAATCCGATCGAGCTGAATCTCAGCAAATAGATTCGTTATCACTTACAGTTTACTCTGTCTACTTTTGGTGGCAATCTCGCATACGCACGCGGACATGTACGTATTTTAATATACGACATTACAGCGGTTAATATACGAAATGAATGTCGGTCCTGTCCAATTGAGTTCATTTTCAGGCATATCCTGATTTGAGAGCGAAGGTGTCGGTACAAATATATCAGCACCAACGTCCGCCCAGTTACCGACAATGTCTTCTAATTGTTTTGCACTCAACTGTACGTTTTGCCTTTAACGAAACATTTTGTAACCTTAAAAACGTAAGAAACAAGTTGGAAACTAATCAAAACTATAATAAACATTATCAGAAAATAGTTGAGGTACTTATAAACAGAGAGAATACTTTTCCCACCTTTAATAGGCCACTTGCATGGATGTCATAACGACTTGGAAAAAATCGTGTGGATAGATTTTTTTACTAAGATTACGAAAATGTTAGTAAATTTTTTTAGAAATGTATACTTTTTTTATTTTTAAATAAATAAATCCATTATTTGAGCTCATGACGTCACTACATGAAAATGTCCCGTCTCCGATTATGTTCCCTTAATTTTGTAAAATTCCACACTGATAATTTTTTTTTTATATGGCAACACTTTGATTTCCGGCGAATTTATGAATTTGCGTTTAACTTTCACTAGATTTATTGTTTGTTCTATTCGAACTTATCCTTTGGTTTGATTTTTTAATTAAGATGGCGGTGTTTTACAGATGTTACGAAGAGAGCCCCGTACAATTTATTGCTATTCGTGTGGAAAACTTCTTTTTTTTAAATGATTTTCGGATACGTAATTTTCGTTTTTTCAAACCCATAAAATTATGTCCCGTTTTTCCGGTTTATCAAAAATGGACTGATTTTCTCGGATTGAAATTTTCAAAAAAATCGCCAGGATTTCAAAAATACGATAAAAAAATACAGGATGTCTTAGAATATTTGCCTAAACCGGATTTTTTTTAAATGTGATGCAAGTGGCCTATTGTACGGTTGTGGTATCAAAGGATAAAGGTAATATATTTCCCAGCAGCTTTATCGTGAGACTCCGTTTATACATTCGGTAAAAAGAATAAACGGATAGCCTACCTACATCATAATGCATTAAAACAATAAAATAGCACTCACCGGAATTTTTCAAAAGAATTTGCCAAAATATGTGTATCTATTTATTGCAAGCTAACTAACTAACGATCACGCCATTTTCCCACAAGGGTAGGCAGAGAGGTAGGACCGCCTCAACAATTCGGCCTTGACACACACATTTATTGCAAACAAGAACGAAAAATGACACATAATAATTACCCAGGAATGAATATCTTTCTTTTTGGAGGATGTACGTTATCTGCATGTATTGTTATGTGTGTGTGGGAAGTAAGTCAAAGGGAGTAAGAAAATTGACACTGTGCTTGTTAGCAATAACCACCAATCCATCCATCACAAAGGATCCAAATGAAAACAAACCCATATCACAAGTTATTATTGAAGTACCCCGTGTTGACAAGACTTTAATATTTTAAAAATGCACCGAAACATGATATCCGTAATCATATTGTGACTTTAGGCCCACCCATACATGAAAAGGTACGTCCATTAAACCCAATCAAGTATAAAGGCGCCAAGCAGGAATTTGAACAACAATCAACAATCTAACAGTCCGTGGGCGAATCCCTTACACATTGTAGATAAGGTAGGCGGCGCAATTCGACCCTGTAGTGGGGGGTGACCGCGACGTAGCCGCCACACTTTTAAAAATAAAAATTGAAATAAAAATCATCAAAAAAGATTAATATGTTCTGTAAGACCTTCCCATTCCAAGTAAATTTGGTTGAGGAATTCGCGTGAGGAATGCGAACAAAAATTTATGAAATTAACTTCGATGCGATAAGAACCCAAGTGCACTGCAAACAACGCGTGACAATTGTCGGAAAGCTGTACAAAGTAGGTGATGATATTTCCATTGAACTAAATTAACGTCACCTGCCACAACCTTCCTTTATTAAATATTATATGTGGGGGAACAGTATACGTATGTCACCAGTATATTAGTAGAACCCGGAAAATCTATAGATAAGTTAATTCAAACTAAATAATCGATATTACTACTGGTACCGAATACCGAATAAGAGAGATGTAGAAAACCATAATATCGGACTATTTACAACAAGCATAATATATCGAAGTTTAAATAAATAACATACAAATTATTTAAAGGTTTTATGAAATAATAATAATAATTGGCCAACTTTTTATAGGGCCCTTAAGTGATGCAAAACGCAGATGATATGAAGTGGAAGAGGTATAACCAAGATCACAAAAATTCGTCCGGGCGCTGATTTTCACAAAAGCCAGCGAAAAGAAGCGGATAGATGCCCTAAAATTTGGCGCAGAAAATGTAGAAAAATGTCCAGGATTCTATGCACAGCCAGATGCATTGATCTGTCTATTCTGAAAGGGCGATGCATCACCAATATGCTTTCAACTATCTGCCTACAAGTTTTTTAAAGATATTTTGGACTCGTTGCTCGACAAACTGATGACTCCAACATGGAGAAACTTATAGTCAATGGCAAAATGTTTGGCCGGAAAAGCAGAGGAAGGTCACCAATGCGCTGGAGTGATAAAGTATCACCGGCGACCGGTACATCGGTATTGTTCACCAGAGAAATTAGTGTAGGGTTCACGATCATCAACAAAGAGGAACCGACTTGAAGACGAGGTTAAAAAACAGGTTTCTGTGTTGTTATGCGTTATTGATTAACGAGCAGCAGATAAACTGAGATTAATAAATAAATTTGTAAAATTTAAGGGAGATAAAATAAATTAATATTTGAAAAATGTATTACAGAAATATGACGAAAAATGCCAACATATTTATTGTATAAACGAAACCTTAAAAAATTTAACAAACTTTTTTTGGAAAAAAAATAATGGAAGATAAAATATTTAAAAATTGTATATAACTAACTAACTAACTAATCATCACGCCGTTTCCCCGCAGGGGTAGGCAGAGAGGACGGACCGCCACACAACTCGATCTTGCACACACTCTTTGCCTAGTTCATATTCATACATCGTCTCATACATGCTCTTCTATTATTCCGACTCTTCACATGGCCTCACTCAAGTATCTGATTGACTTGGTCGTGCCATGTCTTCCTCGGGCGTCCCCGACTTCTTCTACCATTCACATTTGCATCATATATTCTCCATACACTCCTTTCCTCGTTCATTTGCTCTACATGCCCAACCATCGGAGAGTCCCTTTCTTAATCTTACACATCACGCTTACATCAGCCTTGCATTCTTTGCGGATATCCACGTTTCTCTCACGATCGTGTGTGGTTTTACCACACATTCGTATATAACACACAGAAAAAAGTGAAAAATAGTGTAGCACTAATAATAAAAGATACACAATCTTTAAATAAAAATGTTAAAAAGAAAAACATCTTTCAAAGAATAGTTACGAATCTTTAAAAGTTCGATTTTGATTATGATTATGATTATTTGCACACGACTTAATAAAATTAACTATAAGATTTTTACCATTAATTTACTAGCTTTAATAACCGGCTTCACTCGAGATAATGATTTTATAATTAGGATAAAATATTATGGGATCTAAATTTTTGTTTTTCAGTTAAGTATTACATTTAAAAAATCTTGGGAGCACGAAATGGTTCCTTTGAAATTAGGATTTGGTCAAGCCAAAGTTGACTGCCTTTTTCTGCTTCATATGAGCAATAGTATAATTCGATATAGAGATAAGATTAAAACGCGTGTTCATATTTCGTGATAAAATGGAAAATGGAACAGTGATGATTCTTACAGAGCCTAAATTTTCCAGAGTCAAAATGTTGTTGTATTGTTTCATGGAAATTTTTTAGGTTGTACTTATTGTAGATAGAACTAATACATAAAAATAATACTTATTTGGAGTCCAGGCAAGTATTATTTTTATGAATCAGTACTATCTACAATAAGTGCTACCTAAAAAGTTTCCACCAAACAGTAAACAACATTTTGACTGTGGAAAATTTAAACTCTGTGAGAATTATTACCGTTCCATTTCATCCATTGAACTTTATTAAATTATAAAAAGGGGGCCTCAATACGGGTAAAGCACCTAGTGAAATCCTCATTCAAAAACAAAAATTGTATCAAATAAAGAAAAAATAAAATACGAAACTAAAATGTATGTGTAAGTACTAAGTTTTCTTTATTATTCATTAAATGAAAACCTTTCTTGCATTTGTTTGTCATAAAAACTGATACTTGGCTTAGTTGAGTGTTAAAAAATCACTAAAGACGGGTTGTTTCTAAAAAAATTTAACAATTCATCAAATATAAGTTAATTTTCACGTTCTGTTGCCGTTCTATTCAATTTCTTTTCCTATATCATAATAGGCCAGTTACTTCATGAAACTGAAATAATTACAGAATTTCAATATAGATTTCACAGATCATGAAAATTAACTTAAAATATTTGATGAAATGTTCAAATTTTTTTAAACAACCCATCATAAGAGTATCTAGTCCTTTAAAATGAATATATTTTTTAAATTTTGTGTCGACAATCTCATTTTTTTGGTGTTACTTATTAATTTTTCATTTGGTGTTACTTATTAATTAGGTACTATTCACCCCTTACAAAATTTTAATTTCATGTTTAACTAGCTGAAGTCCCGGTGCCCGGGCTTCACATAGAGTTTTAGAAATCAAATGTAGACCGTGACCTTCCTCTTGTTTTGAAGGTCGCATATGCAAAATTTCGTCAACCTCGGGATAAAACTGTAGATTTGCAACCAAATCAAATCCACACCGCCCGCTTGCCAGCCTGCTCGTCCACCACACAAAGACATTCTCCTTTATATATTTCAACCAAATTAAACAAAATCTTGACAAATTATATACCTAAACCAGTTTGGTCATGAATCACTCTATTGGTAAAAACCGCATGAAAATCCGTAGTTTTGTAGTTTTTGAGTTTATCGCAAACAGACAGACAGATATACTCGACGCAGGACTTTAATTTATAATAATGCACGTAGAGATTTATTTGAATTCATTGTAATTTCATTTTATCTAACGAAATCATTGCCTGAGATTGTAGCACAACGTCATGATTACAAAAAACTGACCTGTAATCTTTTTTACCTACGCGTTCGTTCGCGAACGAACAAAATCGATTAACTTTGAACCTCGTGCCACAGTAAAGTGACACATGTTCTTATCAAGTGTCGACTAAAATGAGTTGTTCGCGAACTGGAAAATTCCAGTGACATGAATTGTGGTTACGAACAACGATAACGGAGATGTTATCGGAAACATTATCAATGGATAATTGACATTCATGCACGTTTCTTCCTACTAACAAATAATGATACGAGGAATTCTATCGTGATTACCTTTGGCGCGATACAACAACAAAAAAGAGTGCGTTTTAAGCAATACATTGCACATAATAATAATTACGAGTATATGAGATGTCTATGTATTACTATATTAAGCATAGGAAATGTTTTAAACTTTGAAAATACCTTGTCTCTACCCCCGCGAAGGTTTTTTGATTATTACAACCACATGACAATACATCTGAAAATTCAATAATTACAAAAACTCTTACAAAACTGCCAAAAATGTCAAAATTTGAGATCAACATTTTGCAAAACAATGATTGTTAAAACAAAATTCAACTTTGAAACTCTTTAAATTTATGAATTTATTTGAACTGCCTAAAACTTAATCGAATCAAGAGTTATAGATATTTTTAATTGTTAGGTACCTATGTTAGGTACCAAATTTCATTGATTGTTCTTAAAATATACAAAAATGAATATTTGTAATATATTACGAAAAATGAACATTTGAATTTAAAAAAATGTTAAATTTGGCAAGCGAGCTGTTTGAAAACTGAATGTATTTGGACTGAATATATGGAACGTGGGAGGGTGGCTGGCGGGGCGGTGGAGGGGGGGGGGGGGCAAGGGGATGCGAGAGGGGAACGTGGACGCATGGAAAGGACATGCAGGAGAAACAATTTATTTATTTGAATATAACTAGTAATAGTAAAAAAAAATATTTGGCAGATTTATAAAGCGCCGTTTTCTTGAAAATCAACTCAAGGGCGCTGTATATATAAATGTATAATAAAATAAAATTGATACGACTGGCTTACATCTAAGATTTACAAATATGGCTAGTGACTTATGACTAAGACTTCTAACTATTGACTTACATATATGGGGTATTAAGGGACGTACTTGACTTATTTTCCCAGTGATTACCTACTGACTTTATTTGGAGTAAAAAAATTTTGTCTCCGGTGACTTTTTTTTCCAAATTTTTTTTTTACAAAATCAAACAAAAAAAAATTCTCATGTCGTCACTGATCACTCGGCCGAGTGACCAGTGACCAACCCCTTACCCCACCTTCAACTGTCTAACACCTACTTTTTTATCTTTTGGAAAAAAAAAACTTTACCGAAGACCAATTTATTCATTTACATTTTTTACTCCAAATAATGTTTAAGGAATCATTGATTAAAGTAAGTCAAATACGTCCCTTAATAACCTGTATATTCGCAACCTTGACTTAATGTTAGAGATTTAGAACTTAAGTAGGAATTTACTAATGTAATATTATTTAAAAATAATACCTATTTTAATATTATTTAAAAATAATGTCTACTTCAATATTATTTAAAAATAAATATTTTCGGTTTTGCCAGGGTTGTCAGTGATAAATACGTAGGTATATGAAATATTATAAATACAACAATATAATTGGAAAAGTATACATAATAAGATAATGAAGCGAATAAAGTTTTGTACACCGCTCTTAAAGTGATTTTAATTAATTCTGTTGAATTTTATAATTATTATTGAATATTAAATTTATTGGATTCTATCAATGTTCAATTCATTCTAGGAATGATATGAAACTCAACTTGATTGTGCAAAACCGTGAATTATTATTTTTAAATGATAAACTAATGTTTATTTTTATTTTTTTATTTTTATTTATTAACAGAAACAAACAGTACATTATTTACATTGGTGAAAAAAGTTTACAGTTAATAAGTATATTTCAAAATAGGTACCTATGATATGTTTCATTGAAGTATCTTGTTTATATTTACCGGGTGATGTGCGTTGTGGGAGGGTGTGTGTGTGTGTGAGTATGTTTGTGGATGTGAGAAGTGGTGATGTATGTATGTATGCGCCTTGAAAAAATTACATTACTGACATGATGCTCTTTTTAAATTTGGGAAGTGAATCGGAGAAAATGTCGATATTAGAATTTAGACAAACATTATTTAACATATAAAGAGCACGGTTAATTGGCGAATTAGTTGCTGCATTTGTTTTATAATTAAGCGTGTGGAATAATTCTGTATGGCGTGTACGTCTTAAGGGTATGTTAAAATTAATCAGGGAAAGAAGTTCGGTACAGTAGATGTTATTATTTAAAATTCTGTGTATAAATGTTATATCAGCTATTGTTCTCCTTTGTTGCAAAGTTTGAAATGTGCATCCAAAGTTATTGTTGAATTTGAAGGCAAGATATTTTATAAATTTGTGTTGAATGTTTTCTATGCTATCAATATACTGTTTGTACTGCGGGTTCCAAATTGGTGAGGCATATTCCAGTGTACTTCTGACTAATGCAAAATATAACATTACTACTGTACGCGGGTTACTGAATACTTTACTGACACGAAGAACAAAACCAAGCATTTTATATGACCTGTTAACGATTAAGTCGATATGCTTATTAAATATAAGTTTGCTATCAAGGTAAATGCCAAGATCTTTACATTCCTTTATAGAGATAACAGGTTCATTGTGGAGTGAATAAGAGTACTCTGTATATATATGTTTATAGTATATGTTTATTTCTGGTGAATGTCATAGTGTGACATTTGGAAATATTGATATCTAAACAGTTAACTTTGCAATACTTGCAAAGCCTATCTAGGTCACTTTGTAACGCTTCACAGTCAGAGAAAGAATGCACCACTTTGAATATTTTCATGTCATCAGCGAAAAGCAAATATTCGGAATTTTGAAAGCATGATCCAATGTCATTTATATAAATGTTGAACAAGAGCGGAACTAGGTGGGAAACTTGCGGGACCCCAGATATTACCTCTATAGACTTTGAGAAGACGCCGTTGATTAATATTACCTGATTGCGATTACTAATGTAAGACTTAATCCATCTAAACAGGTCGCCATGCATATCAAGAAGGATGAGTTTTTTCAAAAGAATTGAGTGAATTACACGGTCAAAGACTTTAGAGAAGTCTGTATACATAGTATCGACTTGCTCCTTATCGTCCATCTTGCTATGCAAGAAGTTAATGAAAAGGGCAAGGTTGGATGTTGAAGACCTACCTTTCATAAATCCGTGCTGATTCGGCGTAATGATTGTGAAAATAGTAGAGTACAATTGATCAAAAACAATTTTTTCAAGAACTTTACTTAGAATAGGAAGTTGGGAAATTGGACGGTAGTTTTTAACGTCATGCTTATCCCCTGTCTTAAATATTGGTGTGATAACGGCTGATTACTATTTGAGAGGAAACGATCCTTCTGTCAGTGATTTTTTATAGATGGCGCAAACCGGAACACAGATGTATTTACTGCAGTTGCGTATAAAAATCCCGGGCAGCCTGTCTATTTGTTAATATCTATGCTTGAGAGATATTTTAAGGTGATTTCTTAATTTATTTTGATTGAAGATATTAATGTGTTGTTAAGAGGATCTACCGTATTATTAGCATCAGGAGTTGGAATTTCATTTGTAAAGACTGTTGAGAAGTAATCAGCAAAAAGGTTTGTAACTTCTTTGCTGTCGTATGCCTTTGTGGAACGATATGTCATGTGTTCAGGTATAGTGGGAGATTTTCTTTGCGTCTTAACATAACACCAGATTTTTTTTAACATTATTTTGAATATCAAATTCCAATTGGGCAATATAGGCTTTATGAGTAAGACTAGAAATCTTCTTCTGTCTTTGATAATGTATTGATTGAGAAGTTGAGTCATGTGTGTGTAAAGTTGAGTGGAAAAATGGTACAGGTTGAAAATCTAAAATAAAATATAATTTTAATTTAATAAAAATTATTATGTTAAATTGTTTAGAAGGGTTTGACCAGATACAAGTATAGCAGGAGAGGTGACATTTTTTCTTAAATTAATTTTCGAGTTTCTCACCCATAAAAAATCATAATTATTAATATTTTTAAATTCTTTGGCTGATCTCAACAAAGATTTATTTTTTCTTGTAAGGTGGTCATTGATATAAATTTTACCTCCTGCAACACCTAAACTCTTATTGTCCACCCCCTTCTTCTTTGTAATAGCCGCTATCAATTCGTCCTTCTTCCTTTTGTTGACGAATTTAGCCACCACGTTCCGAGGGTGGGCGTCACGGGGAGCTGCTGCTATTCCCTCTTGAGGATGTCGGCGTGGTTTGGCTCTAGTGATAAATTCAATGTCCTCTTCCTTAATTGTTAGTTCGACATTTGACGCAATTTTAGTTAGACTGGAAACTAGGTTTTCGTCTTGCTTTTCAGTCAGACCGAAGATTTCTATGTTATTTATGAGCAACTGTTGTTCTCTATCGTTGTTTGTTTTGTCCAAATACGTAACAATCTTTTTTGATTCAATTACTTCGGCTTCAAGTTTGTCCATTTTTTCTAGTTTTTCTTCTAATACCAGAATTTTATTGGTGTAGTCTTCAATTGTGCTATTATTGTGAACGATTGTTTGTTCAAAAGATGCCAGTTTTGAATTCATTGAGTGCAGTTGTGAGGAGAGTTTCTTTATTTCGCTGAGAAGAATTGTCGAGTCATTAGAGTTGAGATTGCTGGAGAGCGGTGATTCTCCTGTTTTACATTTAGCGCACATCCATGACTCCTTGTTCTCCTCAGACATCTTCTTAAAAGCTGCGGAGGTAATTTTGGCACAGCTGAGATGCATTTGGTATTTGTAATTTATACACTTCATACAGTTAGCCGTTTGCACTGTCTTGCTACATTGGTTGCAGGTAGAATTCATAGTGGGTAACAATAAATATTATCTGTGATGATAATTAAATTCTTCAATTTTAATTTCTACAATGTCCTGTCACTTGATTTCACCAAATTCAATGTTCAGTACGCAGAATTACTATTAAGGTAATTGTTTTGACACAATATATCACTTGGAAGTACAGATTTATATTTTTAAATTTGATAAGAACTTTGACACTTTAACAAATGATGTTGTCACACCGGTAGTTGTTGAGAGTGTGAGTTTAAGACAAGATTGTTATGCATAGCACAAAGGATAACGCGGGTTCGAGTCTCGTCGTATGTATATTTTCTCGGGAGATGTTTTCAATGTAGATGAGTGTTTCAGGCTAATGATTATTATTTATAATAATTGTACAAAACCGTGTTTATTTTGGGGTACCAAAGCTTCCAGAGTATTTTTTAATCTAATAACAAATTCCATGTCAACAATGGGTATCACATCAATAAATAATTAGAGCTGAGGAAAAAATTTTAAAAAAAATTGTAAAATACCGAATAGTACCGAAGATATAAGCCGTCAAAATGTTGATATTTGCGGCCGGACGAAATGCTTGTAATATCTCAAACCAGGCGTGGTAGTACTGCAGAATTGCCATTAAAAAAAAAGTAAAATTGATACAGTGCAATTCACACGCGGTGAATGAAACCTTCTGAAAACTAAAGTAGACAATAGTGTGTAGGCTACAAAGCACCGTGGCTACGTGAGGCTATGTAAACCAGGATATATAAACTACTGAATAATCTGTAAAATGTTTGTTCGATAATGGAAATAAAATAAATCAATAGTCTACGAAGCATCGCACAAAGAGGAGACCTATTATACTAAATCCTACTGATGTATGTGCTTGCCTATTTTGGTGTCGTGTCGATTCGCCATGAAGTTTCAAATCACAACGGTGTTAAAGAAGTTTTCACTAAAAAAAATAGGAGACAACTTGATTGCAGCTATTGGTTCCTTCCACACTACGCGAAACCCGCACAACGCACCGAACCGCTCCCTTTACTACAAGTAAGTTTATAAATATTTGAACATCAAAGGGAAGACCCGAATAAACTTTTTTTGTAACAAATGATTTCATGCACTTTTTGTCCTTTTAACTGTACTGTTTATTGTCAATTCAATCCGTTATTAACAGGGAGCCTGCTTTGAACTACTGATCTATTGAGGCTATCAATAGATCTGCCGGGAATGGCGGACACATATTTTTAATTGAAGGTTTAATACGAATGAAGACTTGAAAGCTAATAACCAGTTGTTTAACAGAACTTGAACAATTCATCAAATTTCAAAGTTAATTTTCAAGTTCTATGGAAGTTGGTAAAGATTGAAAAGATTTTCTTTCCTACCTAAATGTACTGACGTAGCGACCAAAATTTTACCAACTTTGTTGGGAATTTTTAATGAAACCTCTGTGCCATCTTTTCTTTAAACTTTTCAGCAAGACAAAAAGTTTAACAAATATATTTACAAGATCATATGGACCAATATATAAGAGGGGGTTAAGGGACGTACTTGACTTACTTTAACCAGTGATTCCTGACATTATTTGGAGTAAAAAATGAAATTTAGGTCTCCGGTGACATATTTGTTGTTTTTTTTTCTACTGAAACATAAAAAATCCGTATGTATTGGACAGTTAGGATATTGATATCTCGACTGAGCGACGAGTAGAAGAAATTTTTGAAGTGAATCTTCTTTGGCCCCGCTGTGATTTAGATTTCGGATGAAATGGTAATGACGCATTACTGCACCTGAGAAATATCAAACTGCGCTCATTGGCCGCTTAGATTATGATGTCACTTTTCAAGCAAGGGCGGATCCAGGATTTTTTTCTGGGGGGGCACAAGGGGCGGAGGGGGGGCGGCCCACCCCGGGTGCCACCCCGATGGGGGGGTACCCCTCAAGAGCACAATTCCCCCCCCCCCCCCCAGGACGGACAAATTTTTTATGGAGTCGAAATTTGAATTTGTCAACTTTAATGGAGGGGGGGGGGCATTTCCGACCGCGCTTTCCCCCGACCGTACCGCTTTCGCAAACGCTTTATTATGATATTTGCAAGTGCATTATCATTTATTTTATATTATCATGATATTTGCAAGTGCATGAATGGGATGCAACGAACAAAATTCGCAATTCCAGCCAGAAATAGACAAAAGTTTGACTCACGTTCTTTCTGTTATTTTAACAACTCTGATAATTTGATTTGCTTCTAAGTATGTACTGTAATGGAATCTCCACAGTACACAAAAATACCATCCGGGGGGGGGGGGGCACGTGCCCCCGTGCCCCCCCCTAAATCCGCCCTTGTTTTCAAGGCTCCTATTGGTTGAGATATGAAACGGAAATGACGCGAGGTCTGCGCTCATTGGTCGCTTTGATTATGACCTCACTTTTCAAGTATTGTTTGAGATTGTTTTGGTAATGTTTCGCTTCTACCGCGTGTAAATAGCACTCAAACGTGCAAACAGATTTTTTTGTTGTTGTTTGATTTTGAAGAAAAAAAAAACACATTTAAAAAGAGACCGGAGACCAAAATTTCATGAAAATTTTTTAGTCGAAATAACGTCATGAATCATTGATTAAAGTAAATGAAGTACGTCCCTTAACACTCTGCATATTAATTATAATTTTTTTATTGATAAACTAATGTTTATCCGACGTTTAAGAACGCGGGTTCGAGTCCCGTCGGCGGCATGTATCTTTTCTAGGGAGATTTTTTTCAATGTAGATGAGTGTTTCAGGTTAATAATTGTTACTCTGTATATTATGTATCAAGATACGTTTTCAGATTCAAGTTATGCAATATAACTAATTATTTCAAATTGTTTGATGTCCCAGCTAAATTGTAGACGTACCGAACATTCTGTGAAGTGGCTATTGTTAATACTGTTTTATTAAAAAAAAGGAAGAATTTAGCTGGATTCAAAATATGAAGCAATTATGCAGATATTCAAAGGACGTATATGACTAAATTATAAATATCAATAAATTCAGTTGTGTGTCTAAACATGTAGCTATAGTTCAGTGAACTTGGATTTGCTTTGAATTTAAGTGTCATTTTCAAAATTGGAACCAATTCAGACAATCAATTAATTTCCTATCTCTAAAGTAATATATTGAACAAAAAACTATTTTATTGACATTTTCAAAAAATTGGAACGTAATCTATTAAATTTATTTTCACATGAATACAGGATTCACAATTTTCTTTGAAGCGAAAACTTCTTTAGCACCCTTGTGATTTGAAATTCGATGAAACGAAAAGCGACACTAAAAAGAGACAAACACATAGTACATCTATAGGATTAAGCCTGTTAGAGAATGAGATAGAATAATCGGTCTCCTCTTTATGCAGTGCTTCGTAGCCTCCCTACTTTTCTACACATCTACTTTAGTTTTCTGAAGCTTTTCCACCGCGTGAGAACTGCACACTTGTATTTTTTTTATCAACTTTTTATTTATTTAAGCAACTTGGTTGCTTCTTAATTCTGTTGTTTTCATTTATTAAGATTTTTATTGTGGATATACAATTATTAGTTTATTATATTTAATTTTTAAATTTTGAAACTCTATGAAACACAAATAGCGACACTATCAAGAGACAAACACATACACCTATAGGATTTGGCCTGCGATGGAATGAAATAGTATAATCAGTCTCTTCTTTGTGCGGAACTTCGTATCCTCCCCATTTTTGTCTACTTTGTCTTCTGAAGGTTTCACTTCTACCGCGTGTGAATTACACACTCTGTTTTTTTTTTTTAAGTTTAACTACTCTAACCTTCTCCCACCGTTCATTCACATGTACTTGTATAAATAATAACTATGCATATGTGTCTATTTTTATAAATAGTTGTGAGGTATTTAAAGCTTTTCAATTCATTTTCATTTCCACTTCACTTAAATCTTTTTCGGAAGATATTGTCAAATACGTGTACCTAACGATATCTCCGCGTAATATTTTTTCAATAATGCGTCATTACTTTTATTTTATATATCTATTGTTATAAGCAATCTTAAAGGGTAATAATTAAAAAACATACTATTTATTTATTTATTTTTTTCAGGTTCTCCATAAAACAGTTATACACCAAATTATTACGGAGAAGATTACAAAAAAGCTATCTCAAGCTATCCAAAATTAAAAAAATTTTTTAATCGATACGCACGCTAACGTAAAACCGCCGATATAGAAAATATTCTAACGTATCTCAGTTTTGGACTACTTTCTTTCAAAGTTTGACCCCGGCACTTTTACCTAAGATCGCCGAGTTTTGGTTTTGAGGCAATGTCTCCTGGTTCTATAACGTCTTTCTTCACACCGAGGCTGTACACAGTGTATTTTGGCACCATTGATGAATCAGTCTTTCTCATCGCCCTTCAATTATAGGTTCTAAATTATGTAGAATAAGCAATTAAGCAAACCCTGTACTCAAATTATCACGAGTCCGAAGTAAATCAGTGATGACCATGATCTTTGAAATGATCATCTGCCTTCAATTGCCGTCCCGATAACTAGATATGGTCGGTATCGGCGACTGGGTTTTGTTTATTGTCTATTATGGCCATTGACACATTCAATCAACCCATCGTCAATTAAGTCCCAATGAGTCGCAAATCAACAACGCTTCTGCGGGCTTCTATTGGACGTGTCAAATGGGGTAACCTGGTTCGGGCGGCCGCGAGAACAACCTCAGAGACTCGATACTGATGATAAACGATGCTATTTATGGACCACTGGCCTATCTCAACCCTTATACCCACTATACTGTCATAACATATCCTCAGTCACTTGGAAAACATATCGATAATGCATTCTGGGAGACCAGCCCACGTAACTAACTATGTGGGTGATGTACTGTATCATCATACGTGCTTATTGCTTTATACTATCTTCTTATTGTCAACGTCATTCCTGCCTTGCACCCACTGCCTCTTATTGACTTAGAGTCATACCAACGCATTGAGTCCAATATTTGTCATAATTAAATCGTTCGAATCAATAATTCACGACGCGCAATAAACATTTTTTTGCTTTAGAAGAATCTTGGAATGTTCTCGATTCTTTTGTATGTTTCTTAAAAGATAGGGTTAATTTTTACGAACTCTCTAAACAGGGTCGTGATTTCAAGTCACTCTCAGGCTTTCTGAAAGTACCTACGGTTCGCATCTCATTTGTTTTAGTGTTTTACATTGGGTATACACAATTTTAATTTCCGTTTTTGAATCAATTAAACGTATAATGTTTAACTTGAAAAAATTTAAAACGATGAGGAAGAGGGGAGGTTCGCCGGACGGACGTATGCGAAAAGCCGAAGAAGGCGTAGGGAGAACGCGGGAGGGGAAATGGTCAAGGGAACAATTCCTTTATTTAAATGGCATTGTAAAGCATGCCGGAAACTCGGTAGTATCAGTATAAATCTAACTACACGAGTATTTACATATTATTATTTACAACCCATTAATGCGGGGAGATATTTAATGGAAGATTATCTCATCATTTAAAAAGAGCAATCATCACGATAAGTAATTAAGTTAATTACATTAAATATTCCAAGTTCAGTGTTAACCGGCAAATGTTGATCGTTAATTAAAACTACCCTTGAGATATGAAACGATGAAAGACATTCTCTAATCGAATATGTCAGGGAACTCTAGTTGATGAAACGCGAAGTGTGCGTGTCATCACGTACATACAAACGACTGTTCGACAGTGTGGGTTTCGAAAAAGCTCTGAAAGAAAATGCTTAGCGGTAATAACTTTTTAATTAATGTGTTTAATCGTTAAGGGCATGTATATAGAAAAAAAAGATACCTTTAATAAATTCAAATATTGATGAGTAATTCTGTTTTCGACTTATGATTTTCTGACGTGGTCTTCATGCCCGGTTTGTTAAATTATGGGGTCTTGCCAACTTTTCCCGTCCAGAAACCGGTTTAAACCAGATTCAACTAATTTAAGTCATGTGCTGAATAGAAATATTTCTCTTGTGAAACAATTTATTATCCGTTTGAAAATAGATACGAAAGCTGACTACTTACCGCTGAATTTTAACTGAATAGCTGACTGTAATTATTTGTATTAAATGTTTTGTAAACAAATAACAAAATTTATTAACCAAATAATAAATTAACAAACTTTGTGACAAAATTACCAACCTTTTGTGACCACATTACAAAATTTTGTGACGAAATAACAAACTTTTGTGACCAAATAACAAACTTTTGTGACCAAATAACAAACTTTTGTGACCTTATAACAAACTTTTGTGACCAAATACTAAACTTTTAACCTAAAATCAAACAATTTAAGTATACAACCAATAATCAATATTCACACGAGTTTGTTGTTATCAGTTGTGAAAAATTTATAACACGTTAAAAACCCTAGTGTTAAATTTTTTTAGTATATTATCTATCTACTAGTATGATAATAATACCTTGAGAAATGCGATTTTGTGAATAATTTATTTTAAACCATAGGAAAAAGCTCGCCAATTAATTGAAGTGTACCCACTCTCAATGACCAGATATATTTTTTCTGAAGCAACAAAAAACAACGAAAGGTACGTTGGTGCGATAACGTTCGGACCGTTTTTGCGGTAATAATTTCTAGGAAATCACAACTATTTTACCTCGCAACCTTATTACCATAATGATACGAATATCAGAATTTTAGAATTATTCTTTAACCCGAGAAAATATAATGAAATATGCTATTGTGTTGCAAATATTTATCATGTCGTCTATAAGAAGAAAAGTTTTCATTATACGTTTTTTTGACACGGACGAAGCCGGATCAGAAAAATCATTCACGAAGACATGGTATTGGAGAAAATTATTAAAATTTAGTTTAAATATGTTTGTATTATGTCAATTATAATGATGAATTTATGGTTATGACTAAGAGTACGATTCAAGGATTTCCCATGCGAGTATATGAGATTATTATTTGTTTTTGTGAAACAATTTTTGTAAAATGTATATCTGTTCCTCTCAAATCGCAGTGGTAATACAATTGGTCTTTGGCAATTTGTAACCTATTCATACACGTGCGGGTCATGTCGGTTTTTAACATAAGTTTTGGCCGAACAAACAAACATTGAGTTTGAATATCTAATTATTTTATGTAACAATAGTATCTAACATAATGAGTTTATTAGGTTTACTTCATGCGTTGATATCTAGTTTTAAACGGTTGTGTTGTGTTCTCGTGCAGATCACAACGTATAAGTAGTACTATATTTTTTTTTTAAAGAAATTTTTTCTTTCAAATGATTGCAGTCTGTAGTCATGTTAAGAAACCAGATCTCGAAATCCATGAAACTTTATTTCTAACAGCCGATTTAGTTTTGGCGTCTATAACCATAACGTGGCTATAACCATATTTAGTAACCAGATCTTTTGAGTCATGTCCTTCCCACCTTTTCCCCACTTATTCATTTTCCAGACTTCTTTTAACTTCACAGCATTTCTCATACCGTAGTCCGTAGTCTCACTGGCTCTAGACCATATCGCTTCTCGTGCGGTAACAATAATTGAAACTTTTTTTCGAACCTTCAAAGAATACTTTCGTATCTAAATGATCTACTAAATGCCATTTTTGTAGAAAAGTTATATTCCACGCGGGGAGAGTGGGGCAACTTCGGCACATAAGCAAAAACTTGTTTTTTTGGTTATTGGAAGAAACATTTCCATATACAATTCACTGTACAATAAAATGAGTGAGAAGTAAAGTGGGTTACTAAATAATACACATACTTAGTTCAATAGAAAATTAAAAAAAAAAAGATCTAGAAATGTATGCTTACCCCGCCGTGTCGGGTAAGTCCGAATGAGGTTTGGGGTAAGTCTTTATAATGATATAGTTAAAACAATTATTTGAAATATATGTTAAAAATGATTTTAAAGTTTTCTGTTGCGTAAAGTTTTGTATTTTTATGGCATAATTTATTAATATCTGAAATAAAACCAAATATTAAACAATGTTTTACAAGGGGTGTAGGTTCAAACATTCGCCGTTACTCATTTTTGATAATTCGGAATTACCTCACACGGCTTAAAAAAATATATTTCTCTTAGTAAAAATCTTTTTTTTTTACAAGTGTATAACCCACCTCCAAGGATAAAATTGGGCACTAGTCAAATGAAGAAATAAATCTTAAATCGCTTGCTAACTTTTAAACAGACACGAAGTGTTGCAAGCGTATTTTTTTTTCTTTTTGAAGCAAGCGAGCGTTAACATACTTATGCACTCGATTACATTGAGCGAGTTTACAAGCTACTAACCGGTGAATTCACCATCTGCTAGTAAACTCCGCTCACTATAATCACATTTTCTAATGTTTACACTGAGCGAGTTTACTAGCCGATTGTGAATTCACCGGCTAGTAGCTTGTA
Organism: Limnephilus lunatus; assembly: GCA_917563855.2. Lineage (NCBI taxonomy): Eukaryota > Metazoa > Arthropoda > Insecta > Trichoptera > Limnephilidae > Limnephilus > Limnephilus lunatus. The sequence goes on from OU830604.1 coordinate 39,905,405, forward strand.
AACTCGCTCAATGTAATCGAGGCTTTACTGCACGCGGGCAAAAGTTCGACTGACTCTTTTCCCGACTCTTACGTCAACCTCAAGTAGGAACAGCTTTGTGAATACTCACCTTCTCTTCTTACATACAATTTTTTGTCTTAAGTTTCTTTTATTTTGAAACTTAGTAAATAGTGCTAAACTAGAACGAAACTGTAATGTTTTCGGAAGCAAAAACTTATTAAGCAACGTTGTGATTTGAAACTCGATGAAACGAAAAATAGCTACACTGAAACGAGACGAGAGAGAATGAGATAGACTAATCAGTCTCCTCTTGCACTTCTTGTACTTTGGTTTCCTGAAGGTTTCTCTTATGATAAGTAATATATTTCGATCGTGTGTGCAATGCTCACCATGATTTTTTTTAGTTCTCTGCGATGTAGATTCACCAGTTTTCAGCTTCTACTACGAGTTTCTGGACACTGTGTACAAATGATTTGAAGGAAAACTAAGGTCGAAAATTTACTTAAGATCTTTCAACTTTCAACAGGCCATCTGTTGAAGAAACACGATTTTGAGAAATCTTTTAATTAATTTCACTGGAAGCAATAAAAAATTTAAATAATTCAATAACAGTGAGTCGGATTCAGCTCTGGTTGTGTCTCGCCTGAGCGTCGAGATCACCTTAAACTTAAACCGAGCAAAGCAATGCAGCGAGAGTGTTGCCAGCTCTGACATCACGGAAAGATACCGACCGCCTCCACCCTGAGGTCTTCCCGCCCGGGGTTATTCTAGTACATTATCATAGCGGCCGGTAACAGTTGTTGTCCGAATTGTTGAATCTTTAGATGGTTCTCGGAGAGTAAACTTGTCAGAAGGATCTCGGATGGTTATCGGACGGTTGTCGGCTTACAAATATTATCTGTTCTGCTGGTGTCGGCGCCGCAGTTGGCAAGAAAAACTTTCCACTTGGCAAAGATCGCTAATTTATGATCGATGAATACGAAATATGATTGGCAGCCCAAATCGTTGCGGTAATTATTAGATCTGTAAGCGAGTTGCTTTTATTTTAGTAACTGAAAGTACAATAACAACAATTTAAATTTTTTTTAAAGTTACAATACAATTATTTAATGTAAATTTATTCGAATTAACAAAATTTTGCAATGAAGCTATAAAAAATTAAATTTCGACTAAAAACTGTTTTAAAAAAATACTCCTACAGGAATGCTTTTTTGAAGTGAAATCTTCTTTAGCAGCCAGCATTGTGACTTGAAACTCGATGAAATGGCAAATAGCGACACTAAAAAATGACAAATGGTATAATCGGTCTCTTTTTTGTGCTGTGCTTTATAGTCTCCCCACTAATGTCTACTTCAGTTTTTTTAAACTTTTTTTGCATTATATTATCGTGAAAACAAACTTATGGGTTCGATTGGTCTTGAATGGTCTTCTATTTTTTTTTGTAACGCGTTTTTTTAATGTCTTGGCCAAAAACATTTGGGCCTTAATAGATTTTTGTAATGTTTTAAAAATGAATAAATTGAATTGAATTGAATTGAATTTTTGAAGGTTAGCTTCTACCGCATGTGAACTGCACACTTATGATGGAAATAAAAACTTCGTTATCGCCGTTGTGATTTGAAACTCGATGAAACGAAAAATAGTGATACTAAAAATAGTGACACTTAAATTAAACAAACACGTACAACTCTAGGATTTAGCCTGAGAGATAATGAGATAGTATAATCGGTCTCCTCTTTGTGCGGTGCTTCATAGTCTCCCCACTCTTGTCAACTTCAATTTTCTGAAGGTATAACTTCCACCGCGTGTAAATTGAACACTCTAATATTTTTGTCCTTCCGGTGTTGTTATAATATCTGCTACTTCCAAAGCTGTGTTTGGGTGGTATAAGAGAGTTTATAAACGATTTGGTATTTATGTTATTTTTCCAGATGAATATATTTTTGGTTCGCGTGACTCTATTAGGAACATGAAACGAAATCAGTTGCAACAATGTAGGGCTGTCAACAAGAGAATTAATGACTTTAAAAAGAAAAGTGACAGTGACAATCGTTTGGTAGGCATCGAAAGCTTTTTTATGTATTTGCCATTTTTATTATTTACTTACTGGTACCCGGCATGCATTGATATGCCATTTAATAAAAATAAATTGCTTCTCCCTGCGTGTCCTTTCCCATTCGTCCCGTTTCCCTTCCGCCTCCCCTTCCTCTCCCGCGACCCCTTCCCCTTTCGCGTTCCAACTCCGCCCCCCCAATCCTCCCTCTACCCACTCCACTCCCCCCATCCCTCGTCCCGCGAACCACCCTCCCAATTTCCTCTCCCCCCTCCCAGGTTTCCCTCCCCACCTCCCTGGTTCCCCTTTCCGCCCTCGTTCCGCGAACCACCCTCCCGATTTCCTCTCCCCCCTCCCAGGTTCCCCTCCCCACCTCCCTGGTTCCCCTTTCCGCCCTCTTGCGAACCCCCTACCTGAGTTCCCCTCCCTCCTCCCCCTCCTGCTTTCCATACATTTAGTCCTGGTACATTCAGTTTTCAAACATTATAAACATATTGCAATGTTGTTATACAAATTTCATAATGCCAGAGCTAACCAGTAGTTTTTAAACGACTTCGAAAAGGAGGAGGTTATTAATTCAACGTTTTTTTTTTTTTGTTACCACAGAACTTTTGATTGGGTGAACCAATACTGATGATTCTTTTTTTATTAGAAAGCTGGTGCTTCCCGTGTGGTCCCATTTGAATTTGGTCTAGTTTTGACAATAGAATCCATGAGAAAACCATATATGTCTTAAATTTGCAATAAGTATGTGCGCGACAAAACACTGTTGAATTGATAACCTCCTCCTTTTCGAAGTCGTTTAAAATAATTGACAAGAAAAGAAAAAAAATACACACGTGGAATGTGTTAATGTAATATTGGAAGAATGCGAATATTTATATTTTAAACAGTACCCGTGAAAATGTATAAATTTAGTCTAAATAAGGTCTTGTCCATTTTCGTTGTCAATGGGCTCCCTCCAATTGGAATTTCTGTAAATTAAACTGAAGTAATAGTTTTTCAAAGTATTTTAATAAGTCCGGTAGGCCTTGTACATATGTCTGGTAATATTATACTATCTTGAATTTTCTTGATTGGTCTTCCGTTTTTTTTCGATTTTTTTAATATATTGGCCAAAAACATTTATGCTTTAATAGATTTTCCACTTTCCTCTTGAAAATCATTTTGTTTATTTAAATAGGTATTGCAGCTGTGGCCCTTAGAATTTTATCCTCTCTAGTCAGGTGGTAAGGCTTTCGACTTGCAATCAAATACATTTTATTTGATTGAATTATGTTTTTTTACAAAATTTTGCATTAAAATATTATGAGGTAAACTTGCCGCATTTTCCGGAAAATACTCGTAGTGTTTACCACATATTGCCATCTTAGCAGAACACCATTCAGAATTGAAACGTTGTCTAAAATGGCTTTAACCGCGTGTGGTGACCAGTTTTGAATAGATACTTTCCCACTTCGTCTTTCCCATCTCCTTTCCCTCCCTACTAACTTCAGCCTAACAACATGGAGGATGATCACTTGAGGATGCCATAGTCTTTCTGGCTCCAGGCAGTTGGGAGAAGTTGAGACACTAGTATTAACATTAAAAAAATTAAAATTTGCACCAATTAATTTTAATCTTACCCACTTATTGAAGTCAAACTTCTTTACGCACGCTTGACTTGGGGAATAAGCTGGTGAATGCGTGACGAGACCATTACGAAAAGCGTGATCGGGCGAGGCGAATGGAAGTTGAGAGGGAGATATAAGTTAGTGAAGATAGAAAGAGAGTTTCGTGTATTACTGTAGGGCAGTGTTTCTTAAACCTATTGAAAGAATCGCCCCTTTACGACAGTAAAATTATCCAGCGCCCCCCCTCCGAAATGAAAATTCAACTTACATATACACATTTAAGTAGTCCATGAAGTATAAATAAAACACCTTATTATTACATTTGCATTGATTATTAAACCTCAGTTAAAATCTTTGTGGAATAAGCTTATTTTCTATATTGACACAATGCCCACTCGAACTTTTGCAGTGCCCCCTAAATGCAAAAAAATTTAAAACGTCCCCCCAGACCTCCAAAACGCCAACAGGGGGGGCGCTGGCGCCCCCGTTAAGAATCACTGCTGTAGGGCAAGACAAAGAGGTGCGAGCACACATTTTATTTCTCTCTTCCTCTCATAGCTATTTCGTATATCTAAGACACAATGCAGGCCTATCGTCTGTATCACACTGTAGGAGCAAGAGAGAGCAGTGCGCGCGCACATTATCTTTCTCCCTTCTTTTATGGTGAAGTTTTCCTTCAGTCGTGTGGTCTAAAGCACACTCTTTTTTTTGTTTATACTGCTGCATATACATGTACGAACATGAAAGCGAATTGAGCTGACTCAAGGGAGAGTAATGAAGTTACCGCAAACAGCACGAAATGCCACTTGTTGTTGCCGTTGTTTCGTTCATTTTCCAAAATGCATGCCTCGATTCATACATGTATAAGCAGCATTACGCATAATTTAATAAAATAAGTTTTATGCCAAAAAACGGACACCCCATTGACAGCTGTTACAACTTGTATTTCACGTATCTTAATTTTATTATAATAAGGATATGCAATGCTTACACGTTTGTTCTATATCTTTATGTTTTAATCCTCTGTAATTAAGTACCTACCTACGTAATTAATATTATTTTTTTTTAAAACTTTGCTAAACAAAGAACAGTCACTTTGTTTTAATCTTTTATTTTTGTTTTGTTTTTTTTTTTATATTATTTACAGACCATGTTCCGTTTGTTAATACGCATCCTAATTTGACTGTCCTAAAACGGGAATCCTCCTAGTTGGGCAGTCAAAAAATTTCTTAAATAATGTATATAATTGTATAATCTTTTACTAAATAAAATAAATAAATAAATAAAATAAAGAAATGAACCAAGAAATTGGGGTCCCGTTCTAAAACATCTAATCTATTCAAAACAAACCATATTATAAGCTCCTACGGACTGAAATAATACGCGAAAAATATGTTCATGTTGTGTGCGGTACCGTTTGGGACAAAAACTCTCCACAGATTTCCTGCTGCGGATCCGTCAAACGTCGGTATGTTATTATTTATTATTAACAGTACTGGAAACCTGTGATTTTCTTCCGGGTAATTTTTCCAGGCGCCACATTTCTTTTGAAAGTGCAAATTACTCATTTAGGTTTCAAACAGAGATTTGGATGAATCGGATACTGATGTTAACTTTGTAATTATTTCAATTATGTTACGTTTCACATACGTATGTGTGTCAGAGTGGCGAGGAAAAAAATTACATGACCGACTACGGGGGTGTATTTTATTTTTATTTTTTTATTTGTTATAAAAGTAGGTACATTCACAGTTTAATGAAGCTTTGACTGTCCAACTAGGAATGTCTCCCGTTCTAGGACAGTCAAATTGAAAGGTTTCGTTTACATTAGGTATTTAGATACATGATCATTCATATATGTAGTATTAAGTAAAGTTAAAGAAAATTTAAAGTAAAGTTAAAGTAAAGTTAAAGTAAAGTAAATGTAAAGTTAATGTAAAGTTAATGTAAAGTTAAAGTAAAGTTAAAGTAAAGTTAAAGTAAAGTTAAAGTAAAGTTAAAGTAAAGTTAAAGTAAAGTTAAAGTAAAGTTAAAGTAAAGTTAAAGTAAAGATAAAGATAAAGTAAAGATAAAGTAAAGTTAAAGTAAAGTTAAAGTAAAGTTAAAGAGTTAAAGTAAAGTTTAAGTAAAGTTAACATTAACCAAATTATATGTGATTCAGTAGGATAAAATGTATGTGTTGAAGAAAATTGAAAAGGTAAACAAAATCTTAGCTTTCACGATTTATAGTAAAATATATTTAAGATGTAATGTGATGATTTTATTTCGTAATGAAATATTTTTACTCGTATGCACAATGGCGTTACTAATAAGAATTTTTTTTTGTGAATTTTATATACCTGGTGAACATCCGTTTACTGTACAAAATGTTTTATTTTTATTTTTTATAGTACTATCTCACAAGAGTCTCAGCTGTTCCCTGCTGAAGCCAGTGAGACTATGGCATTCCCAATTAGGGTATGTTGTGAGACTGAACGTAGAGGGGAGGGGAAGGAAATGGTGAAGTGGAAAGTGGGGAAGAACCTGGCTATTCAGATCTGGTCACCAAACACGGCTAATACCATTTCAAGCCACGTTTCAATTCTGAATGGTGGTCTTACATATTATTTTTAATGTATTAATTGTGAAATAACACAAATTATTCAAATAAAATGTATTTACCCACGCCGGGATTCGATACCGCGACCTTCGGATTGCGAGTAAAAAGCCTTAGCGCTAAACCACGCCGGCCGTCATTTGTTGTTTTTATCGGTCGGTTGTTTATCAGTTGTGTAAATTAAAAATACTATTTATTATTAAAGGGGTTAGTAATACTATGCTGAATATCGATTTAACCGACCTCTACTAAAATGCACAAGATGAATTAAAATAGGTTTGAATAAATAACTATAAAAATATTACGTCGTTCACACATAACAAACGAAAATATTTCAGATTAACTAGCAAGTTTTTGCCTGCATCAAAATTTGTTAATAGTTTTGTGTAATTATTTGTTTTAAAAAACACTATTAATTTTCAGGAACATTTTGGTTCATCGCATACATATTTTTTTTAATTTTCCGAGTTTTTACCAACAAATATTTGAATACTCTCAACATCTGTTCTTTCACAGATGGCGATAGTTTAATTATTTTAGAAAAAAAACGAGTATGCTTTAGACCACAGAACTGAAGTAAAACTTCTGCTCCTACAGTGAAATACGAAGCGTTCGCCTCGCTTTTTATTTTATATATATGCAATATGAACGTGAATAAATAATTTTGTCTTTGTCTTTCAAAAAAGGTATATGTGTACAATATCGTATCAGTGATTGATCCAAAATTGTATTTGTAAGTCTTTCTTGAAAGATTTGAGTTTGTTTATTGCCAAAACCATTGATTCATATTTATATTGCGTATGTACGGGCGTAAACAATTAATTCATATTAATTTTTGAAGTGTATCTTGCAAAAGTGTTTTTCCTAAAATAATTAAACTAGCGCCATCTATGAAAGGGCAGTTGATGAATTGTTTTAATTAACAATGCTTTCGCCTCTACACATCTTCCACATTTTCTAAAGATGCAATTTATAGTTGATTTTTTACCTAAAGGCAACTCGATAAAAGAATAAATTTCTTTTTTTATAAGAAAAACTTTCTTTTTATACTTTTTTGAAGGTTATTCCCATCAGTGAAATATATCATATTAGAATAAGTTAACAATAATAATCTAAACGAAAATTTGAAAGAGAACAAGACACAGAAAAACAGAAAAAGACAATGGTCGCAACTGGGACTCGAACCCAGACCTCTCCGTCTAACCGGGACGAGTGCGTTAACCAATTTCGCTATTGCCACTTTCTGTCAAAACGTCATAATTGTCAATCTCATATTTTCAAATTTTAGAATTACATTATTATCAACCAATTATTTTTCTTATAAAAATTGAATATTCATTTAGACTTTCATAAAAGTCAATTGTTCCATATAAATAAATTCGGATATATCTATCCAAGACGCTATCCAGGTCACAGAAGGTGGCAATAGCGAAATTGGTTAATGCACTCGTCCCGGTAAGACGGAGAGGTCTGGGTTCGAGTCCCAGTTGCGACCATTGTCTTTTTCTGTTTTTCTATGTCTTGTTCTCTTTCATATTTTCGTTTAGATTATTATTGTTATTTTCGTTTAGATTATTATTGTTATTTTCGTTTAGATTATTATTATTGAAAAATTAAATGACAAAGAAACTTTCGGATTCGAAACATGTTGGTAATTTTAATTGAATAGTGAATAGTGTAATTTTAATTGAATAGTGTTTTACAAAGTGATTTGTTTTCATTTAATTAAAAATGATGCCACAAAGTCAATTCGCAAAGTTTGAAGAAGAAATGAAGCTTGATCGCAATGTTTCGGTACCTACTTTCTGTCATTCATGACTAAAGTTCACAAAGTTTATTATTTTTCATATAGAATAAATTTGTTTTTAAAATTTTAATTTTCTAAAACTACCAAATCAACGCGCAAGTGGATTCATAAATAAAACGTAATGACTTTTCATCCATTCTAATGACAGCTAAAAACAAACACCGCTATTTTAAGCTCAAAGTTTTTGGCAGATGATAATAATTCATAGAACATTTAACGAGTGGCACGTCCACGTGTGACGTAGAATTAGAAAAAAAAACCTCGCATTGGTCGAATTACAGAGTGCCTAGGAAGTGCGATATTTAACTAGGAAATACTTACAATAGCGTATTAATCATCTGATCATTGTATCAGCGCGAACTAGACAAGCTAAATTATCAAGTCAATAAGTCATCATCACGTAACTTGTCACGGATAATAATACATTGGCCATCTATGATTTTGTATTACGGAACCCCACTGTAAAAATTACACGACTGTAGGACAATTGTACGTAGTACGTCAGAATAAAGCATCTATACTCTATACCTATCAGAACTTAGACTTAAGTATCTATTCACACTATAAGATAGGTGGAAAATTGAGTGGGAAATGCCCTTCTCACACAGACCCCACTGGGAGGCAGCCTAGTAATCTCTCTCAATGCCTAGTAATTTCTGGTCCCCCATCAATAGGATAGGGTGCTCCCATAGCCGTCGTGCCCACATAATTTAAAAATGAAACTTTAAAGGGTCGGCGATGTGTGCGGTTCAGACCACCGTGGTCTACGAATGCCCGCTCCATTAATTCCCCGGCGGGATTGGTGAGGTTCACAGGGTGGCGCCTGAGGCCCTAGATGTCCCACTCTGACCTCCTATAATACGAAAAAAGAAGAAGAACTTACATGGTTAAGATTAAATATTGTTATTCATTATTCCATTTTCGCAACAACTGACTATTAAAGGGATAACAATTATTACTATCAATCAAAGGTATGTTTATCGTCTCAATCAAAGTTCTCGATTGCGTGATGAAGTAGGATTAATCGCTTAAATTTTAGTTTCGAAATACCCGTTAAACTGTCAACAAATAATTATAAAAACTTAGCAAATTATATTAGAACATTTTAAACTTCATTTCCGAATTTAAAAATCTGCTCTAACGGTCGGAAAAATGTGTAACATTTTTTTTAATAGTTCACATTTTGTACGAAAAATTATATAAACAAATATCATTGGAAAAATTAAATGACAAAGAAACTTTCGGATTCGAAACATGTTGGTAATTTTAATTGAATAGTGAATAGTGTAATTTTAATTGAATAGTGTTTTACAAAGTGATTTGTTTTCATTTCATTAAAAATGATGCCACAAAGTCAATTCGCAAAGTTTGAAGAAGAAATGAAGCTTGTTCGCAATGTTTAGGTACCTACTTTCTGTCATTCATGACTAAAGTTCACCAAGTTTATTTTTTTTCATTTTAAACTCGCACCAATACGCATTTGATTATGAATAAAGTTTAAATTACCTATTTTAAAAAACGGTGGTATTTTAAAGAAAATTATGGCAGATGTTGATGTTGAAATATGCGAGTGACGAAAAATATATCTGTTTTTCGTGAACGTTTTTTAAAGCAAATGATTCATTATACCTATGTATGTTTCAGCTTTCTAGGATGTTTGTGAAAATTTCACTTCTTTGCTAACATTCCTTCGGCTATTAATACTCGTACATATTATTATATTTAGTGCAAACTCTCCGCACCGCCTGTGGGCAAGTTGCCACGGGTTCATCTCAATTCTCAGCGTTATTTGTGACAAAAAATCAAAGCACGCATCAATTAAAACAAATGACTTTTAAATACCCGCGAGTGCGATTCATACTAGTTGGATAAACCATTAAATTTAGCCAATTTAAGCATTAACTATCTATATATTTTTATTATTTTTTTGTTGTATTTGTATGTTTTGTTTTTACAATAATTATACATTTTTTTACATGTTAAAGAGATTTGTAAAAATCCTTTCCTCACCATAAAGAGAGAAGGCTCTTGTGTGTGTAGGGTGAGTGAATTCATGCTCAATTATGTTATCAATGTTATCATTTGAGGAATAGCGATGTTACACGGTTCAATCAAATTGCTTCAATTGTTGTGCTGTTCAACGTGTGCTGTTTACACGTATCCTGAAGAAGTGAACTATTTGATTCACATTGCTGAGGATGTCTTCGATTCACACGTGTGAATTCGTCCAAAATGTATTTCTTTATTCATTAGAGATAGATGACAGATTGCTTCGACATTATCAGCTTCGAATCAGGTCGTCGCTTGGGAATTACGTTAATTTGTGATAATTTAAATAACGAATTAATTAGATTAAACCCTCCGCTTTAATTTTCCACAAGTAGGGTACTTCTTAAAATATTCCAAGAACAGAGACAAATGCTCCTCTTTCTATTTATAAACCATTTTGACTACATTGACAACGCAAATATTCACGTGGCTGCGACGCGCACGAATAAAGATCGATTGAATCATTTAATGTTTGTGTTTACACGTTCAATTCTCATTCAACCGCATTGAATGTTGAATTCAATCGGTTGCTTCAACCATTTTGAATTGCAGAATTGAACCGTGTAACATCGCTATAAGTTAATAATAATATTGCAACTAATAACAATAGATAATAATAATCAAAATAACATCTTTAAAACATAATCAGGTTGAAATGCTAAGAAATTTTTTCCATAGGAAAGCTGATAGTTCAGAAATGCACAAAATCATTTGCAAGGCAGATAGAAATATTTCACCATTAAATTTATACGACGAGAATGCCAGCATTCTTATAAATACCAACCAGGAATTATTAGATTCCTGGTCAAATTAAATTCTTCACGCAAAACACTTCAATTATCTCAACCAAACATATGTTGACAAATTTTCGTCAAACAAATGGTTGAGTATTGGAGAGTTGAGCGCAGAAATAGAAGGCTTTATGCTTGCCATACAAGATAGAGTCATTAATACTAAAAATTATAGGAAGCATATCATCAAAGATGCAAATCAAATTGATGATTTATGTAGAAAATGTTTGGCTTTTCCGGAAACTATAGAACATATTATATCGGGATGTTCTGTATTAGCGCCGTCCGAGTATACATTTAGGCACAATCAAGTTTTAAAAATAATTCACCAAAGTTTGGTAATTAAACATAACTTGATTGACTGCCATAATGTACCATATTATGAATATGAACCAAATTCATTTTCAGAAAATGAATTTTATAAAATTTATTATGATAAAACTATTCTGACAGACAGAACAATTAGTCATAATAGACCCGATATAGTTTTACATGACAAAATTAAGAAAATAACTTATATCATTGATGTCGCTATTCCAAATTCTTGTAATATTCAGAAAACTGTTTCTGAAAAAATAAGAAAATATACAGATTTAGGAAATGAAATTAAAAGAATTTGGCATTCTCAGACTATAAAAATATTACCATTTGTTATTTCGGCTACTGGCATTATACCTAGCTCTCTCATTCAAAATTTAGGCGTATTAGATTTGTCAAAAAATTTGTACATAAAAATGCAAAAGTCGGTCATTTTAAATACATGTAGGATTACGAAAGATTTTTTAAATATTTATATTGAGGGATCAGTAGGATTTATCGGACCAGTTAGGATTTCATCAGAGCCGAACCCTCTGATATGAAAATATCTGGAGTCGGTGAAATATTTTCCCATTATGTTTCTGGTGGATTGACGTATTGTTCTTGTATTGTTTTATTCTTATATAGTGCACTTACATTGCGTTAATTTACTAGATATTCATTTGTGGAAAAGTGTGTGGAAGGGTTTAGTCTTTCATTTGGGAAAGATTCAACCCGGACATAAAATCTGGAGCACCGTAAAAAAAGAGAAACTTGAAATATAGCGAAAAATAGATTTCAAGATTAAAATAAAAGTTTTTTCAGGTAATTTTTTTAATTAATTTGGAATTTACGTTTACTTTCGATAAGTTTTAGTTTTAATGGAAGTTTGTTGACATAATTTATACCTAGATACAGATAGGTATTTTGGTTGTGCTTGGTAATAAATTTTGGGATTTTAATATTGTTTTGATATCTTGCTGATGTATTGAAATTAATTTTTTTGTCAGTATTTGAAAGTTTGTAGTATTTAATTTTTTTAATTATATATATATATATATATATATATATATATATATATATATATTAGGGTGTATCGATTTTTAACTTTTTTTTTGTTTTCAAATTCCAAGTTGAAAAAAAGTTGCTACTAGGTACCACAACTTACCACAAAAAGTTTTGGATTTTTAAAAAAATGTTTAGGTCTCCCGCACAAGGCCTAAATTTTTAATTTTTTTCAAAAAATACCAATTTTTTTTAAAAATTTAAAAAAATAAAATCGTAACTTTTATGTTTATTCCAAGTTAAAAAACACTAATATCAGGGCATAAAAATAAGTAAGAAACGATTTTTTTTTATAAAAAAATAATTTTAGGTCTCCCGCACAAGCCCTAAAGTTTGTTGATTTTGATGAAATTTTGTAATTTTGTGTATATGAACCATGTTTTCTTTAAAGTTTAAACCACCGGAATTAATTGTACTTTTCTTACAGAAGGCATCAAATGAGATAATATATATATATATATATACAAATTTCATATATACATATAGTAAAAATATATACCACATATATACTATATATATAATATGTTTTAAACCTGAAAAAAGTTAGTTGGACGGTGTAAATTGTATGAGAAAGGTGTTGAAAGAAACTAATGTTATTTGCTATTACTGTTGTTTATTACAAAAGTATAAAAGGTTATAACATGTCACAAAATGTAGTATAATAACTAAGTACAAAATGTTGCTGATTACTTTCCATACGACATGAGTGGCAGTTTTCTTGTTCTACTGCAAATTTACTGACTTATTTCAGTATTCGTCCTTTCATCTTGGCTTCAAAACCTTAAATCAAAGTTATGTATAGTATTTACATAGGCCTAATGATTTTTACAAAATTTTATAAATGTATTACAGTTCCCAAATGAAATTTCAATTTAATATGGAAGACATTATGATAAAGGCGTTATTTAGAAACATTATAACTACAAAATAGTCGAAAAAAACTTACTTAAATACTAATCCTTTGCAGAGGTTTTGTACTGGCTCTTGGTCTCGAACGAAGGTAGCTCTTTACGGTCTTCCAGTCTGGCACGGATAAAACCATCTCTTTCGATCAGCCCACATACACGCTTCGAAGCTTCTGTGACTTCCTTGACAATTCGCTCCACCGCTTGAGTGTGAGAAGGAATTCTAAATTCAACCCTTCCACTTTTGCCAGTTTCCGCAATTGCCTCCAACTCTTCTAGGCTCATATCAGTAACAAGAGGGGGTTCGGTTACTGAAGTGGATTGCCAGTCAATCATATCTCTATGGCCTTTTGCATCAAAATTGATCTGAGGGGGTTTAGATACCCTTACCCCTTTCCTTTCGGTTGCGCGAGCTTTCTGGATTCTCTTATAAGCCAAGGCTCTGATATGACTGAAACTGGGAAGATGAGCTAAGAAAAGTCATCCATGCAACGTTACAGAGAAATGCTTTCATGGCTCACCCAGGCATGTTTTGATAGCTATGCTGTTCGATGAACGATAACATATCAGAGCCTTGGCTTATAAGATAATAAAAGGAAAGGGGTAAGAGTATTTAAACCCCCTCAGATCAATTTTGATGCCAAAGACTATAGAGATATGATTGACTGGCAATCCACTTCAGCAACCGAACCCCCTCCTGTTACTGATATGAGCCTAGAAGAGTTGGAGTCAATTGCGAAAACTGGCAAAAGTGGAAGGGTTGAATTTAGAATTCCTTCTCACACTCAAGCGGTGGAACGAATTGTCAAGGAAGTCACAGAAGTCACAAGCTTCGAAGGGAGTATGTGGGCTGATCGAAAGAGATGGTTTTATCCGTGCCAGACTGGAAGACCGTAAAGAGCTACCTTCGTTCGAGACCAAGAGCCAGTACAAAACCTCTGCAAAGGATTAGTATTTAAGTAAGTTTTTTTCGACTATTTTGTAGTTATAATGTTTCTAAATAACGCCTTTATCATACTGTCTTCCATATTAAATTGAAATTTCATTTGGGAACTGTAATACATTTATAAAATTTTGTAAAAATCATTAGGCCTATGTAAATACTATACATAACTTTGATTTAAGGTTTTGAAGCCAAGATGAAAGAACGAATACTGAAATAAGTCAGTAAATTTTCAGTAGAACAAGAAAACTGCCACTCATGTCGTATGGAAAGTAATCAGCAACATTTTGTACTTATTTATTATACTACATTTTATGAAATGTTATAACCTTTTATACTTTTGTAATAAACAACAGTAATAGCAAATAACATTAGTTTCTTTCAACACCTTTCTAATACAATTTACACCGTCCAACTATCTTTTTTAGGTTTAAAACATATTATATATATAGTATATATGTGGTAAATATTTTTACTATATGTATAAATGAATTATGTATATATATATATATTTATTATCTCATTTGATGCCTTCTGTAAGAAAAGTACAATTAATTCCGGTGGTTTAAACTTTAAAGAGAACACGGTTCATATACACAAAATTTCATCAAAATCAACAAACTTTAGGGCTTGTGCGGGAGACCTAAAATTATTTTTTTATAAAAAAAAATCGTTTCTTACTTATTTTTATGCCCTGATATTAGTGTTTTTTAACTTGGAATAAACATAAAAGTTACGATTTTATTTTTTTAAATTTTTAAAAAAATTGGTATTTTTTGATAAAAATTAAAACTTTAGGCCTTGTGCGGGAGACCTAAACATTTTTTAAAAAATCCAAAACTTTTTGTGGTTAGTTGTGGTACCTAGTAGCAACTTTTTTTCAACTTGGAATTTGAAAACAAAAAAAAAGTTAAAAATCGATACACCCTAATATATATATATATATATAATTAAATTGCATTGTAGATGCTTTGAATGTTGAAAAAATTTTTTCAGTAGAAAATGTAGATGGTTCTTTCAGAATAACTTTAATTATCAATCTTTAAACTATTTTGAAAAATTTATAGTTATAGAACTTGTGAAGCATTTGAAGGTCTCCGTGGTCGAGGGGTAAATTAATTTTATTTGATTGGTTTGTTTTATTTCACAATTTAATAATTTAAAATAATAAAAGATATATTTGCGGTCCACATGTTAGATGTTGTTCTGAATCTACCTTGTTATAAACAATACTACCTATATATTATAAACTATATACGTTATAAACCATGTCTATCGTGTTATATATACGTGTTATAATGAAAAATAATGCGCTATTTACTACGTGAATATGAAGAAATATAAAATTAAAATTGTTAAAAGAAAGCATTTTGTCGGTGTAAATAAAAAAATTTACCCAAATTTTAACGATTTTTTTTTCATTATATTAACATAATAATGGCATTGTTATTTTTTTAATACCTATCTATAAGTTACTCACAAAAAAATGAAAAATTGCTTCTAAAATCTTGCATGAATTGAATTTTTGATGGCCTATATTTTATAAATTAAATATTTTATAAAACGGCGCAGCCGTTCCTATTTAAATACCAATTTATTGTTTTACCGAAATGATTTAATACGTTTCACCTCTAATTTCGAAAATTAAAACTTCCTTGAACTTGAATATTTTTAAGTATTACGAAGTAATACAGATGAATACTTCACTTGACCCATGCAAAGAAAACTGAGATTAGTATGTTTATTTTTGAAGTAAAACTTCTTTACGCACGCTTGACTTGGGGAGTAAGCTGGTGAATGCGTGACGTGAGTATATTACTGTAGGGGCAAGAGAGAGAGGTGCGAGCACAGATTTTCTTTCTCTCTTTCTGTCATAGCCATTTATGTTTCGTATATCTAAGACACAGTGCAGGCCATGTATCACACAGTAGGAGCAAGAGAGAGAAGTGCGCGCGCACATTTTCTTTCTCTCTTCTTTTATAAGTCAGTGAAGTTTTACTTCAGTCGTGTGGTCTAAAGCACACTCGTCTTTTTTAGTATTACTTTTTTTTACAATCTTTCGTAATATTTGCATCGCGTTTATGGTGGTTTCAAATATCTGAGGCAAAGAATAGTTTGATTCAATTTGGAAGGCGGGTACGGGTACCGTCGTCCCGGTAACCATTTATTGGATAACCAAGCTCACCCGTGGTTCGCGTTTGGTGAGTTAGCAGAGGTGCACGGCTTCACGTAATGAGGTTAGTCTAGAGTTCTAGAGGTTGGCGGCAAATGTGTTTGCCCACCTACTGCGTGGTGGGCGGGATCTCGAGACCTAACCTAGACCTCTCTAGAAGACGTCTACGTCTTTTCTCACGACCTCCTGTGTGGTGCTAATGAAAAAAAAATAATGCGATTTAAGAATGATGAATAAGTTTGCGGACCACACAGAGTGATGGTCCAATCCTACTCTCTCCCTACCCCTCCTGGTGGTTAAATATGATGAATATTGAAGTAATGCCGGTCGATTAATTGGCAAATTTAAGTTGTAGAAACAAGACTTTCTGTTTTGAACGAATTAAAAAAAAATGAGTTGTGATAAAGTTATTCTATGTTTTTTTTTTTACTTTATTTTTTCTTAATATATCTTTATACATTTCAAAAGGTTTTTTATAACATAATTTCTAAATATGTCAATTCTAAAAAGATCTAACTAAATTTTGTCTTATAATTTTTGTTTAACACTATTTCTTTAATTTTTTGCGAAGGGATCAAATACTTTGGTATGAGACATTATACACGTATATTAAATGAAAAAAATAACTTTGTAATGACAGCCAACCAGCTAAGCTAAACCTGGTTTATTAATTCACATAAAAATGGTGTATTTCAAAGTGTGTTTAGTATATATAAATAAAAATCGAAGTAAAAACTACCCAAAATGAAGGAATGCGCTGACTATATGGATGTATAGCCGTGTGCATTGTCCATGATCCGATAATAGAATAATGATTTTTATAAATTCGATCTGACTTTGAGTCTTAAATAAATACATTTAACATGCAGCGTCGATCCGTAACTTGTTTGCCGCTTTTACTGTGAAAATACTTTTTCCTGCTATTTTTATTCTTTTTGTCTGTAAAAAAAACAGGTTTGTTTAATATTATTTAGAAAACGTTGGAGTTCGTAACAAAAATCAGGATTGAAAATTCCAATATAAAACTTGTTGCTCTAGAATCTAGAACATCGTTAACATAGCTATATCTCGCCTAAGACTTTACACCTGCTGGTAAAGTAGTCTCAGTGAGAGGTTGTGTGTACATCATCCACGATCGTGCTCTTCCTTTGCGGATCGGTTTAAAAAAATGAAATTTGGAAGAAAAGTTCATACATAAGTCAAAACAATATTTATTGTTTTTGAAGTGAAACTTTTTTAGCCCCGTTGTGATTTGGAATTCAGATGAAACGGAAATGACGTATTACAGCCCCTGCGTCACTTTTCAAAGCTCCTATTGGTTGAGATATGAAACGGAAATGACGCTTATTTTGCGCTCATTGGCCGCATTGATTATGATATCACTTTTCAATGCTCCTATTGTTTTGGTATAATTTTCGCTTATATGACTATAAGTTTGACTTCTGCCGTGTGTAATCTGCTCTCGATCTTTTTTAATTTTTAAAAATGTTTAAAAATAGATGTATCACTGTAAAAAAAATCTTTTTTTTTTTAAGGGGTGATTTTTTATATAATGTAAATTAAACAAACGTAAAATATAAACAAGCTATTCCAAGTTCACTTTCGTGTTCTCTTTTTTTAAATTGGGAAAATGTGTCAGGCTTATCACTGTCGTTCAAAAAATTATTACGACATTGAATAAATATTTTTCGCACGTAATTCATTGTATTTACGTCGATTTTCATCAATATTATGATAATTTGCAGACCTCAGGGACCAAAATATATTGTCAAAGATTTTGACCTCGGATTCATCAAGACAGACAGCAAATCTTCAATTACCTAGTGCTGGCTTTGTTTACATCATTATCTGGCCATTAGGCATCATACGATTTAATAAGTTTCAAGAATCAGCTGCATGATTTGTAAATTTTATCCTGTATTATATTCTACGTAAACAACAGATATCTAGTCAATCGACGCTATGTAGGTGCACTATATAAGTATAATAAATACAAAACAATACAAGAACAATACGTCAATCTATCAGAGACCAAATGGGAAAATAATTCACAGACTCCAGATATTTTCTTATCAGAGGGTTCGGCTCGGTAGAACTCCTAACCTGACCGATAAATCCTACTGATCCCTCAATATGAATATTTAAAAAAATCTTTCGTAATCCAACATGTATTTAAAATTACTGATTTTTGCATTTTTATGTATAAATTCTTTGACAAATCTAATAAGCCAAAATTTTGAATGAGAGAGCTAGGTATAATGCCAGTAGCCGAAATAACAAATGGTAATATTTTTATATTGTAAGAAAGCCAAATTCTTTTAATCTCATTTCCTAAATCTGTATATATTCTTATTTTTTCCGAAACAGTTTTTTAAATATTAAAGGAATTCGGAATAGCGACATCAATGATATAAGTTTTTTTTTTAATTTTGTCATGTAAAACTATATCAATGCATACAAATGGGTATTAACTCACTCGAGTTTAGAATTTTTTATTCAACCGATAAACAACCCTTTACCTTACCAAATTCGTTGTTTATCAGTTGTGTAACCTTAACAACACGTTTATTAGTAAGATCCAACATATATAAGTACAACATATAACTCGTTAAACTTTTTGATGAAATATAAGTATGAAATATCGTATACTAGCTGACCCGGGAACTTAGTACCACCTCAGAATCAATATCTGTTGTGTTAACTTATTAGCAGAATTAAATTCAGTTTTTTTACTAAGTTAAATTACACAATGGAGCAATTATCGATGCGCCAATGTCTGTTTTTCGTTTTTGTTTTTGTCAGTATCAGAGATGGCGTTGCGTATGGATTTATATTTTTTGTGATTTTCTTACTTTTCACTTACTTATGGGAATTGCGTTTCATTTTCTTTATACGTGTGGGGGAGGTTTATTATAATTTTTTTTTTTTTTAGGAGGGGTGCAGACATACGTTCACCGTTTGTCCCATTCCATCCCGACTGTTGACGTTTAGTGTGTAAGAAAGAGGGGCAGCATTATATGTTTAAGAACAAAAGCAAAACCATCAGCCCATTGACATTTTTCGTTTTTGAATTTTTGGAATTCACTCCCTACTCATTCTTATACATAATACTCCTGCAGCTCTTTCAAAAGATGGGAATTCGTTCCATACAAAATGTATAAAAAAATAATTTTCTTCATAATTATGTTTTTCATGAATTTTTCCGATATTTTAATAGCTATTCGGCTATTCGGGACGGAGACAAATCCAAAAAAATATATACAAAAAATCGGTCTAGCCGTTATCGAGTTATAAATAGTGTAACTAACCCGACTATGTTTTATATATTAAGATATTGTTAATTTTGTTTTGTATTGTTAACTAAAAATAGTGTATGACTTTGTTTACAATCATAGAATGATTCATTGAAACCAGTAGGTACTTAGTGCTAGAAGGAAACTGTGTAGATTTTGTCATGATCTCTATATATGCTGGAAATACAACATTTACAATATTATTAATTAAACTTACACGCATTAAAAAGTAACCATTGTTGATCTCAAATGTGTTTTTTTGTGCACGATTACAACTTTCAGGTATTCCACACACTATCCCCAAAGATTACATAGGCTTTTCTGGGTTAACGTAAAAAAATAGGTAGCTAATTATAAGTGAAAACTTCTTTAGCTCCCTTGTGCTTTGAAACTAGATGAAACAAAAATAGCGACATTAAAATATAGGATTTACACATACATCTACAGGATTAAGCCTGCGAGCGAACGATTTATTATAATCGGTCTCCTCTTTCGTAGCGTCTCCACTCTTGTCTACATTAATTTACTGGAGGTTTTACTTTTACCGCGTGTGAATTACACACTCTCTTTTTTATTTGCATTTCTAAGACATTGACCATGTAACTATTTTTAGACATTTTGTTTTGAAGAGTTTTATTTCACATGTTAATTTGTTTTTTTTTTTTTTTTTTTTTTTTTTTTATTTGACTACCAATCTTAAAACTAACTTAAAAATGATACAAGTACAGAAATGACATGATTTTTATTAGGTGAGGTTAATGCGAGTGTCCTGTAAGGCAACATTATTGACTATTGGCTGGTACCCGGCATGCGATGCTACGCCATTTAATAAGGAAATTGTTTCTTCTGCTTGTTCTTTCCCATTCGTCCTGTTCCCCTCCCTCTCCAGTGTCCCCTTCTACTCTCGCATTCCCACTCCAATCCCACCCTTCCCCCTTCCCGCGAACCCCCTTCCCGAGTTCCCTCCCCGCGCCCAGGTTCCCCTCCCCCCTCTCGCATTCCCACTCCAATCCCACCCTTCCCCCTTCCAGAGTTATACAGAGTCCCGGTACATTCAGTTTTCAAACAGCACGCGTGTCACCTATTGCAATTGTTTATACAAATTTCATAATGCCAGAGCTCACCAGTAATTTTATACAAACCTTGTCCTAGCAATAACAAAGACAAACAAAAAGAATTATCCAATTTGGTGCAGTTGTTCGGAAGTTATGCGGGAACACAAATTTCGGCGATTCATTTTTATTAATATAGATTTAGTTTGATTTTCAATCGTTTTGATTCTGAATGGTGATTTTTCACCTGGGCGATACTGAGAGTATCTACCTCTGTAATAGGTGCACTATTTTCACTAAAATATTAACCTAAATACCTGGCGAAGCCGCGTAGTAAAGCAAGTTAATTCATAAACTCAAACAATCCACCATAATTTATCGTCGGTTGAAAGAAATTGAACCACTCCCGTGTTTACGATAAATAATTCACGAGCATTCAAAGTGTTAATAAAATAAATATTTATGAGGGGTACATAATGTTCTAAACAAACAATAAATACTTGTAAGTTTTTTGAAGAAGTTTGTGAATTTTTTATTCACGCTCTAATAGTATTTTTTTTTCGAACTCTAGGCCCTATGCGCGAACTTAAGAGGGAATAACCAGACAATACCGGAAATATGTCATTTTTAAATCAAATTTTAGACGTAAAATATAAATTGATTTTGAAAGACAAAGCTATGTTTTAAATTTCGAGAAAATATGTTTATTTTTGGTTGGCAGATTTGTTAAATTTTGAAACCAAATTTTGTATTATACAACACACATTTCAAATCATATATAATCATGCAGTAAAATAAATCAATACATTATCTAGGAAAGCTATGTTTCAGAATTTTAATTTTAGTTTATAAAATCATTTAAAAAAGATCCGCCCACGTGTTTTGTGACGAAAATACTTCAGTTTGTCTATGTATTTACAGTCTTATATTAGAGTTTTTTTTACATTCTTATTTTTCTCATACATTATTGGAAAATTATAAATACTTATGAACAAAAAATAATTACAAAAAGTACATAACTTTAATAGTTTTATCATCACGCTTTTCAGCATTTTTGATTATAGGTAGATATATATTGAAGCTAATTTTTAATGAAATAAAATCGATATTATTTAATAAAAGCTGGCACGGAGAATAATTAATCTTTCTCATTGGAACCCCCTGTACGATCGTATGAACATATTTCGACGAAATATGAATTCTTGGCCGCTGGCTGGTTAATGGCCCGTAAGATTCAAAATATGATTTTTAAATATTTGTTTCGTTGATTAATATGCAAAAAACGCACAACTTTTGAGCCCTGATAGTATTCAACAAATCTTCCTTTTCTGTATAGTAATTTACACTGACGGGATTGAAAGTGTTTTATTAGCCTGTTTTTTGACATTAGTTCCATGCAGGAGGCCCTGAGAAAAGTCCCGCAGGGCCTATGTCATCTCTGCGGATGCTGTTGTTTTTTTTTTAAGAAAAGAAGATGTGTCCAGGGTGACGGACGTATGAATCCATCTCTCCCACTTCACTGCAAGGCGATTGGTCGGGAGAGTCCGGTTGGAGAGGTCTAGATTAGAACTGACCAGTCTCTCCCATTTCGAATCGCCACGTAGTAGGTGGGCAGGCGCATTCGCTGCCTAGACCTCGACAAACCTCACCCCATAATCCCAAGCACCCCTGCTAAGTTTAATTAATGTTTTTTTTAGTTAATCCGAATTGACTTGCTTAACCATCACCAAACGTAGCGAACTACCTGGGGTGACCAATGGCAGAGGTGTTGGTTATCCAATAAATGGTTCCCGGAGCGGCACTCCCCATACCCGCCTCCCAAATTGTAATTTCCCCTAAGAAAGCTCAATTTTCCTTACTTCTGATGAAATTAATCCAAGGAGATCCACATAAGAGTAGGAAGGTCCTTATTTGTAAACAGGCGACATTAGTCTTGTTTCAAGTCATCATAGTTGTAGAATCACACTTTTTGATGGTCTACGCAGGCATGGGCAACCTTTCCTGGGTCTGGGGCCAAATTGTTATTTTGTGTCCGAGTCAAGGGCCGGACCAAATTATTAAACAAAACAAAGTAATATTAAATTAAATAAAACACGTTGCTGCTTATTATATATTTTATATTTATATAATGAACGACGTAATAATAATATTGTATACTGATCACAAAATTTAGTGTGAAGATCGTCCTTGTACTTAAATTAGGATAATCGCATAGAATTTTCATCTGTTATCCTCGATTTCATGTGTTTCATCCTCCAAAAAAATTTGTTCACACGTAAATGTGCTGCCAAAAAGACGAACGATTTTTCTTGCAAATGCTTGTAAACTTGTACATTTTTTGTCCACTAAATGTGATTTATAAAAATCCGTCAAAGCAATGGTGTTAAATTGTGATTTTAGCACTAAATCCCCCTGAAGCTAAGTAAGTTCCATCTGTAAATTTGCTGGCACATTATTTACATCAGCATCCATCGGACGAGCAAATATAGTGAATGTGGAGTCTTTGTTTTGAAAGTTGCCAAACCTCGAATCAAATTGCTCTATTAATGCATTAAGTTTATCTCCATAAGAATTATATGTGACGTTTGTATAAGTTGATAGACTAGGAAAATGGTACCAATTTTTACCGCTAATCTGAGTTTATTACAAAAAACTTTTACATATCCATACAGTTCAATGGAAAATTGTCCCTGTTTTTGTAATTTAAGATTCAGATCATTTAGGTATCTAATTCATTTCTTTCTCTATTACTTTGGCGAGATGAATCAGGGCCGGACAAAAAAGCTCGGCAGGCCGGCGGTTGCTAATGTGTTGTCTTCAACAAAATGTAGGTGGGTTCATAAAAAAAACTTCTAAGACGAATGAGACGAAAGTTTACGTTATTGTATTTGACAACGACCGTAATAATAAAAAAAATAGGTCAGTTCAGTTAGTAATTAACAATGTTTCAGGTGTTACGTTATTAAATGTGATATCATATATATTTTAAGTTTTCCAAGCTTCACCAACCCACAATAAAACGATATATAGATTATAAATCCGGGTCGCAAGGACCAAAACCATCGCACTTACTGGTGACGTATATCGAATAAGCGAGTTTTCCCGCCATGTCGGCCATCTGGCGATACTCCATGGCAGCGCTGATAAAAGGCGTGCTCGGAAAACTTGCGTAGAGATTGACCCGGACTTTTCCCCGACAATTGGGCGCCACGCCGTAAAAAGGTGCCAACCCATTCATCCGATTGAAATAGTTTGAGAATATAACGAGAATGATTTTTTACGAAGTGTCAACGTTGTTGACTCATATTAGGTTAGTCGAGTGAATGCGGCGCTTGACGCAATCGGAATCTCGGATGCGAAGGTCTTACGCGAAATATTTCATTCCTTTATTTCTGTATTGTTGCGACTGTGCCGCAATGGGTTCTTACAAATAACAACAACGACATGCGACACTGTGTTTATTGACATTCATTGAAATAAATACCTAAATGTATGTGATGCAATCAATGTAAATCTCCGGATGTGATGTGTGTGAACGATCTTAGAGCACATACCGTTTTTAAGTATACACATACACGTCTGATAAGTTATGATTATACTGTTCTAATTAATGTAAATAAATACATAATGTTATAAGGTCATCGACCGATTATTGTAAAGACACACTGTCAAGTTGTGAATAGCATTTAAAAATATATTATATATATTATATATATATATATATTATTAAAAATAAATGTATTATTTTAAATCGTTGTAGGGAAGTTGTAGAAAGAAACAGAAAAATAAAAATATAACTTGAACTCATACATCATGGTCATACTGGGGCGTATTACCAAATCGGCTACTGACTGAGACGTCTTATTTTAAGTCAATCTCGTATTTCAAATTTCAGAATTAAAAATAATATCTAGTTATATGTAACCTAAATAGTTTCTCAAAATTTCAATATTATTTTATATAGTACACCTATTGACCTTTTATTAAAAGTCTAAATGAAAATAATTTTTTTTATTAGAACTACTCTAGTTTATGATAACTTTTGTAGTTGTCAGTTTTGCCACTGTTTTTTTGTATATGCTTGAATTTAACACTTTAAAAAAATTATCCACCCAAAATATATACCAAAAAAAAACAATATTTTTGTATTAACAAGCTTGTACACAATTTACTACTACATATTTTCATTCCGGTACTTACCTATAATCACTCTTTAACATTACGTAGCCTCTTAATAAATGTTTAAACTCACATTTGAACCATATTTGGTATTTAAAAACAAATAAAAGTCAACTGTCAATTTCAAAGCTCCATAGACCATTGAGCAAATAACGGTGTAGACTGAAAACTGTATCGTTTATCTTAGGATTTACTATGGTTAAAGAAAGAAACCTCCCGAAGATTTAACGCATTAGGCGTCTGATAAATAATAGACAGATTTTAGCAGTATTAAATATAGTCTGGATTAGATCAATAAATAAATAGTTTCAAGTTATTGGAGATAAAAATAATATTCCTTATAAAAATATTACAATGTTTTAAATGGATCATCTCAAATTCCTTCCAAGCCAGATCTCAAGAATTAAGTTTTCAGTTTTTCTGATTTATATTTAATGTGTTTGAGTGCATTATGTTTCTTACGAAATAATGCTGATTCTAACAGAAGAAAATGGAAAACAGCGCAATAATTTATAAGATATAATTTTATTAGAGTATGTACGGGGAACCCTGTTAAGTTAAGTACGGTCACTGAATGGACAATGAGATAGAATAATATAGTAAACATGTCCGTAGCCTTGAAGTAAGCTCAAGTTTTAAATTTGGGTTTTTGTTTTCTTGATTAAATGAATTTAATGAATGAAGCCGAATCTTGGAAGCGCAAATTAACCCAAAATACGATCGACCTGTTACTCGGCAGATTGACTGGTTGTCGATGGCAATGCAATCTATCGACTTGGTTGCCAATCACGCACACACAAATTGGAAGAAATTAAGAACTTAATATACGCATAAATGTTGATCCTACCTGATTTGGCCCGGTTGGTAAAGTATTTGATTCGGATCACTGAGTAGGACGGTTCAACGTTCGGTAAAACTTTTTGTTTGCCTGTTTGTTGTGTCAAGGAGTCAAATCGCTACATATTTCAAATCGGTACAGATCATCAATCAGATACGAGAAGTTGATCGAATTGCTTGTTTTTGGTGCCCAGGTCTGAAAAGTACGTACATTCCAATATTCCTCTTCCTAATATCCTTCCCTTCCCCACTCCTTTCGGCCTCACAGCAGAATTCAATTGGGGATGCCTTAGTCAACACTCGTCCAAATTTTAATTTTTTTTTTTTAGATAATACATCACACTTCTTGAGATTGTCTGTTCAGTGGGCCAAGCGGTTGCAAAATGATAATTAGAGTACTAGGTACACAGTGCACAGTTAGCGAGCCACGTGGCTGTCACGTGGCGATGCGATCCGTCGGTTCCATGACTAAACAGAACAATAACAAAAAAGAATACATTTTTTTAATGCGATTTTAAAAAACTGATCTAACTAATTCTAATCTAGATTACTCAGTTATTTTTATTTTCTCTTTATATACATCATATTATATTTGTCACTGTTATGTTTGGTCCGGTTACCAATCCGGCAATGTATTTAGAGCTGCAGCAGTGCATCAGCACTCAAGGCCGACCGCCGGTTATCTTGAACTGCATATTATATTAAAGCAATTTTATTGGCATATTATAACGTATTATAGTCGGGAGTTACTTTCAATGTTAGATTATTTCCATTCATGTTATCTGGGACTCTCGCCTTCGATTCGAAACGAATTTTATCGGTGATTTATTACTTACAATGTACTGTTACAAGAACACAGTTCGGTTACGCTTTTTGGTGAATATATGTGAGTTTATTGCAAATATTTCGTGAAGGATGTTGGAATACCATACATTTGTGAGTATAATAATAATCAAATAAATATAATCGATATTCGTTATTTATTTATCCACGTACGTATATTTATAATAAAATATGCATTAACAATAATTTTAACAATTACAAAAAGGTAGTTAAGCAAAGCCGCCATGATATGGCAAATCGTCAGCGGGTTCTACTTCTTTTTTGTTTAAATTGAATCAAAATATTATTATCTTAAAACTCTATAGAACTGCACAAGTTTCGAAGCCATTTCGGTAGAGTGGGTAGAATTAGAGTAGTAGGTAGGTAGAGTTATGTATAGTTTTTTTCGTTATGTTATTTTGCCTCTTCTTACATCTCCTTGCCTATGTTTCGCTCTAGCTGGTTCATCTTGTATTTTATTGGCTTTTCTCGTCCTTTTCTTTTCACTTTTGACCTCTTCTCGGCCCGCTTTTGCTTTTATTGGTTCTTCTTGAATCTTCTTACCTCTTACCGCTCCTTCTTCTAGTTTCTTATGGTTCATTTTGATCTATTCTCGTCCCTACTTGGTTCTTCTTGCGTATTCTAGCATTATTTTGCATCTTCTCATCCCTTCTTGGCTCATCTTGTCTCTTCTTGGCTCTTTTTGAATATTCTTACTTCTTACCACCCTTGTTGTCTCTTCCGGTTTCTTTTGGTCTCTTCTCATCTTTTTGGGCTCGCTTAGTCTCTTCTTGGCTTCTCTCGAATCTGCTGACTTCTTCCTGCGTCTACTTGGATCTCTCTTAGGTCTAGTCTTTTTTTTTACAACTGAATATTCAGTTATAAAAAAAAAAATGTATATATATATATATATATTATATCGTAAAGGTCCCGTCAATTATAAAATAATGGTCATTGTTACCCATCAATATTATAAGAAGCAAATTACAACATGCGCTCCTTTTGAATGCTCCATGATGACGTGGATAAGACTTCTGCCAGGTTTTACTTTATCAGCCTTGCGATAATCATAATTATAATTAATTTTGCTGTGGGAACTATAAAATAGTTATTATTTTGCTATTGTTCGTATTTCAATCATTTTTCCAATGCAAACAACGTACCAATGAATGATTTAACAAATATTCCGTTTGGGTTTGTTAAATCCTAAATTTAGCTCCATTGAAACTGCAGCGTCCTGAATTATCAATAAACTATTAGAAATTATCTATTAGAAGTCGCGTGAGGTGAGTTCTTAAAAACATAATTTATGAATTAGAATTAACACAATTTAGAATGAATTAAAACAAATATTGGAAATGGATTTTAACCTACTTACCGACATTCGATCGAGCTGAAACTCGGCAGATAGACTAGTTGTCGACAGCAATGCATTTGAAATTCGTAGAAATGCAATAAACCAACGCTTGAATAATCTAGAAGCTTTAGAAATAAAATTATCCCTTAAAATAAATATAATCAATTCACACGAATAATCCAATTTTTAAATGTTTCCTTTCTCCTTTTCTAAACCCACTCTTACCCCTCTCTCACTTAAGGAGAAAAGTATTAAGGAAAAAGGATTAAGGTATTATGTAAGATTATGTAAGGGCAGGTTGGGTTAGGTTAGTCGTAGTTAGTTAGGTTAGATTAGCTCAGGTGAGGCACCATTTTTTTCCGTAACATCAATACCTACGTAGTAGAAAATCATAGAGGGCTAATATTGCTGATACACTTGCTTGTGATAACTTTGTTATTTCAGCAAATCGTTTGCTAACGCTCGCCATAGACTTCTGGTGGAAATGTACGACGAGCGATATGCTGAAATAATCCAAGCCATGAGAGTATAGAAGAAGTGTGCCAGCAACATAATTCTGTCCTATGGTAATAAGTTACTAAGGCATATATTATTATGGGTAACTGTACTACAATACAGAAAAGCGATAAAACAGAACACTTGAAATGTTATATAAAGACATGAAAAAAAACGAGTATGCTTTAGACTTAGACTTTAGACCACACGACTGAAATAAAACTTCACTAACTTATAAAATAAAAGAGAAAGAAAATGTGCGCGCGCATTGCTCTCTCTTGCTCCTACAGTGATACAGACGTAACTCTATCTCCCTTTTTCTATCTTTACTAACTTATATCTCCCTCTCAACTTCAGTTTGCCCCGTCCGATCACACTTTTCGTAACGCTCTCTTCACGCATTCATCAGCTTACTTAAAAAGTTTAACTTCAAAAATCTAGATTAACTGTGTTAGTTTTTATGGCTATTTTTTAATCATTTTCAATGACTATATCACCTTTCAAAAGTCTTTTGCTTCGTCACTGTTCTATTTATGTATGAAACCATTTTTATGATGTAAATACCAACACTTTCCGGACGAAACAGAACAGTTACAATACAGATCTTTATAAAAATAATAGGTTTTGTTAATTTAGTTTAGTTTACGTTAAATGATATTTGTGCTTATCTTCATAACTTTTCAACGTTTTTTTTTTAATATTCTATTTTGTCACAGTTCTGTTTTGTCATAGAACCTTTATAAAATGCTTCGTTAACAAACCGCCTGGGGTGAAGGGTTGATGGAAAACGACTGAAATTCGAAGAAGATGAACTTGTAGTACTTATTCACCTCGCCTCTACGTGAAAATCTGATACCATCATTTATTTGCTGAGAAACGTAAGACATGAAAAACATAGCGTTAAGTATTACCTTTCGTGTTGAAACTTACTAATAAAAATAAGTAGCTACCTACATATTATATCACACCATTCCCCCGCAGGTATTTGAAGATATTTATACAAAATAAACAATTCTCATACTTGCTTCATCCACATTCAAAGGTATCCTTAAATCATCGGTTTAAAGTTTACATCCTGTCCACATAACCGATTTGAGCATTTCTATACGTACTTTGCCGTCCTGAGATTTTCGATTTCGGTACCTATATTCAGCAAGAATATTTCAATCAGTACATTTTTTAAGTAAAACTTTTTTACGCACGCTTGACTTGGGGGGTAAGCTGGCGATTGAGTGATGAGAGTGTTACGAAAAGTGGAAGGCTTCGTATATTACTATAGGGGCAAGAGAGAGATGCGAGTATAGATTTTATTTTTCTCTTTCTCTCGTAGCCAGTTAAGTTACACAGTGTAGGTCTATTGTCTGTATCACACTGTAGGAGCAAGAGAGAGCAGTGTGCGCGCACATTTTCTTTCTCTCTTCCTAGCATATAGATGGAGCAGAAGTTTTATTTCAGTTGTTTGGTCTAAAGTATCAAACTCGTTTTTTTTTGTAATATTTTTTCCTCTTTTCCACAAAAAAGCTTTAACAAAATTTTGGAGCCGGGTTTACGCTATGATTCATTTTAAAGACATTTGTAATTTGGGTGGCGGATATGGGTACCCCCGCCCCGGTCATAGGGCACCAAAGATAATGAAATATAATGAATATCTTTGTAGGGCACCCAAGTGGTTCGCTATGTTTTTTTAAAAGGCCGGGATATCCGGGTTCATGGGGTGAGGATTGTCCGGATCTTGGCGGCGGATCCGTCTGCCCACCAACTACGTGGGAGGTCAGATCAGGAGAGACTGATTGAGGGAGATCTATTGACCTCTCCAGCAAGACCTTCTCGGATTGAGGAATATATTTATGCATCCTTTACTATGGACACACTGACCCCAAGATTCGTACCCACCCCTCCTACCCTTTTCCTTCCCAGAACTTCATCTCCATCCTTTTATAGAAAGATCCTCCCAGAACCTCAATAACATTCTCCACAGCATCCCCAAAGTTAAAATAGGAGATGTTGTTTTCCTCAGGACTTTCAGTATAAAGCTAAAGTGAAAAAAATTATATACATATATGATTTTTTAAATTTTTATTCACGTTATGCTATATTATTATAATTATTTATTTAATTCTATATATTACAGTATTTACCGAATTATTAACATTTTTACATAATATATTTTGCAGTTTTATTATGTTGGGTGTAAGGTAGGTTTGAGAAGGTGAAACTGTGGATGGGTAATGTTGTATGTTTCGTGAACACCTCACTAGGAGAACCTGTGCCGAGGTGTTTACGTGTTAATGCATTGAAACATATTAAAGGTATTATTCTTAACTCATTAAAATAAATAAATTGCTTGCAGAAGTCAGATTCTCACAAAACATAAACACTTGACTGCATCTTGAAGAAAATCCAATTATAAATCGTGATTAAAAAGTTTTATACGAAGGTACTTGAGAGCCATTCAGCCGTGTCCAAAAGACAAGGTGGATTTTGCAATTTCGATACGAAAGGTGTCCAATCACAGAGACATTTCAGAAAACTTCACGAGTAAATGTGAAAAATTAATCTTCGAGCAGTTTTATTGGACGAGTGGAAATTTCCAATATAAAACTGATTGTGAGGCTTTGGAATCGTAAATGGTAAAACTTCACCAGTTCAATTTCATGCCGTGTATTGCTATTAAAACATCCGCTGGTTGAAAGAAAATTACATTTGCAATCCGAAGTTTTTTTTCAATCAGTGTTTTGTACCCGGCTAGTAACAAAAAGGTCGTACCGTTGCACACATGTTCTGCATCAGTATGTTAAAGATAGATTTTTCTATGTAGCCGTGTTACAAAGCTTATAAAGTTATAATTGAATAAGTTTTAAAAAATATATTTGTAAAAATGGCAGAATACGTGCAGAGGTGTTTTACTTTTATTTTAACAATGGTGAGTTTTCTTGCATACAAATTGTCTATTAATTCCCTAAATCCACTCCGTTAAATTAAACAGGCAATTAGGGAAGTTAAATTATGTCTAAACATTATCTTTTACTTATTTCATATTTGTAAAAATGTATATATTAAAAAAAAATCTGTACAAAAGGCAAGAGTTTAACTCGTAGGATTTTGCTATTGATTAAAGCTATCCCATAATTAAATATTTAATAAACTTGTTAACATTTCGTGGTAGGTTATTGCACACTTGTACAGCCATCACTTCTGGATACTGATTACTTTTTTTAAGTTTGCAATGTTCAATTAGAGAGACGATTGGTCTATTTTCTTAAAACCTACCTAATAGTTGATATTTATCTTAATTTTACCTTGCCCACCTTACCACGTCGGCAGGAAAATATTTTAGTGCCTAATGCAATGGATTCTGATATTCTGATAAAAGTTAATCACTATGGGGGTATTCACGATGATAAACCATAACACAAATTTTATTAGTTTAATTACAATAATTAGTTGCTAATGAAAGTAGTGGCAGATTTTGGAATTCGTATCGAAACGGCAGTGATTAATGACCCGCAATTATATAATTGAAATCAATTATTATGAATAAGAAAGAATCAATTCCAATTCGATTAACTAATCGTGTGAAAACGCGCGATCCGCTTTGTCAAAGTATATGCTCAGTATATTTTCAAACCAAAACACCAAACTTCCATCACCATCCAACGAGTTAATGCAGATGTGATATTGCGTCATCCTCTAGCACTGATAAGGTAATGTGTAACGGTGGAAGAAAATTTGCAAGAGGAAGGAGGAGATGTGAAAGATGAAAAAGCAGGCTATTTCATTTATTACGTTGGTTTTCGGATCCGGTTAATATTCATTGCAATTCAGAACGGAAGATATCGTCAATATCACACTAATGGCATCACCATTCTGAGAAGGGAGAGAGTAACTGAACATGGATTTAGTTGTATTTTGATTATGGGATTTAAATAGCCAGGTACTTTCCTCTTTCCTCTTTTCTATTTTTTTTTCTTTCTTGTCTCCCCCACTCATTCAACCCGGCGATGATCCCGAAAATGAGAATGCCATAGTTCATAGTTCACAGGCTCCAGGTAGGTTAACTTGTGGGTTATAATTTAATTATCTCTCTGAATGTTGCCCTCATACTTTGGTAGTTATCAAAGTGCACTGCGCAAGTGCATAGCGCCTAGCGCTTCCGATCACAAGTGTTCATTTTAATTTTTAATTGAATTTTCAGTCACCGATGTGATTGTTATTAATATGACTTGAAATCTACGTGATGTAAAAAATTGTTTAAATTTTTGTAAGGGAATGGTGTGAATTCTACAAAACTAATTCAAAAACATCACGAGAGTCCTAAATTATCTCGACTTTCCGGAGCCAGAAGGACTTTGACATCCTCAATTGGGGTGTGTTGAGAGTAGACATGGGCAGATTCATTCCCAGGAGTGAATCGATTCAGTCTGATTCTCCTGGCCTTTTGAATTAATTCCTTGTATTCATTCCTTTAATTCAATTCCAAAAAAAAAACCTTACATCTGCGTCTAAAAATATGAAGTAATTATATTCCAATAGTTTTAGTACGTACCAAAAAACAACCAACAATGTAATGAAATTTACGGCTTGGCGCGCGGAGAGGAACGAAAGATAAACCTCACAGGCGGATTCACGGCAGGCATTCAAGAATGAATTAGTAACTTTTGACAAGTGTCTGCAGTAACTAGCTGCGGACCAAGTGAAGACTTTAGCGTTTTGGACACCCATGATCGAGTCATGATCGATTCGTTTGAACATTTGGTCATTTGCAGTCATTTGGTTGTTTGGTCATTTGTCTGTCAACTGAACAAGACGCTAAAGTTAATTCACGAATAGAGCGCTTCAGACATAACTCGATAGCGACAGACTAGATCCGCGGATCTGGAACGGGTAGGACCTCAGATTGACGGGGACAATACTGAATAGCGAATACATGTATTCTTCGCACAAGTGAAAGGGACACGACCATTGGAACTAAATCAGATGGCCGCCGGACTGCCGGTTTTTGCTTGTGCGGGGGACAATGATATGCATACGCGTGATTTTATGAATGGCGGCGCGGGAGTCGGATGGGTATTTTATTTTAGGCAAGTTCGCGGCGCGCCGCCCATATAATAATATTTAAATACCTACGAAACATTTTAAATTATGATCTTTCAATTGTATACGGTACACATCATTAATTGAAATAATTTAACAGTAAATTAAATGGAAAATAAAAAATTAATGTGCCGTTAATAATCGTAGGATACAAGGCCAAAGGTAAGGAATAAAGAATCAATTCCTTGTGAAATTGAGAATTAGATGGAGTGTGTCACAAGATTGAATTTATTCATTTAATTCAGTCAATCAATTTTGGCCACGTCTAGTTGAGAGGTTAAGGGAGGCAAATGTGGAAGGGGAAGATTTGGAAATACCTGGCCTTCAGATCTAATCACTAAGCACATCTAAAGCCATTTATTGAATCATGGTCTTTGAATATGGCTATACTGAGAGCATCTAATATTCTGTAATAACACTTGAAGATATAAACATATCATCATAATTACATAGTATAAAATGATGTCGCTAAAAATGTATGTACGCTTAGATCTTTTAAACTACACAACGGATTTTCATGCGGTTTTCACCAATAGATAGAGTAATTCAAAAGGAAGATTTGTATGTATAATACATGCTTATTATAGTATAGAATATTTGAGAAATTCAAATATTCAATTCAGGCAGCCGGCACGGGGCAGCTGGCAAGCGGGTGGCGTGGATTTTATAAAGGTTGGGTAATGGCGTTGTTTTTCGATAGCCACAGCAACGTGTGGTCGGGTCTGCTATTTAACTATAAAATCTAGGCTTACTCGTATTACCAAAGCTATACTAATAGTTTGTACCACTCTGGATCATGCCGCAAATATTCTGAACTTTGTTTGATCTAAGCTGGACATAAAATGTTTTAAACCATTAGGTTTATTATTTGCTCCCATCTTCTCCATTGCAAGATGACGGTTAAATTGTAGTGCCACATATTATGACCAGGTTGGGAATTTTGAATATCCGAGTACCAGATTGTATTATGGTCATATTGTTTAGTATTAATCTCCACCCTGTGCTGATTTTACCCACACGCGGGACTGATTGGTACATTGTAATCATGTTGTAGTTGTGGTAATACAATGTACCTAATCATTATTTACGCGAGGTCAAGCGTGAAATGATACCAGATGTGAGTAGGAAATATGTTTTTAATCTCTAGTTTTCTTTTATCTGAATACTAAATCAAATACAGTCTTTTGAGTACGAGTTAAAAAGCAAAATAAAACAAAAAATCGGAGTGCAATTCACTAAAGTGTACAAGAGTGGGGAGACTACGAAGCACTTTTTTATCAATGTGAAGGTTATCGTCGAATTCCAGTGCACCTTTTCCTCTACATTTAGTCATCTTATTAGTATTTTTTATTTATTTATTTGGAGTTGCTAGATGTCACTTTCTTTTGTGTTCAATTTTGGAGTGGTTTGAAGATTGGATATCGATTTTACAAAAATAATTAGTTTGTCTATTTATAGTGTCGATCGCTTCCGTTTCATCGAGTTTTAAATCACAAAGGTGCTAAAGAAGTTTTCACTTCAATAATCAAACGCTTGAGACGGGTCGTGTAAACATCAGATATATATGTT
The DNA here is from genome assembly GCA_917563855.2 of Limnephilus lunatus. NCBI lineage: Eukaryota > Metazoa > Arthropoda > Insecta > Trichoptera > Limnephilidae > Limnephilus > Limnephilus lunatus. The sequence continues at coordinate 39,940,395 of OU830604.1, forward strand.
TGAGACACTCCAAATTTCCATTTCTTCCATCTATTCATTCATCATCCATCCATTTTCCACAAGTACATCCATCCAGTTCAATCTATAATCATCCAGCATTTCTGTATTACTTATCAGTATATAGGTAAAAGGTATTAAACCATAAAAAAAATCCAAAGATGGGAAGCAAGCAGCCCACAGTGGTGTAATGGTGCCTACCCATGTATGACAGTAAGGCATGGAATTGGCATAGAGAGAATGAAAGAGACCGAATGCTATAGAAATCAGATCCCAGAGGCGTTTGTGTGTAAAACTATGTGTGATAGAGCTAAAAATGGTAATGCAAAGCTGATGTAAGCGCAATGAGTAATGAGTACGATCAAAAATTTTAACAACCTTCGACTCGAAAAAGAGCTGATAACTTTGAAACCCCTAAGAAGATTTTCATGAATTGTAGTTAAGAACCATCTGGATCACACCAACTTTCAAACAAAAAAACGCATCATAATCGGTCCATTCGTTTAGGAGCTACGATGCCACAGGCAGACACACAGACAGACAGACACACAGAAAGTTAAACTTATAACACCGCTCCTTGCGTCGAGGTTAAAAATGCTTATATGGTTTGGGCATGTAGAGCAAACGAACGAAGAAAGGAGTGTGAGGAGAATATGAAAGGTAGAAGTCGGCGAAGCCCGAGGAAAACAGCCTGAGGGCACAATCAAGTGAACCATATACTTGAGTCAGGCCATGTTAAAAGTCATAGAATAACAGAAAAATATGTATGAGACGGAGATGATGAATAAATGTGAATGAATCAAGGTGTGTCTACTAAGATCGAGTTGGTGGCGGTCCATTCTTTCTGACTACTCCTGCGGGGAGACGGCGTGATGGTTAATTAGTTGAAGTTGGACAGAGAAAGTTGTTTAAAGTTTATTTTTAAATTAGTGATATTTAAGTGAACTCGGGTCAGGAATCTGCTATAATCAGTCTAGTTCGCACTGCATATAACTTGCTGCAATTCTCAACAATCCGAATGTAAACACAGTACTAAACTGTGCGAAATGGTTTATGTTACTCGACTCTGTGCTCGAACTACTTAGATACAGGGTTGTCACAAAACTGTGCGAAATGGTTTCGCAGTGACACATATCATCTTGATTAATAATTTGGTCAAGGCATCAAACGAGCGGTTATATTTTACCCAAAATAAAATAATTTGAGATATTTCTTCTTCTGCTTCTGGTGATCTTAGCGGAGTTTGGTTATCATCAGATCAATTTTCAGAGTTGCTTAGGTTTACAACGCTATTCGTAAATTTTCTCAGAATGATTAGTTGAGAAATTTTACATTTGTCGCATCTCTTACCTGAAACTATTATGTAATTTTTGTCCAATCGATTAACAACTTCACTCCAATCATTTTTTTTTCTAAACTCTTTCTCTGGTTTCAATCCTGTGATTGATTTGCAGCAATTTCCTCTAATCTTCTTTTCCATTCTTCCCTGTCTTGTGCGGCTCTTTTGAAGTCTGCATATGATGAGCAGCGCACGTCCATCAGCAGGTCCTCCAGGTACTCTCGGCGTGGGCGTCCCCTAGAGTTTGTCCCCTCGGTCATACCCTCCATTATGGCACCCAAGAGGCCTTCTTGCCGTATTACATGGCCGATCCATCTTGCACGCCTTTCGGACAAGGTCCTGAGCAGGTGCCTTCCTCCTTCTATTCTAAACTAGTAGTTCTTATTATTCCGATTTGACAGCTCACGACGATCATGCGAATTCTGACGGAGTAAAAAAGTACTATCCAATACAGCTACCATTTTGAAATTTACAGGCAGACGAAATGAAAAGCTCTAGAATGAATCTTCGCTATGCTCGGTCAAATATTCTCATAACGATAGCTTATCGTGTATCGAAATGTGACGGAAATTTATCAAAAGTTGATACAAAAGTCTTACACTTTTGGTTTAGTTCATTACTCGGTCAGAGGAGGGCCTATGCCACCATTCTTTAATAATTTCCAAAATGTGGATTTTGTGTGAACATGGAAATGTTATAAAAAAATACTGTCCTATATAAAAGGGTTTTAGAAACTTCTTTAGCACCGTTGTGATTTGAAACTCGATGAAACGAAAAAGCGACACTACAAAGAGATAAACACGTACATCTATAGGATTTAGCCTGCAAGAGAATGAGATAGACAAATCGGTGTCCTCTTTGTGCGGTACTTCGTAGCCTCCCCACAGTTATCTATTTTAGTTTTCTGAAGGATTCACTTCTACCGCGTGTGAACTGCACACTTGTAATTTATTTTTGTCTTTCGTGTCGATCATTGCTTGGATAAGTATCTACTATAATTGTGCACGTATCATATTATATCACACTTAATTACCTACCTTATTACGCGACCCTGTTCCATCACCATTGAGTCCGGATGGAAAAAAACCAGGGCTGTGCCTCAGTCAAGAGATTAAAGGTGGTTATTGTCCCAGAGTCTCGCGACCTCAATCGACTTGGAATCCGAATACGTGGTGCGACAGAGCACGGAGCATAGTTCAGCGCGTGTTGAGCCGGCTCGGTCTGTGCGACGTCTTGCCGGTGTATTTTCGGACCAAACGCCAAAACGGTTGCGTAACCTCTAGTCTAGTATCACGACCGTCTATTATTAGTAAAGACAGCTCACTGGCTAGGATGTTGGGCCATGGACCGTGTTATTGTGGAGCTTCGTTACAATCAAGCGCCTGGCTCAATTCAATGAAGATAGTGTAGTATGAACACTTTTAGATTTTATTCAAAGATTTATTGTTTACGAAGACATGTTGGGTACAAGGACGATATTTCTGATCACTGCATCGAGTCTAAATATTGTTGTTTGTTGTGTTTTAGATGTCTTTCTACTTGAAAAGTTTTGTTCTCTAATGCTCTTATTTTCAAAGTATTTATCGGAAATTATCTACCTATTTTATCGGAAAGTAAAAATATTTCCGTTTTGCAATAAAATCCAAATAAATGGAATATTTCTAAAAGCATCCGAAAACTAAAAACCGTTTTTGAAAGGTGATGAAATACGCTTTCAAACTTTATAATTCGCAATAGACATATAATTTATGAAATTTTCATTTTTTCAATGCACACATGAAAAGTTTATATAATCGCTCACCTTACGTAATTTCTAAATAAAATTGCAGATAACGAAAAATAAAATAAAAACACAAACATTTTTATTAAGCAAAATGTTATCGTCAACTCACATTTTGGTCTTTTTTTGTAAAAATTATTATTAAAACAATTTCCAAAATTTCATAATTTTTCTTTTAAATTGCGGTCGGAAACTTTGGCTTCATATATGTGTACATTTAAATTTTTTCTTGCATAATTTTTATATTTGAATATAAAGTGTGGTGTTTTCTCTTTCAAACACCGTATATGAAGGTCATATTTCTAACCATGGTCGTAAATAATAAGGGAGACAACGATTTCTATGACACCTATTTAAGTTGATCCGAAAAGTGAACAAGTTAGGGTTTTAACGAAGAGTTGAAAACATTGAGAATGTCATATTTTGTTACACGAGATTGAAATGTATTTCGTGTATCAACACAAGCCAGAAAGTTGTCAGTATAAACATGTAAATTTTACAATTTTCCTAAAACCACTATATTATGTTCTCCCCCTTATATTCTCATATTGACATAAGCCAAAGTGGCATAACAACTTATTACTTTTCTTAACCAGAAAAAATTAACTCTGCTCTCTAGAATGGACAAAAAACTGTATCTATATTACCTATTACTGTCAATGCAATCTTTTCCAATATATAGCGATGAAATATCTATTTATCTCTTCTTGAGAGAGACAACCCTAAGTGGTACAAAAATGTCTATGTGTATGCGTATTAATTAATTCTCATTTCTCTTTGTTGCAGTCAAAACCAAAGACCATACGAACGGAATATGATTCAAGAAGAAATGGAGTGCGGTCGGAGCTTGTGGAGGTTAAGTAAGTATCCAATAATTGTACTGAAATAAAAATTATGCAAAAAGGGTAAATTTTTTTATCTCTTAATTTTAATGACACATACTGCAATTTAAATAAGTAAGGTAAACATGGACTCTCCTTGCAAATAATGTTTACTTAGAATGTTTAGAATATTACACAAATTATTTTAATTGATTTGTTTGAATACAGTGACTGTATCGAAATGATAATTTTGCAAGAAACACTTTAGATTTTCACAAAAGAAGCATACTAATGCTAATGCTGCGATGCTGCGCCACTTTGGAACGCTTTATCAAAGGACCACAGGTCTTACTGGGAATCTCAAGGCAATCCTGGAAATATCATTTCTTGGATAACCACACACCTGACATAGGTCACCCCAGAGATGGTTCAATACGTTCAAGTTTGCTTTGCAGAGGTGCCCGGGTTTATGGGGTGAGGTTTGTCTAGGTGTTGATGGCGGATGTCTTTGCCCAAATACTACGTGGCGGGTCAATTTGGGAGAGACTGCTTGAGCGAAATACATCGATCGACCCTGGTTTTCTATTCACTCCTCATACCTTTTTTCTTCACGGAACTTCTTCTCATTTCTTTTCCCAAAAAGACCCTCCACACATCATCCCCAAAGATGATATAGAACCTGAGGTTTTTTTTCCTCAGGGCCTCCAGTGTGGAGATAATTCAATAAAAAGATGCAAACTCAGTGCGTTGCGAGGTGTCAGGTATTTTATCGAACCGCACGGTATTTTAGCACCGTGTTCGGTGTTCGGTTTGACAAAAATACCGAAGAATGGGCGGTTTGGTATGTTTTTTCTGATTTTTCTCCCTAATAAACGATTCAACTGTCAGATTTGACGCAATCGGTAACCGATTTTGCCTAGCATCCCTAGGGAAATTCACTTCGAATTTTTTTTCTTCATTGTTCGGTATATTTTTTGAAAAAAACTGGCAACCCTGTCAGTGCCTCTACGATACTGTCAATGAGACCCTCTTAATACAAAAGACCATTATACAAATATTCCATAAATTTAAACTGAAAACGTTAATAATACTTATTTATATCAAATAATTTCCACCAGCTTCCTGATAGCTAATCCATGAGATAACGAATATTAATAAATAACCAAATAAATAATCGCAACAGGTAAAAAAACTCGGCTAACTTGTTCTATATATATATAGCCAATATGGATAGGTTCTGTACCGAATATTAAACTCAGACTTTTTAAATAAATAAATCTTTTTTATTAAATCGAAAATGCACGTTATCTTATTGATAATCTGTGAGGAGAATGATGAAATACCCCCTCAATCTATCTTGATTTTTATCATGGAAAGGATGGTGAAATTATAAAATGACTAAACCTCTGCCATCCTAATCATAATGAACAACTGGCACTTCGATACATCAGCTTCCAGAGAAGTAACTTATACGTGTAAATAATCATAATAATTTGCAGGTATAAGTGCGACATGAATGAAGGCTCCATGACCCTCCAGGCTGGATCTACAATCCCCCTGGTGGAGACGAGGTTCCGAGACCTGGAGTCGGAGTACAACCCATTCGACCATCGTGAACTTACACATCCCACCAGGTAAATCAATATGTTTTGTCCTGAACCCCTTCACCACAAACCGATAAAATTATTAAAAAACATAAAATTATTTTTAGTTCAGTGAACAGTAGATAGATATCTTCCAAAATAAGTTTGTTTCTAATTTTCCCTTATTTTAATAAATCAGAACAATTTTTTTGTTTTCTGAGTATGTACTTAAATTTCTACAATTTTTTAAATTCAAATGAGGAATCATTTGGGACGGTTTATTTCACAGAATAGGAACAATAGGCCACTTGCATCACATTTTTTAAAAAAAATTTCCGGTTAAGGCAAATATTCTAAGACATTCTGTATTTTTATTTTTTTTTAAATCGTATTTTTGAAGCCATGGCGATTTTTTGAAAATTTAAATCCGAAAAATCAGGCCATTTTTTATAAACCGGAAAGACGGGACATAATTTTATGAGTGCGAAAAAACGATAATTACATTGCCGAAAATCATTTAAAAAAAATAATGTTTTCCACACGAATAGCAATAAATTGTACGGGGTTCTCTTCGTAACATCTGTAAAAACACCGCCATCTTTATCAAAAAATCAAACCCCTCAAAGATAAGTTCGCATAGAACAAACAATTATTCTAGTGAACAATTGAAAAATTCGCCGGAAATCAAAGTGTTGCCATATAAAAAAAAGTTAATCAGTGTGGAATTTTTCAAAATTAAGGGTACATAATCGGAGACGGGACATTTTCATGTAGTGACGTCACGAGCTCAAATAATGGATTTATTTATTTAAAAATAAATAAAAACTATACATTTATAAAAATTTTTACTAACATTTTCGTAATCTTAGTAAAAAAAATCTATCCACACGATTTTTTCCAAGTCGTTATGAAATTCATGCAAGTGGCCTATTCATAAAATTTCTGTAAAAGTTCAACACAAGTTCTTATTATTCCATTATAGGATTTTGTTTTACAGAACCGAATATAATATCATAGAACTTCAAATTTTAATTTTAAATTTGATGAATTGTTCAAATTCTGTGAAAACCCGTCCTTTCACTTTCTTCAAGTTCGGTAGTAATCAAAATATTAATTATTCCGATTTGACAGCTCGTTGTAGGAACCACGATAATGCGAAATCTTGCGAGATAAAAATATAGTATCCCACAAGGACATCTTGAACCGGAACTATAAACTACACCTTTTTTATCTTTTATTTGTACAAATAATATTTTTTTTATTTTATTTGAACCGGAACTAACAAACAAATTTGCCGACCGATGGAATGCCAAATGGAGAAATTAAAATCCTACCTATGGCAAGAGCAACATCTATGAAGTCACCCACTGTTGACCTGACATACATATATAAATGTGTTGATGCTGAGAAGAGATTCTTTTAATGAAAAGAAGAAGTGAAGCTTGCATAGACCTAAGCACTTTAAGAAGAAGGGGAAGAAATATAGCGGACTGATGAGCACAAGAAAGTGTCTAAAAAATGACTGCCAAAATTTTAAATGTTATGTTTTTCATGACTCCCCAACTGGCATCTATTTTTGGATGACAATATCTGGAATAGTCAAGGATTTACCCACCTTCCTCTTCTTCGTTTTCTTCCCTGCCCCACTCGCTTCAACCTCACAATATACCCCAAGTGGGGGTGCCTTAGGCCCAGTTGTTTAGAAAATCACGTGTGACAAAGTCATCGAATGGCCATTCAGCGCCATTTTATTTTTGAAGAGAAAACTTCTTTAACACCGTTGTGATTTGAAACGACATGAAACGGAAACAAGCGACACTAAAAAGAGACAAACACGTACATCTATAGGATTTGGCCGGTGTTCTCTTTGTGCGGTGCTTCGTAGAATAAAATGTTAAATCATTATTAAACATGGTAATAATATTATAATAAATAAACCTAACAATTATCGTACTCCTGATACTCTGCATTCGTCTCATTCTCTCGGAGTTTAGTTTTCTGAAGGTTTAACTTCTATCCCGTGTGAACTGCACACATAATTTTTTTTGATAGTTGGACGGTTGCAGTTATTTTTTTTACAAGCTTTTGAATGAATTTTGATCAGCAGAAGATAATAACTAACTAACTAACCATCACGCCGTTTCCCCGCAGGGGTAGGCAGAGAGGACGGACCGCCAAACAACTCGGTCTTGGCACACACTCCTTGCTTCTTTCACATTCATACACCGTCTCATACATGCTCTTCTATTATTCTGACTCCTGACATGGCCCCGACTTCTTCTACCATTCACATTTGCGTCATATATTCTCCTTACACTCCTTTCCTCGTTCATTTTCTCTACATGCCCGAACCTTCGGAGCGTTCCTTTCTTGATCTTACTCATTACGCTTACATCAGCCTTGCATTCTTTGCGGATCTCCGCGTTTCTCACACGATCATACATGGTTTTACCACACATACGCCTCAGGGATCTCATTTCTATAGCATTCAGTCTACTTTCATCCTTCCTCTGCCAGTTCCATGCTTCACTGCCATACATCAGGGTAGGTACCAGTACTCCATTATGGACGGCTAGTTTCGCGTTTTTGGACAGTTCTTTTTTGGTGCCAACGGCGTTCAGTCCTCCATTAATAGAGTTACCTGCATTCACCCTTCTTTCAATATCTCTTTCAGCCTTCCCATTTCTCGTAAACATACTTCCCAAATAAACAAACTCATCCACCTGCTCCAAGTATTCATCGTTCACAACTATATTGCATACTGTTTTCTTACTCTCTTTAAGATAATAACTATCTACTATATGTTGTTAAGCTTGTTATTTTGTTACAATTTGATAAAAAAGTTGAAACGCACCTATAATCGGCGCTTAACCTCTCAAATGTCTAAAGCACAAAATGGCGCTGAATGTCCATTTTATGACAATTTTACATTCGAGTCTCAGGGGCTCCAAGTGGTTGGGAGCAGTTGCGATTCAATTTTATGCCGTATTCGTATTCACGAAACCCGTACATAATCCGAGTGTTTATCATTCCAGTGACACGGAGACGTTCATCCACCTGCTGAAGGGTTCCCTGGGCAGCGGCATCCTGGCCATGCCACTAGCCATCAAGAACGCCGGTCTGGCCACGGGCTTCATCTCCACGCTGCTCGTTGGCGCCATCTGCACCTATTGCGTACACATCCTCGTCAAGTCCGCCACGGAACTTTGCCGGCGGAACCAGGTGCCCTCGCTGGGATTCGCTGAGACCGCTGAGATGGCATTTCTGACAGGACGCCCTGGCATCAGAAAGTACTCACGACTTGCTAAGTAAGTTTTTGAAGTAAAACTTCTTTACGCACGCTTGACTTGGGGGGGGGGGTAATCTGGCGAATGTGTGACGAGAGCTTTACGAAAAGCGAGGCGAACGCTTCGTATATTACTGTAGGAGCAAGAGAGAGCAGTGCTCGCGCACATTTTCTTTCTCTCTTTTTATCATATAGATGGAGCAGAAGTTTTACTTTTTTTTGTTCATGTGTATATTATCATTATAATGAAATGACAGATTTCATGACAAAGTAAAATTTTGAGGAAAAGTCAATAAAAAATCTTAACCTAACCTTGTCTAACCAAAACAAATCTAAAGTATCATTTTATCGTACTCTTTACCGTTGATAGCTTTTGCACACCCTTTTCTTATTGTTTTGTCACTTCAGTTCGAATTTTATCGTCTTCATTTGTTATTAGACGAACTACTATCTGGAAAAATTACAAAAATGTTTCTTTACATGTACTCCACACACGAAGCCCTGAGGAAAATAATTTACCTCATCGAAATCTACGATCTCTTTATCTAGAAGGCTGTGTGAACGTTTTTTTAAGTAAAGAAAGAGAGGAAAGGAAAAGGTACGAGCTTGTAAGACGAAACAGCTGTCACAATAATAAACAACTGAAGTACTTACAGAACTTAACAAAAAAAATATTTAAAAAAAAACATTAAAAATATATCATAGTCATAAACAATATATTTAAAATAACGAGAATTTAAACGGAGCTTTTTATGGTAAACCATAGCGGATCTACATGTTAGTTCTAAGAAAGGACACTTCGATTTTACAAGGGACTTCCTAAAATTCACTATTCTCTAACTAACTAACTAACTAACCATCACGCCGTTTCCCCGCAGGGGTAGGCAGAGAGGACGGACCGCCACACAACTCGATCTTGGCACACACTCTTTGCCTCGTTCACATTCATACATCGTCTCATACATGCTCTTCTATTATTCCGACTCTTCACATGGCCCGACTCAAGTATCTGATTCACTTGGTCGTGCCATGTCTTCCTCGGGCGTCCCCGACTTCTTCTACCATTCACATTTGCATCATATATTCTCCTTACACTCCTTTCCTCGTTCATTCGCTCTACATGCCCAAACCATCGGAGAGTCCCTTTCTTAATCTTACACATCACGCTTACGTCAGCCTTGCATTCTTTGCGGATATCCACGTTTCTCTCACGATCGTACATGGTTTTACCACACATTCGCCTCAGGGATCTCATTTCTACAGCATTCAGTCTGCTTTCATCCTTCCTCTGCCAGTTCCATGCCTCACTGCCATACATCAGGGTAGGTACCAGCACTCCATTATGGACGGCTAGTTTCGCGTCTTTGGACAGTTTTTTATTACCGCCAACGGCATTCAGTCCTCCATTAATGGAGTTACCGGCATTCACCCTTCTTTCTCATCCTTTCCAATTCCACCATAACTATTTTATCGTCAGAAAAGTTGACACATTGGCGTGAAATGACATATTGGTTTCTTCATCGATCATTGTTGGGTGTTTAATACATAAATAAATCTCAGCCTATTCCATTCAAGAGACAAGAAAAAAATACTAAAAGACAAGAGTTTCGCAATATAAAACAAACTAAGAGTTTTTTTAAAAGATACGTTTCTCAAAAAACCTCAAACTCAATAAGCTTGTAGTTGTACACAAATTCCACAAGTTTAAAAGAAAATTTATTGGTTCAAAAGTTTTTAACCGATAAATGTATTGTTGTGCCACAAATAACATTATATTTAGTTAGTTTTACTGTAATATCTAAGCATAAGGAAACCTAGTCAGGAAAAGGTTTACGGCTTGAGATATCTTCGCACAGTGCATATTTTCGTGTTTGATCGATTCATAAATCTGGATAAGAGTCAATTCTAAATCATATCTGAATGCACCTTTACTACTCACCAATTATTCCTGCGGCGGCTGTGATCGTTTTTCGCTATAAATGTAGGTAATTGTCGTCAGTGAATATTGCACTTTCATTATGCACAAGTGGATACTCGCAATGAATAAATCTTTGTTGTTGGCTTTAATCACAAATGAAGTGGTGCTTATAAAGATATATAAGTAATAATAATAATATTCTAATGCGAGTATTAGAGGGTTAGAAACACATATATTTATTTTGAAAGGTAATGTTCCGTTGTGGTATGAAATAATATTAATAATACCCGAAAAATAAAAATAGGTAAATCAAAAAAAAAAACTTAAGTTCTCAAGCTTCGGAAGGGCACTAATAACAGCCAAAAATATCATAGAGCCTCTGAAGGACTCTTTTAGAGCCTCTGAAGGACAGATCTGACCGAGGCGTCCATTCAAAATTAAAGTATTTTTATCCTCTTTTTTAGATCATTCAGAGATATGTGATTTGTTCGTCATCGGGAAGAGAATAATAATATAATAATAATCCAACAATAAAAAAATTCTCGGTGTATGTTTTAAAAATTGGCAGGGTGTTAACCATCAACAGTTAAAAAATATAGGTATATTTTTCGTATAGACGGTTTTAAAAATGAAATGTCAGTTTTCTAACTAATTCCCTACAAAATAGGAATATGTTTTTAGAATTTTGAATTCTTTGAAAATTATGGACGTTTCAAGGCAAAATGTTTCGATAAGTATTTTTGTTAACATTTTCATGTTTTCCATTAAAATTTTATTGTTTAGAACTGTCAATGTTTATTACAAATTAAAGTTTATCTCGAAGATATTTTCATGTTGTTTATAAATAAATGATATTTCTTTTCACGATAACTTCAAAATTAAGAAACATATAGTACATTTAAAATATGTCGGGAGCATTCCAAAAATACACAAAATTTCACCATGTCATGTCGTTGGAACTTGAAGGTAAAAATATTTTAAAGACCGAAGGGCTAGAGCGCGCATTACCAATAAATTGTGCCACCGAACCCCTTTACCTATTAGGTACTAACGTAATGTTTTGCTTTCCAGGGCTCTGATCAACCTATTCCTGGTGATTGATCTTCTCGGCTGTTGTTGCGTATACATCGTGTTCGTGGGCAAGAACGTTAAGCAAGTGGTGGACCACTACTCGGACTCAGACCTGAGCATCCGCGTTTATATGCTGTTACTCCTGCCCTTCCTCATAATGATGAACATGATAAGGAAACTGAAGTTCCTCTCCCCTTTCTCGATGATAGCCAATATCCTGATTGCTGTGGGTGTCGCAATCACCTTCTACTACATCTTGCAAGACCTGCCTGACATGAATACCAGACCCATGTTTGCCAGCTTTGGACAATTGCCCCTGTTCTTCGGAACTGCCATCTTCGCTCTGGAGGGTATCGGCGTGGTCATGCCCCTTGAGAACAACATGAAGACCCCGCACCATTTCATCGGGTGTCCCGGAGTTTTGAACTTCGGCATGTCTATTGTCGTTGGACTGTACGCTTTCACTGGATTCCTGGGCTATTGGAAGTACGGAGACGAAACCGAAGGAAGCATTACGCTTAACTTACCCAAGGATGAGATGTAAGTTTCTAGATATTCAAATACGATTTTCAGTTTTATTTGCGATTAAGTTTTACAATGCGTGTTATTGCGAATGTTATAAATGCGGTTTGCATTGTTCATTGCGATATTGGCGCATTTGTTGAAAATTATGACTATCCATTTGTTTATGAATCTATTTTTTTCCATTCCTTAGACCCAATATTAATAGCGCTGGTTATGATACTTTAATGTGGCGTGTTTGAACCGCCCGGCACATATGATTGACTATATAATCGATTTAAAAAAAAATTGTTTACGGGTTCGTTTACCGCCGAATCTTGCCAAATTTCGGCGTTTTATCAAATTTTGATCAGCCATCAAGCATTACAAATTACAAAATGAAATGTAAGTTTGACAATTAAATCATACGTCCAAACGCTAAAATAAACAGAGAATTATTTATTTTATTAATTTATTTATTACACGCCCTGATGGGATTTTACATTCTAGTTTATAAGTTAAGTATCAGTCGGCAGTTGACAATTAAAAATTGGTCAAATGTGACCGGAGTTCAAACCATCTTGCGAAGAGTGTTAAAAAAATCATCACTGGTTTGATTGAAATCAAAATATGACGATTTGAAGATCTGATCGTTGGAGATCGTGAAAAAGGTCTTGAAATCACCAATGTTTTATTAATCCCTTTGTGCTGTACTTTGGCGATTATTGTTTGAAGCGATATTTTAATATTATGGATTATTTCTTAAATTTCTTTACTTTGCGGTAAATTTTCAAAAATGCATATTTCTTACTTTTTTGTATTTTATTTAACTTTTAGCCTGGCGCAGTCGGTGAAGATAATGATAGCTGTCGCCATATTCCTGACTTATAGCTTACAGTTCTACGTGCCCATGGACATCATCTGGAAGCAAGTGAGTCACCGCTTCTCCGATAGTAAGAAGAACATGATGGAGTACGTACTGAGGATCGCCCTGATAGTCGGAACCGTCCTGATGGCAGTTGCTATCCCGAACCTTGGACCTTTCATCTCTCTCATTGGGGCAGTGTGCCTGTCCACCCTTGGACTGATGTTCCCGGCTATTATCGAAATGGTAACGTTCTGGAACGAAATAGAACAGGTTGGCTTTAACAACTGGAACTGGAGGTTGTACAAGAACCTCCTGCTAGTCGGCTTTGGAATCATCGGTTTCTTGACGGGAACTTACGTCAGCATTGAGGAGATCACGGAAGAAATGATCTGAACGGGGACTTATTTGTCTAACTACCTCGTATTTTTTTTTCAAAACCTAGTCTATTTTGAAATGTCGTTAGTTGAATAATTCTATCGCTGTTATTAGACTAAATGAGGGTTGCTGTTTTTGTTAAATATCTATTAATTAGTATAATCTTATAATTATAACAAATGCTTTGTTCATAATAAGAGGATATTTAAATATATCCACTTTACACTCGTGTTATGTAACATCATTGCATTATGTTTATTCAGAGTGTTCTAACATATTTTCAGTATTCGTTTCTTTTTATTAAGTAAAACAATATAAATTTCAATGAATCCTTCTTTGTAAAATAAACAAACGTTTTTGTCAAAGGTTGTCGGTGATTTTTCACCACCAGACGCAACTGCTCGGAAATGCTACGTTGTCCTTTATATTATGCGGTTATTTTCACGATGTTATGGATCAATATTGCAAATATATATATTGGGAGAGCGTATTTTCACGAAACTCTTCCTCCATATATTTTATTTCACTCTAGTTTCGCAAAAAGTTTATTAACAAATGAAAAATCTATGGTGCTTTCATGTAAATCAATTTTTTTTTAATAAAATAAAACGATGTGTTTTATTTTATTAATTTATAACTCACAATTTATAATCATTTACTGCCGACTGAGTACGTCACTTATTACGTACGGGGTATATTATATAGAGGCTTTAAGGGTTTAGAAGGACAAATAAAATAAAACCATCATAATTAAAGAAACATAAATATTTTTTTCAATGATCGCACATTCACTTTGTAGCGTCGTTTTAATTAAATGAAAACAAATTACTTTGTATACACCACTTATTTAATAAAAAAATATATAATATGTTTCGAAAATAGTGGTTTCTTCGTCAGGATAATAATTAAATTATTTTTATTTTATCCTGATGAAGGAAGCATTAGTTTCGAAACATTTTTATAATTTTGATTAAATAAGTGGTGTATACCAAGTGATTTTCTTTCATTTAATAAACATAATAAAAATATAATTTTTTTCTTGAAGCAAGCTCAGCTTTTAAGCCTCTATAGTTACAAGACGAGCCTTACAACAAACGTAGCCGCTCCTAACTAGCAAATACTTATGCATTGATGAGAAAACCCAAAGACAACATTATAGTCATAATTGATTTCATACACCTCATTTTTCCCTTTCAACTTCTTATTTATTTGCTAGTTGGGAGGCAACTTACAGATTACGTAAGTTGCCCGATTATTACCCTTTCAGATGAAGGATTAATTCAGTTGCCTGATTATTACCCTTATCATTACCCAGTCGGCAACAAATATATTATAATATGAAGTAAAGTTAATGGTGTGAAATATCAAACAAATCCACTTTCCACAACTTATTTGAATCTAATTGGCTCTTGCGCTAGTGTCATACTTAGCTATAAAAGCGCCACCTTGTTTTGGCTAGGTGTGGCACTAAAATTAATCATAATCACTTAAAAAATAATTTTCAACAATATGGGAACAGATGTGAACGTAGGCTTGAATTTATGTAACATTTTTTTATGAAATTTTTAATAATCCCTTTATTTTTAAGTCATATAAAACACTGTGAAAAGGAAAGCTGTGTATTGTTAATGTTAAGGAAATTACTAGATCTGAGAAACTGCTTTTTACTCAAGCTAAGTTTTATTTAGTTTGTGTAAATTATACCAGCAAAGTATGAACCAGCACGGCTCAAATTATAAAAAATTTGCTCATTTAGATATCTAATATTTAATTATTTCTATCTTTCAAAACTAATGTGTTGTTATATCTGGCTGGCTTGTGTCATCAAATGACTTTACTTCGTAAAAAAAATTGAAATATCTTACAAAGAAGTTGTCTCCTTTTTCATTGATGAAATTTTATTTATTTTTTAAAGACAGTATAAATAGTTTGTTGATAACCATTCTCACAAAATTACGAACATTCAAAGTGAACATTCTTTAAATATTAACAATTATATATTGTTACGTATACGCAGTATATTCATACTTCGAATTGCAGTGCTGCAGTACTGCCACGTATGTACCGTGATACCACACGCTTTTTAGTCCAGGTGCAATAATCGACGCTTTGACAAACTCTTCGCTAATGGACAAACCGAAACCAAACTAAAACTGGTTGGCAACTCAATTCACGGCGCAACTCAACTTTACGATTTCACTGATTAATCCAGCTTGTTTAACAAAAATATAATTTAATAATAATATATCAATTATAAACCTTAATATAAAATAACAATTTATCAACCACCTGAACAAAATCGATATTTTCCTGCTCTGACATATCTCAAATTACTCGAAAACAACCATGGTAACCTATCAACCTGGCAATTGAAACGCGCCGGCCGCAGCGAGTAGCACTGCGAATTGCGAGTGGCTGGTTGCGTCGCCCTTGGCAACTGGTCTTTGAGAAGTTGCCTGTGTGCAGACAGCCAATGAAAATTGCAGGTTGCTTTCCTGTGGGCAGCGATTGAGTTGCCAACTGTTTTTTTATTTCAGTTGCCCAAAGAACGGAAGGACTAAAAGTTCTGTCCTCAGTATGCTCCAATTTATACCTACGACACATTTAAAATAACAGGAAAAATCATCGTAGGAGGCAACTTCATTGGTCCAAAAGATTCTTTCACATTTTTTTTGTTAATTTACTGTTGGTTCAAAATCATACACTATATATTTTTTCAATGTATATATATTTTTAAAATATTTCATTTCGGACTATATAATTGTGATGATAGTTTTTGAAATTTAATGCAATGGACTCATGTTTGAAATTATTATAGTATATTTAAACAATAGGTTTAGTAAGTTAAACTGTAGTCATTAGTGAAAAGCCAAGAGTGGGAAGCTCACGGTTGGTTAAGTTTGTGATGAAAATAATATTACGCGTTTTACCGAAGAGATCTTTTCAAAGTTTTATTTACAACATAAACACCATTTAAAAGTTTTATTTATAACGTACCCAACCCACCATTTAAAAGTTTAATTACAACGTACCCACCAATTAAATATTTTTTTACTGTTTTTACACTAGGAAGAAATAAATAGCGAGATGCATAACGGGTCTATTTTTTCTAAAAGTTTTATGCTTTGTAATAAAACTACTTAATATTTAACCACCAAGTCTATTTTTTGAGATATCTAAAAGTACATGTATACACATATGCCATATATAAAAAAAAGTGATTATATTTTTTTATAAATATTTTTTATAGTATTATAACACCCAGAACATACCCAGTAAACGCTAGAGATGCCATCTACCTTCGAAAGGGTTATAAACGCCTCGCAATGAAACTACATGTTCAATGTACTCAAGCAAGATAATGTTTTGATAGAATTTACATTACGTCTTATTAGCTTTAAAATTGATATTAAAAATTGTTCAGCTTATATATTTTTTCAAGCGGTTTCTAAAAATCTGAATGGTGTTACAGAAGATTGCAAAATTTATTTTTTAAATGCAGCAAATTATCTGTTTTTTAAAAGACCAAATTTATTAAGTGTGTAAAAAGCTTTGAAAAAGTAATACTAATTGTAGTCTTTAAATAGTTGTATCATTTAGAAAGTAATGAAATATATGTTTAGCATTTATTATTATTTATGGAAATGTAGTGATTTTTCGGTTTATTTTAGATTAATAAATTTGTAAAATACAATTTTGAAATCTTTAAATTCATATTATGAATGTTCTAAAACAACCGGTTGTTTTTATTAAAACAAGTGTGCTTTAGACCACACAACTGAAGTAAAACTTCTGCTCCGTCTATATGATAGGAAGAGAGAAAGAAAATGTGGGCGCGCACTGCTCTCTCTTGCTTCTACAGTGATATACGAAGCTTTTCGTAACGCTCTCGTCTCTTACTGCTCAAGTCAAGCGTGCGTAAAGAAGTTTTACTTCAAAAAAATGGTGACATATTATTTTTAAAGCATCATTTTATAACTTTGAACTTTATTAAAGTTACTATGGTGTTATGACTTAGCCTGGTAAAATAAAACAAGTTTATTTTTTTAATCGAAATGCAATGTTCTGTTATAATTATTTATTTAAAATCAAAACATATAATATTTCAAAAAAATTATAATAACAGTATTTTATTCAACTTTTTTCTTTGTATACGATTATTAAAACATTTGAATCTGTAAGAAAATTACAACCTGTAAGAAGGTACTAATCGAATAAACGTAATTAATTTTGGAATGAAAACCTCAATTTGTTCTCAGTTCCTACGTATTAAAAAATAAGCAAAATTTATAAATTTTACATTATATATTATACTGTTAAGTTCTACAAAATAGCAACATTGGTATTTGTTTTGCCTCGCGCAAAAAACTGTTTTGAATATGACATTATCTCCAATTTTTATCAATAAAAATGTTAACTTTATCAAAATATAATAATATGAAATAATGCAACCATTCCTAGAGTTTTATTACAATGTAATTTTATTATTGATTTATTATTTTGTATCTGAAATAATTTTTAATAAACAAATATTATTTTAAATATTTTTCTAATGTTTTTTTGATTCTATCAATGTTGCATTTCTCCTACCTTTTCCACCCGCCTAACATATTCCTCAACATGTAGGCGATCAAACATCTAATTAAATGTATACAAACATGGAAAGATTATAATGCATTATTTTATTCATAGCCAGAATATAGCATTTTAAGACGGGGATTTGATGACCTATAAGTAATGAAACACAAAAGAGCATTATAAAGGCCATATTAAGAGTTTCAGAAACCAACAAGAACTCTTCAATTTGTTTAAATAAATAAAGCAAATACTTTGTGGTGTGACATTATATATTAAATGAAAAAAACACTTTGTAAAACACCACTTTTTATTTGAATTAATATTTAACAGCCAAACAGGTTTCGCTTATAGATAATTACCTACCTTAGAAATTAAAATAATGAAAGAAAGATATAGCAATAGAATAGGCGACACCCTATTGGTGCCAGAAAGAGATACAAATTCAAAAGAGGGAGCAATGACATTAATACTGGACGCGGGGTAGAAATCTCAAAGTGGGAAGCCAAGCACAAGACGATTGTAGCTGTCTCTATTTCTATTAGTGCCAGAAAGAGATACAAATTGAAAAGAGGGAGCAATGACATTAATACTGGACGCGGGGTAGAAATCTCAAAGTGGGAAGCCAAGCACAAGACGATTCTAGCTGTCTCCATTTCTATTGGTGCCAGAAAGAGATACAAATTGAAAAGAGGGAGCAATGACATTAATACTGGACGCGGGGTAGAAATCTCAAAGTGGGAATCCAAACACAAGACGATATGTAGCTGTCTCCATTTCTAGTACTTTAGTACTAAACTGCTACGCGTCGAGTGAGGTCGTGTCTTACCAGTAGGTAAATTGCATTGCAAAGCACCAAAATGCCCTCCTGTGTGATGAGAAAATGCTTCAATTACCCGGAAAATACTCGTAAAGGCGAAGGAATAACACTTATTTGTAAGTACACGCAAATTTTTTTTTTTTTTTTATTTTTTTTATTTTTTTTATTTTTTTTTTTTTTTTATAAATTCAATAATATTATTATTTTATGTATAAAAACAGTTTATTATAAACGAGTTCTGCTTCGTAATTATTATTATGTGTTACAGCTGTTTCGCCCTCTAAAGGCATTATCAAACTGTCAGCCGTAACACGTAATAATAATTACGAAGCAGAACTCGTTTATAATAAACTGTTTTTATACATAAAATAATAATATTATTGAATTTATAAAATAAATAAATATTAAAATGGAGTTCTACAAAATAAACTTAATAACAATAAATACACGCAAATTACTTAATATTATCAATTATTATAATTATTACAATTAATTTTATAATAATAAGTCATTGTATTCTTTACCCTTTCCTGTCCATTGTGTAACCGAGTGAGAGTATCTTGTTATCTCAGTCACACCCATAGGTCACACCCGTGATGTGAATGCAGTATTCGGCGAAGAAATTAATAAGCCGCCCTACCATATATCTATGACATTCACACAAGTACATTCTTTCATTGTCTATCTTTATCACACAGGAATAAAATTTTGAATTTAGAAATTATACTGAAAACCGCTGAAAACAAAAGAGTGTTGCTTGCTTTCCACATTATATTGTGAGTATGTGAGACTATGGCGAGTCTATTTATATAACGTCATTGAGAGGGAGCCTAAATTATTACAGGACTACTTACCCATCCTGTAATAATTTTGATCATTAACACAGGCACGTGTAAATAATATTTGATTTCTGGTGATCATTCGGATTTTGTTTTCGCATTATCTCAAAACTTTATATTTGGAGATATCTACAAAATCTAACGGAAAGTCAAAACATCATTTTAAAAAAAAATAGGTAAGTTATTACTAAATTGAATCAGCTGGCACACGGTGAAATTTTAGCGTCGACACACGACGGGTAAATGATTTAATAAAGAATCTTTTTTCAAATGTGAAATCCTCTATCTTGTAAGCACAACTGTTAGGCAGGCGCTTAACAACGTGTTAAAAAATTGCCTATGTACAGGCGCTACGGTAAACCGATGAAATATGATTTCGATGCTGACTTACACATGCACGTACTTTTTGAAGTGATAACTTCTTTAGAACCGTTGTGATTTGAAACTCAATGAATCGAAAAATAGCGACACTAAAAAGAGACCATCTATAGGATTTAGCCTGCGAGAGAATGAGATAGTATAATTAGTCTCTTTGTAATAATAATCGCGCTTCGTAGCTTTCCGACTCTTGTCTACTTAAGTTTTCTGAAGGTTTCACTTCTACCGCGATTGAATTGCACACTCAGATTTTTCCAATGTCAGGCAATTAAATTTAAATATATATATATATATATATATTTTTCATTTTCCTAATATAATGTGAGTCATTTTTATTTTGTTGTGTAATTTGTGTTATTCATAGAATAATAAAATAGTGGAAAGGTTATGATTCAGATTGTACAGTGTTTTAACTGTCTACTTAATTTTAAAAAATCAGACTGTGCAATTCACACTCGATAGAAGTGAAACTAGACAGTCGCTAGATGTTGCTTTCTTTTCTTTTACTTGTTTATTTTAAAGTAGTTTGAAGATTAAATAATGATTTCACAAAAATAAAAAGGTTTATTTTTTTGGATTTCGTAGAATTCGAACATCTGTCTCTCTGGCCGCTGAGACTAGTCAAACATCTTGCCCACTGCGCTATCTATATTATCTATATTTCCGTTTCATCCGAATTTCATATCACTAACGGGGCTAAAGAAGTTTCAATTTAAAAAGTAATACACTAAGTTGGGTGACTCAGCAGAGGTGCCTGGATTCATGGGGTCAGGTTTGTCTACGTCTTGACAGCGAATGCATTGTCCTCCTATAACGCCTGCACCGCAGTGATGGATTCACACGTCCGTCATTCCTGGATACATTGATCACAGATTCCTACCTATTCCTCATGCCTTTTTCCTTTCTAGAACTTCCCCTTTTTTCTTTCCATAAAAATGCCCTCCACACAAACATCCCCAAAGATGACACGTGTGAAGCTATTGAAAATAGAAATATATGAACTAATGATTTTTTTTTTTTTATAAACGTTATTCTATTTTTCAGGTTTGTAGGTACTTCGCATGAATAATTATTGAGTAAAAATCATCCTTCTTTCAAAGGCATTTATCGTTTACTTATTAAAATCACCCACCAATCTCCCCTTAGTATTCCACATTTGCTTTCTCTCAAAAATAGGCCACTTGAATCACATTTAAAAAAAAAAGACATTCTGTATTTTTTTTTAAATCGTATTTTTAAAACCCTGGCGATTTTTTGAAAATTTCAATCCGAAACATCACACCATTTTTTATAAACCGGAAAGACGGGACATAATTTTATGGGTGTGAAAAAACGATAATTACGTAGCTAAAAATCATTTAAAAAATTTGAACGTTTTCCACACGAAAAGCAATAAATTGTACGGGATTCTCTTCATAAAAATCTGTAAAAACACCGCTATCTTTATCAAAAAATCAAACCAAAGGATAAGTTCGCGTAGAACAAACAATAAATCTAGTGAACGTTAAACGCAAATTCAAAAATTCGCCAGAAATACAAATGTTCCCATATAAAAAAAAATTAATCAGTGTGGAATTTTACAAAATTAAGGGAACATAATCGGAGACGGGACATTTTCATGTAGTGACGTCACGAGCTCAAATAATGGATTTTATTAATTTAAAAAAAAAACTATACATTTCTAAAAATTTTTACTAACATTTTCGTAATCTTAGTAAAAAAACGCTATTCACACGATTTTTTCCAAGTCGTTATGAAATCCATGCAAGTGGCCTATTCTCGCGTTTTTTCCTTTCTACACAAGTTCATCGACTTAAATGACTTCAATATTTGAGATTTCGCACACCCTTATGGTTTTTTCATAAAATATAATCATCTCTCTTAATTTTAACGGCACATAGCACTTTTTTTAGGGTGAATTGCCTTAAAAAAATTATATATTATTTTGCAAATTTGTATTGCTTTTACTGTAGGTACCAATGTAAAATTGCATGGAAAAGCCCACGAGATAAACAATATTTAAAAAAAAAACGAGATATATTGGAGGGTCTTCTGTTCAGTGTATCAGCTATCTGATATGAGTCACCGAATCCAAACAGTGAACAATGAACGCATGCATTAAAAAAACAACTAGAGTGCTTTAGAGTCTTTATACCGTACGACTGAAGTAAAACTCAACTAACTTATAAAAGAAGAGAGAAAAAATTGTGTGCTAGCACCTCTCTCTTTTGCCCTTACAGTAATATACGAAACGTAACTCTCACTCTTTCTATCTCCACTAACTTATATCTCCATCTCAACTTCCGTTCGCCTCGCCCGATCACAGCTTACTCCCGTGCGTAAAGAAGTTTTACTTCAAAAAACAAAGAAATATTTGCATCAGGTAAAAACTCTTATCCTATATATAGCCACACATAGGTTCATGTATTAAAAAGTAAACCATGGCTTTTTAAATAAATAAATCGTGTTAAATTCATCGAAAATCTAGGTTATCGTATGGATAATCTATGAGATGGTGAAATACCCCAAAAATGTTACAATTGGTAGTTTTACTCGTTAATTTACTCCGAAAATAAAAAATTTCATCACTTACTATGCCCATTTGGAAAATTTTCGGCATTATTAACTCGTGGGTCATATAAATACAATCACAGCAAATTTGCTTTGACAAACAAACTTCACAATTCTTTACTAATTTGCTATGATTCATCTTCATGTCGACTTAGTGTTCATATATTAAACGTGATGTATTTTCATACATTTAAATCTGAATAACCCACGAAAATCTCTCTGAAAAGAACCGGCGGAATTGTGGCAAACCTATTTTAAAGTTTCGTATAAGACTTAAAGTACTTGATTATTCAGACCCCTTAACAAAATGTAGTTAAAATCAATATGGGCGACTGGTAGTCTCTCACCAGGGCGATGCTGAGAGTATCTTGTGGTAATTATTTTTTTTTTTTGAATAACTTCAATTTGGGACCACCGCCACCTTGGGAACTATTTATTGAATAACCGTTGGGGTTCGCTACGTTTGATGATATAGGAAGGGTTCTCGGTTTCATGGGGTGAGGATTGTCTGGGTCTTGGTTTGATAGGTTTTTCTTCTGCATGGCGGGCCGGATTCGCCTGGGCGGATGGATTCATATTATGTCCGTCACTCCTGGACACATTGACCCCCAGATTCAAACCCAACCCAGATACCTTTTTCCACCTCTTCCTTTCTATAAAAAGATCCTCCACCAGCATCCCCAAAGATTTCATATTGTGGGGTGGATTATTTTCCCCAGAGCCTCCTGTATCAAAAAAAATTACCAAACCGGCTCTTATAATATAATAAATATAATTTTTTTTTTTACATTTAAAAATATTTTCCTTAACTCCCTGGAGATAGTGGCTGAAAGAAGTGGGAGAATGAAAGAGTGGAAGAACTTGCATATTATATATTTATATATTATTACTAGCTGACCCGACGAACTTCATACCGCCTCAGTATCAATCACTGTTGTGTTAAAGTTACTGAAGTAAAATTTAGTTTTTTAAATGAGTTCAAAACTACACAATGGAGCAATTATCGATGCGTAACTGTACGCGTTTTGTTTTTGTCAGTATCAGAGATGGCGTTGTGTGCGGATATACATATATATTTTATGATTTGTTACATTTACACTTACTTACGTGGGATCATCCAATGCTCCATTAATCACGTGATGGTTTTTAGCAACTTTTTAACTCCCCCCCCCTGGCGATATGTGGTGAAGTATTACCCAAAATCACGTGTATTTTTTTAGTACAAAGAATTTTGAAATTTTAAATATTATCTTCAAATACAGGTATAATCTGATTAAATTTGGAAAATTATTATCGTGATAAAAATTTCCAGAGAGACATTAAGGTTGCAGGTTGTTTTTGACGGCATTTGGTTTAGAAATCATGCGTTCAATGAAAAGTAAATACACGTGATATCTTATTATATCCCTACCCCCCCCCCCCCTTGTGATAATTCGTGATTTTTTTCTGACCCTCCCCCCCCTTTTGAGCCTCACGTTATTAATTGACGACCTCTTACGGGAATGGCGTTTCATTTTCATTATAGGCGTGAGGGAGATTTATTATAATTATTGTATTTTTCATTTGGAGGGGTGCGGACACACGTTCACCGTTTGTCTCATTTTCGACTATTGACATTTAGTGTGTAAGAAAGAGGGGCAGCATTATATATTATGTTTAAGAACAAAAGGACATTTGAATTTTTGGAATTCACTCTGTTATATTTATCACAATATTGCTGCAGCTCTTTCAAAAGATGAGAATTCGTTCCATATAAAATGTATCAGGAAAATACTGTTCTTCATAATATTTTTTTTCTTTAATTTTCCGATGTTTTAATAGCTATTCTGTTATTCGAGGTGGAGACAAATCCAACAAATCAAAGAGTTATACATGGTGTAAGTAACCCGACTTTGTCTTATTTATTAAGAAAACATATATAGCGATTAATTAATAAATAGTTAATTATTTCACTGGAAGACTTTAAAAAAATAATAATTTTTAAAATATTTGTAAATACAAAAGCGATTTAAACAATTCCAATAAATTCTTTCGAGTGTAAATTGGTTATTTTCAGTAAAATAAAATTAAAAATAAGTATTTAAAAAAAAATATACATAAAAAAATATAAGAGCAAAATCTGTTCTGCGGTCTTATACCATAATGGTGGGAATTGAGATGTGTTACTCTTGTACGAGGAACACGTATTATAACATGTACAATAAAAGAATTATTTTATTTAAATTTTAAATTAATACGTTACATAATATGTAACAATATTATGTTTATAAAATTGAAATAAATTTAATTTTTACCGGGATATGAACTCACTGGGGTCCAGAGCCAAATGACCTACATGCCTGCCATGGAGATCGCCAATAAATACTGCCCCGCAGGTGACTGACCTACGATCTGAATACACTGCAATAACTACCACTTAGCTGGCTTTCAGTCTCGTGAAGAGACATGTCTGCAGGCGAAATTGTCCACTCATAATAAAACTGTCGTTTGGTCGCATGTTACCTTACTGCATTTTACTTGCAGTTTCTGCCATTTTCATTTGGTGCATATAATATGTGTCATATCATGAGAGCCTTCGCCCCTAGTTAAAGACAACATTTTAAATAAATATTATTTTAAGTTAATGATCCAAAAAACATCTTCCCAATTTCGGTTCCTGAGTGGAAGATACTCTCAGTATCGCACTGGTGTAAGACCACTCTTCAGAACGGAAACGTTGCTTGAATTTACTTTATCCGGGTTTGGTGACAAAATCTGAATAGCCAGGTACTTCCCCACCTTCTTTTTCCCCATCTTCTTTCCCGAGATCTTTTGCCTCACAACACACCCCAATTGGGGATGCCATAGAGTATCTGGCTCAATGCTTGAGCAGTTGAAACTAGAGATGCCACGAATAGCGATTTTTCCGAATACCGAATATTCGGCTAGGCTCTCGGCCGAAGCGACGGATATTCGGCGGCCGAATATTCGGCGGCCGAATATCCGTCGCTGCGGGTCGTGCCACAAAACGCATTATTTGTTGATTGTTACATCAAATTGTGTTACTTATATGTGTATATCTTAAAAAATACATTGAAACCTGTAGTGTGTATGTCTTAAAAAATACATGAAAACAGTTCGTGTACATAAGCACTTCAGCACAGGTTCTCCTAGTGAGGGGTTCATGAAAGATACAATATTAACCACACACAGTTTTACCTTCTCAAACCTATCTTACCCTGAACATAATAAATTTAAAAAAAAAAAAACTCTTTACATACAGCTTCATAGAGCGGCTTTTTTTGGAAGTAGGTATAATTTATGATGAAAAGCGCAATCGTTTGACATCAACAAATGTTGAAAAAATCTTTTCATTCATCATAACTCAACTAACTGATAGATTTTAAGTATTAAATATGCCCATTTTTGGTTAAAATAAAAAAATTTGTGAGTTATATTGGGCGTTTTTTTCATGAATTAGTATTCGGTATTCGGCCGAATATTGCCAACTATTCGGCCGAATATCGAATAGTTAAAAACTAGCCGAATAGGCCGAATACCGAATAGCAGCCGAATATTCGTTGCATCTCTAGTTGAAACTCTTGTGCGGTATTCACAAAAAAAAGATTTGATTGAAAATGCTTTGTTAACCTCAAGGGAAAATTATTTCCCCAGGGTCTTCTGTGTGGAGCTAATGAAAAAAAAACGAGTGCAGCTTACACGAGGTGGGAGCGAAACTTTACCAAAACAATCTCAATCAATACTTGTAAAGTGATGTCATTATCAAAGCGACCAATGAGCGCAGACCTGGCGTAATATCGTTTTCATATCTCAACCAATAGGAACCTTTAAAAGTGACATCATAATCAAAGCGGCCAATGAGCGCAGTTGATGCGTCGCGGGTGCGGTAAAATCGTCGTTTTCGTTTCATCCGAAATCTAAATCACAGCGGGGCTATAGAAATTTCATTTCAAAAAGTTTTAGTTGATTTAGAAGTATTTTAACAGTTCTGATTCAAATATCAATCCAAAAAATAAAAACTGTAATTCCTTATGTAAAACAGTATGATTACATATTTTGTGAAAATATTAAGGTTATTTTATGATAAAACAATAATAATTTGTGTGTAGGTAATCACTTATTACGAATAACAAATAAATTTATTTTAGGAAATAGTCATAATGACTATTTTAAAGAACTTCCGGATTACTGTCAAAACATAATGTGATGTAATTACCTCATTCATGATAATGCGTTGATATGAAATCGGTGGGAAATCCATTCTGATACTGACCGATAACTTACTGGTTGTTTTTCAATATGACGATTCTCGAGTGAAAATTAATTAGGTGGTTATTTTCCTGGTTATAATGAGAAACAACTGAACCGGTTATGAGTAGCACTTTTGCGGTAAAACTGGCTCAGAGGTTAAGCGTCATTGCTATTATTAAAAATAATTTCTCTTGCTACCGAGAGCTCCGTTGAAATCTCTATGTCTGTTGTGTGTGCGTTCATGAGTGAGAGGGATAGCTGACAAAAAAGGGGGATTTCCGTTATTGTGATAGATGAAAACATCTTAATTAACTGTTACCATTTATATATAAGGAGAACGGTAATTTCACTAAGTGACCAACGATTATGATTATCTGCTGCCTGTAATTGTAGCACAGTATCAATCATTAAAACACCAACTTGCTCATTAATAAAAAAAACCAAGTTTGAGCGGTGGTTAGAGTGGGAAAAAACCCACGAGTTAATTATGTCGAAAATTTTCCAAATGGGAACAGTAAGTGATCAAATTTTGATTTTTTTTTGAGTATAATAATGAGTAAAACTTCAAATGTAATATTTCTGCGGTATTTCACCATCCCTCTCATAGATCATAGATTATCCATACGTTAACGCCGATTTTCTATGAATTTAACACGATTTATTTATTTAAAAAGCCATTGTTTACTATTCAACACTTGAACCTATGAATATTGGCTATATATAGGATATATGGCTATATAAATCCACACCACCCGCTTGCCAGCTGCCCGCTGCCTGAATTGAATATTTGAATTTCTCGGCTTTTCTCTACTATAATAAGCATTTTTTATACATATAAACTTTCCTCTTGAATCACTCTATCTATTGGTGAAAACCGCATGAAAATCCGTTGCTTAGTTTAAAAGATCTAAGCGCACATATATTTTGAGCGAGTTCATACTATGTAAAGATATGTTCTTTGAATTTCTCGGCTTTTCTCTAATATAATATACATGTATTATACATACAAACCTTCATCCTGAAAGACCCTATCTATTGGAGATAACTGCATGAAAATCCATTGCAGAGTTTAAAAGATCTAAGCGCACATACATTTTGAGCGACTTCATTTTATAATACTATGTAAAGGTAAGTTAGCCGAGTTTTCACTTGTTGCAAATATTTTTAGTTTTTTGAAGAAAAACTTCTTGACGCACGCTTGACTTGGGGAGTAAGCTGGTGAATGCGTGACGAGAGCGTTACAAAAAGTGTGATCGGGCGAGGCGAACGGAAGTTGAGAGGGTGATATAAGTTAGTGAAGATAGAAAGAGAGAGAGTTACCTTTCGTATATTACTATAGGGGCAAGAGAGAGGGGTGCGAGCACACATTTTCTTTCTTTCTTTCTCTCATAGCCAGTTACGTTACGTATATCTAAGACACAGTGCAGGCCTATTGTCTGTATCACACTGTAGGAGCAAGAGAGCAAGTTCTCTCATATTTTATAAGTTAATGAAGTTTTACTTCAGTCGTGTGGTCTAAAGTCTAAAGCACACTCATTTTTTTTATTATTAATATTCGTTATCGTATGGATTAGCCATCAGGCGGATAGTGAAATATCTCCTTAATCATTAAAGACAATAGTAGCGATTTTTAAACGATATTCTGAAACAGAAAGTTAAAGAGTAGGTAAAGCAGAGCCCAGGCATAATTAAGGTCCTGGATTCAATTCACAGATGCAACGGTTTTTGCACCTTTTTGCGGTTTCACTCATTAAGTTATTCAAAAAACAACACATAAATATTCACCCTAGACTTCCAGATTGTCAATGGATGTCGCACATTAAAATAAAAATTGGGTTATTTATCCTAAACACTATCTAGATTGCTTTTATTTCGGGAAGAATCTTGCAACCATACATAAAGATAGCACCCAATAAAATTATGTGTTAAGGATTTTAAGATAATCGACGTATGACACAGTTAAATTACGACCGAAGAGGATAGATCGAATTAGCCCAGTAAAGCAAAGACCCGCCAAAGATAAGGTCCTGGGTTCAATTCTTAGATGCGACTGTATCTTTTATTGATTTTTCTGTTTCAAATTTTCGATTGAGAGTCGTATATTTTGTCTTCAATGATTAGATCAAATAATTACCTGAAAAGAAGTAAAAATTCGTATATATATTGCGGCTTATTGATATCAACGGAAATGCTTAAGAATCTTTAGGATAAACCAACAATTAAGTGAGTAGTTTTTTTTTAAACTACTAGAATACTGTAAGAAGGCTTCTTCGATCGGTTTCCAATCTTATTAACTCCGTCATATACGATGCTGATTTTAATGTTAAGGACCTTTAAACAACCAGCGGCCGTAAACTCACATTTCGTCGAAAAATGTTCTCACGATCGTACAGGGCGGTTCCAATAAGAAAGATTATTGATTCTCCGTACCAGATTAAAAAAAAACTCAACATCGATTTTATTTCATTCAAAATTTGCTTTAATTTATACCTACATACAAAAATGCGGAAAGGCGTGATGATAAAACTATTAAAATTATGTACTTTTTATCATAAGTATTAATAATTTTTCAAATTAAGCAGAATAAGAATGATAAAAAAATCTTAAATATATTAGTTTTTAAGACCGTAAATAAATAGACAAACTGAAGTATTTTCGTCACTCTTTTTTTAATGTTTTTTTTTAACTAAAATTAAAATTCTGAAACACAGCCTTCCCAGATAATTTATTGATTTATTTTACTGCATGATTATATTATTTGAAACGTGTGTTGTATAATACAAAATTTTGGTTTGAAAATTTAACAAATCTGCCAACGACATAATACCAAAAATTAACATATTTTCTCATAATTTAAAACATAACTTTACTAGATAAAAGAACAATATTTCGAAATCAATTTAATCCTTTTCGTGGAAAAGAGTCAATACTGCTAAAATTTGATTTAAAAATGACATATTTCCGGTTTTGTCTGGTAATAAATTATAATTATTCCCTCTTAATAAATTCAAAATAATTGTCAATTGTAAGAAGGCTTTTCCGATCGGTTTCCAATCTTATTAGCCATGTGATATGCAATGTGAATTTTAATATTATATAGGTACCTACAACACTGTCCTAAAACCTCATCCCGTAATTTGTAAATGGTTCCAGTATTACGGCAAGAACATTTTTTTTTATTTTTTATTATTAAATTTTTTGGATACATACAAAAAAAATATATAAAAATATTACAAAAAATATTTATTTGTGTATTTAGCAATAATGATTTAAATACAAATACAATTACGTCGGTTACATAAGTTTTTAACAATCAAAAAAACAAAAATGTTGCCTTTCCTCACCATAAAGAGACAAAGCTCTTGTGTTTGGTGAGGGAATTCTAATAAAAAAAAGATCGCGTAAGTTAGTAGTAACGGCTATTGTAAATAATAAATAAGGGTTAGAAAATCAAGTATAAATTTAAAAATAAAAATCATAAGTTTAAAAAATCCAAATATAAATTAATGAATCATGTAAGTAGGTAACAAAAAAATATTGTAATTAGTAAGTAAAGGATATGTAAGAAAGAACGCAAGATTTATACAATAGTAGACTTAAAGATATAGAAACTAAGAAATGAAAGAGAATGAAGAAATTAACGATTTATATAATAGCAGACTTTAAGATATAAAAAGTAAACATATTTGGGACTCTTACGTTTAAGGTAATTTTTTAATTTGCTTTTTAATTTTTAAAAACTGGCTGGTACCCGGAACGCTTTGCTATGCCATTTAATAAAGTAATTATTTCTCATCCGTCCCATTCCCTTTCCGCCTCCCTTTCTTTTCCTGGGTCCCCTTCCCCTCTCACGTTCTCACTCCGCCTTCTAGAACCCCCATTCAGAGTTCCCTCCCTCCTCCCAGGTTCACCTCCCCCATCCGGGTTCCTCTCCCCCCCCCTCCCGCATTTCATACATTCAGTCCCGGTACATTCAGTTTTCAAACAGCTCGCGTGCCACCTATTGCAATTTTTTTATAAAAATTTCATAATACCAGAGCTCACCAGTAGTTTTATACAAACCTTGTCCTGACAATAACGAACACAAAAAAAAAGAATTATCCAATTTGGTGCAGCGTTCGGATGTCATGTACGCACATACATTTCGGCGATTCATTTTGGTAAATGTTCCGCTATTGAGTCCACGCACAAAACACAATTGTACTAGGAAGATAGTAATAAGTAATTCAGTAAGCGGAATTGAAAAATATTGCGTTTTAATGGTTATTTTGTTATCTTTAAAAACGCGAAATGTCATTTTTCAAGGACCGCCATGTTATTAATTACGACGATGAAATATGCACTTTTTAAAGGAAAAAACACTTTCTGTCAGTTAGACAATAATAAGAAGTACGAATTGCAATTTTCGGAAATGATAAATAATGCGTATTAATCATTATTTTGTTCGGTTTCATAAACACGACAAATCATTACTTATTACGCGCGCATGACGCGAAACGCGAGCCGCGAGCCCATATGAAAAATGAAAATAATATGAAATTGGGCCATGTGAAACATTAACTACAATATGCAATTCGAAAATGAGCACCACCAACCTGAAAATATAAAAGCATTCACGAAACGAGTAGCTAGAAAATAAGTACTATATTATAAAGTACTTTATAAGTACTTTGTAAAATAAACTCGCATGTCATCATAATTTTAAAAAACATCCCTGGTTTTGAATGGTTTGTTTGGCAAAGCAGGGTTTGTCTACATTTCTAATATAGCAAAAATCGACTTATAAAAATGCACTAAAAAGTAAAAAAAAAAATTCGTACGATTGTTATTTTTGGAGTCGGTGTCAGCCAAGATCTCCACATCTCACCTATAACTACCTATGTAGTTTCCTTGGCTGACACCAACTCCAAAAATAACAATCGTTCGAAATATATTTTTTTACTTTTTAGTGCA
Source organism: Limnephilus lunatus (assembly GCA_917563855.2). Lineage (NCBI taxonomy): Eukaryota > Metazoa > Arthropoda > Insecta > Trichoptera > Limnephilidae > Limnephilus > Limnephilus lunatus. The sequence continues at coordinate 39,972,321 of OU830604.1, forward strand.
TTTATGGAAGACGTTTTTTGTTTTGTTAATTTTTTTTTTATTTTCATAAAATAGAATATAAAATAATACTCATACTGAAGATAAAGATAAACAAGATAGATAGATAATTACGATTCTCGTATCCTACCTTAAAAAACTACTCTAACGTAAAATTATGATAGTAAACGATTAATTTCCATTGGCTATAATGAGCAATCAATGCATCATAAATTTTGTAGTAGTTGAATGTGTAGTAGTTACCTTGGCTGACACCGACTCCAAAAATAACAATCGTACGAAATTATTTTTTTACTGTTTAGTGCATTTTTTTAAGTCGTTTTTTGTTTTGTTAAATTTTTTTTTATTTTCATATAATAGAATATAAAATAATACTCATAATGAAGATAAAGATAAATAAGATAGATAGATAATTACGATTCTCGTATCCTACCTTAAAAAACTACTCTAACGTAAAATTATGATAGTAAACGATTAATTTCCATTGACTATAATGAGCAATCAATGCATTATAATTTTTTTAGATCTAATGTGGTCAGCATTTGTCAGATTTTCAGGTACAATCATAACCGCAGAGGATCGCTCGTGTTAAATACTCGTAAGATATTAGGAATGTATCCTGTCACATTATATTGGTCAATGCCGTGGACAATTTCCTAAGAGCTGCGGTTAAAAAGGCATTCTAACGTAATAACACTAATAATCCGGGTGTTGCGAGTTCGATTTAATGGTATTTATTATTATTTACCTGAACACAGGATGGCGCTGTCCCTTAAAGCCTATGTACATAATATATAATATTTATAAAATCTATAAGTGTGAACGATTGTAGTGACAGACCGAGTTATAAAATAAACAAAAATTAAAAAAAAAAAAAACAAAAAAACGACTTAAAAAAATGCACTAGAAGAATACGAAGTTATTTTTTAACTCTTTAGTGCATTTTTTAATTTGCTCCTAAGAATTGAAGATTTACGTTACTCTGTCATGGATCCCATAATCAGAACCTAACCAAACTCTCATCAAACTACCCTTGAAGTAAATCCTTTCCAATAAAAGAAACGAGTGTGCTTTAGACCACACTACTGAAGTAAAACTTCACTAACTTACGGAAAAATAGTCCATTAACAATAAAACAATAACACGAATAACCAGCGTGCGTAAAGGCCCGACCCGTCTGTCAATCGATCACCGTTCGCATCGATTACCGTTCGCTAAACATTTTTCGTAACAATCACCACTTTTCGTAACGCATTCGCCAGCTTACCCACCAAGTGTCAAGCGTGCGTAAAGAAGTTTTAATTCAATAAAAGAATCGAAGTAATATTGAGTTATTCGTCTATTTGTCGCGCACATACTTATTGCAAATTTAAGACTTATATGGTTTTTTCATGGATGCTATTGTCAGAACTGGACCAAATTAAAATGATACCACACGGGAAGCACCAGCTTTCAAATAAAAAAGAGAATCATCAATATCGGTTAACAAAATCGAAAGTTCTAAGGTAACAAAAAAAAAATACCGTCGAATTGAGAACCTCCTCCTTTTTGAAGTCGTTTAAAAAACGAGTGTTCTTTAGACCCCACAACAGAATTAAAAGTTCTGCTCCATCTATATGACAGGAAGAGAGAAAGAAAATGTGCGCGTGCGCTACTCTCTCTTGCTCTAACAGTGATATACGAAGCGTTCGCTTTGCTTTTCGTAACGCTCTCGTCACGCATTCGCTAGCTTACTGCCCAAGTCAAGCGTGCGTAAAGAAGTTTTTCTTCGAAAAAGAGTGTGCAATTCACACGCGGAAGAAGTAAAACCTTCGGAAAACTAAAGTACGCAAGAGTGGGGAAGTTACGAGGCACAAAGAGGAGACCGATAGGCTACGAAGCACCACACAAAGACGAGACCGATTATACTATCCTATTTGTCTCTTTTTAGTGTCGCTATTTTTCACTTCATCGAGTTTAAAATCACCACGGTGCTAAAGAATATTTCACTTTAAAAAAAACAAGTGTGCAGTTCACAGAAGTGAAACCTTCAGTAAACTAAAGTAGACAAGAGTGGGAAGGGTACGAAGCACCGCACAATGAGGAGATCGATTATTCTCATTCAAAATCCTATATGTATGTGTTTTTCTCTTTTTAGTGTCGCTTTTTCGTTTCATCAAGTATCAAATCACAACGGTGCTAAATTTCAGTCAATTTATGAAAGCGTTTTTGTAACGAATAAAATAAAACGGACAATTAAACTACGTTTATTATTTGGTATCTCTTACTACACCTATTTTTTTATTTTATTTTTTTATTCCAGGTAAAAGAAAATTACATTTCACTCATTTAACTAGAAATAATTATACACATTAAGATAAACTAAATATTTCAAAACAGCGCTATTCTATTTCATTATTTTGTTTAACAAGAATAAATATTAATAATTTTTTATTAAATTTACCCAACTAATTTTCGTTTTTAATGTCATTTGGGAGGCAATTATATATGTTGCCCCCCTCGTAACCAATGGATTGTTTATCATAGTTAGTGTGGATGGTGTTTAAATGTATGTTATCATGTTGTCGTGTAAAGTGTTTATGTACTTGAGACGTTTTAATGAATTCTGTGTTATACATGTGTTAATGCTAATGTTGGAATAATGTACATACCTTTAGAGTCGCCCATCCAACTTTACACGTAAGTAGGTAATGGTAAATCATGTCGGCTAATCGCAGGATCTATTATACCTTGCTAAATTGGCCCCGATGTCCTTGATCCTGTAATTGGCCGTGATAAGGATGTACGCAACTTGAGTCTTCGTCTCATTCAGAGGCATTCAAACATCCATAGAAATTACGTCAAATTTTTAATATAATATGTTCAGGACATTCATCTACTCCTACGTCATACGGTTTGGCTTCACATGAGTAGGCAAATGGATCAGCTTTATTCTGATAGATTGAGTCTTGGACATTTGTAGAGTTGTCCCACACGCAATCACTTTTATTTTGGCTTCCTTGGGGAGTACGAAAATCACACCCACTTGTCAATGTGTTTAAATGTAGCTTGATTCTGTCACATTGATTTTATTTGGTGTGATAATTTTATATTTTCGGAAACAACTTTAAATATTTTTTTCTTCTCTGTTCTTATATAAAACTTATCGTTAACTCTATTTTGGGAGTAGGTTTTTTCACGAGTGATGGAAAACCTGAAAAGGACGTTGGAATCAAGGTGAAAGCAAAAAAACTCAAAACAAAAGGACTGAATGTGGTAGACGCTAAAAATATCGACGGCCCAGTATTCAACTTAAACAAGATCGAAAAACCATAAAATACGATATGGGTATCAAAGGCTCTTCCCAATTTTAAACAGCAACCAAATTATCAAGAGTCGAAAAATCTCTTTTGAAAATATCCAAATATTTAGATGTAACCAGTATCATGTAGACATTGTAGACTATAGACTATTTCGAATTGTTTCCATTTAAAACTGACAAGATTGTTTTAAAAGCAAGGGTTTGCAATTGAAGTACTCATGTAGAAATTTCAGTGAAAACTATTGAAATTTGACATTAACGATATGCGCAAAAACAAAATATTGCTCAAAACAACACATTTAGACTCTTGAGTTTTAATACAGGGCCATCGATAATATAACTTGTGCAAAGAACACTTGAGTAAGACCGATATTATTATTAAAATAAGGGTATGCAATGAGACGACGCTTTGGTGTAAATGAAGAAAGGAGCGTGTGTTTCGGAGTAACCGTTTATATTTATTTCTAGTTAGTTAGGTATTTAGTCTTGAACAAAAGCTTAAATTTAAAAAAAATCTTAATATGAGTAATGAACGTAAGTCTGGAATAGTGTGCAAAATAGACCTAATAGAAAGAAAGATACAAAAGTAAATTTAATTAAAATCAGTGTGTGCAATTCACACGCGGTAGAAGTGAAACTTTCAGAAAACTAAAGTAGACAAAAATGAGGATACTACGAACCACCGCACAAAGAGGAGACCGATTGGCTACTAAGTACCACACAAAGAGGAGACCGATGACACTATTTCATTCTCTCGCAGGCTAAATCCTGTAGATGTACCTATGTGTTTGTCTCTTTTTAGTGTTACTGTTTTTCGTTTCATCAAGTTTCAAATCACAATGGTGCTAAAGAAGCTTTCACTTCGAAAACCGGGAAAAATCAAATGAGAACTGGAATTATTTTCCTTTGTGCGTTCTAAGTGCAACCGCATTCCGTGTAAGCGCTTCAGGTAAAATCCATCTATCTGATTGTTTTTAAGTAAACTTAGTTCCCTCCGGCAGTGTGCAAGTACGAATGCAAGGAAGGATATTCCTTCTGGAAGCAGATGATACCACACAGAGCATTCATTCCGGATGCCGCGTAATGATATTCCTACAACCATTTGCACCCTCCACCCATCGCAATGCACACCGTGTTCAGGGTGGTTCTGCAAATATCCAGAGGGATATTATTCAAGAAAATAAAGAGTTTTTTGAAGTTAAAACTTCTTTAACACTTTTGTGATTTGAAACTCGATGAAAAAGAAAAAAGAGGGACAAGAAAAAAAGAGCGACACTAAAAAGAGGCAATCACATACATCTATCACATCATCGGCCTCCCCTTTTTGCTGTGCTCCGTAGATTGAAATTAAAAATATTTTTTATACTTGGTAACAATATTATAATAAACATCTGGTACCCGGCATGCGTTGCAATGCCATTCAAAGAAATAAATTGATTCTCCTTGCACGTCCTCTCCCGTGCGTCCCCGTTCCCTTCCACCTTCCACGCCTTCCCTCTCCCTCGTCTCTTCCCTCTCCTTAAACCCCACCTTCCCCCTGCCTTTCCTCCCTGCCGCTAAAATATATGAAATGCACATGTTTTAATTTATACAGATTTCTTAACGCCAGAGCTTACCATTATATACAGCCTACGCTACTCACTGATAATGTAGCTTTCTTTTGGTGAAATAATTTTTCAAATCGGTTCAGTAGTTTCGGAGCCTTCAATGCAAACAAATAAACGAACAGTCAAATCTTTCCTCTTTATTATAGTTGTTATGTTGGTAATAGTAATGCATCAGCTGTCACATGCTGATAGTTGGCAGGTCTGTCGCATCACTTGATAGATAACCTTGAACTTGTTAACAATGTCAATAAATGTCTAATATATGAATCGGCTTTCTGTTTTAATTACAAACCTCAGACATTTTAATAGTGTGTTAGATTATAAAGCCCAGACTCGCAAATATTCAAGGGATATTATAATTGTAGGTTTTGTAAAGCCGTAAAGAAGTATTTATAAATAAGTTAATTAAATACCATGATAATACTTTGGAGTGGGTCCATTATTACGGCAATGATTGCGTCACAGTCCCCGCTTTTTTTGAATTTCCAAACTCATATATTTATATTTTAACTCCTGGTACCCGGCATGTTAAGTTGTAAAAGCCCGTACAGGCGAATATTATTACACATAAATATAAAATACAATCTCCAAATAATCTGCTGTGATAGCATTGCAGCGATGTAGGCACTATCGAATCTCTGCGGAACGTCAAATTGTTTTTTTGTTTTGGTATAATAACAACAATGCATCGTCAACGGCAGCGTTATTGAAATCTTTCCTCTTTATTATAGTGTGTTGGATAATTTTAATTTATTTTGTGATAAGGTAGAACCGTTCTCAGACCACCGGGAGCGCCGCCTCGCGAGCCGTTTAGATGAAATGAGATCCATGCCGACTCAGAATGAAGTCAGCTCAACACCTCTCTGAAAATTCATTAAAAGCTACAATTATTTTTTTTTAAATAGCCTATAAACCAAACTTTTCTGTATACAATAATGAGTTCTGGCATCGTGAAATTATGCATTACTAAACCGTTCATCCGATTGCGAAGAAACTTTGTTAAGTTGTTGTGAGCACGTCAACGAAGGTTTCTATATATGCTGGTGAGCTCTGGCATTATGAAATTTGTTTTTATAAAATTGTTGAATTTGTATTTAAAGAATTTACTGAATGTGTGGAATGCGGGAGGGGGGGGGGAATCGGGAGGGGTTCGTGGGACGGGGAGAGGGAAAGCGGAGAATGCAGAGTGGGAACGCGTGAGGGGAAGGAGATGCGGAAGAGGAATAGGAGGCGGAAGAATAATGGGATGAAGGGAAAGGACACGCGGGGAGAAACAATATCTTTTTTAAGTGGTATAGCAACGCATGCCGGGAACTACAAACCCAAAAGCTAGCAAGTTTTGATTTTCATATATATAGATTTTCCCCTAAAACCATGCGAGCAAAGCCGCGGGTAAAAGTTAGTTATTATTATAAAATATATTATTATAGTTATATCTTTATTATAGTTATAATAAATAAACCCACAATTATCCTACTCCTAATACTCTACATTCGTCTCATTCTCATGAAGTTAGTTTTCTGAAGGTTTCACTTATGCAACCTGCACAAATGTATTTTTTTCAATCACGTGGGTATTGGAGAAAAAGTTTTATTAATTTCTAATTGTAGTGATTGAAATGTACCTACCTATTGTCTAGAACAAGATAATACTTTTTACTCTCTCTACTAATCTACTATTTTTAAATATATATGTTGTTTCGATGGAACGGTTCGTTTATTCTTTTTTTTGAGACCTGATTAACTAAGTTTGTAAATATGTCCATCATGTAAGAGTACACGCTCTTAAATAAGTAGTTTTTTAAATGTTAATACCGTCAATAGTCCCAAATGTTTGGAGCCAGTGGGACTATGTTAATCGTAATTGAGGTTTGTTGTTAGTACGAAAGGAGTGGGGAAGAAAAGAGCAAAGTTGTGAAGTACCGGGTTATTCAAATAAGGTCACCAAACACGGCTAGAGCCATTTCAAGCAACTTTTCAGTTTGAATGATGGTCTTTCTCCAGTTATTTTAAATACATGCAGGATTGCGAAAGATTTTTTAAATATTTATATTGAGGGATCCGTGTTGGATTTATCGGTCCAGTTAGGATTTCATCAGAACCGAACCCTCTAATATGAAAATATCTGGATTCGGTGAATTATTTTCCCACCACGTTTCTGATGGATTGACGTAATGTTCTTATATTGTTTACTAACTTTAACTAGATAACCATTTGTGGAAAAGTGTGTGGAAGGGTTTAGTCATTCATTTGGGAAAGAGTTAACCCGGACATAAAATCTGGAGCACCGTAAAATATATAATAATAATCGGATAAAATGTTATAGTAATCATAATAAAAATCGGGTAAAAAGTTATAGTAATCATATTCATGTTTTTAAATTATAAAATAAAAATAAGTATAATATCAATATATATTAATTTCAATATATTTGAAATTAATATTAATTAATATCAATATATCAATTAATATTAATTTCAATATATCAATTAATATTAATTAGGTTTTTTTATGTCCATTATGGTATGCAAGTACATTATATGGTGGTACGGAGTGAATGTATCGGGGGTCGAAATGAAAGTGTATTCAATATGGTTAATGAGTGTTGAGTGAGATTGCGTATAGTTTCGAAGGGCTAATTACTTCCATCACCGTACTTGTAGTACGTACTAGTACGGCATTAACTGTAATAGTACCATCGTGACTAGTAGAACAATAATAAAGTAGAATTAATGAACGGATACGTTGGGGTTCGCATTCCGGAATGGCGAGCAGTCACCTTCGAACTTCGACCTACTTTCAGCCAGATTTGATTACGGGCTACTGGCCTGATCGGTGATTATATACCTACTCGCTGATAGCTGTTTTTCAACCTCTTCCTCTTTCTCATAAAAGGCGATCCTTCCAGCGACAGGGTCGTTACATACATGTGATGCGCTTTTCTCGGCTATTAGCGAAGTGCACAAACGATTTCAAGCTACCTGTAGAATTATCGTATCAACTTTGATTCTTGGTGGAAAAAATATTTATTTGTCATAAATGAAACAATGTTACTTTGTTTGAACTACTTGTATATTTGTTTGAGTCCGACCGGTTTCGGAACGACCGTTCCTTCCTCATGGCAAACATTTACTGATTTGACAGTTACAAAATAGTGGGGGGGGGGGTACAATATATTATTACAAAGTGTTGTGCAAATTATTACAAAGGGTTCAAAAAAAGTAATATTGTATTAGAATAAGTTAACAATAATAACTAACTAACTAACTAACCATCACGCCGTTTCCCCGCAGGGGTAGGCAGAGAGGACGGACCGCCAAACAACTCGGTCTTGGCACACACTCCTTGCCTCGTTCACATTCATACACCGTCTCATACATGCTCTTCTATTATTCCGACTCTTCACATGGCCCGACTCAAGTATCTGATTCACTTGGTCGTGCCATGTCTTTCTCGGACGTCCCCGACTTCTTCTACCATTCACATTTGCATCATATATTCTCCTTACACTCCTTTCCTCGTTCATTCTCTCTACATGCCCGAACCATCGGAGCGTTCCTTTCTTGATCTTACTCATTACGCTTACATCAGCCTTGCATTCTTTGCGGATCTCCGCGTTTCTCACACGATCATACATGGTTTTACCACACATACGACTCAGGGATCTCATTTCTACAGCATTCAGTCTACTTTCATCCTTCCTCTGCCAGTTCCATGCCTCACTGCCATACATCAGGGTAGGTACCAGTACTCCATTATGGACGGCTAGTTTCGCGTCTTTGGACAGTTTTTTGTTGGTGCCAACGGCGTTCAGTCCTCCATTAATAGAGTTACCTGCATTCACCCTCCTTTCAATATCTCTTTCAGCCTTCCCATCTCTCGTAAACATACTTCCCAAATAAACAAACTCATCCACCTGCTCCAAGCATTCATCGTTCACAACTTCTTAACGAAAATATGAAAGAGAAAAAGACACAGAAAAACAGAAAAAGACAATGGTCGCAACTGGGACTCGAACCCAGACATCTCGTCTAACTGGGACGTGCGCGTTAACCAATTTCGCTTTTGCCACCTTCTGTCAAAGCCGTCATATTTGTCAATCTCATATTTTCAAATTTTAGAACTGACTAATATGACGGCTTTGACAGAAGGTGGCAATAGCGAAATTGGTTAACGCGCTCGTCCCGGTTAGACGGAGAGGTCTGGGTTCGATTCCCAGTTGCGACCATTGTCTTTTTCTGTTTTTCTGTGCCTTGTTCTCTTTCATATTTTCGTTGAGATTATTATTGTTAACTTATTCTAATATGATATATTTCACTGATGGGAACAACCTTCAAAAAAGTATAAAAAGAAAGTTTTCCTTATAAAAATTGGAAGTAATATTGTTTCATTTATCTATAATGGATTACCACAAAGTTATAGCTTCATTCAAAAGTATTTATTTGTCATTCAAATATGGTCAAACATTCACTAACATACCCATCTGGCCATTCATGAAAGATATTCCTGCATTGTCCGTGTAATAAGGCAAAACATATTATTCTGGAACGAACTACCACATACATGCACCTATTTCTCGACATCACACACTAGGAAACAAATTCACCTCTAATATCGATGTATTTAACACAAGTTTACCATTATTTAAGAAATACCTGAATGATATTTTTATGTCTTTGATTATATAATGTCTTTTATGTAGAATATTTTGACATTTAAGGAGCATCACATATGGGCTAATGCATTTATTTGTGTATTTCTATATTAATTCACAATGTAAAAACTTGTTACCGTTTTATTTTTAGGTTTCTTGCTTTTTGTCATGTATATTTACACATCACAATTAATCAGTCACCTGTAAATTTTGTAATTACTAACATACGACTACCCACTAGTTTATTTTCTACGCTATTTACAACTTAGAAACTTTTTCTTTTATTGTAAATGTTTGTTGTTGTTGTTTGTTTAAAAAAATATATTTCTGTATTATAAACTTGTATTGTAAAAGCCCATCCGGGTGTTGAAAATTAATAAATTAATAAATAAAAAAAATATATATATATAGTGTTTTTGTATGTAGTGATTAATTATGCAATTTCACTCAAACTTTTAAAAATGTTAACCTTAATACAGGTGTTATTCACAATACAGAGCTTGATGTTTTCATGTAAAAAAATACGTGATTTAGGTATGTTATGACAACATTTATTTATTAACAACAGTTGATCTCAAATATCTTCTCTTTGGTTAAGAATTCCAAATTCAAATTTATACAGCTATTTACTCATGAATTTGTGTTTCGAAAATTAAAATTCATTTGTTTTTTCCTTAATTATTTTTTTTTCTTTGCGTCACTTAGTTTACAAAATAGAAATCTTGAAATATCGCGTTATTTACGAGTACAAGTTCCACCGTGGCACCAGTGCTGCAGAAACGGCTAGAAGGATTAATGATGTGTATGGCGACGGTGCCGCAAAAGAAAACACAGTGCGTTTTTGGTTCCAACGTTTTCGTTCTGGAAATTTCGACCTGCAGAACAAGCCCCGTGGACGGCCGGAGACCAAAGTTGATAATGAAGAATTGAAGGCTGTTGTGCAAGCGAATCCATCGCAAACCAGTCCAAGTCCGAGTTAGCTGCAGGTTGCGGTATAAGTGATAAAACTGTTTTAATCCACTTAAAGCAAATTGGGAAGGTGAAAAAGCTCCCATACAAAACTCCCGTAAGCTCCTATACAAAGTTCCTCCCATACAAAACGCCAATTTCATATGTAAGGACCTAATATTATGTTTATGATATTCTGGATTATTTTTCAGATATAATAAACGTAATAATATTTTAATAGCCAATAAAAATGGCAACTATAATATGGGTTATTTTTATTTTAATAAAAAGATAAATAACTTTGTATACATCACTTTTATTGGTACACAATCAACATGTTTCGTAAACAATGTTTACTTCATCAGGATCAAACGTTATTTTTAATTCAAATTACTTATTAGTAAGGTATTCCCCAGACAACATTAAAGATATCTATTAACCCAATATAATTATGTCTACTGCTAAAAGCCCAATAACTAAAAATCTAATCATCAAAGAAGACATGGCAACAAATATGGAAAAAAACATATATTTTGAATAAAATCCTTTTAGACTACCCCCCTCCTTCTCAACCACCTGTTACGTATATAAACTGTAGATTAAGAATTATTATTTGTACCAGTCTGAAGATGGTTTTAACAAGCTGAGACCGGTTACGGTCAAAAATAAATTAAGCGGAAAAAAGTTTAACATGTCTTTTATCATTTTACCAACTGGGTTACTCGGCTACGCTCAGGACAACATTTGAGAGTGTTCTGGAATGTTCCACAATGATGCTCCCTATTCCCGAACATTCCACGACATACTCCGCCACTCCATCCAGATCTTTCTAGAGCTCTATCGAACCTTTAAAACTTTTCGGAAGACTGTTCGAGAAATTTCAAGAGGGCGAAACTTCCAGCCCTTATATCTTCAAAAGCACGCCCTTGGAGGACGGATAGAGATATACCACACCATATAACTATCTTGACCGTACCGGGACTCATTTCGGAGTTTTTGCGGGACGCACATTTTTTCGGACTTTCTTTTATAATATATATTGACTAGCTGTTTCCCGGCATGCGTTGCAATGCCATATTTAAATAAATAAAATGTTACTCCCGTGCGTACATTCCCGTGCGTTAACCTCCAGCGTTCCACTTCCACCTTCCCCGCCACCGCTCTCCCGCTCCCCCTTCCCGCCAACCCCCCTGGCACTTCATTTCTTGACTCCTCTCCCGCCCGGCCCGTAGCAGAAACTTTTTTCTAATACTAACATTTTTAAACTCGTGATATCTTTCTAATTAAATATCCGAATTGAAAAATTCAAAAATTTAAATAAAGGTATTGAAGCTGTCTTGAATATGAAGTAATTTATTTTGATAAGGATTAACACCAAGATTCAAATAAAAAGCCTTTTCAAGCGGCGACATATTAATTAAATTTTTTAAATAAAAGAATACTTATTGTGGCATAACCATAATAGTTAGACATATGCTGTCGCGACCTTTTTTGTAAATAATGATGTGTTCTACAAAGTCGTAGTACATTATTTTATTCTATCATCAATAGTTTTCGCAGCGCACGCGATGTAAAGAATATTTTAGGTAATTTTTTTACACCTTGGGTTGCATTATTGGAGTTTTAGTAATGATCCCTAATTATTTTGAAAATATTATATAGCCGATGTCACTCAGGGATAGTGTAGCTTCCCAACAGCGAAAGAATTTTTCAAATCGGTTCAGTAGTTTCAGAGCCTATTCGATGCAAACAAACAAACAAACAAACCTTACCTCTTTATATAGTGTAGTAGATTACGATTAATAATGTTGGAAGTATGAGCCATTTTAGATTCGTACTCGTTTATTTTAAACACCGCCTTAGCTGTGCAATGCTGAAACAGACAAGTGCTAGACCTTTCTGCGGTGTGAACGTCCTTTTAAGCTTCGCAAATATTATGATTGTCCGCGTCTTGACCCGGTGTCCGGCCGACAGATCGTATTGTGTGACCACGCGACAGCTCCAAAAGACCGGTCGAACGATTTGTTTGGCCAACGATCAACCGTAGCCATTAGGAACGAGGAAATCAGCGTATTAAATACGCATTAGCGTGCGTAGGACAGAGGAACGCGTGAAGGGTATGCGTGGTGGGATCTGCGCCTGTGACATGATTTGGCTGATCGGGGAATAAGCATGACCTGAATATATTCAGGGTCTCGGATTACACACGTAAGTCCCAATAGGGGAATCTATTGGTAAAATCAGGACATAGACGATTTGGACATTGATTTAAACAAGTTGTACGTTAACTTCCCAAACTATGATTAACCTTCAGGTTTTATCATGTAATATTATTTTATATCTTCTCAGAATTACAGCCTTAAAGCAGAAAATTGGTTTACATGTATAACAACATTATATATAAATTTCTTTTGTGTATAAAGAAATATTTGAACATAAAATTAATTTAAAGAAATATAGCAATTTCAAAAAAATCTCAGGCAGTGGTGAAGATTTCGTCAGTGTGGAGAGACTCTTTCAAGAATCGAAAAAATTTCCCATTTTAATCTCTCCTCACCGACGCCAAATATATCAATCTCGGAGGAGATTTGGTTCAGGAATTTGGTTGTATCTTTGAAGCCGGGCGTACATTGGAGGTTATCCACCACTTACCCGCCCCGGTATAAGTAATAGATGTTTACTCCTTCAAGGCTCTCGCAAGGACTCTATTGAATGAACGAATCTACATTTAATTTTGATCAGAATCTAGACCTCCAGTGTCCCTGCATAGGTTGTTAGTAAGCAGTATTCAAGTGCTTAGCGGAAAATGAAGATTTAAGCTGGGCGTACAGTACAGGGCCCACAGATATACTTTAATAATGCACAACTGCTGACCCTGTTCAAATCACAAATGCGCCCCACTGTTGAATTTGGTAGCCACTCCTGGTTTGGCGCCCCAAAATACCTGAAAAAAACGAGTGTGCTTCAGACCACACAACTGACGTAAAACTTCTTCTCCATCTATATGATAGGAAGAGATAAAGAAAATGTGCGCGCGCACCGCTCTCTCTTGCTCCTACAGTAATATACGGAGCGTTCGCCTCACGGAGCTCACCCCCCATGTCAAGCGTGCGTAAAGCAGTTTTATTTCAAAAAACCTTAACTCTGTACATATACGGGCGGTCCGTTTGATAGATTTCCCTATCTTAACAAACGAATTATCGCACAGGCGATAAACAGGTATGCTATATCGTTTTTACAATGGAAGATGTTCTGAGGAACTAGCGTCATTGATCCTTTCGACACTGGTGCAATGTGGGGAAACATGCCAATAGCACGCCTATCATGTAAACGGGTGACATTTACCAAAGAACGGGTCGCTCCTACGACTTAAGTTCAATAGCTAGACTGTTAAACGATTTGTCTCTTCCAGGTTCACGTTCACTCCTTCCTCTCCTCAAAAAGACCCTTCACACAGCATCTGCAAAGATGACATAGGCCTCGAGGGAAATTATTTTCCTCAGGGCCTCCTGGGTACAAACAAAAAAAACAACCTTTATGTCAGGATTTCTTGGTTAATAAATTTAAACTTTTATTCGTCATAAGTGAAGATACAAATTTTTAATAAAGTGTTGCATTAGAACAAATAAATATTCATGGAAAGCATTTATTTTGCTGCTTGCCATAATTAGTATGATATGCAAACGTAAAATTTTATTTTAAATCACTTTATTAACAATAATATTTACAAAATAAAGTGATTTTAAACAAATGCATGTATTTGTGTTAGGTGCAGTGGTATATAATGAATTCATCAAGAAAATAGTGTTGAAGCTGTTCTTAAACCGGGTGGTAAAATGAATAAATACAAATAAAATATAGAAAAAAAAAACAATTTCAATTCACCCGCAGTAGAAGTGAAACCCTCAGAAAACTAAAGTAGACAACAGTGGGGAGGCTACGAAGCACTGCACAAAGAGGAGACCGATTATACTATCTCATTCCCTCGCAGGCTAAATCCTATAGATGTATGTGTTTGTCTCTTTTTAGTGTCACTATTTTTCGTTTCATCGTGTTTCAAAGCACAACAGTGCTAAATCAGTTTTCATGGCTATCTTCTGATTCTGAAACACATCCGGATCCATTTTTAAGAGTTGTTATGAGTTGTTATGAGTTGTTATGAGTTGTTATGAGTTGTTATGAGTTGTTATGTAGGTACTCAGTATAGGCTGGTAGTCGGGTGAAGAAAAACGAGGTTGCGTGATGAAAAACCTTTAATGAGTTCCCACAATAATTGAAAACACACAAACACGATATTGAATAGTATAACTACGAAGTTTCACACTCGGTCAAGGTCGATCGCGGATAGAGGAGGCGAGCTGCGGTAATGCTGAATTACTACTCCGTCGGCTATTGCTGGGCGCTCTTATATAGCCCGACGAGTGGAGTGTTGACAGTAAATCAACACTCGCCTGGTTTCTAGAAAGAGCCGGAACTGTGCATTGTAAGCGTACAATGATTCGAACCTTTTCTGGAACGCCCGTGGTAAGTAGGTTCGCGTTTTGTTCCAATGAACTAGGCAACTACCGCTCAGTCACGTACCGTCCGGGACGCTGTCGTTGACGGGAACGCTCTAGTAGTTTCGCTTGCATAAATTTAAACACAGGCGCCGTCTCTCGAAACATCGACAAGTTTCGGGGGCAATCCCAATGCGTGGCATAGCAAAAGCCGGTTGCTACAGGACTCCCTCCCCAGACAACGCAGACATGGCTGCGGTGAAAGGAGGAATGGTCAGATGCCGAGGTGGTCGGGAAATCGAACACGCCTTCCAGAACGAGTGGTTGTGTGTGTCCGATCGTGACTGTTATCGAACAATGGAAGGGTTGGTTGTGATGTGGCGGCTGGTGCGTCTGATGCGGTTTGCGAGTGTGCCGATGATGCAAATCTTTCAAGATCTTGAGCAATGTATGCTGGTTTGAGGCGGTCGATGCTCACGGTGATTTCCTTCCCTTTTACTAGTATGGTATATGTTCGTTCGTGCCGACGAACGACTTGATGAGGGCCGCTGTAGGGTTGTTGAAGCGGGCTCTTGACGGTGTCATCCCTCAGAAAGACGTGAGAAGCTGTGGTAAGATTTTGGAAGATGAAATGATGTCCATCACCATGGCGGGTACCTTCAACTGGTCTCAGCTCGTTGAAATGTTTCCGTAGTTCCTTGAGAAAGCTTCCGGTGTCGTCGTTGACATTAGGTTGTGCTATACATAGGAATTCGCCGGGTAAGCGGAGCGGCTCGCCGTATACTAGCTTGGCTGAGGTTGTAGCGAGATCGTCTCTCCAAGCTGCTCTGATTCCCATGAGTACGGTGGGAAGTGTTTCCGTCCAACGGTTATTCTGATGGCACTTGATCGCTGCCTTTAGTTGACGATGAAATCGTTCCACCATGCCATTTGCTGCGGGGTGGTATGCAGTTGTATGGATTTGCGTCGTGCCTGCCAGGCAATTCAATTGCCTGAACAGCCTTGACTCAAATTGTCTCCCTTGGTCCGTAGTAATGCGGAGTGGAGTGCCGAATCTTGTAATCCAGCCATTGTAGAAAGCGCGTGCCACTGTTTCAGCCTCTTGGTCTGGGATCGGGAATGCCTCTGGCCATCTTGTGAATCTGTCGACGCACGTTAGGCAGTATCGGCATCCTTCTGAAGAAGGCATGACGATTATGTCGTTGTGGACGTGCTCGAATCTAGCGGAGGGCCTGGGAAAGGCTCCCAGGGGTGCTGACACGTGTCGTGTCACCTTGCTTCGTTGGCATTGGATGCAATTGCGTGCGAGCTTAATGGTCTCGGCTTTGATGGCCGGCCAGACATAACGTTGAGTTATAAGCTTGACCGTGGCCTTGATTCCAGGGTGAGCCAGCTGATGGACCGCATTGAATGCCGCAGGTCTGAACTTCTTCGTGACGAAGGGTCTGGCTATGGTAGTTGAGACGTCACAGTAGAGATGCGCGTCAGTACCCGGAATATTGATTTTCTTAAGTTGTAGGCTAGAAATTCCCTGCAAGTGTTGTTTCAGTTCAGGGTCGCACATCTGGTCAGCTGCCAGCGCTGCGAAGTCCAGAGGAGTGTCTATCGTCTCGACCCTGGAGAGAGCATCCGCGACGATGTTGTCTTTTCCGGAGACGTGTCGGATGTCAGTTGTGAACTGGCTGATATAATCCAGATGGCGGAATTGCCTTGGAGAGCATTTGTCTGCTTTTTGTTGAAAGGCGAACGTGATGGGCTTATGGTCGGTAAATATGGTGAACGACCTGCCTTCCACCATGTGGCGGAAGTATTTTACAGCGAGATATATGGCTAGGAGTTCTCTGTCGTATGCGCCATATTTCTTTTCAGCTGCCGAAAACTTCTTTGAAAAGAATGCTAGAGGCTCCCAGTGTCCTGCGACGAATTGATGGAGTGCGGCACCAGCTGTGGTATCAGACGCGTCGCTGACGATAGAGAGTGGGGCGTCGCACTTCGGGTGAACAAGCAGAGTTGCCTGGGCAAGAGCTTCCTTGCACTTGCTGAAGGCTTTTACTGTTTCGGCAGTCCAAGGCACGAGTTGCTTGCCTTTTTGGTTGCCTTTTAGGAGGTCATTGAGTGGAGCTTGTGTCCTCGCGGCGTTCGGGATGAATCTCCTGTAAAAATTTATAGCTCCCAGGAAACGGCGAAGATCCTTGATGGAAGCTGGTTGGCTGTAGTTATTGATGGCTTCCACTTTATCTAGGAGGGGTGAAGTGCCTGCGTCAGACACTAGGTATCCTAAGAATTTGACCTTAGTCAGGCCGAAATGGCATTTGGCGGCGTTGATGATAACGCCATATTCCTGTAGGCGCTGGAATAATATCTTGAGGTGGGCCAGGTGCTCTTCCTCTGATGTTGAGGCAATAAGGATGTCGTCTATGTAGGCGTAACAGAAATCCAAGCCTCTGGTAACCTCGTCTATGAAGCGTTGGAAGGTCTGGGCTGCGTTGCGGAGGCCGAAAGACATCACTGGGAATTCGAAGAGTCCGAATGGCGTAGTGATTGCTGTCTTTGGAATGTCTTCAGGAGCTACAGGGATTTGATTATAAGCTCGCACCAGATCAATCGTTGAGAAGATCTTAGTACCGCTCAGTGCCTGTGCAAAATCTTGGATGTGGCGTACAGGGAATCTGTCCGGAATCGTCCTGGCGTTCAGTCTTCTATAATCGCCACATGGTCTCCACTGGTCGTCCTTCTTGGGTACCATGTGCAAGGGGGATGCCCAAGAGCTCTCGGAAGGTCGAGCGATTCCGAGACGTACCATGGCCTCGAACTCCTTCCTGGCGCGTTTGAGTTTGTCAGGAGCAAGGCGTCGTGGGCGTTCGACTGTTGGAGGTCCTGGCGTAGTGTTGATATGGTGCAGTGTTGCGTGACGAACTTCCTTCCTGACGCCGTCAGGGCGAGTGACGTCAGGGAACTGTTGAAGTAGCTTGTGATACGGGGACGTTCCTGTGACCGTCTTAATGGAAGCGATCTTGTTGTAGCTTCGTTTTCCCGCGATGGTTAAATTCGTGACCTGGTCCAGCAGCCGTTTATTTCGGACATCTACCAGTAGCTCGTATTTGGCGAGAAAGTCTGCTCCGATAATGAGCTTGGAGACGTCTGCAATGACGAAGCTCCAAGTGAAGTCGCGTCGCAATCCCAGATCCAGGTTGAGCGTTAGGCTGCCATAGGTAGCGATTGTGCTGCCATTTGCTGCTGCCAGTTCGTATGTTGCTTTAGTGGGACGTCCCTGAACAAGGCGTTGTGGGAAAACGCAGAGATCTGCGCCGGTGTCCACCAGGAATTGGGTACGGGTTACCCTGTCGGTAACAAAAAGGCGACTGACTTGGTTGGGGCTGGCGCTGGTCGCCATCAGTTTGAGCCCCGAGCGTTTCCCTGTTGGAAGTTGCAGGGTTTGGTGCACGTGCGTGCCTTCGTCCCATGCTTCCAGTGGTACCAGCATGTGCCTTCGGGTTGATGACCTCTGGATTGACTGCGGGAACGATTGCTCCAACGATGCGGGGTGGCGCTCTTCCTATGCTGGCGAGAGCGTAGTGTGGAAACTTCGCGCCTCAAAGTAGCGATCTCTTGTTGGAGAGGCTGCATCAACCGCTCCATCTTCGTTACAAATGAGTGGTTGCTGGTCACTGGTTGCTGGTTGCCCATGTCCTCAGATGTACCGCTCGTGAGGGACATGATGATGGTTGCTGTGCGAAATTCACCAAAGAGTTTATTTCGTGCGCGACGTGCTCGCTGTGGTCGTATTTGCACGCGTCGTGCTCACTGTAGAATTGTCCGTGCACGTCTAAGGTCACCGATGTAGGTGTGGTGTTTGTGGATCACGTCGGGGTCACCAATGTAGGTACTCAGTATAGGCTGGTAGTCGGGTGAAGAAAAACGAGGTTGCGTGATGAAAAACCTTTAATGAGTTCCCACAATAATTGAAAACACACAAACACGATATTGAATAGTATAACTACGAAGTTTCACACTCGGTCAAGGTCGATCGCGGATAGAGGAGGCGAGCTGCGGTAATGCTGAATTACTACTCCGTCGGCTATTGCTGGGCGCTCTTATATAGCCCGACGAGTGGAGTGTTGACAGTAAATCAACACTCGCCTGGTTTCTAGAAAGAGCCGGAACTGTGCATTGTAAGCGTACAATGATTCGAACCTTTTCTGGAACGCCCGTGGTAAGTAGGTTCGCGTTTTGTTCCAATGAACTAGGCAACTACCGCTCAGTCACGTACCGTCCGGGACGCTGTCGTTGACGGGAACGCTCTAGTAGTTTCGCTTGCATAAATTTAAACACAGGCGCCGTCTCTCGAAACATCGCCAAGTTTCGGGGGCAATCCCAATGCGTGGCATAGCAAAGGCCGGTTGCTACAAGTTGTTATGAGTTGTTATGAGTTGTTATGAGTTGTTATGAGTTGTTATGAGTTGTTATGAGTTGTTATGAGTTGTTATGAGTTGTTATGAGTTGTTATGAGTTGTTATGAGTTGTTTTGAGTTGTTATGAGTTTTTATGAGTTGTTATGAGTTGTTATGAGTTGTTATGAGTTGTTATGAGTTGTTATGAGTTTTTATGAGTTTTTATGAGTTGTTATGAGTTGTTATGAGTTGTTATGAGTTGTTATGAGTTGTTATGAGTTGTTATGAGTTGTTATAAGTTGAGTTGAGTTGAGTTGAGTTTGATTTGAGTTGAGTTGAGTTGAGTTTGATTTGAGTTGAGTTGAGTTGAGTTGAATTGAGTTGAGTTGAGTTGAGTTGATGGGGATGTTGAGGGGATGGGGATATTTTTATTCATGTTATTGTTATATTGTTAATGGACGGCATAAGTTAGTGAAGTTTAACTTCAGTCGTGTGGTCTAAAGCACACTCGTTTTTTTTCTGAGGTGCAATCCGTGCACTCCATTGGTATAAATACGTAAGACCTGCACGGGAAAGAGATTTTCCTAATCGGTCGTTAGACGCGTGGTCGCCTTGCGAGAGCCCGGCCAAATCCCAGCCAATCAATTTGGTGGGCCATTATCCAATGACGAGCGGTTGGCGTGATGCTCTTGGCGTAACACCACTCCCGCATCCTACCAAGGATGTGCGCAGGACAGGGGTGGGTCGTCGTCTTTTTGACACTTTTGAAAAATGACATAAAATCATGTAAAGTGATGAAAACATAAACTAAGCTAACCTAACCTAACTTTTTATTCAATTTGGTTTTGTTTTTTCCAGCTGCCAATAGCCCTGGATAGTTTTTTTTTTAATCTTTATCTTTATTTTACATACGTATATAAATATTAATAAATATGAATCGCGCATATGTACGCGCATAACTTCCGAACGACTGCACCAAATTGGATAATTCTTTTTTTGTCTTCGTTTTTGTCAGGACAAGGTTTGTATAAAACTATTAATGACCTCTGGCATTATTAAATTTGTATAAAATAAATGCAATAGGTGGCACATGAACTATTTGTAAAATAAATGTACAGGGACTGAACATATGGAACGCGGGAGGGGGAAGGGGAACTCGGAAGGGGGGTTCGCAGGACGGGGTGAGTGGAATGGGTAGAGGGAACGTGAAGGAGGAGGAGTGGGAACGAGAGAGGAGAAGAGGACGTGGGAGAGGAAGGGAAGGCGGAAGGGGAACGGGAACGGGACGAATGGTAAAGGACACGCATGGCGAAATAACTTCTTTATAAAATGGCATAGCGACGCATGCTGGGAACCAACTATTTATCAATATATTTAAGCCGGCACCCTAAAGTTTATTATTTTTTTATTTGAATACAATGTGTACTTTTTCTGCCGCAATAGGTGTCTGTTCAGGGATGGTTAGTAAAATACAAAATTCATTTGTTTAAGAATATATTTATTTCAGAATTTAATTAATTCAATTATAATTTCAACCTTTTCACGTCTTTCGATATGGAAGTAATTGAATACATATTTAAAAAAAAAACATAACTGCATGATCCATAATAAAAATTAAAGTTAAACTGAATTATAAAAATAGATATTATAAAGAGAAGGTAAACAAAAAATTATGAATAATACTAGCTGGGTTACCCGGCTTCGCTCAGGACAAGATTCGAGAGTGTTCTGGAATGTTCCATAATGATGTTCCCGATTCCCTATTTCTAAACATTCCACGACATACTCCGCCACTCCTTCCAGAACTTTCTAGAGCTCTATAGAATTCTAGAAATTTCTAGAGGACGAAACTTCCAGCTCTCTCTTCTGCTCTCGCAAAAGCACGCCCTTTAGGTAAAAACGGGTACCCTTATTCCCTATGGGGGATAGAGATCTACAACAATATATAACTTCCTTGATTGTACCGGTACTCTTTTCGGAGTTTTTGAGGTCCGCACGTTTTTTTGGACTTCCTTTTATAATATACTAGCTTTTGCCCCCGGCTTCGCACGCATATTCCCCCCCCCCTTATCCTCCCTGCCTCCTCCTCCGAAACTTAGACGCGCGTTATGAAGCTAGCAAGGGCGCGGGGGGAATCGGGCTGCGCCAAGTGCTTCATTTTTTAATCGGAAAATGCTTTGACCCAATGCGAGTAATTAAGGGATAAATGTATCAGATTTAGGGTGTTAATCTTAATCATAGTTAATAAATTATAGTTAGTAATTAATGAAAAAAAAAGATTTTCTTGCATAGTGGGGTGGCAAATATTTAAATGTAAAGTTCATAAATAAGTCTCCGTACGACCCTGTGCACATGGACATAAGGTAGCAAGTCCCAGGACACTGAATTGCTTCAATTGCCATCATTAGTTTCGCCAACTGAAGGTGCATTGTGGTACTACACGACCTATTGGGGTTAGCCGGTGGTAAGGAAAAAATCAATAGAAATGCGATTGCGTGAGTGATCCAGATAATGTATAAGTTGTTATTGAAAGTGTTCACAAAACATCCCACTTAACCGACTACAAAGGTCTCCTGATTTTGTATTCACTATCCTGACATCACTCAATCTAAACCCAACCAGATCTAACTAACTAGGCGTGACCTTACTTAACATCATGAAAAAATAATAATTTATTTATTTATTTATTTATTTATTTACGCCCTTTTTCGGGGCTTTTACATATACAATTTAAAAATTACACTTGATTAAATAAAATATAAATACTATATATTTCTTTTACCAATAAATATAAAAGGTATATATTTCTTTTACTAAGAAATATACAGTATTTATTTTACATAACTGAACTGCCTCAGTAACAGCATTTTGTATTTGTCTAAGGATAAATTGAAGATGTCCACAGACTTGGTAAAATTATTTCCCTCCATTAGTATTCTGGGCAAAGAGGAATACATATGGTAGTTAGTTCCAGAATTTCTGCACTGAAATAAATCCTGACTTCTAGTATTACGTAGAGGAATCCGGAAGCTTATTAATTCAAGCAATAATGGACTATCAACTAAATCATTTAGAATTTTATAAAGAAATACCAAGTCTGTGAAAATTCTTCTGTCTGACAATTTGAGCATATTCATATCATTTAAAATAGTGCTGTAGTTCAACATAATTGCTGGAATACCCATTTTAAAATTTAGAAAACGTAAGAATTTATTTTGTATTCTTTCAACAGCTTGTACATGTGTATTATAATATGGGTTCCAGACGGGAGAATTGTACTCAAGTTGACTTCTAACAAATGCAAAATATAACATTTTAATACACTTTATATTTTTAAAATTTCTAGTTAGCCTAATTATAAATCCCAACATTTTTAAGCCCTTATTAGAAATTTCTGTTATGTGGTTAACAAATGAAAGATTTGATTGAAAAGTGATGCCTAAGTCTTTAATTTTTGTTAATGTCTCAAGAGTATTGTTATCAATGTTGTAATTAAAGATCACTGGATTTTTTATTCGAGAAAATCTTACTACTTGACATTTTGAGATATTTAAGTAGAGTCTATTTTCATTACACCAAATCAACAATTTGTTGATATTATCTTGAAGAATGTTGCAATGGTAAATATTTTTAATAATTCTAAACATTTTGAGATCATCAGCAAAAAGCAAGAAAAATACATCATGAAAAACTTTTGTTAGATCATTTATAAACAAGATAAATAAGACTGGGCCAATGTGTGAACCCTGTGGAACTCCACTTGTTGCATAAATTTTTTCGGACAAAGAGGATTTTATTCTAACAATTTGTTGTCTTTTAGTAAGATAGCTTTCAATCCAGGTTAATAAATTGCCACGTATACCAAGTTTTTCTAATTTCCAAATGAGAATTTCATGGGAAACTGAATCAAATGCTTTACTAAAATCAGTATACACAGAGTCTACTTGTAGTTTTTCTTTAAAAGCATTAGTTATAAAATTTTCATAAATAATCAAATTAGAAAGAGTACTTCTACCCGGCATAAATCCAAACTGGTAAGGTGATATTACAGGTTTTATTTGTGTAAAAAGTTTGTCAAGTATTAGGCTTTCAAAGAGTTTCGGTATGGTGGATTGAATGCATATTGGTCTGTAATTACAAATATCACTTTTATCGCCCTTTTTGAAAATTGGAGTCAAATAACTAATTTTCCACTTATCGGGAAAAATTCCACTAGATAAAGACAAATTAAAAAGTTTGGTTAATGGAAGAGCAATTACTTTGATACATTCTTTAATAAATATTGTAGGGATATTATCCGGTCCCGCAGATTTGTGTATATCTAAGGATTTAACTTTAGTAATTACATCAGAGAGACTTATGGTACATTGTGAAATATCAAGAGTTTCATCTAGAGTTGTTGTTGGAACAGGAGCATTATTTGAGTCTGTTGAATAAACACTTTTAAAAAATTTTGCAAACAAGTTCACAATACCATCAGTATTGTTGCTATGGCTGCCATTTAGGTGCATAATGCTCGGGAAATCAGAATCATCTTCTTTAAGTGATTTTGAGTATTTCCAAAAAGAACTAAAATTATTTATTATAGAGTTTTGAATTTCATTTATATAGTTACGGTAGCAGGTCATAGACATTCTTTTACATGAGGTTCTTATATTTTTAAATTCAATGTAATCAGAATATTTTTGATGTAATTTATATTCTTTATGTTTAAGTTTTTTGGTGATAAGCAGATTTATAAGTTCTTTGGAGTACCATTTTGGATAGGTTTTTGGCTTACATTTCATGGTTGGAATATACATGCTAATAGTCTTTTCCAAAACAGAATAAAATTCATTGGTAGATGTGTTGATATCATCATATTGCATAGATGACCAATCAAAAGAGAGAAGATAATTACAAATTTTCGCGTAATCAGTTTTGAAAAAATTTTGGTAACTGAAAGATAGTTTAGAAGTATTAATATGTACATTAGAGATAATAACTTCTAGTGGAGGATGATAAACATCAGTGGGCACCAGTGGCTCACTACATTCTTCAATTTCTAGTGAATCTAAGTTAGAAAAACATAAGTCAAGAGTACGATTAATTACATTTGGTAAAGTATTTGCCTGATTAAGACCTAAGAATAACGCCATGTCTAGAATAATGCGACCAGACTCACTAACACTGATATTATCGTCACTGTTCACCCAATTCACGTTTGGAAGGTTATAATCACCAGCGAGCAAAAATATCGCACTAGGATTCCTTTTTAATATAACTTCCACTTCCTCACTATGGCACCTGTATACTTCATTGCTTGAATTTGGTGGGATGTAAATACAGCCCACAATAATCTTTTTATTCCTGGCAACATTTACTTGCAAGAAAATTTGTTCAAGATGTTTATG
Source organism: Limnephilus lunatus (assembly GCA_917563855.2). Taxonomy (NCBI): domain Eukaryota; kingdom Metazoa; phylum Arthropoda; class Insecta; order Trichoptera; family Limnephilidae; genus Limnephilus; species Limnephilus lunatus. The sequence continues at coordinate 39,997,107 of OU830604.1, forward strand.
TTTAGTTCTAATAAGTTAGATTTGTATTTCTTGCTTATAGCGATTAAAACCCCACCACCTCTGCTTTTAGCACTTGTCGATGAATTTCTGTCTAATCTATGCACATTATGATTTATGAAACCTAATTCACTAGAGTGAATATTTGGCTCTAACCACGTTTCAGTAAGTAGTACAAAGTCGTGTTCAAACATTGGTAGTGTAGACTGAAGTAAACTTAATTTGGTTTTTAGACCTCTGACATTTTGGTAGTACAGGTTGCAATTATTTGGTTGACGTCTTTTAGAGGAGTTTTTTAATGGCATAAAAAATCGATTTTCTTTTTTTCAGCTTCAATTTTTCTCAAATGTACTGAGCATTCATTACTCCAAGCATAATGGTCAGTTGGCAATTGTAATTTTAGTTTTTCATTCATTTTTTTGCAGTTTATGCACTGAATATCGTTTTGACAGTTTACATTTTCATGTGCTTCGGAGCATCGAGTACAAGCTTTTTCGCTTCTGCAGTCTTGTGCTTTGTGTATATAGCCATTGCACTTGTAACATTTCAGAAGTGAGATGTTGTCGAAAACCCGACATCTATCCCATCCAATATTAACTTTACCTTCTTTTAACATTATGTCGTAAGTTTTTCCATCGACTTCCATGAAAATTGTGTAGTTACTATCACCTCGTTTGGTTTTCATTTCTTTTATTTATTTTATGTCAATTTTCGCTTCAACTGTTTGCAAATAATCATTTTGCATCTTAATTTTTAAAACAATTTCTTCTGGTGTGTATTTATCCGATAAACCAATAATTTTTAGTTTGGGATTCTTTGGTTTTGGTGTATTCACATCATATTTTTGTCCCATCTTTGAAATTATTTGTTCTTCCATCATTTTTGTAGCAGCTACATTCTTACACTCTACTATGACTGCCCCTTGTTTGAAGTTTCTAATTCCAGTTACACCAAAATTAACAGGATCTATATTTTGTTTTATTTCATCCTTTGTTACCGTATTTTTTTGATCCTTATCTTTTGGTTTAATGATGACAATAGGTTCATGTTTTTTACATTTGCTTTGTTCTTCATTAGTTTTACCATATTTCGTTATTTCAGCATACGATTTAGCTTCAATGTTCAATTTAAGATCTTCAATGTTCCTATCTATTTTAGATAGCGACTGATACAATCTGTCGAGTCCATCATCTTCTTTGGTTGTTGGTGCCTTGTATTCGTGAACCATGGCCTCGATATGATTCAGCATTTCACACATAGCCTCAGTTAGAGAGGTTTTTTGATCTTTTGATAAGATGTTAGAGGTTAAAATTTTATTAAAATTTTTCATTAGAATTTTTGCACTTTTCAGCCTGTCTTCCGGAGTTAGGGAAGTCATTCTAAATTATAAAATTTATATTTATAAAAAATATATATTATTTTGTTGTTTACAAAAAATAACACCATCTATTGGGCAATAGTGGTATTAAAAAAATTTCATTCAGAAATTACGCATGCATTGCCATCTGTTGATAAGTAGCGTAACTCAATTAATTTACAATTTTATTCGTGCGCGTAGGTAGTTACTGCCATCTATTGAGAGGTAGCATAAATATACCTTATGTAGGTAGAGCAACCAAATTGTTAAAAATTATAGTAATTTGACTTTTTAAAACGAGTTTCTCTTATGAATATGGTTCAGTACATACATGGTATTAGCACCAGAATTATCGCAGCACTGAGATGCACTGATATAACAAGTATTTAATACTCAAAATAAACTTTTTGCGCTTGATTCTACTGTTTTATACGGAGCAAAATTATACGTCTGTCACTGACTGTGTTGTTGTTGTTGTTAATGACATCAAATAAAAAAAATTTCAGCAAAATATCAGGAGAGATGTGAAAGTGAATAGAGATCAGCGGCGTAGCGTGCCTTGGAGGGGCCCTGTATCAAAATTAGTTGGGGCCCTTATTATTGCTCGGTACAATACGTGATCAGGTATTTTCATGTATTGAAGGTTGCCATTGTTACCAAAAAACAAAATTCACCCTTCGCTACCGGTAGATAAATATGTAGTACTTACCATTGCAATCTAAATCACTCACAGAAGCTGATTGCTGAAAAAAAGAAAAAAAATTGAGCATTTTTTTTTATTATTTTCTGTTTATTTTTTCTTTTCATAGCTCCACAGGGATAATCACTTTTCCTTTCACTCATTGTTTTCACAAATCAAACTAATTAACCAATAAATAATCAGAAGAACAAGATTGTATTGTATTACAATGTAATAAATAACGTTTGAACCGGAATGAAATAAAACGCGTAAATATTGCTCTCCGCGGTTTGTCATTGTGCATCGGTTATTGCGGGATTCCCCCGTTTAACAGAATGACTTAAACGGGGGAATCCCGCAATAACCGATGTAGGATGTTGCCATCTTTTGGGCGCACGCTTAACGGAAAAAAGAGCTTTTTACCTTTTTTCATTTCTGAAGTGAAAACTCTATAGGCACGAATGACAGTTTTTTTCCCGGGAAGCACGAGTTTAAGTGACATTGTGGATAAAATTTTACTATTTTTTGCTTATACACGTTAGGGGCTCCTGTAGCCCGAGGGAACCGTATCATTGATACGGCTGATACGGCGGTAGCTACGCTCCTGATAGAGATATTGTAAAAAGGATAAATGCAGGTAACTCCAATAATAGAGGACGGAACGCCGTTGGTGGTAACAAAAAAAATGCCGAAGAAGCAAAGCTAGCAGTACACAACGGAGTGCTGATACTTACAATGTGGCAATGAGGCATGGAATTAACAGAGGAAGAGTGAAAATAGACGGATTTTTTTTACATAAGGTCCACGCAGGAGGCCCTGAGAAAAAAAATCCCTCAGGGCTTGTCAACGTTGGGGATGCTGTGTGGAGGGTATTTTAAAGAAAATGATGGAGAGGAAGTTATGGAAACGAAAAAGGTATGAGGGGTGGGTAGGTGGCTCGCTACGTTTGGTAAACCACCAAACATAGCGAATCACTTGAGGTGACCTATGGCAGATGAGTTCGTTATCCAATAAATAGTTTCCGGGGCGGCGGCACCCATGCCCACTCTTAGATTCCAGATGCCTACGTGTGGTAAATCAAAGAATGCAGACTAAAATATGCGTAATGATTACGATTAATAAATGGACACCCAGACGGTTTGTAGAGCAAACGAACGAAGAAAGGGGTCAGATTAATAGAAGAGTATGTATGAGACGATGTATGAATGTTAATGAGGCAAGGAGTGTGTGCGGTACGGTACGGTACGAGTTGTTTGGCGGTCCTTCCTCTCTGCCTATATCTGCGGGTAAACGTCGTTAAAAAACGGTTAGTTAGTTGTTTATATATATCCTGGATTGATTAAAAAAAGGCGTTTTTTAATGTGAATACCGCACAAGAGTCACAATTTACTGCCAGGGATCAGTAGGACTACAACATCCTTATAAAGGATTATATATTATGAGGTTGAATGAAATAGCTAAGGAAAAGAGATAAGAAAGATAAAGGTTGGTGGCTGTTTAAATTATACATTGTTAAATATTAAGCTCAGTAATATCGTGAGTTTCAGAACAAAATTTTTTTAAATCCAGGAAAACGACACTACTGTACTGGGTAATTTATATAATTAGATTACGGAGCTTAAAAAATATTTTTCTATTATGTTTTTTTATTAATAAGGGTGGTGGGCTTATTACAATTCATCAGTTAACATACTCGGTATCTAAATCAGAATGAAAAAAAATATATAATTCCCAGTCCTGTAGAAAAAAAAAAAAATTTGAAATATTAAATTCACAATTATCATAAACTAGCTGGTACCCGGCAAGCGTTGCTATGCCATTTAATAATGAAATAGTTTCTACCTGCGTGTCTTTTCCCATTAGCCCCCTTCCACCACCCCTTCCCTTTCCGCGTCCCCTTCCCCTCTCGCGTTTCCACTCCGCCTCCACCACCTTCCCTCTCCCCACTCCACACCCCCCCTTCACTTGTCGCGCGAACGCCCTTCACGAGTTCCTCTCCGCCCTTCCGCATTCCATACATTCATTCCCGGCACATCTAGTTTACAAACAGCTCACGTGCCACCTATTGCAATTTTTTTTATACAAATTTCAGAGTTCACCGGTAGTTTTATACAAACCTTGTCCTTGGCAATAAAGAACACAAACAAAAATCCAATTTGGTGCAGTCGTTTGGAAGTTATGCGCGTAACTACATACATTTCGCCGGTTCATTTTTATTTATATAGATAGATAAATATATAGATATCTTCAGCTACGGAGACTGAGGAATTTGGATGATAATAATAAGGAATAAAGGTTGGTATAAAAAATAGAATTAATACATTTTCCAAAAATGTAAGAAGATCTTGAATTGGTTGTTAAATATTTTGCAACTGTTTGATAATCGTGAAAAATGTAAACACGATTGGTTAAATTTTGTTAGTGAGCAGGTATTAGAGTATAAATACCTACACTTTCAAATCACTAACCAAAATAGTAATCTCCCTCTAAACTTGTTTTAGATTTTCATATTGAGTTGCAAGATCTGAATGGCCTTCTAAAATTTCACTTTTACTTATCAATCCACTTCCATTACTTCCTTCAGCCGGACCCTCAAGAGTTCCAACTGTTCCCCAAGAGCTCAAATTGTTCCCAACCGACTGGAGCCGGTGTACATTTGGCAATCCCCAATCGGGGTACTTTGTACCGGGGTAAGGAATGTGTGGAAGTGTAGGAATCAGACTATTGTCGTTCGCTACCAGGCAGAAGAATGGTGAGCTTGACTAATATGACGGTTTGATGGAAGGTGGCAATTACGGAATTGGTAAACGCGCACGTCCCGGTTAAGGCTCCGTCATCGGCCCCAAAAAGAAGATGGAGAGATACGAAATTATGAATGTTAGAGGGGAGCGCTAACATTTACAGCGCCAAAATCGATGCAAAAACTGCGAAAATCTTTAATAAAACACGACTCGCTTAAAATAGAGCAAAAATCTCTTGGGGGCAGTCTAAAACAGTATTTAATGAAACACTTTGAATTTTTTCATACATATAACTTCTAAAATAACGGATACAGACTTGAAAATAAAATAAAAGCGATTTTTTTCTATCGAGGGAATTTCATATAATTTGCGTTTCGGCGTGAGGAATGTATAGATATTATCTTAAAAAATAACATATATTTTTTTAGGAGCTTTAAACTTCAAAGTTTGAAGGGAGGTTTGCAAGAAATCGGTAGAAATTCCGAGAGCGGCCTCTTAAGCGAGAGGTTCGGGGTTGAGTCCCAGTTGCGACCATTATCTTTTTCTATTTTTCTGTGTCTTGTATCTATCATATTTTAGTTAAATTATTATCTTCTTCTTCAATGATATATTACATTGATTGGAATAACCTTCAAAAGTTTTTATTATAAACATTTTTTCAATAATTTAGCCACTGTGATCCCAATTGACTGTACCAGGGATATTTATTTATTTTATGTATTACACTTAAAATAGATCTACTCCATAAACATACTTGGGAACATTTTCACATTTTAACTTACACTTCTAATACTACTATGTACATTTTTATTATACTGATTTAATGAAAAAATAATCTTCGTAAACACCACATATCTATCTATATAAATAAAGATGAATCGCCGAAATGTATGTACGCGCATAACTTCCGAACGCCTTCACCAAATTGGATAATTCTTTTTTTTGTGTTCGTTATTGTCAGGACAAGGTTTTGTATAAAACTACTAGTGAGCTCTGGCATTATGAAATTTGTATTAAAAAAATTGCAATAGGTGGTACGCTAGCTGTTTGAAAACTGAATGTACAGGGACTGAATTTATGAAATGCGGGAGGGGGTAGGGGGAGGGGTGAGGAGATCTCGGGTAGGGGGTACGCGGGAAGGAGGAAGGGGGGAGGGGAATCAGGAAGGGGAACCTGGTAGATGGGAAGGGAAACCGCGAGGGGGGAGGGGAAAACGGGAGGGGGGGGAGTGGGACGGGGAAGGGGGGGGAGTGGAGTGGGGAGAGGGTAGGAGGAGGAGGCTGAGGGGGAACGCGAGAAGGGACGCGGAGGCGGAAGGGGAATGGGACGAATGGGAAAGGACACGCAGGGAGAAACAATTTCTTTATTAAATGGCATAGCAACGCATGCCGGGAACCAGCTAGTATTTCATATTATCAACATGTTTCGAAAACTACGTTTTCTTCAACCGGATTAGGTTAATATTGATAAAAACAAAAGAAAAACAAGTATAGACAAAGAAGAACTATAGACAAAATATTAAAGGAAGAGGTGATTAATTATTTAGACCTGGAGAACCATAAATCCGGTAGAGTTGAAATTTTCCTGGAAATGGTTTCACCGGTGAATATTGTGTGAATAGCATATACTCACATCCCCCTTATTCTTCTTCTGCCCTTTCCAACATTTTTTCTCCATACTGGAGGCCCTAAGGAAAAAAAACCCTCAGGGCCTCTGTCATCTTTGGGGATGCTGTGTGGAGATTATTTTTAGGGTAAGGAAGAAGATGATATTCTGTGAAGGAAAAATTTATGAAGAGTTGAGAGGAATCTGGGGGTCAGTGTGTCCCGGAGTGACGAACTTTTGAACCCATCCCTCCAATTGCGGTGCAAGGCGATGGGTCGGTAGAGTCCGGCTAGAGGCGTCAAAAGGTCTCCCTCAACCATGGTCTCCAGATCCGGCACGTCACGAAGTAGGTGGGCAAAAACATCTGACGCCAAGACCTAGTAAGATAAACCCGGGCACTCTTGCTAAGTACCAAACGTAGCGAATAACTTGGGATGGTCTATTGCAGGGGTGTTAGTAATTCAATAAGTGGCTCCCTGGACGGCGGTACCCATACCCGCCTCGCAAATTGAAACTTACTTCAATTGTAACAATAGGCTACTTGCATGGATTTCATAACGACTTAGAAAAAATCGTGTGGATAGATTTTTTTACTAAGATTACGAAAACGTTATTAATTTTTTTTAGAAATGTATAGTTTTTTTTTTATTTTAAAATGAATAAATCCATTATTTGAGCTCGTGACGTCACTACATGAAAATGTTCCGTCTCCGATTACGTTCTAATAAATTTGTAAAATTCCATACTGATTTTTTTTTATATGGCAACTTTTTATTATTATGGCACGAGTTCAGGCGAATTTTTGAATTTGACATTTAACATTCACTAGATTTATTGTTTGTTATCTGCGAACTTTTCCTTTGGTTTGATGACTTTAAAAAGATGGCGGTGTTTTGACAGATGTTACGAAGAGAACCCCGTACTATTTATTGCCATTCGTGTGGAACTGTTCTTTTTTTTTAAATGATTTTCGGCTATGTAATTATCGTTTTTTCGCACCCATAAAATTATGTCCCGTCTTTCCGGCTTATGAAAAATGGTCTGATTTTTCGGATTGAAATTTTCAAAAAATCGCTAGGGCGAGTCTACTTATATGGATTCTAGGGAGATCCAGAAATTACTTGTGCTGTAACAGAAGGGATATAATTTGGCTGTTAAGTGACGACTTTGACCTTGGGCGAGGTTAGCAAGTGTTTCGGATTCATCTCGCGCGTCGGCGGCCATTAAACCATTGGCTCTAGTTTTTGCGGTCGTTGCGTTAACGAGGAAGTCTCGTTACATAATAATAATTCTCTTCCCACCTGTTCCGACTGCGTTTCCCATGACATTGGTAGGCGATGTTCCCAACCTTGTGGAAGTAGAGGCTACTTGATCCATTAACCTTTTTATCAATGGTTATCGTAATACATACTTATAAGATTACTAGTAAATAAGTGTAACAAAGTATAAAAACCATGGGGTAGTCTTAATTTTTAAAATGTCTATTCAAACATGCGTTGCTAGCCACTAATATAGAAATTGTTTCTCCCTGCGTGTCTTTTTCTATTCGTCCCGTTCCACTTCCGTCTCCCTTTCCCCTCCCATGTCCCCCGCCTTCCCTCTCCACTCTCCCGCAAACCACCATGACGCGATCCCCTTCCCTCTCCCGCGTTCAATATGTTCAGTTCCGGTACATTCAGATATTCATACAGCTCGCGTGCCACCTAATGCAACTTTTTTTATAAATTTTTTTTTGACATGTTACAAACATTCATTTTTGAATATTATAAGAACAATCAATCAAATTTGGTACCTAACATAGGAACCTATTTAAAAAAATATAATTTTCAATTATATTCAAAGAATTCGATTTTGATTACTACCATAAGTGAGTACTTCGATTAAATTCATTAATTTAAAAAGTTTATTCGAATATAGAATTTTAATTGAACAATCGATGTTTGAAAAATGTCATTTTCAAATTGTGACATTTTTGTAATGATTAAAAAAACTTTTCAGATGTATTGTCATGTGGTTGAAATAAACCAGAAACCTACATACATACAAACATTTTTTGATTTATATATATATACTAGCTTTTGCCCGCGGCTTCGCTCACATATTCGCCCCCCCCCCCCCCCCGCCTAATCAATCAACAATCAAATACGCGCCGTTTCGCATTCATAATATTAGTTTAGCTGATGGCTTAGGTCGAAATGTAGATAAGTACCTATTTTATATTTTTATACTAAATATTCATATTAGAATATTCATATTTGAATTTTTGCTATCAAAGAAATCTCCATAGTAACCTAAGCAAATAACAAACTGAAAGCCCACGTCAAACATTTACTTAGCAACACGCTTTGCCAATAAACGTATAATAAATAATTGCATAACGCCACAGCTTATTCATAACCCCAGAGCTTACCAATATACCTATATAGCCTATTTTACTCCAAATAATGTAGCTTTCGATTAGTGAAAGAATTTTTAAATTCCATTCGATATTTATTGCGTGAAAGAGTAAGGACCATCCAACCAACCAACCATCCATACAAACTTTCGCATTTATAATATTAGTATATATAAACTAAAGATACAAATTATATATATATATATATATAATTTGTATCTTTAGTTTATCTCTTTTCTGAATTCTTCAAACAAACTGTTCCAATATAGAATATGACAATTAAATTAAAAGCAAATCGAATTTTCAAAGTAAATTATATCGGAGTTACGCCAGACAGACACACAACCAAAATTAGTATTTTTGATAATGTTTTTTTTTCTTAACAAACTGACTTTCGAAAGAAAAAAAAATATATTGGGCATTTTACACGATGCTTTTTTCGTCATCCGTCCACGAGGGTCGTCTTTTCAAATGGATTCTGGGTGAAAAAAATGGTTCCATACCAACTCAGAACCACCTCAGAAAGATCATTAAAAGCTATGAAAAAATAGTTTGAAAATAGCCGGTAACCCTAACCTAACTTAAGCTATTTAACCATTTTTTTTATCACCACTCTTAATGACCTTTCTGAGGTGGTTCTGAGTTGGTTTCATTCTAAGTTGGCCGGTCACCGAAAAAAATATGTGATCGGTTTTGGTACCGATTTTCAAACAGTTTAAGTTGACGTACCTATATTATTTGACATTTGTCGTTCGCTTCGATCAATGTCCGTCATAGTTTTACGTAATTATAGTAAGTGGAAATTATATAAAAAAATTAATAATATACTTAATTATTTATTTAATTATTAACGCCTTGATTGCTTTTATATGTAACTTTGGAAAATTGTGCACGAACATCATAACAAGTATATAGTACATAAATAATAAACTGAGCATAAAAGATATAAGGCACAACACAAGTAGGTATAAGTATTCAATGATCAAGTTGTATAGAGGAGTTCAACAAACAGATTCGTATTTGGGCTCAGGCTTACAGTATACGTTTCATCAATTATTGTCACAATACTACTCAAAACATGATTCTAGTGCAGCCCAAGTACTAGAAACATACCAAATTATAATATCTTATCTTTAATGATTGTATTAAAGATAATATATAATATTGGCGACCCTCAAACGACAAATTAAAACAGAAAAATCATAAAAAAGATACGGTCGCATCTAGAAACCCAGGGACTAAGAACTATCATTATTATTAACGCATATTTTTATTGGCTGCTATCTTTATGTTTGATTGCAAGATTCTTGCCCGAGGCCCAAGGGGCTAAGTAAAAAAGAAAAAGAAGCGAAAATTTTATCAAAGTTAAATATTTTTATAATTTGTAATAATTATTTATATTTAAATCGCTCTACGAAGGCTGTTGATTATCAGCAATGCCTAAAAAAAGACTTATAATGTTATTGGAATGAATTCTGTTATTCAAGTTCCGCTTTGCTACATTATGCGTAACGCCAAGTGATTGCGTGGTATGTACACAATGTCTTCGGAAGGAACTCAGGAAGTACTTATGTGTTTTCGTGAATTACTGATTCATCGAAATTAGCACTTATTATTTGCTCATTACATTAGCGTTTTAACTGGGATTTTCTTCCAGGTCAAGGACGTTCCGATATAATATTATGATGTTGATATTGTGTACTGTAACCATAAATAATGGCAATTAATGCCCGGTTCACACGAGACTAGTATTTTAAGCCATGGTAGCAAGACGTTGATAGTAACCTAGCGTCTCGGGTATCTTTAACCATTAGCATGGGTACCCGGATTCATGGAGTGAGGTATGTCTGGGTCTTGGGCTGGATTTACCGCTTTTACCGACGCTTTACCTACCTACTGCGTGGCACCTATTGCATGGCGGGCCGGATCGGGAGACACTGGTTGAGGGAGACCTTTTGACCTCTCCAGCCGGACCCATCTCTTTGAACCGCAGTGGGAAGGTTAGATTCATATGTTCGTCACTCAACACATCGACCCCCAGATTCTTACCAACCTTTTACCTTTTTCCTTCTCAGAAATCAATCTCCTTCATTTACTATATGAATATAATATATTCATATTATGTTAGGCACATCACGAAAATGCAGATTTACAACCAGGCGTACCGATCGAAGATGAACATCCGACATTCCGCCTTGCCATTCGCTTAGGCACATTCAAATAAGAGTTGTAAAATGCGGTGACCAGACAACTCAGAATGAAACCAACTCAGAAGCACCTCAGGAAGGTCATTAAGAATGATGATAAAAAAATATTTAAAAAATGGTTAAATAGGTTAAGTAAGGTTAGGGTTACCGGCTATTTTAAAATTATTTTTTCATAGCTTTTAATGACCTTTCTGAGGTGTTTCTGAGTTTGTTTCATTCGTAATTGGCATGGAACCGTAAAATGTATCAGTAGAGAGGCGCTGCCTGCGCTATATTTACGTTTGTGTGGCAATGTTGTGCGAGAATAATTTGATGTGGGTGCTCTGGTATATTTATGAATTTTATCATGGCGTCTAACAGTAATAGCGAGTTTGTTTTTAGATAAAATGGAGAACATGGAGCAATGTGATAACGATAACAAAAGTGCATTACAGAAGAATTTTGAGCGAAAAAAAAGTTACATTAAGGATATTAAATATTGGCTTAAGGAACTAAAGGAAAATGAACATACTAGTATACAAAACATAGTTTAAACGTTTATGGAAAACCTTTCCTAAACCATGAAGTAAAACCATAGAAGTCGCTGAAAAATTATCCAAAGCGTTGTCCCCCTAAGCACAAGAGCTCCTAGTGAGGAAGACTACGGGGCTGTGTTGCGGAGGCCGAAAGACATCACTGGGAATTCGAAGAGTCCGAATGGCGTAGTGATTGCTGTCTTCGGAATGTCCTCAGGAGCTTCAAGGATTTGATTATATGCCAGCACCAGATCAATCGTTGAGAAGATCTTGATGCCGCTTAGTGCTTATTCAAAATCATGGATGTGGCGTACGGGGTATCTGTCCGGAATAGTTCTGGCGTTCAATCTTCTATAATCGCCACATGGTCTCCACTGGTCGTCCTTCTTGGGTACCATGTGCAAGGGGGATGCCCAAGAGCTCTCGGAAGGTCGAGCGATTCCGAGACGGTCCATGGCCTCGAACTCCTTCTTAGCGCGTTTAATTTGTCAGGAGCAAGGCGTCGTGGGCGTTCGACTGTTGGAGGTCCTGGCGTAGTATTAATGTGATGCAGTGTTGCCTGACGAACTTCCTTCCTGGCGCCGTCAGGGCAAGTGACGACAGGGAACTGTTGAAGTAGCTTGTGATACGAGGACGTTCCTGTGACCGTCTTAATAGAAGCGATCTTGTTGTCGCTATGTTTTCTTGTGATGGTTAAATTCGTCACCTGGTCCAGCAGACGTTGATTTCAGACATCTACCAGTAGCTCGTATTTGGCAAAAAAAGTCAGCTCCGATGATGGGCTTGGAGACGTCTACAATGACGAAACTCCAAGTAAAGTCGCGTCGCAATCCTAAATCCAGGTTGAGCGTTATGTTGCCGTATGTAGCGATTGTGCTGCCATTTGCTGCCGCCTGTTCGTATGTGTGTTTAGTGGGACGTCCGTGGAAAAGGCGTCGTGGGAAAATGGAGTGTCCACAAGAAACTGGGTATGGGTTACCCTGTCGGTGACAAAAAGGAGACTGACTTGGTTGGGGCTGGCGCTGGTCGCCATCAGTTTTGAGCCCTGATCGTTTCCCTGTTGGAAGTTGCAGGGTTTGGTGCACGTGCGTGCATTCGTCCCATGCTTCCAGTGGTACCAGCATGTGCCTTCGGTCTGACGACCTCTGGATTGACTGCGGGAACGATTGCTCCAAAGATGCGGGGTGACGATTCTCCTATGCTGGCGAAAGCGTAGTGTTGAGATTTCGTGCCTCAAAGTAGTGAGCTCTTGTTAGAGAGGCTGCATCAACCGCTCCATTTGTGTTATTAATGAGTCTGCCACTCGGTTGACCTCAGGCGGTGAATTCCTGTTATTGGGTTGCTGGTTGCTGTGTATGTTTGCTTTTTGCTGAGGGTTGCATGGTGGGGGTGGTGGTGGATTGCATAGAGCTAGCTGAGGGTTGCATGGAGCTGTCTATTTACCCATGTCCTCGGGTGTACCGCTCGTGAGGGACATGATGATGATGATTGCCGTGCAATAATTTATCACCGAAGTATGTATCGAGGTAGTCGAATGTGCACGCGTCGTGCTCACTGTAGAATTGTCCGTGCACGTCGGGGTCACCAACGTAGGTAGGAGGTGATGAATATAAAAAATGAAACTGAAAGAGTTTTACATTTTTAATTATATTGTATAAACTGTCATCTGACCTACATTATTTTTCCTGACTACTAAAAACACTAGAGAAAAACAGAAGTAATATAATATTCTATTATTTGAATCTGGAGCAACAGCCGACCAGTAGGTATCTGAGTACCTAAATAATTCTAAGCCCACAAAGCGTATTTATTGATTTATTTCAAAAACATACGGCACAATATGTACCATTAACATAATTATATTTATAGATATATATATGTAATGGCAATATATTCCATTTAAATTTGAATCCTGTAGTGTCAGTTGGAATACTTGGAATGTAATTATCAATTGTCACTTGTTTTATTTTCTATTATTTTATTATAAATAAACATAAATGTCGTTTCTTTGTTAAACTTTGCAACACAAGTGTTTTATTTATAAATCAATAGAAAAGAATTAAATCATATTATAAAACGACATTTTTCGTAACCACAAATGGAGAAACTTCAATTTGAATTTACGCTACTACCTGGAGGCGATGGCAAGTCAAATATTATTAGCATTACAAAAATAGTCACAAGTGATGAAAAAGTGTTTACAATACCAGAAATGTTACAATCCGCCAGCCATCACAAGGAGATTATGAAAAGTGGTGCTTTTGGCAAAGTAAAAAATAGTTTAAAAAAAAGATACCAGGTTAGAAGAGTCTGGGTAACAATGACAGAAGAACTAAAAAAAACATATGTAGACGAAGATGGAAACCTACAGTTCGGAGACCAATACCTCGAAGAATTGGAAGAAGAAAGTTTACAAGTACATCAAAAAGAAGATACACTGGGAAGATTGATGGTAAAATTAATGGAAGATAAGCAACAGAGCCTCAAAAACATTGCTGAGAATTTTGTTATAGAAAAATTCTGTAGTAAAAATACAAATGCAAGCCAGTGGATAGAAGTGTTTGAAAAAGAATGTTTACGATTTGATGTGACCATGGATGAAAAAAAAATAGAAATACTAAGATTGTTCATGGATAAAAGTTGTGTAGATTGGTATAGTTCCATGATTATTAAACTAACAATGAACTCAGAGTGGTCAACATGGAAAAACAAATTCTGTGAATCATTCGCAAACAAAGGATGGAACCCTGTCACCTACGCACTATTATTTAGATACAAAGATGGTTCTATGTTGGATTATGCTATGAGAAAAGAAAAACTTCTATTGGATATGAGAAGATCAATCGACACCGGTACTTTGATAGATCTTGTTGCTTCCGGACTACCAGAATTCATACTTAACAAGATCGATAGAGAAGGATTACAAGATACTGTGGATTTATTTAATGAAATAAACAAGTATGAACATATGGTCAACAAAAAAAGATTCATGAATAGGAGAACATTTGGGAATGCAGAATATAATAAAAATGAGGATAAAAAGCCATGTAAAATTTGTGAAAAATTGAATAAGGGCACTTACCACCCTGAAGCCACATGCTGGTTCAAAACAAAAGAGGATGAAAAATTTAAGAGAAATGCCATTAAACATGTAAACAATTCAGTGATAGAGACTGAGATAAATGAAAATGATCAAAAAAACTAATAGTAACACCATTAATCAAAGTCAAACTATTACTAAATGATGAATTAAAAATATACGGAATTTATGATTCGGGTTCAAATGTTTCTCTAATTAATTCTAAGTTTTTGAAACTAAAAAGAAAAGGAAACAATTTGAATGAAGCAAATTTAGTAACGATTAATGGTGTTAAAAAAACGAGTGGTTTGACAACGTTGAAGATTAAAATTTTTGAATTGGAGAAAAATGTTGATGTATACATTATTGATGAACACAATTTTAAGTATGATTTTTTGATTGGATTAGACATGATAAAAGACTTCAAACTAATCCAAAGTGAAGACTTACAAATATCACAGAAAATCTGCCTGAATAATACAAATAAAAAAGAAGAAAATTCTACAAATATGAAAACAAATACTGAATTTAAACATTCTGAAAATAAGAACATTATAGAAAAACACCAAATTAATTTTAATGAACATGTTAAAGAAGAAGATTTTAAAATAACAATAAATCATTTAAATAATGATCAAAAAACAGAAATAAATGAACTAATAGGCAAATACACATCAGTGTTTGCGAAAAGTAAATACGATGTTGGTACTGTTAATGGATATGAAGCGAAGATAGACTTATTGGTGGATAAATATTGTAGTAAGAGGCCTTACAGATGCAGCGTAGAAGATAAAAAGGAAATAGAAGAGCAAATAGCAAAATTAATAGACAATAAACTGATAGAAGAGTCGTACAGCCCATTTGCTGCACCTGTCACTCTAGCATTTAAAAAAGAAGAAAACAAAAGATCCAGATTATGCATAGACTTCAGAGACTTAAATAAAATAGTAATACCTCAAGCTCAACCATTTCCATTGATTGAAGACCTAATGACAAAGACCAGAAATTGCAAATTTTTTTCAACGCTGGATATAAACTCAGCTTTTTGGTCTATTCCGTTGCGGATTGAAGACAAAAAAAAACAGGATTTGTAACACAGGAGGGGCATTATCAGTGGACCTGCCTACCTTTTGGATTAAAGACCTCTCCGGCAATTTTTCAGAGGATATTAAGCAATATATTGAGAAAATATAAACTAACCGATTTTGCTGTCAATTACATAGATGACATACTTATATTTTCAAAAACTTTTGCTGAACACATCGATCATTTAACAAAGTTGCTGAATGCAATCAAAACTGAAGGTTTTAGATTAAAATTTACAAAATGCACATTTGCATCAGACATGGTAAAATATCTGGGTCATATAATTCAGAATAATTCAGTCAAGCCAGTAAAGGATAATTTGATTTCAATAAAGAATTTTCCTATTCCAAAAACACAAAAGAATGTGAGACAATTTCTAGGAAAAATCAACTTTTATCATGAGTACATTCCGAAGAGTGCAATAATACTAGATCCTTTGCATAACTTACTAAGGAAAAACCAAAAGTTTATTTGGACTGATAAATGCCAAAATGCTTTTGAAACGATGAAAAACCTACTATGCTCACAACCAATCCTGGAAATTTATGATCAAGATTTACCAATTAATATATATACAGATGCTTCTCTAGAAGGCCTTGGAGCTATTTTAAAACAAACACAGTCTGATGGAAAAGAAAAACCTGTAGCTTACTTTTCGAAAAAACTAAATGGAGCCCAGAAAAAGAAAAAAGCAATTTACTTAGAATGCTTAGCTATAAAAGAAGCAGTGAGATACTGGCAATACTGGTTGATAGGTAAACCATTTACAGTTTATTCAGATCACAAACCACTGGAAAACATGAATCTCAAATCTAGAACCGATGAAGAGCTAGGTGATTTAACATATTATCTTTCTCAATATGACTTTAACATAAAATATGCTCCAGGAAAACAAAATTTGGAAGCTGACTGTCTAAGCAGAAACCCAGTGCTGGAATCAAATGAAAATACAGATGAGCAATTAAAAATTGTCAACTTAATAAAATTAGAAGATATCTTAAAAGATCAGGTAAAAAATGAGAAGATACAGTGCAGAAGAGATAAATTGATATCGAAAAATAATGTTTATTACAAGAAAGTAAAAAAAAGAGAAAAAATAATTCTATCAGAAAAATTCAGCATAGACTTTATCAGAAATGTTCATACAGAACTAGGTCACATAGGAATTACACAAATGCAAAAAATGATAAGCTCATGGTACACAGCAGAAAACATGACAAATAATATAAAGAGAACCTGCGAAAGTTGTGCAGTATGTTTAAAGAACAAATCAAGAGGTGAAAATAAATATGGATTGATGTCCCACTTGGGTCCCGCAACAAAACCTTTTGAAATATGTTCCATTGATACAATAGGCGGTTTTGGGGGTTCACGATCAACAAAGAGATACTTGCACCTGTTATCAGATCATTTCACGAGGTTTGCATATATTTTGACGTCAAGAACTCAAAATACCAATGATTTCATCAAACTCTTAAACTCCACAGAAACTAATGACATTGGCATGATACTCTCAGACCAATACCCGGGTATCAATTCTAGAGAATTCAAAAAATTTTTGGATGAAAAAAATATTCCAATAATTTTTACTGCAGTGAACTCACCTTTCTCAAATGGATTAAATGAAAGATTGAACCAAACGCTGGTCAATAAAATTAGATGCAAAATCAACGAAAATGACTCAAAAGTAGCTTGGACAACTATAGCGCATAATTGTGTAAAAAACTATAATGAAACGGAGCACACTGTTACTGGATATGCGCCACAGTACCTACTTGACGGCACAGATGTTACGATTTTGCCAAATGAGTTAAAACTTAAGAAGACCGGCATCGATTTGATTCAAGAGAGAAAAAAAGCTCTAGAAAATACTATGAAGTCACATAATTACAACAAGATAATTTACGATAAAACCAGGAGACACTTTGACTTCAAAGTTGGTGATACTGTTTTTGTGGAGAATGGAAACAAACTTAACAGGAAGAAGCTCGACGAATTGAGAATCGGACCATACAAAATCATAGAAAAATTATCAAACTCAATTTACAAGATAAACACTGGTCGAAAAAAATTTGAATCAAATTTTTTCCACATCTCGAAGTTAACTCCAGCACCTTTATTTATGAACCATGAAGAGGACATCGAAGATGAGTGAAAATTTTGCAGTAATTTTCTTTCCAGGGGGAGGGGAGATGTAATGGCAATATATTCCATTTAAATTTGAATCCTGTAGTGTCAGTTGGAATACTTGGAATGTAATTATCAATTGTCACTTGTTTTATTTTCTATTATTTTATTATAAATAAACATAAATGTCGTTTCTTTGTTAAACTTTGCAACACAAGTGTTTTATTTATTAATCAATAGAAAAGAATTAAATCATATTATATATATTATAATACAATAACATAGAGAAAGTAACACATAAATGTAAAGTTAAATCTAAAAACAAAAGGTAAAAAAAGGAGTTAAGGTAATAAATAGTAAAAAAGTAAGATGTAAAAAAAGAAAGTATAACGTAAAGCATAAAATATGAAGTATAATGTAAAAGTAAAAAGTTAAATAAAAAGTTTAAATGCAGGAAATAATACAGTAAAAAGTAAAATGTATAGACTACAAGATATCTTTGAAAATAATAGAAAGCTCAAAAGTTATAAATATAAAAAAGTAATGAGTAAGAAATGCTCTTAGGAGCAAAAAAATTATGAAAATTAATATGAAAATTATATATTGGGATATTATTAAAAGATTATAAATATGTGTGTATATTGATGTAAGATATTATATTGAAATAAGATTATTATATATACTACATAATATATATAAGATTATCTATTTTTTTGTTACTTCTTTATGTTTTTTGTAACCTACATTTTGTTGCTCCTATATTTTATGCTACCTTTGTTTTGTTAACTAATTATTTTAATTCTATTTAAAAAAATATACATGTATTGCATTTTATATAAAAACCCGGGTGGTCAATGGTCATAAAAATAAAATTAAAAAATGTTTATCGAATGCTTATGACTCATCAAGAAAAATGCAAGCAGCTCACTTATCAAAAATTTTATCAACAAAGTAAATATCGCCTTTGTTATGAAACGGCTTTTACGAATAATCCAATATGTTTTGGATGTATCGTCTAAAGGTTGATTAATTAGTGTTATTTCACAATCAATTAATTAAAAATAAAACGTAGTATATTTGCTGCACGTTCGAAAGTGGAAGATATTTTTAGTATCGCCCTGGTGTAAAACAACCATTCCGAATAGAAACATTGCATTAAATCGCTTTAGCCGTATTTTGTGACCAGGTGTATCTATTATTACCAGGTTTACTTCCCCACCTACCTCCACACAGACGATATCAGTTGGACCTCTTGTGCGGTTTACACATAAAATATGGTTATTGGTCTACACCACCTATTTCTCGACTTCACACACTACGAAACAAATTCACCTCTCCATCGATGTATTTAACACAAGTTTACAATTATTTAAGAAATACCTGAACGATATTTTTATGTCTTTGATTATATAATGTCTTTTATGTAGAATATTTTGACATTTAAGGAGCATCACATAGGGGCTAATGCATATATTTGTATATTTCTATATTAATCCACAATGTAAAAACTTATTTTATTTTTATGTATCATGCATTTCGTCATGTATTTACACATCACAATTAATCAGTCACCTGTAATTTTGTAATTACTAACGTACGAGTACCTACGCTAGTTTATTTTCTCTGCTATTTACAACTTAGAAACTTTCTCTTTTATTGTAATGTATTATCTTTCCTTAATTTATCTGTATGATATGATATGATATGATATGATATGATATGATATGATATGATATGATATGATATGATATGATATGATATGATATGATATGATATGATATGATATGATATGATATGATATGATATGATATGATATGATATGATATGATATGATATGATATGATATGATATGATATGATATGATATGATATGATATGATATGATATGATATGATATGATATGATATGATATGATATGATATGAAATGATATGATATGATATGATATGATATGATATGATATGATATGATATGATATGATATGATATGATATGATATGATATGATATGATATGATATGATATGATATGATATGATATGATCTTAATTTATATGACGTGTACTAGTTATTTTTTTATAGTTTATTTTTTGTTTTAAAAAAAACTGTCTCTGTATTATAAACTTGTAATGTAAAAGCCCACCAGGGCGTCGAAAATTAATAATTTTTTTTTTTTTAAATTGTGATGTCCAGTTCACGATTTTTTAGATACTGCGTCACTTGTTTTAAACGTTCTGGGAAAATGCCAGATTCAAAATTTTTGTTAATTAACATTTCAAATGGGTCACTAAGGTCTGCATATTATTTTTTTTACAACAGGGACTTTATCAGAATCAATAGTGCTTTTATTTACCAGTTTAATATGCGTAATTTTGACAATTTCCTCTTTCATCTTGATTTATTTTTGGGTTGGTTGATGCATTAATGTCTGCCCTTATTAGTGTTTCTTTAATAACAAACATGAGATTTTTTTACGGTGTTTTTTTTAAATGACCAAAATAGTTTACGTAGGTATTATTCGTTTATTTTTTTAATGTCAATTATTCGTGAAAATAAACAAAAAAGCTAATTTAGTACAAAATATATACATATATACACCTTTTTAATCCAGAGCGGTTTTAATAACAATATTATTATAAGATACAATTATAAGTTATTAGATTTTAGGGCGACATCTCAAAATGTTTGTCTTAATTTCCGCTTGTAAGAAAAGCAAATAATTACAGTTTTTATGGTGACATGAAATTGGGATAGTTAATGATCATTATCTTTAAAAAACGAGTATGCTTTAGACCACACGGATGAAGTAAAACTTCACTAACTTATATCTCCCTCTCAACTTCCGTTCTCCTCGCCCGATCACATTTTTCATAACGCTCTCGTCACGCATTCACCAGCTTACTCCCCAAGTCAAGGGTGCGTAAAGGCCTGACCGTTCGCCGCGCCTGATCGCCGTTCGCATCACACTTTTCGTAACGCATTCACCAGCTTACTCCCTAAGTCAAGCGTGCGTAAAGAAGTTTTACCTCAAAAATGCTTATTTGGCTTGTGTTCTTCCACTAAAAATAAATGTTTTTTCTTCATTATACTAAAATATTTTGTTAAAAAACGGAAAGTATTTAAAATGTGGTGAACCAGGGAAGTTCAACGGAATGTTTACTGCTTAAGTAACTATGGAAAGTGTTAACAAATTTTAAAAATACTTAATGTTTTTAGTAATACACGCATTGGGAAAGATATTTCAATTCGATCTTTTTTTAAATAATTCTAATACCTTGGTCACATCACTAGGAGCAACAAATACAATATCTACAGACTGATGGTCCAGGAATTGATAAACGTCGTGGTTAAAGAAACGCCGTATCTCGTAGCTTCTACGACAAAGAAGAGCACATTTGTTCGGCTGAGTTCTCAACGTGAGAGGACCAAGTAGAAGAAAAATAAAAAAAAACGAGTGTGCTTTAGACCACACGACTGAAGTAAAACTTCACTATCTTATAAAAGATGAGAGAAATAAAATGTGCTCTCTTGCTCCTACAGTGTGATACAGACAATAGGCCTGCACTGTGTCTTAGATATACGAAACGTAACTGGCTATGAGAGAAAGAGAGAAAGAAAATATGTACTCGCTCCTCTCTCTTTTGCCCTTACAGTAATATAAAAAACGTCACTCTCTCTCTCTCTTTCCATCTTCACTAACTTATCAACTCTCAACTTCCATTCGCCTCGCCCGATCACACTTTCGTCACTCATTCATCAGCTTACTCCCCAAGTCAAGTGTGCGTAAAGAAGTTTTACTTCAAAAACGTCACCGCGTCTCATGGAGATGCTTTTTTTACCCAGGGTGAATGAATGAGATAACATAAGTTGGTGTAGAAAGACTTAATACATAACAGCGGGTTTCGTATTATGCATGGCCTACCCAAGTATTGCAGAGCTTCCATTGCGTTCGAGGTGGAGCGAGTTCCTGTCTTTCCAGCCCTGGTAAGATCCATGGTTGCATAAATGAGGGAAATAATAAACAGCTCTGGTAATGTGAACATAGTGGAAGTCCGCCGCGGTCCAGCCTCAAGCATCGACGCTAACTGTTGATACTGCACCTTCAGATACAAGCTGCTCCATAATGCTATATTTTTTTTTATATATTGAGCAGTACTTATTTTTATTTAATTAAATGGAGACAATATTAGCGAAACTCAATCAAAAATATGGAGACATAAAATCATAAAAAAAAATATTGGCACCTCTGGTATGATACAGTTAAAAGTGACCGAATTGAATATAGACACCTTAGCTCAATTGGTAGAGCACTTGCCATGTAAGCAAAGGGTCCTGGGTTCGTTTCCCAGAGGAGCCAATATCCTTTTCTGATTTTTCTGTCTCCAGATTTTCGATTGAGTTTCGCTAATATTGTCTTCAGCTAATTAAATATTATAATTTTAAATTTTTCTCACAAAGTTAAAAATAAAAATAAATACTTATTTTTACGCTATCTTTACTTAATATTGTTATTGTTGTTAAGTTAGTCTTCTTCTTTGCCATTAACGTAAGTGTTAATTTGAAAAGTGAAAGTTCAACAACATGAAGAACATATAAATAGTTAAGAGTAAAAAGCTTGAAAAACGGAGTGTGCAGTTCGTACACGGTAGAAGTAAAACTTTCAGAAAACGAAAATAGACAAGAGTGGGGAGACTACGAATCACCACACAGAGAGGAGATTATACTATCGCATTCTCTCGCAGGCCAAATCCTATAGATGTATTATGTATGTGTTTGTCTCTTTTTAGTGTCGCTTATTAGTTTTATCGAGTTTCAAATCACAACGGTACAACTCAAAAATTATACTTTCTCAAAGTAAATGTAATGCCACCACTTTGGAAAATTTTTGATTCTCAGCTGCGTTAAAATCCAATGCGGAGTGCTCGGACGATATACGCGGGGATTTCCCTAAGTTTTTCCGGCGCACCGCGGCGCTCTCGGCGCTTAATAGGCCGCCTTCTCAACATCACAACAGCGCCCTCCCCTCCGACGTCAGTCAGTCGTCAGTAGTCAGTCGTTGCGTTCGCTCCGGACAGAGGTGTTGTGCGACCCGCGGACCCACCGACCCCACACACCGACTCACCTGCAAGTCGCGAAAACTTTTCTTTTACTTGAACAATAAGTTTGCACTTTATTCAGTGTTTGTTTGTGCTTTTGTGATTCTTGAGAAACTATAAGTGGTCAAGATGGACAAAACGGAGCTGACCCAAACAAGTGGAAATGGAGTGGGAGGGGTAAGTTTATTTATTTTAATTGATTTAAACCTTTTTATTTTTACATGTTTATAAAAATAAAAAGGTTTAAATTTTTATATGTTTATATATGTTCTATTTATATTTCATTTTGCCCTTAACAGCGACTTTTATATATTTTTTATTTACATCCAGCGGAAACCTATAATTTTTTTGATTGTTAATGAGGAAAATATTGTGTTGTTTTTCACGGAATTTTTTAATATTATTTATTAGTGACCTCACTCATAAACGTGATTTAAAATTTATACAACTTATAAGTAACCATTAAAATAGGGTAAATGGTAGTTTTTTACCAGTTATACAATTTGATACGCGTCTATTGGTAAGGGGGTATTTGTTTAATTTTTAATTTTTAATTTTTAATTTTTAATTTTTAATTTTAATTTTTAATTTTTTGAATAATAATTTTAAACAAATCATTTTTTTAAACTACGTACCCAATTGCATTATATGATATTCATAATTGTTTGATTTATTTAAATGTAAAGTTATTGATTTGTTTCTAAAACGCGCATTTATATTTGAAACTAATAATTTTACACAGGTTTTATGTAAAACTTAATTAAAATTAAACTAACTTATAACTCACTCATATATTTTTATAATTTAATCAACAATTTTCTCATTTATATAATTTTTCCGGTTAACTGCATATAGTAATTTAGAGTGCGCTAAAATAATGTATCTCCGACGTCGTCTTTAATTTGGTTGCATAAAATGTGGGGTTCTTATATACTCATACAATTAATTTATTAAAGTTTTAATTAAGTTGATC
The DNA here is from genome assembly GCA_917563855.2 of Limnephilus lunatus. Taxonomy (NCBI): domain Eukaryota; kingdom Metazoa; phylum Arthropoda; class Insecta; order Trichoptera; family Limnephilidae; genus Limnephilus; species Limnephilus lunatus. Next base: position 40,020,959 of record OU830604.1, read on the forward strand.
TTTTAAGAAAATTAGTAATCATGATTAAAGTAGAAATTAGAACGATGTACATAACAAAGAAGAAGTTGGTATAAATTAGCAAAAACTGTAGCTAGACAATAATCTGCCGAATCTTGATTCGGATAAAATAAAAGTACGATTTAGTGCAACGGAAGCACGACAAATTGAAAGAATTACACAACATACTCGTAGCTATAAATCAATGCATTGTCCATATTACCTCTACCTACCATAGCTTAAAATGCTTGGATAATACAAAATATCTAGATATCATAATTGACAAATTTCTGAGAAGGGACGTACACGTAGATTTCGAAGTCACCACAAAGAAAGCTTGTGTTTATGTCAATTAGAAATATTTTAGCCCCCTTGCTAATAAACGTGTTTTAATTTTAAATTTACACAACTAATGAACAACCATTTAACCTACAATAATGATTGTTTATCGGTTGTTAAAATTTTTAAACATAAGTCATTCTGAACAAACCGCTTAGGAAACCATGTTATTTGAAGGATTACACTAGTTCTGGACAATAATTATGTACGAGAAAAAAATAATATTTGCACATAAAGCCAACCTATCGAACACTCTCATGACATAAGGCTTTCACGGATTAACCCAATTGTAACAATAATCAACAAAATATCTTTCGGGCAAAGACAGTTTTCATTTTATAAATATCAAAATTTTCACCAAGCAACTTCTGTACACTGTAATCAAAATTTCTAAAAATTGTCAAATACACATCACGAACAATTTGATTGATCTAAATATTAATAATAACTTGATTGAAGTGTACATATTGTTCTAAAAGAAAATATCTTACACTTTATTTTACCTTTCAAATCATATTGATTAATAGAATTTGAAAATAAAGTAAATGAGTATACTCTAAAACATATATTATATAATTTTTTGAACAACCTTTGAAACATTGATATAAATATATTGAGCTATTGTTTTTGCGATTTTTGTTGCGTTATATTGTGTTTGTGTGTATCTCTAAAATTTTGCGAAAATTGCCAGCTATGTACTATGATGAAATATTTTGAACTGATATTGTCAATTAAATTAAAAACAAATAACTTTATAAAATACCAATATTTAATCGAAATTATCAACTTGTTTCGAAACCAAGGGTTTCTTCGTCAGAATAAGATTATCTTAACTTATTGTCTTATCCTGGCGAAAAAATCTTAGGTTTCGAAATATGGTGATAATTTTGATTAAATAGTGGTATTTTACAAAGTTATTTGTTTTCATTTAAATAAAAATGGCGCAACCAAGTCCATTGGCAAAGATTTATTGTCAAATTAAATGGTTGGACGTACAAAGTTTATATAATTTTCTTACCTATTAAAATAAATAAATGAATAATTAATATCCATTATCAATTTCAGAGTCACTAAAATCTCAATCATTTTTTTAAAGTATATTATATTATCTGATTAAAATATAATTATTTTATTTAAATGCATGCTTTATTTGATCACATGTTCACTTTCAGGTAGCTGAATTTCATTCAACAAATATGACGAAGAAATTCAATTTTATATTGCTATCTTTACATCAAAATAAAATCATCTAGCGGTTAGAATCAGACAAGGTTAATTGAATTTTTCCTTGCCATGCAAAAAAACACGGAAACCATTCAAGGAAAAAACAAGTTATTTGAAATGAATGCGGTTATGGGACGGTTGTGAAACCAAATGCAAGTGCAAGCTATAAATTAATTTTGCTTTGACATACTTATAGGCACATAATCTTGTGTTTCAGAATAGTTTATAAAACTCAAGTAAGATGCCATTTATAGATTTATATATATTCATTTCGCTACTCTCTATTATCCTACCTAACCATCACGCCTTTTCCCGCCAGGGTAGGCAGAGAAGATGAACCGCCAAACAACTCAGTCTTGGCACACACTCTTTGCCTCACTCACATTCATACATCGTTTCATACATACTCTTCTATTATTCCAACTTTGGACATGGCCAGACTCAAGCATCAGAATCACTTGATCTTGCCATGTCTTCCTCGAGCTTCCCCGACTTCTTTTACCATTCACATTTGCGTCATATGTTTTCCTTATACTACTTTCTTCGTTCATTCGCTCTACATGCCCAAACAATCTGAGAGTACCTTTCCTAATCTTACTCATTACGCCTACATCAGCCTTGCATTCTTTGCTGATATCCATATTTATCACATGATCATACATTGTTTTACTACACATACGCCTAAGGGATCTCATTTCAACAGCATTCAGTTTACTTTCATCTTTCCTCTGCCAGTTCCATGCCTCACTGGGTACTCCATGCCTCACTCCATCAGGGTAGGTACCAGGACTCCATTGTGGACTGCTAGCTTCGCTTCTTTTGATTTGCATCGTATATTATTCTTACACTACTTTCTTAGTTCATTCGCTCTACATGCCCAAACGATCTGAGTGTACCTTTCTTAATCTTACTCATTACGCTTACATCAGCCTTGCATTATCTCACACGATTATACAAGTTTTTACCACACACGCCTTAGGAACCTCATTTATACAGCATTCGGTCTACTTTCGTCCTTCCTGTATACATTTATGTATTTATTATATTATATACTATTATAGTTATTGTACCGTGTAAAACATGCTCCTTAGGCATTAACAAGCTATTTTTAAAGCGAAAAAACTGTCACGCAAAATAAAAACTCCACCTAGCAAGATTTTTAATACAGTATTTTTTTATAAACAAGATTTTCTGAATAAGTTTTGCAATGTAAAATGCGTTTAATGGAGTTTTAAGGACAGTTATACAGAATTTGAACAAATCGTCAAATTTATGGTTAATTTTCAAAATCAAATTTCCATTCAAGGTCTTTTATTATTTCACTTACTTGAAATAAATATTTAATAACGATATAATAACAGAATTTGAATTGAAACTTTATGAAATTCAATGACTTGTTCAAATTCTGTGAAAGTGTTGCGATGTCTGAAAACCTAAACGGCAACAACATAAAACTAATTTGTTAATTTCAGTAAGTTTTACTTCAGAAAGGAAAAAAACATCACACGCGCACACATTATCTAAGCGTCATCGAAGTGTTTTTCCATCACAATTCTTAATAGCTGGTATTTGAGTAACAAATGTGCGATTTTCCATCAATCATCAAGTCTCAATTTGAAAATGACTTGGCACACCCCTTTTCCTAAAAATACTTTGACATAACTTAGAATTCTGAACTTTTTCGGCTATCATGAAAAATATTTACATTTTCGTTTATTATAATGTTAGCACAGCACACTTACCTTTTCTTAGGAATCTTTTCAGAATTTCCTTAACGTAACAATTTGTCCTGTATGACACATACTAAGAATTATTGTCTCAATATTCTATAGTCGTTTTTTTGACGTTATCATAGCCGTGAAAAAAAAACTCTTCGGGGATTCATTGTTATTTCGGAGGTTATTGTTAGGCAAAGGAAGGAGAGAAAGTTCTAAAAAGGAAAAAGGTATAAGGGGTGGGTAGGAATCTGTGGGTATTCAGGGGTTATTAAAGCAAGAATCCATCCCTCCCACTGTGGTGCAAGGCGATGGACTGAAAGGTTAAAAGATCTACATCTACCAGGCTCTCACCATCCGGCCCACCATGCAATATGTGGGCAAAAGCATTCGCCGCCAAGACCTAGACATACCTCACCCTATGAACCCGGATACCTCGGCTAGGTCACCTAGCGTACATGTGGTGACTGTGGCAGGGGTGTTGGTTATCCAATAAATAGTTCCCGGGGCGGCGGTACCCGTACCCGCTACCCAAATTGTATTTAATTACAAAAATAGGTACAAAATTATTCTTCCTTCTTTAAAAAAAACCACCGTCTTTAACTTCCTTAAATAAAATAAAAAAGTAATTTTATTATAGCCAATACGATTGTTATCATTACACATTGTAATACTTCGTATTTCGGTTGTCTGGTTTTCTTAAATTTGGTTGAAACTAAATTTTGATTTAATTTTAACTGTCATTCAGACAAGCATCCTTAATATATGTTTCTTCCTTGGTACAGTATTTTGACAGGAAATTATTTATTATTGTGTTTTAAAAAATTGGATATCATAATATCATGTGATTTTTCAAGGTTATGTATTTATTGTATTAAAACTTATATGTATTAAATACTACAAAATGTATTAAATACTTGTATTAATATAAAGTAGGTTTACTATTATGTTATAGGCATACCTACTTTGGACAAATTCTAAAAGTATCAAAGTCAGAAATAAAAATGATCAACTTATGTCAAAATCGATTACTTAAACATAATTTATTAACTTTGTACAGACAGTTGGTAGCGGTTCACATGCGTTGTGCGGCCCGTCTGTGCAAAGCCAAAAATTATGAGGTTTTCTTATTTCGATTAAGTATAAGAAGTTTTAGAGTTTATACTCATCAATGTAAAAAAAGATTAATTTGATACTTTTAGTACTAGGCTATAATATTCTGTACTTCGAGCGAAATAATACTTTCAACTTGCTAAGGTGTGCGATTTTTTATTAAACTAAAGCGATTTTGATTTGAATTGAAACCCATGGCGCTTATGATCTCATTTTACACATTTCTTTAGCAATGTAGGTACATCCCCATTATCTCCCTGCGACTGCGAGGTTAACAGAAATTGTTGCTTTCCCCCGAGACGTAAAGATTTATAGATACCTACAACGGTTCAGAACAATACTTTTAAAATTTGATTGATTCTCATCCTTTTTTGCCCACCGCCCACTTTGAGAATATTTTTTTTTTTGCGCCTCCCAATTGCTGTCACTTACCATCTGTCGTCACGATTCTATGTACCAGAACCGGGGGGGGGGGGGGGGGGGTGCGTAATGGGATGGGATGGGCTGGGATAGGTTTCGTTGGGTCTTTTACCGCTCCCCGGAAAGTCTAAAACGCCCCCTACTTTTCTCTTGGTCTTCTACGGCCCCCCTGAAAGTCGGAAACACCCACAAGGGGCGTTATCGCCCATGTCGAGAACCTATGGGTTAAAGGTTAAACGATAACATTAAATTTCATGAATAACCACATCAGTGTCTACATAACGTTTTTAGGTTAGTTTTTGTTATCCCCCAACACTTTTAACAAATGATTTCAGAAGTCAATTATATTTAATTAATTGGTTTGTTACAATTAATTCATGTATATAATATACTTAATAATATGCAATAATTGCAGTGTATATTTGTGCTACACATTCCAGAGGGTAATTTACTCTCAGTATCGCCCTGGTGAACGATCACCTTCAGCTTAACATCATGCCCTAAATTGGAGGTGCCATAGTCTGTTTTCTGACTGTCGGTAGCAATCGGGATTCACATTACTCCGTCGATAGTAGTTAAAGTGGAAAATATAGGTCGGTTTCCCACCTAGGTTGTGGGTTCAATTCCTCCACTAGCTAAATCCTCCATCATTAAGCTCTCTAGTTGTTGTGCAGGGATTATTATCGTCTGCTAGCCAGTCGTCATGCAGGAATTGTGTCATCCGCTCTCCAGTTACAGACAGCAGATCAAATTGTCCATTTGTGCAAGAATATATTATCTTCTGCTAAGTCACTGTGTCCTAACGCGAGAGTGAGCAATTTTTCCAAGGAATGGCAGTCCATAATATAAGCAAGGGTCCAAGACGAAAAATGATAAACAGGAGTTGATATTCCCCTGAAGATTTTCTCGCGAGTTTTTCTTCATGAGAGTGCTATTATTACAACTCCGCTGCTGCTGATGAGAAGCAGTAAATCGGTATGTTGCATCCTTGGAAGGTTGCTTGATCGCTTTAGTTTTCTTCAAGATCACGTCGGTTTATTTTAGGCGGTTTTTTAAAGCAAATCAATGTCTTTTGTTGATCTGGAAACTTTCGACTTTGGAAATACGCTTTATTTAGATCGTCACGCAGTGAGTCTATTTGGTAATGGTATTTGGCTTCTTGAATTTGATGAATTCGATACAAACGTAGCATTAGTGCATGTTTACTGCGTACTGACACTCGTTTTATGACCTCCTCAAGGCAGTGGCGTGCACAGGGTTTTTGATCAGGGTATGCAGTAGGAAAACCGCCGAATTGATTGAAATAAATAAAAAATAAAATTACCACAGATAACCTTCGTACAAGTTTTCGCTAAGTGTGCTTGCTGCTAGCTGCAGATGATGTATAGGTTTAGATTATATAAGATCTAAGCCACATCAAATTTCCAAATAATAAATAATCGCATCATTTACGCATATTATCACAAGCCAATTGGACATCCGAGGTGGCCTTGATAAAGGCCGTTGGCGTTGTCTCATACTTCATACTTCAGATGTCACTGTCGTCACTGATTGCCATTTGCTAATTTTGTTCCAGAAAGCACTGCCTAATACTAACAAAAAAACCTCATAGAAGTAAATTCAAAGCGACAGTTCTACTCTATGCTACGTGCATTTCGTAAACATTGATTATATCCTGTATTAAGTTAGCTCTAAGCAGAAATAATTCCTTCTTAAGCCTCATTTTAGTGAGGAAGTCGGAGGGAGCGTGTAGTTTCCGCGTTTGTAGTATGCCGTTTGATGTGTCACACTTATTTTTGAAAGTGTCTATTTATTTTTAGCAATAATTTAATAAATTATAATATTATTTACATGCTTATGTTTTACAAATACGGTAGGGTAGGCAGTGCTTATGTGCCTATATGGAGTGCACGCCCCTGCCTCAAGGCATTAGAGACAGAAAATCACATAGTCGCAGATAATACCTACGGTAATTAATTTGATAAGTCGTGAGAAAAAAAAAAGTGTTTAATTCAATTGAACCAATGTGTCTTGATTACGTTTAGTGATAAATTTAATCATTCCTATGTCAATCAAAGATTATTATATTATCAGTCATTAATTTATTCGTCTATTAATAAATATGTATACATTCAGGGAGTTATGTAGGAGACGTGTCTGATTTATATATAAATGGTATTTTGGACATCTGTGATTTAAAACTCCAAATTATCAAAAAACATATACATTCAGTAGGTCTATTGAACAGATGAAGAATCGGGTTGGGCAGATGAGTGACCAGTTACGGCATACATGGTTTTGTTTAAAACAAATATTGGTTTTATTTATAACAACTTTATGTAAGTACATCAACGACACAGAGGCAGAACTGATGTTTTTTCAGGATCCTCAAATCTTTGAGGTAAGTGTAACCGGAAAGGAAATTGAAAACCCTGGGTCTTGAATGAATCCATACTGTAAGATTGAGTAAACTTTAAGAATGGCGAAGTTATTGAATTTAAGAAAGAATCTAAGAAAAAAAAACCGTTCTCGAACGAAAATTTTGTGTGTCTTCTGTCTGGACAGCGTTGTTCAATGTTTCCCGTCCACGTGATGTGTGCCCAACGTGTTGAGCCACTCCTAACTAGCAGTAAGTTAATAAATACTATGGGAGGGCCCATGCCCTCTTTTTCGCCCTTTTGTAAGTTCCATGTGAACAGGACCAAAGAAATATCAATTTCGCGCGTTCGGAGCAGTCTAGATACTGGTAGAATGATCTGTATACATGTAAAAGCCATACATAATCCAGCTTTATGTGTAAATGCGATGAAATCATTAATGAGAGCATTAAATTTGTATATTACACTAAAATTACCTGGGGAGATTCGATGAATCGGCTGGATAGTGAAATACTCTGAATACGCTTACTTAACATGATTGCATTTATGAAGTTAGGTTATTTAGGTTATCCAGACTAGTTTTGTTTTCCGGAATACCCTCCAGGTTACCAATGGTACTCCCCTCACTATGGATGCTTTCCCGGATCGTGGGCTATCCAGTCAGCTGACATTTTATATAGTTTTTTCATCTATAGGTACTTCTTTTTATCTATTCTTTTATTTGTTAATTTTCATTATACTTGTAACCATTGGTGGAAGAAACCATGAAAACATGTCGATTATTTTGATTAAATAGTGGTGTACACAAATTTGTTTATTTTCATTTAAATAAAATGACACCACAAAATGAATTTTCTTTAATTTTTTTAATTGATTAGTAAAGTTTCACTAAAACCATAGCTTCTTCAGGGCAGTATAATACTCTACTAACAGTTTTTATCAAATTTATGGTTTGTGATCGAAACAGACTATAAATTTGACAAAAACTCAGACATCACCCTAATTCATAAAAACACTAAAGGTATCAGGTTAAATGCCTTAGAGGTACTTGAACTAAGGAAAGCCATAAACACTAATAATAGGTAATTAATAACCAAAAAAATTTAATAAAATCCTTTACTAAGATTGTTCCTTATTGACAGAGAACACTCCCGTTCCCTTCCCAATTCTCCGTCTACACTTATGCTTTCTTCCTCCTTCACTTGAGGAGTCCAGCCCATTTTTTTTAAATCATATATTATTTATCTACAACACACATGTAATGTTATTAGAGTATTATACTGCCCTGAAGAAGCTGCAGCTGTAGCGAAACCCGGTCGTCATAAAGTATATAAAAAACTGGTGTTTACAAAGTTGTTGTTTTATTTTAAATTAATATATACATTCCAATTCCTAAAAATGATTTGATCTTTATGTCGCGGTCGCGTCGATGGTGATCCATCTAACCGAGATCTTGATAAAACAATTCATTGAAAAATCTTGAGTTATCGATGTGAAATAATAAAAAAGTAGTTTTATTTCTTTCTTAATTGGTTTCACAAATATTGATGGGAGCTAGAGGAAATATAGTACCTTCGTTTGGGGGATGTACCGAGAAGAGGTGATAGCTGATAGAGGGAAATAGCTGCTCGTTCAGGTCTAGCCAATAAACAAAGTTAAAGGCATTTAGGATAACTTATGTTATATATATATGTGAAGTACGATTTCTGCCGAGTTAACCGAGTTCTCTGGGAAAAGTCGATTTGAAAAAGGAGTAGGAGCAGGATCCGCTTCCTGCGAAGAACCCGAGTTCAAGAGCCCACTTCAACTGAACCCACACATTGCTAGTACGAGTACTGGACCGGGTTCTCTGAGAGTAATCGATTTGAAAAATGAGTAGGAGTAGGTTCGGCTTCCCGCGAAGAACACGAATTCAAGTGTCCCTTGCTACTATCACCTACAACCTACACATCGCTAGTTCTAACCCGTGTCCAAAATACATTAGCAATCAGTACACCATGAATCTTAACCAGAAAGCAGAAAATCGTTTTGTTTGTCAAAATCTCAGGAACGTGACAAGTCTAACTTCATAAATAAGTAAAGTTTATTTGTATGGATTTGTGCTTCTTCTGCGGTAAGTCCCTCACATATGAAAAGTTGGCTATCTTCACGCCGACCGGGTTTCACTCGGGTTTTCCGAACCAACTCTCTTCCCATTACGTCTTTTGAAATTACATACTCCTGCTTATCGGTTGGTTAAATGCTTCTCGTGAAAGAAAGAAGCTCCGATCTTTGAAACTTTGTATTTTTTATAATTTGTACCTACATACAGTGTGGATCAAATTCAATAATATTTTCACTTTGTATTTAATTTTGTGCAAGTTTTTTAAACAGTCGTTTCCTGCATTATTTATGAGAATAATTTCGTAAATATTGTTTTGTATATGTAAAAGCCTAAATAGGCGTAAATAAATAAATAATAAGTTATGAAGAATTGGATCAATTGTAAAAATAATATTAAATGACTTTATTTTATTTTTGCAAGCATAAAGTTATAGTCAGCATTTAACAGAGAAATATTTGTTTCCGTTAACTCCACACAGGAGGCCATGAGGAAAATAATTTCCCTCAGGACCTATGTCATCTTTAAGATGCTGTGTGGAGGGTGTTTTAATGAGAGGAAGGAGTTAACGTCAGTCTTGAAGAGACAAGAATAAAAAGAATACCACCCATGATCTTGAATTAACAATATATAGTGTAAACATGCTATGGCTACAAAATAGCAACTGAAAATTTAAAATATGATTTCTACATTAAGATTACAAAAAATGTAGGAGCAAATCAATTAAATTGTTTATTATCGTCTTCATTTCAAATATTATTCAAAAGTTATTATAGATTGATTCCAAAACATTTTTATTTTCATTTTTTCTTAAATCTGTCTTCAAGTTTTGAATATTGATCTCTCTGAAATTTAATCAGTTCTTACGATTTTTGGCGGTTCCCACTGATCTTTGGGCGGCGGTAGCTCTTCTCTTCTCTTCGTGTCGTCAACCCATCCAATCAGCTTTTCTTCTCCAACAAAAGTGCCACGTACCCATTTGAGTCCCAACCGGGCTGGAGATGGTTCACGCAAATGTTGATAGTATCTATCTTTCAAGGAGATACCTAGTTCTCCTGTATGTAAAATCTTACTTCTAAGTATTTATATGAGATGGCGAAAAACTCCAAGTGACTAGCTGGAAAATTGTACCATGCTAAAGGGCTAATTTTGAAAAATTGTAAAGTTATTTTTCCGGGAAAACATATTCTGTTATTCTCCGAATACTTAAAAACTTTTAAAGTATTCAAAGAAACGGTACCTTTACGGAAAGAAGAGAAAAGTAGAGAAGCGAAATTAAATTTACCTATTATTGGAGTTTTCGAAACCAAAATGTTATAAGCCGGCACAAAATCGCATCCATTAAAGTCTCAAATTCTCTAGACCATAGAACACCGTCCGAAATTTGAACTACTTTTGTTGGTAGTTTATTGAAACTGGTTTTACTAAACCGCCTTTTTCGCCACCAACGCAAATGAGTGTAGAATACAATCAAAATTTTGATATGACCATGTGCGCCATTTTTCATACTTAGTTCCTGCTTTTGACACATTATTTAGGGCAGTCGGTTGGGCGGCACGCCGCAAATTATTATCTACTGTTATTGCTGTTACATATTATTTTGATGTAATTATTATTTTAGCTGTTACATTGTATTTTTTATGTACCTAATTATTACTGTTATAGCTGTTACATTATTACTACATTATACGAATTATTACTGTTATAGCTGTTACATGTAATAGCTGTAACATCGCGTGTTTTAAAGTTAAAGTAAATTTCTGGCAATCATCTCATTTTTATGTGAGAAAGGAAGGATAGCAATTACGCTCCTACATATAATCCACTCCTCTCCTTATATCAATGTACTTAGAATATAATAACTAAATACAAAAATTGTGAAATAGATCAAACCTCTTTACCCCAGTGGGGAAAAGGGTAGCATAGCTAATCAGTCAGTTTGTTTATAACTTTAACGTATCACAAGGTCAGTAGAGCGCAGGCAGCACTCTATTCCCGATTACAGGATTTCAGTTTCTTTATTGCTGTGTAACGTTGCGTTGAAGATGCGATTAAACGAGTTAAAACGAAGCATTTCTAGCGACTGCTAAGACTAACGCCTTGAGGCTTCGGTTCGAGACTTGAAGGCTGCCCTGCTACGCTCCATCAGTGCAACTATCTTAACAGGGACTCACTCTACTAGAATCTCAGCTAAATCCCACTTGATTCCTTCATTTTATTGCTACGGATAGCCTCGTACACGAGAATAGGAACTCAGTCTGACAAAGTGCTGTGTTCTATTTTAAATCAATTCGCTAAGGGAAGCATTTTCCAGATTATGTGTCTGTGTCCGTGAAAACTCATGGAAAAACTGAGTGAGTCAAGTTACGTCAATAACGACCGACACATCTAAAACTACTCGGACGTAAGTCAAAAATTGTCGAACTGAGATGATGTTTTGCATCTTCTAGTTTCTCATCTTCTTATTAGAATTGATAACTACCTATATCCGAATGAACTATTCTTAGAATGTAGCTTTTAATTGCATTCTAAACAAAACTATGCACGTATTTATTATTTTCAGTTTGCCTCTAAAAATACCGAAATTAAGGGTGAATTTTACCTACCCAAAAAGGAAATTTAAAAAAACAAAGTGTGCAATTCACACGTAATAGAAGTGAAACCTTCAAAAAACTAAAGTAGACAAGCGTGGGGAGGCTACAAAACACCACACAAAGAGGATACTGATCATAATTCACAATTCAAAGTCACAATTTTTCGTTTTATCGAGTTTCAGATCACAACTTTGCCAAAAAAGTTTTCACTTAAAAAAAAACTTAAAATCTATCCCCAAGGAATTAAGATATTATTTTATGATGTTGCTCCGCTTTAATTACTTGAAAATCTTGAACTTTGAGCAAATATTAATGATATAAAAATTTCCATTTCAAATTTATTAATACGTAAGCAACCTTGAACTCTAAATCGATTATTTTATAATTTATTGACGTTTAGCCTTCATTGAAAACCACCATGTGTTACTTTTAGGAGTGGGTTCAAATTATGTAATTAGTAAGGTAGCTGATATTGTGATTTTGGTACAAAGCAAAGTTACCGTACTGTACGATACTTCCGAAAATCATATATGATATTATAAAATCACTCCGATCGTAAAGACTTCATAAAGTTGATTTCGTTCAAGGTGTTCGCATGTATTGTACCAGATAAAATACTACCTGATTATAGTATTGGCAGATACCTAGCTACTTTGTATTAAATTCAATTGACATATTTATTCACTTTTAAGAAAGTTAGAAAGTCAGCTTCGGGCCGCTTGGCAGTCCCATATAGGTATTTCTGCAAACTACAACAATGTATAACACACATGCGAAAAGATAGCCTCCGGCCAAATATGAACTTAAGTATGTTAAATAATTCGTTACAATTAGTTTCAAAATCCCATCTATTGGATGTTTGGCCTCAAACTGTCAAAATGAGTAGCGAAATTGTATTAAGCGCAAAAAAAGTTTTCTCCGAGACGTCTTTAAAAAGTTGTTTATTGCGAATGAACCGTAATTTGCATATGGTATTGAAGAATATAGATTTTATTCCTTGTGTTGTTAGCTGAGATTTGCAGACAAAATCTCACATATATTATGAAGACCAATAACTAGTTTTTCACCTGAATCAATATTATATATTTACGATTGATTCAAATTAAAATTAAAATTTCTTCATTAAAATTAAAATTGTCTTCTACGAAGGTTTAAATTACTAGTGTGTGTAATAATTATGATAAAAATGTTTTTGAAGTGAAACTTCTTTAGCTAAAAACTTTTTAACACTTCTTGATATCACTTTTGTGTTTTTGAAACTAAATGAAACGAAAATGACAATAAAAGAGACAAACACATACATCTATAGGATTTAGCCTGCGAGAGAGTGATATAATAATAATAATGTTTTATTCCAGGATGTGGGGAGGATAGTGCAATCCCACACTTTCCATAAAGTTATACATATTTACATATCAGATAGATACAATAGATATAGAATTAAACCTCACCGCATTGGCCAGTTTTATTATTTTTATTTATTTATTTATTGACGCCCTATTGGGCTTTAACATATCAAATAGAAATAACATTTATAACAACAGTACCTATAACAAACTTTAAAAAAATTACAAAATATACAAATAAAGCATAAACTCAATTAAAAAAATAGGAATACATACATCTAAAGCTAATTCCACATGGATGACTTTAGAGAACTCGTAGATACAACAATTCATATACCTACGAGCAACAAAAACATAAAAAAATCAAAACACGTTAATTTTTACTTAATTACTCATATGCTATTGGAATAAGAAAAATAAAAAAAACAACAAAAAAAAGAAAATCGAAATAAAATAAAATGATTTCTCATTCATTATTTACATCTAAAAAGTTCTGGACTAATTTGGCTTTAAATGAATTGAAGTTTAAATCAAAAATGTCAGCGACATCAGTCAGTTCATTACCCAACCTATGTATTCTTTCTACCGCAGAATTCGTAGCGAAGTTATTGTTGTAAAATAAAATATTCCGTCTAGTAGGTATATTTTGGAGGTATGTGTAAGGATAACAAGTTTATAGCGTCAGTCCAACCTTGAATGAATAATTTTATACAATAAGAGGAGATCAAATATTTTTCGCCTTTCAGATAATTTTGATAAGTTAAGTTTACTGCGTAAACTGACATGATTGATATCAATAATAGGAATACCAATTTTGAAATTAATAAAACGTAAAAATTTATTATGATTTTTTTCAATTTGTAAGCAATGAGAGTTGAAATGAGGACACCAAATACTTGAATTGTATTCAACCTGACTTCTAACCAAAGAAGTGTTTAATAATTTTATGGTTTTTATGTTATTAAAGTCTTTAGCAATTCTGAGAATAAATCCAAGCATTTGTAATCCCTTACTGGTTATACTAATAATGTGATTCAAGAAGCGTAATTTGGAGTCAAAGATAACGTCAAGGTCGTTGAATTCATAGACTCTTTTTAGAGTGGCATTGTTAATTGTGTAGTCGAATAATAAAGGAGTTTTAGATCTAGAGCTCACTTTTCAAGGCTCCTTTTTCTTGAGAATGTGTAGATGGGTTTAGTTTCACTTATATCGCTTGTGAACTGGGCACGATTATTTTTCCTATCTATGTATACTATATATGTGTAAACATTTAAAATATTCATATAAAATATTGCACTTATAAAAATAAGAAGATCGGATTAAATGCAGGATAATGTCCTTTCGGAAAGTAGCCACTACAATATTCTTAAACGTTACGATATTTTTCCTTTGAACCATATTTGCCTCACTTTTTAAAGCAAAAAAACCCGATGGCATACGCATTGATTCTGCTTCATAGTACATGTAATATTCAGTTTATAGCCTTTAAGTACAAGTATCTATCTATGCATGTCTATTTATTCATAGATTTAATAATTGATATTTATATTTTATCTCATGTTTACATCTCTGTGTATGTACACATGGAAGTATTCCGCAAGTCACTGATTGCGAATGAGCATGTTCAATGTAGAACATCGATTCCTACAAGTCTGTGTAGCGCAGTTAGTAGTCAAAGTATACCGGAGTCTAAAAAAACTCACGAATCAATATTTTCTGTTTTCTTTGATAAAAAATCGTGTCAAATTATTCTCTTTCAAAACGTTCTACTTATTAAAAAATTACAATTGTCATGGTTCGGTATTCTCATCGCCTTGCTTCATTAACCTCGTATTTTGAATTGATAATACATGTCAGATCTATGTTGGTATCGGACCAAGGCTTGTATTTATAGTGAAAAACAACTATTAGTTCCTTTTTTACAAACCAATGTGTAGAAACATACTAATAGAAACATTCTGCAAAAATTATTATTTGCCAGCGTCTTTTTGTGTTTGGTAATCACCTTTTGAGAAAACATCATCGACTCAATCAATGACGAATTTCAATCGTAGAAGCACTAAAAAAAGTGCGAATGCATGTTCGTTCTACTAGTATTTAAATAGAAAGTTATCAGAAGAACTCTCGTCATGTACTTATACACTGGGGTAGGTACAAATGGGAGCCAAATGCGTGCTTAATATTCATACATGTTTGATAATTATTGTCAAGTGAGAACGGGTAGTTTTAAGTTGCAGAACATCACTTCTGTCTTCAATATTTTTTTTCCATGAAAAGACAGCTAACACAGCATTATAAAGATGATACGTTTAAATGTAAAGTTGATACATTAATATTACAAGAAATAAAATAACCTTGGCTTTAAACGTTACCTACTTTTGTGAAATCTCACCTCGGTGGCGATCCACATAAAAAAAGGAATAAAAAGTTGCTACTTGTGACTATAAAAAGCATCAACACAAATTATAATTAAATAAATTATTGACAACTTATAAAGTTGTGATGAAATTTTTTTTATGACATTGAAATGATTATTTGTGTATGGAAACGTAATAGATAGGTATATATTCATAGATAACATTTTGGTGATGCTAAATCACTGCATTTTGGTCACGATGTAGCACAGTTAGCAAAACGACCCCAAAATCTTAATTTTCTTGAAGAAACACCGTCTTTCTTTTATTTTATTTTTTTATTTTATTTTATTTATATTTGGGAAAGTTGACAGCAAATCATAAATTACACAATAATACAATTATAAAAGGGTTAATTATGCCAATTATTATTATGTTAATTATGTAAATTAATGTGTGACATTATAAAGGTGTTTACTTAATTAGTTCATTTTTAGTTACATTATGTGAGGGGGGGAAGAGAAATATAGGATAAGGATTAAAAGGCTAAGGACGCGAATAGGGGGAGGGGTAGATTGAACTTCATAGTTTGAGTCATGTTGCTTAGTGAGATTTTGTTTTATGTCATGTAACGTCGAGTTAAAAATGTCAATGTGGTAATAATTTAAGTTGAATGAATGTGTGGATCTGTAGATAAATGAGTTATGTTTGGAGTTAGTCTTGCAAAGAGGAAGATTAAAAGTAAGCGACTGTCTACTGTTGCGATTAGTAACGTGGAATGATAGGCGTTGAAGAAGATCAGGACTATCGATTAAGTTATGTATAATTTTAAATAACATTACCGAATCTGCTATATTTCTTCGATAAGTTAGCGTCTGTATTTTATGTATATCTACTATCTACTACACTATATAAAGAGGTAATATTTGTTTGTTTGTTTGTTTGTGTGTTTGTTTGCATCGAATAGGCTCCGAAACTACAGAACCGATTTGAAAAATTCTTTCGCTGTTGGGAAGCTACACTATCCCTGGGTGACATAGGCTATATTATATTTAAAAAAAATAGGCATCCTTACTAAAACTTCAATAATGTAACCCAGGGTGTAAAAAAATTACCTAAAATA
Organism: Limnephilus lunatus; assembly: GCA_917563855.2. NCBI lineage: Eukaryota > Metazoa > Arthropoda > Insecta > Trichoptera > Limnephilidae > Limnephilus > Limnephilus lunatus. The sequence goes on from OU830604.1 coordinate 40,037,663, forward strand.
TTCTTTAAATCGCGTGCGCTGCGAAAACTATTGATGATAGAATAAAATAATGTAGTACGACTTTATAGAACACATCATTATTTACAAAAAAGGTCGCGACAGCATATGTCTAACTATTATGGTTATGCCACAATAAGTATTCTTTTATTTTAAATTTTTTATTTAAATGTCGCCGCTTGAAAAGGCTCTTTATTTGTATCTTGGTTTTAATCCTTATCAATATCAATTACTTCATATTCAAGACAGCTTCAATACCTTTATTTAACTTTTTGAATTTTTTAATTCAGATATTTAATTAGAAAGATATCACGAGTTTAAAATTGTTAGTATTAGAAAAAAGTTTCGGCTACGGGCCGGGCGGGAGAGGAGTCAAGAAATGCAGTGCCAGGGGGGTTGGCGGGACGGGGGAGCGGGAGAGCGGTGGCGGGGAAGGTGGAAATGGAACGCTGGAGGGGAACGCACGGGAAAGGACATGTAAGGAGTAACATTTTATTTATTTGAATATGGCATATATTATAAAAGAAAGTCCAAAAAAACGTGCAGCTCGCAAAAACTCAGAAAAGAGTCCCGGTTCGATCAAGGGAGTTATATGGTGTGGTAGATCTCTATCCCCCCTAGGGAATAAGGGTATCCGTTTTTACCTAAAGCGTGTGCTTTTAAAGATATAAGGGCTGAAAGTTTCGCCCTCTTGAAATTTCTAGAACAGTCTTCAGGAAAGTTCTAGAAGGTTCCATAGAGCTGTAGAAAGTTGTGGAAGGAGTGGCGGAGTATGTCGTGGAATGATCAGGAATAGGGAATCGGGAACATCATTGTGCAACATTCCAGAACACTATCTTAAGGTCCTGAGCGAAGCCGGGTAACCCAGCTAGTATCTTATAAGCTCCTAGCGAGATCCCGGCATTCGTTACAATGTCTTAAAAAAAATTCTCCCTGCGTTTCTTTTCTCATTCGTACCGTTCTTCTTCCACCTCACCTTCAGATCCCATGTTCATTTAGATTTTCAAACAGCTTACGTGCCACCTATTGCATTTTTTGTAACAAATTTTCTTTCTTCATATACTTATAACAAAAATTCATTTTTGTATATTAGAAGAATTATCAATCAAATTTGATACCTAACCTATTCGATTTTGGTTAGTACCATAAGTTTTTTTTCGAAAATTGAATTTTGATTGAACAATCGATGGTTTGCAAAATGTCATTCTCAAATTGCGAAAATTTTGACAGTTTCGTAAGAGTTTTGTAATGATTAAAAAAAAATTCAAATGTATTGTCATGTGGTTGTAATAATCCATAATCCTTCGCGAGGGTCGAAAGAAGGTATTTTGAAAGTTTCAAACATTAACTATGCTCAATATAGCAATACATAGACAACTTACAAATATACATAGGTAGAGGGGATAGTGTGGTGCGGAAAATAATGTGAGCGTTGTAATCTGACTCTGCTTGTTATCCTCTTAAAGTAAGGACCCTCCCGTAGTAAAGTGCAGGCTTGTAATTTTCACGCGAAGTATTAACTTAACTAGGTGCAATTCACTTGACTTGTCGAGTAAACTAGTGCCACTGAAAAACCATTGAGGCGGTTCAATAGGCAACGTAATGAGTAATAACATCGTGTTGCTGCGCTAAGGTGGAACCTAGGAAACTTACGCCCGTTGCGTACTCTACCCTACTGAAGGAAAATAGTCATGTGTTGAAAACACTTCTGGGTCAATGCGGTGCTTCAAAAGAGGAATTTGCAAAGAATGAAGCAGATATCTTATTTTGCTATCGTGACATAATGAGACATGATCTTTCATTCATTTACGGAGGCTGCGGAGTATGGAAACGTTAAAATGGAAGAAAAATTCATTGTTTTTGAAGTGAAGACACTTGTCTAAGTAAAAACACATCTACAGAATTTAGCCTAAACGAGAATGAGATAGTATAATCGGTCTCCTCTTTGTGCGTTGATTCGAAGCCTATCGGTTTCCTCTTTATGCGATGGTTCGTAGTCTCCTCACTCGTGTTTACTTTATTTTACTGAAGGTTTCACCTCTACCGCGTGTTAACTGCACACCCTGATTTTTTTTTATATTAGCTCCGAATTATCTCTGAGGATGCTGTGTATATGGTTATTTTAGGGAAAGAAAGGTGTGAGGGGTGGGTAGGTATCTGGAGGTGAAGGTCTCTAGGAGTGATGGAAGCACAAATCCATCCCTCCCCCCGCGGTACGAGGCGATAGATCGGCTGGAGAGGTTTAGGTTAGGTCTCCTTCAACCGATCTCTCACGATCCGGCCCGCCATACAGTAGACGGGCAAACGCATTTATTTATTTTTATTTTTTTATAAAATACATGTTACATACATATATTAGACATTTACGTAGATTAGATTTATTAATTCACCATACTAGGCGGCTGCCTTTTCATGGTGATTAATTAAGGATAGTTACTTTGAGTGAAGTCTAGTGTAAACACATGGCAAAATTGGTAAAGTTATAATAAAAAATAGAAAAGAGAAAAAGAAGTGCTTAAAATAAACATGAAAATAAAATAAACCTGTAAACATATATGTTACTAGTATGTTATGATGTTGAAAATTTATCTGAGTATGTGAAACAAGTCGTAAACACTGTCATAGTCACTTATCAGAAGGTCAGTAAGCGCCTTTCTGAAAGTGAGATATTTGGCTTTAGACTTTATTTCAATTGATAAGTTATTAAAAATTTTAGTTGGAAGAAAATTAAACTGGGACTGTACCATTGAAGTGTTTGTTGTTGGAATAATATAATTCGATTGGTTGGATTATCTTTTGTTACATTTTGAATTTATAATTTTTTTTTGTAAATTTGAATTTAAAATAAAATATTATAATTTTATTGACCGCCAAGACCCAAAAAAATTTCACCCCATTAACCCGGCAGCCCTGCTAAGTCACCAAACTTAGCGAACCACTTGGGATGACCTGTGGCAGAGGTGTTGGTTATCATCATACTCGTCTCCCAAATTGAGTGTTGATCATTATGTAGATACCAACTGCGAGGCTGCGGACTATGTAGATATACTATTAAGTTCCTATCGACAACAAGGCTGGTCTCCGTGGTATTAGGGTATGGCTCTCAACTAGCAACCGAAGGTCGCGGGTTCAACCCATTCATTGCTTTACATGTCGAAGCATCCATTTTTTTCAAACTTCATCATAAACATTAATAGAAATGGGTCAGCCTGTCATTAAATTTCTTTCCACTGTAGCCGAGGAACGAACAACCATAAAAATACTATATTTATCCGATTTTATACAATGGTATCACCGGCCACCACTCTCTGACTGGGTGCATGATAATGCACATTCATTCCGGTTCTAGCGTTCGTTCTTTCTACCTGCTTTTCCTCTAAACAAGATAATTATTAAATCTGTGCTAATTATTGTAACACAAAGTTTCATTTGTAAATGTGTTTGACTCGCGTTAAATGAAGAGTTGATATTGAAAACCTCCACAACACACGCATACAGTTTACAGACATAGCAAGGTTTGTAAGCTGTCAAACCCACTGGATAAAATATCAAAATATACCAATATTGCCAAACCACTTTAAGATGAAAATGAAAGTGTGCATTCACTTTCTGAAACTTTTCCTTATCTCATTATGCCAATGAGATAAAGAAAGAAATGCATTAGGAATGCATGCATAAATCCTAAGTCGTAAGCATCGCATAAAATATTGTTATAAAAATAAGATACATGTTGAATAATATTCATAGGTATTTGATTTGTGTCCCTGCACAGACTCTCTCGAAAACATTTAAAAGGTACTCATTGCAGTACTTTACTTGCAGCTAGTATAATATTGTTGTTTTTTTTTATTGTATTAAAGTCATTTAACAGCAATACTAATTTTACGTTGTCGGTTGAGTCGAAATTTTATAAGTGACTAGCTGGGTTACCCGGCTTCGCTCAGGAATACATTTGAGAGTGTTATGGAATGTTTCACAATGATGATCCCGATTCTCTATTCCCGAACATTCCACGACATACTCCGCCACCCCTTCCAGAACTTTCTAGAGTTCTATAGAATCTTCTTTAACATTCCGAAATTTCAAGAGGGCGAAACTTCCAGCCCTTATATCTTCAAAAGCACGCCCTTTAGGTAAAAACGGGTACCTTTTTTCCCGAGAGGGGACAGAGATCTACCACACCTTACAACTCCCTTGATCGTACCGGGACTCGTTTCTGAGTTTTTTCGGTCCGCGCGTTTTTTTGGATTTTCTTTTATAATATATAGCTATTTCCCGGCATGCATTGCAATGCCATATTCAAATAAATAAAATGTTACTCCTTGTCTTTTCCCGTGCGTTCCCCTCCAGCGTTCCACTTCCACCTTCCCCGCCACCGCTCTCCCGCTCCACCGTCACGCCAACCCCCCTGGCACTTCATTTCTTGACCCCTCTCCCGCCCGGCCCGTAGCCGAAACTTTTTTCTAATACTAACATTATTAAACTCGTGATATCTTTCTAATTAAATATCCGAATTGAAAAATTCAAAAAGTTAAATAAAGGTATTGAAGCTGTCTTAAATATGAAGTAATTTATTTTGATAAGGATTAACACCAAGATGCAAATAAAGAGCCTTTTCAATCAGCGACATATTAATTAAATTTTTAAAATAAAAGAATACTTATTGTAGCATAACCATAATAGTTAGACATATGCTGTCGCGACCTTTTTTGTAAATAATGATGTGTTCTACAAAGTCGTAGTACATTATTTTATTCTATCATGAAAAGTTTTCGCAGCGCACGCGATGTAAAGAATATTTTAGGTAATTTTTTTACACATTGGGTTGCATTATTGGAGTTTTAGTAAGGATCCATAATTTTTTTGAAAATATAATATAGCCTATGTCACCCGGGGATAGTGTAGCTTCCCAACAGCGAAAGAATTGTTCAAATCGGTTCAGTAGTTTCGGAGCCTATTCGATGCAAACAAACAAACAAATCTTACCTCTTTATATAGTGTAGTAGATGATATATTTACGTCGTTAGGATAAGTGATAGAATTGAATAAAATAAAATTAAAATAATCGAATTACTCGTATATTGTCATAATAATCTTATTAAAGTACCTGAGGTTTGCTTTTGTTATTTGCAATAAAAAAATTCATTTAAATCACACGGTAGGTAAATATGGGTGTCCAGTGAAATAACAAAGCTTAATAAAGGCAATCAGCTGTCACGGATAAGCATATAAAAGAGCCAAACCAATTAAAAATATTTAAATGATGCATATTGGCATATTTATAATAATTATACCTGCAACTTTTTGCTTTTTAAACGACTTCGAAAAGAAGGAGGTTATCAATTCGATGGTATTTTTTTATTTATTTTAATTTTTTTTAGTTATCTCAGAACTTTCGATTGGGTGAACCGATATTGATGATTCTTTTTTTTATTAGAAAGCTGGTGCTTCCCATGTGGTCCCATTTTAATTTGGTCCAATTTTTGACAATGGAATCCATGAGAAAACCATATATGTCTTAAATTTGCAATAATATGTGCGCGACAAATGGACGAATAACTCAATATTACGCCAACAGATTTCGATGATTCTTTTTTTGAAGTAAAACTTCTTTACCCACGCTCGTCACTAAAAATCAAAAAAATTAACAAAATTTTTACAAAACAAAAAACGACTTAAAAAAATGCACTAAAAACTAAAAAAATATTTTCGTACGATTGTTATTTTTGGAGGAGTCGGTGTCAGCCAAGATCTCCACATCTCACATATAACTACCTATGTATGTAGTTACCTTGGCTGACACCGACTCCAAAAATAATAATCGTACGAAATTATTTTTTTACTTTTTTTACGATTCGATCCCTGGTCGGCTGAATGTCTACAAAGATTCGTCAGGCGTTTTATACCACTACGCTAAAGGGGACTTGCATGGGACCGTGGAATAATCGTATTATATTGGAACCGAGTACCCGTGGATAAAATAAATATTCTATTGCTTTCTCATTTTCTCGCAGGCTAAATCTTATAGATGTATGTTTTCGTCTCTTTTTAGTGTCGATCGTTTCCGTTTTATCGAGTTTCAAAATCATAACGGTGCTAAAGAATTTTAAATTTCAATAATTAAAAAAAAAAAACCCTAGCAATTAGATTTTCTATTATTTATTAGTGAAAATATAAAAATAATCACATTTTCCTACTGATGAGATTTTTCTGTTGTTGTCAATCATAAAATACATCTTTTATAACTATATTTTTATTATTAAGTGGGCAATCCGCGTATAGGAAATTATTTGTCTGGTAAAAACATATCAACAACATGATGATAGGCATATAATGAGTAATAACATATAAACACATACATGTGTGAAGCGTAGTCAAACATCAATGGGTAAAACCAATCCACCTTGCCTGGAATTATTAGTCAAATTTAACTGGTTTCAACTGGTAAAACCTTCGGCGTGAGAAGGTTATAAATAAAAATAATAAACATATTTTCATTATATTGTGGAAATAACTGCGTGTTGATGGCTAATCATAGTTAATGGCAGTAATTTTATTCGTAATTTGAACTACTTTTTTGTTGATTATAAATACCAATTGCATGTCTATGGCAAGGCAATCCGAAGGTCGCGGGTTCAAATCCCGGCGTGCGCAAGCAAATTTTATTTGGAAAATAAATAAAACACTTTGTATTTAACCACGAATTTATTTTGTTATAAATAATAATAACTAAATGTTAAGTGAGAGCTATGGCTCATATATTAGTTGAGTGACAGAGGGAGAAAGAAAATGACCAAATAATATAATTAGATAGAGACAAAGTATTTGACAGAGGTTAAGTGGATAATCAATTGGTGGGAGGGAGACAATAATCAATTAGTGGGAGGGAGACAACAGTACACATCTAATCACAAATAAAAACCAACCAACAGTTAACGGTAATAAATGAGATATTAAACAAACAAAATTCTCCCTCCCACTAATTGATTATTGTATTATTGTCTCCCTCCCACCAATTGATTATCCACTTAACCTCTGTCAAATACTTTGTCTCTATCGAATTATATTCTTTGGTCATTTTCTTTCTCCCTCCGTCACTCAACTAATATATAAGCCATAGCTCTCACTTAACATTTAGTTATTATTATTTATATCCTGAAGAAGCTTGATGTAAGCGAAACCGGTTGATATATAGCAAAATAAATTCGTGGTTACATACAAAGTGTTTTATTTATTTTATAATATAATGTATAACCACAAAGTAATTGCTTCTTATGAAAAAAAAATATTTGATTGATTTTTTTTGTTATTTCACAATTATGTACCTTAAAGGATAAACCAAGTAAGTCCATAGAATTTGCCAAGGACGTGGTTTATCCTTTAAGGTACAGAATTTAATCATTAAAAATTGTTTTATGGCACGTTCCAAAGTGGAAGAAACTCTCAGTATCGCCTCGGTGTAAGACCACCATTCAGAATTGAAACGTTGCGTGGAATGGTTTTAGCCGTGTTAGGTTACCAGATTTGAATAGCCAGGAACTTATCCACCTCATTCTTACCCATATCCTTCCCCTCTCCTCTGCCTTCAGCCTCGCAATATACCCCTATTGGGGATGCTGGCTTCGAGCGGTTGAGAGCTGCTGGAACTCTTGTGCGGATTTTACATTTAAAAAATTGTTATTACTCGTAGTTAATTTTCAAATATAAATTAATTCAGAAAAATCTATGATCGCCAGTTTTAAGACTAAATATATAAATCCATACACAACGTCATCTCTGATTCTGATAGAAGCAAAACACGGAGAGTTGCGCAACGATAAGTGCTTCATTGTGTAATTTTTAACTTAATAAAAAAAACTTTACTTAATTCAGCTAATAATTTAACACAACAGTTATTGATTCTGAGGCGGTCCGGAGTTCATGGGGTCAGCTAGTATTATATATAATAAACTTCCAGATAGCTACCAAATCGGTAGAGAATTTGCAGTAAAATAATATATTTAACCTAAATATATTTTATATAACCCGTTTATAGTCACAAATCATATTTATTGGCAGGGTTGATAATTTTTCCTGTATGATTTGCAATTTTGAACTTCACCGAAGCGAAAAACGGGACGGTTTAACATCTCGCATTGCGCCGGCTTTAAACTGTTACTGAAAGTTTATCCGTAGATTCGTTAAATGGCATATTCCATGCAAATATTCTTAATATTCTTTTTGTTGTTGTTGTTGTAATGTCAATCATTTGCACTTCTTTCACAACGTTGCAATTTAAAAAAAAAAAAAAAATTATTGATGTTTTAACCAAATTTCCCACAGAACGAAGGTTTATTATTTTTGGGGGAATTTTTAGGAATATATTTTTTTTTAATAACGTGAATAATAATTTCAATTATAAATGTTAAGAAATTAAACAATATTTTTTTTTCATTTTGAGTGAAATCTAAATGTGTAAAAAATATAAATGTTCTTATGCAGTTCGATGATATTTTTTTCAATTAAATAACAACAAAAACCTTTTTCACCACACGTCGCAACTGAGTAGTCGGGTATAGTATATATATATCTTACTTTTCGACTTACTTAAAAGAATTTCGTTTCATTTTCTTTATACGCGTGAGGGAGATTTTTCCTTTGGAGGGGTGCAGACAAAAGGTTCACCGTTTGTCTCATTTTCTACTATTGACATTTGTGTGTAAGAAAGAGGGGCAGCATTATTATATGTTAAAGAAGAAAAGCAAAACAATCATCGCATTGACATTTCACGTTTTTGAATATTTGGAATTCACTTCCTATTCGACGATATCATATTTACCACAATATTGCGGTAGCTCTTTCAAAATATGAGAATTCGTTCCATACAAAATGCATGAGGAAAAGAATTTTCTTAATATTTTTTTTTTGTAAATCATTTGGATGTTTTAATAGCCATTCTGCTATTCGGGGCGGATACAAATCCAACAAATCAAAGGTCATAAAAGCCGTTCTTGGGTTATAAATGGTGTAACTAACCCGACTTTGTTTTGTATTTTAAAGATAGTAGATGGCCTTTTTTCTTTAAATATCAACACGACATTGACTAAATCTGCCATCTATGGTCAGTTATGGATGTTAGCGATAACGGTTAAAAATCGGTAAGTGATATTCCGACCGACAATTATTAAATTTTAGCCCGGGCTTTATTGATAAGTTTAGATTACCTGTCAATATACATATTTGGATAATATCGTTAGTTATTCTAAATTACTGGTTTATTAATGAACGGAGTTCAACTAACGAAGCTCTTAGAATTGAAAGAAGTCATTTTCGCGATCCATAAAGATTTACATTCACATTAGAACCTCCCACACGCACACTTCGGAGCGACCGAGTCCCGCACCACTTTAGGCCGCTGTGCAGAAAAGTCTCACAGTGAACTGCGCTGTAAACCTATCTTTACTTTACCTATCGGTGTGAGTGTGGGAGGTACTAACTTATTTAAATAATTCAACCAAGTCGCTGCCAATTTGAGAAACTAAAGTTGTTGAAATATGATTAAAGACTTCATTAACTATTTAACTACCGTTTTGTGTCAAAAAGTAAATTTGAAATGCCAATGCAAATATATAGTATTTCATTTCAACATTGCCAATTTATTGATATTTTTACGTAATTATTTGATGTTTGACATTATTTCTGAGTGTCAACTCATAGAAAATATCTTCAGTGTTGCCAACGTACTCGTATATCGATTTCTTATTTATTCTCTGTCAATTTCAGTTCGGCTGTCAACATTAAAACCGTGCTCGGGCCATCGATATAAAATCATCGGAAATTGTTAAGTTATCGATTTCGCCGTGCTAGAGCGCCTGAACGACGTAGACGTGTAACGGATTTCTTAGTAGTAAGATCATGATAATAACATGTAGAGGTTGACACAGGTGTTGTTATAAAATACAGTAGTATCTGTGTTAATTTACATAATATATAATATAGTTAATATCACCGTTGACCATACCATTGTTATGTTTAATCCATTGCAAAGTTGTTGAATGAATTATATACAGGGTCGACTTGCGGTTTGGGCAGGCCATTAGATTGGAACAGGTAATATAAATAACCTCGTTTCGTAGAATAACTACGATGACACTTAGTTTATGGGAAGAAATATATTCTCGTTGGAATTTGATAACAATAATCGGAGTGCTGAATTAGAAGACAAACACGTACTTAATTATGTTTACATTGTGAATTTGTAATTCAAAACTCAGTGTTTTTCCAAACCTACTTACATATTTTATAAGCGCATACCTAACAATTACAACATGTAATCAGTATAACAAATATAACTTAATCAGTTGTCGCCCGCATTAATGTATGCCCCAACAAAACCTGAATGGAAGAATCTTTGCTATATTTTAATTTAATGTTAGGGAGGCGGGAATGGGTACCGCCGCCCCGCAATATGGGAACCTTTGTTGGATAACCAACACCTCTGACATAGGTCACCCCAAATGGTTTGGTACGTTTCCCCTACGTTTGGTGATTTAGCAGGGGTGCCCGGGTTCACGGGGTGAGGTTTATCTAGGTCGTGAAGGCGGATGACCAGGACACACTGAACCCCAGATTCCTACCCACCCCTTAAACCCTCTTCCTTCCCAGAACTCTCCTCCCTCTCCTTTCCTTAAAAAAACCCCCACACAGGATCCTTAAAGATTACATAGGCCCTGAGGGAAATTATTTTTCTATTGGCTTCCTGTGTGGAGCTCACGTAAAAAAAAAAAAACGCTTCATTGTTTCTGCGCTTAGTTTGCTTCTGTAATATTTTAAACATAATTTAGTAATTTACGAAAATAAACCAAAAATCGAATGCTATTGACACGCTAGATACTTGACACGCGGTAGAAGCGAAACTTCACCAAAACCATTTCAAACATTAGGAGCCTTGAAAAGTGACATCATAATCAAAGCGGCCAATGAGCGCAGTTCCACGCTTACAGGCACAGTTACACACGCACGCTTCGTTGGTACTATAATGCAACATTTCCGTTTCATCCGAATTCCACAATCATAAGGGTGCTAGAAGTAAAAAACAGAGTGTGCAATTCACACACGGTAGAAGTGAAACCTTCAGAAAACTAAAGTAAACAAGAGTGGGGAGGCTACAAAGCACAGCACAAAGAGGAGACCGATTAGTCTATCTCAAACTTTGCCTGATGCGGCGCACTAGACTTCCCTGAGCTCGTTATTTTCAATTATAGTCATTCTTCTAGCATTTAGTACCTACGCGAACATGCTACCTAAATGCAACTTTTCTGCAGAAGCAGGTGTTCGATACCAACTCGGGTCGTCGAAATGTTCTAATAAAATATTCGAAAAAATCACGAAAGTCATATAAGAAGTTACGCGACGTCACCAGGGATCATTTCGTAATGAAATGATACTTGATCGCCTTGGTCACTTTGCCAAAAGATTGACAATCCGCGCTGACTTCGAGAACAAAACACAATCTCAAGTTGCAATATGTTGTTCGTACCTTCCATTGTATCAGAAGAGAAATCTTATAACATCATTGTTAATAAATTGATATTTTTTTATCTTATTAATTATCACAACAAAACATTTCTTCTTTCATATCATATTTCATATTATCTAATTAAAAATGTTGTTGTTGTTTATAGATATAAAATAATGACTTTCTTTTACATTTAAATAAGTAACTATGTCACCTTACAATTTGTAAAACACTGTAATAGTTGATTGAGAAGAAATATTAAAAGATATATGATGTAGGTAATAATTTTTAATTCCTAAAACATGTGTTTCCAATCTTTAAGATTTTGGTTTGAAAATTAGATAGCATAGAAATATTTCAGGTGTTTTAAATAAATAATGCGAGTAGAAACATAACCGAGTATTTATTTAAATAATCTTTTTATAAGCCCATAAGCAATAGTGTATCAGGCCTTCAAAAACTGCTTTAAAGTTCTGACTTATGTACAAACCCCTTTTCGGGAATGGTTTTAATGCATAATGTGGAAAATTAAATTCTTTAGAAATTGATCGTAAAACATTTAAGTATTTGTGCCTGAGCTACACAAAATAAAATAAAACACGTTTTTGTATTATATAAATCAAAACAGAACGGGCATTTAAACCATATCGCCATCTATACAAGGAGTGTTATTTTTAGCAGCCTGATCCCGATTTTTATCCGAAGTGGTGTGTCAACTTAAATAATTCTAATAGCCCTCACATTGAAAAAAAAAAAAAACAACCCGTGATAGTGAGGCCAGCGTTGAATCGGGTATGAACGATTAAATGTTATCAAAATCAGCGTGGATGAAATTAAAAAATCGATAAAATACATGAAAAATGGTAAGGCTGTTGGTTTCGACAATATTGCTGCCGAATACTTTAAATGAGATATTATTATTACATGGTTGTGCAAACTTTTTAACCAATGTTTAGAGGAGGGTTACACGCCATTAGATTGGAGAAGGGAGAAGGGAAGAAATCATGCCGTTATACAGAGGTAAAGGGTCACGTATGGAATGTGGGAATCATATGGCTGTTAGTGGCACGATCAAGTGAATCAGTTACTTGAATCGGGCTATGTCAAAAGTCAGAATAATAGAAGAGAATGTATGAGACGATGTGTGAATGTGAGTGAGGCAAAGAGTGTGTGCCAAGACCGAGTTGTTTGGCGGTCCGTCCTCTCTGCCTACCCCTGCGGGTTAGTTAGTTAGAAAAGCAAACAATTTTTTAACAAAATATAACCTAGAATCTTTTTATTTATATGTTTTGATTATATTTTCTCCTTGACATTCGTTGCTCTTAAAGGTAACGAAAACGTAAAATATTACAACGAATTGCAGTTGTTGTTAAAAAATCCTGGCTCGCTCGGGCTGATTTATCTCATTTACATCCAAATCCGAAATAAATGAAATTTTGTAGTTGACGGAAAGTAATACCACAGTTTGATGAGATCTGACAATCAGAGGTAAAAATAATAATAAACTAATTTTGTGGCGAACTTTCACTTTTCACTGTAATTTGCCCATCGTAGAAACTTGAGTAAAATTTAACATTTACCTCAACATTATTTTTGGTAGGATTCCCACTAAGTTTTGTTTGAAATTGCCATAAAGAACATTAATATATTAGATATAATGTCCTACCGAAGTGCAATGACCAGTGGCCTACAATTCGAGATGGTGTTACTTGTTACTACTAAATCTTACACTTTACTATCAGTTGTTAGTTGTTATTAATTCATGGTCAGCCTTGATTATCACGGTCGAGTGAGTGGGTAACTACTCGTTGGTGAGGTTACATGTTTGCTAACACTTAAGGCTCTTATGTTTATGCAAAATCATAATATTATTATCCGTAGTTTCAAACCCATATCATTAATAGTAATTTTGTACTATATATATCCTACTATCTAATATATAAAGTTCAATGTTCTTGGCGGTCGGAGAGTAGGGCGTGGATTTAATTTGTATGTATATAAATCTACATTTTTATTCCGAGATTGACGAAATGTTTCACACTAGACCTTAAAAATTGTGGAAAGATCATTGTTTACACTAAATTTCGGACAACCATCTTTATACGCATTTCCAACCGCTTTAATCAATGTTTAAATTGATAGTTTTTGATGACAGTTGCACACATGACGTTCAAAATATAAGAGAAAAATTACTGTCTACATCAGATATCGGAAAAGGCCGGGCAATGCCAGGGATATCCTATATATTTTATCTATTGTGCTATCAGCTATATATAATAATCAACTATATTTATACATATAAAGAAGTGTACAGGTGAGGCTTTTTTTTATACATGACTACAGTTTTTTCGAGTTAATGAAATTCTACACACTTGACCCTCAAAACATGATAAAAGCCACTGTTTATGTGATGTTTCCAAAATTCACTTTATCCACTCTTAAATCAGAATGAAGCTCGGACAACACCGGGAGTTTCAGATAGTTAACCATAAATGGTGACCCAGCATCGTAACGTTTATTTTTAATCACAGGAACATGTTATAAACATTCCAAAATAATGTTTAAAAATCAAAGCGTTTTGCAGTTTTGTAAATCGTTGCAAAAATATATAACTCTATGCACTGCAAAAATATCACACAAGTTCAAAACTTTGCTTGAAATTGCGATAACATTTAGATAGAAACCATTTTCGTAAAACTAAGTGCCTCGCAATCCTTCCTTTCCCTCTACATCTCTTTCAGAGTTACATTCCGCCCCAATTTGGAATTTTTCACATCTTGAACATGGCGTATTATTGTTTTTGAATACGATTGAATAACCAGTATATATCAAAACACTCCTGACGTGATCTGATGTAACAGATACAGCCCGGGGCACCATCCAAATAGGAAATTGACAATTATGTGACGTAACGTCCGCGTCACATCCATTTTCAAATTTGGCCATTTGGACGGGATGCGAAAATATCCCAACAAAATATAAAAAACCGTCAGTGAAATTTAAAAAATAGATTGATATTCCTTTTCCATTTTACTTTATCAATTGTGTGATTTTAACAACACATATTAAATAACAATACTTGCGATTCTTATGTTTCCCACTAGCTGGCGCACTTATTGGCTTTATCTTGACTGTAACACACATGAATTGTAATTTTATTTGATAATATAAATCACTTAATCATTTCAAGTGACAATATTGATAATTCTTTGTAATCTCCAAGTTTTATTGATTACCTACTTATTTATGAGGTTAAAAATCACGATTATTCACATGCTTATATTCAAGTACTATTTTGTGATTAATTGCTTTCATTTGAAATAATCAATAAAATCTTATGTTTTGGTCATGTATGGCATTTTCATTACTTAGAATATTTTAAAACTAAGGAAAGTGAGGGATTGTAATGAGATTAGGAAAGAAAAGAGAAGTCATCTAGAAAAGGCTAGTCATCTAGTAATTTCAAGCAACGGCTATTTTCTTAATGTTGATCTCTCGCCAGTACGTTACAAGATTATTCTTCCTCCTTGGAAGGTTTTCACAATAGATAACTGTTCTTTTAATTTATTTCTTGTGTAAAAGGTACTAATATATAAATTCGACTCTTTTTCATTAAAAAAATGATCATTTGCATGATAAAATGGGTTTACTTCAAGTGCCAACGTCCTTCGTTACGTACCTACATTACTCCTTCATCAGACTTTTTTATTACAAACTAGCTGGCTCCCGGAATACGTTGCAATGCCAAATTCAAAGAAATAAATTGGTTCTCCCTGCATGTCCTCTTTCCTTCCACCTCCCCCGCCTACTCTATACCATCTTCCGCTCCTGCGTTCCATATATTCAGTCCCAGTACATTCAGTTTACAATTTCTACATATTTCAATTTTCTTATTAAAAATTTTCATTTTTCATATACTACAAATATTCATTTTTGTATAGTATAAGATCAATCAATCAAATTTGGTACCTATCATAGGCAGTGGCGGCCAGCCCTAAGGTGCGGCGGTGCAACGCACTCCCAAAATTTCTGCCAAACTAAAAATTCCCGAACACCGAATAACATACTATATTTCCGACATGCCTCATCACAAATCACAATACACACTTCGGTTATAATACATACATAATATGGGTGTCTATGTATACTCGCTCGCGTAACAGATAACAAAAGCAGAACGTTTTGTTCCTATATTCAGGGCAGAGGTGCAATTGCCAAAGCGATCACAGAATCTAAGAGAATCCTTACACAAATCTCCATGCGCCATAATCGTAGGTAGGTATAATCCTTTGCAAATTTAAATAGACCGCCGGTGCCGATCTTAAAATTTCCACCATGTCGAAAGGATCAGTTTGTTCAGTAGCATCTTAATCGGGGACTCTTTAGTGTCATTTTATTATTGATATTGTGTGTTTAAATTAAGATCTACTCTTTTTCAGTCAATGTTCCGCTCAGCATCGACCATCTCTTATCTCTATAGCATTTAGCATTCCAACATAAACAATGAGACGCGTTGTGACAGTTCGCAGGTCAATACGCCATTGTTATTTGTTTTTTGGAAGAGTCGGGAAGAGTAAAAAATGAGTTCCATTATTAATGTTGATTTTATAAAAAACAATGTGCTGAACTTTGAAAAACGGTTACAAATTAAAAATAGTGGACCACCACGGCCAATTTTAAATATTAAACAAGAGTGCAAGTCAAAAACAAAAACGTTTTATCGAAGTTTTAAGAAGGAGTTATATAATAAAGCAAATTGGTTGTGCGGATGTGACAAATTGCACAGTTTGTTTTGTTTTCCGTGCTTGGTTTTTGGTGGGGATTCAGTTTGGATTGAGCAGGGAGTGACCGATTTATCACACTTGTCGGACAAGGTAAAAAAACACAGTATTTCCCAAATTCACCTGAGGAATGTTATAAGCTTAGCGGTCTTAGGAACAGTTGATATTAGAAACCAATTAGATTCTGGCTATAGAACTCATATAAAACAACACAATGAACTTGTAGAAAAAAATCGTTATATTTTATCGAAATTAATTGACTGCATTAAATTCTGTGGGGCATTTGAATTGGCCTTGCGTGGGCACGATGAGACAAAGGAAGCTGCAAATCCAGGAATATTTCGTGGGTTGATCAATTTCGTCGTGGAACTAGACATGGCTATGAAACAGCACCTTGAATCTGCTACTGTTTTCAAAGGCACCTCAAAAACCATTCAAAATGATATATTGGATGCTATCTTGACCGTTTATTATGCTGAAGTTAAGCAGCAAGTTTCGGAAAGTGACTTTTTAGCGATACAGGCGGATGAAACGACAGATGTTTCCACAATAATGCAAATGGTGCTCATAATTCGCTACGAACGGAATGGCGAAATTTTTGAAAGGTTTTGGAAATATCTAAAGCCAAAGTCACACTGTGCCGTTGGAATCTCCGACACAATTTTGCAAGAACTAGAGTTGCTTCAGATTCCCAAATCTAAGCTTGTCGCACAGTGCTATGATGGAGCCAGCGTAATGAGTGGAAAAATCGGAGGGGTACGGGCTAAAATCCAAAACTTATACCCATACGCATATTTTGTACACTGTTATGCTCATCAGTTCAATCTAATAGTGCAGAGAAGTGTAACGGAAAACAAAGAAATTCAAAGATTTTTCGCTAATTTGCAATCAATTCCAAAATTTTTTTCCCGGTCTGCTAAACGTACAGATATTCTAACAGATATTGTTAAAAGGAAAATCCCCGTCGCTCCACCAACAAGGTGGAATTTCAATATAAGGACCGTACAAACCGTGCACGCATATTCCGCTTCTCTAATCGATAGCATGGAAAAGATATTGGAAATTGAAAATGATCCAAACACTATAAATCAAGCTGGTATGATTCTAAATTATCTCAAGGATGAAACTTTCATTTACTGGTTGGAATTTTTCAATAAAATCATGCCCCACTGTGACATTTTATTCCAACAATTGCAAAAGAGATTCATTGATCCCGTTGTAACAAATAACAATGTGCGCGCTTTTGAAAATCAGATTCAAGTGGTTCGAAATTCTACAGACAATGTATCCGAGCCACCCACCAAACGAATTAAGACCACTAAATCGGTAATTTGTAAAGAAGTGTGTGATATTATATTATCTCAAGTACAATCAAGATTTCAGTTCACAGATCACCTATCAGCAGCTAAGTTACTCTATTGTGATAAGTTTCCCGAATATAGAAAAAAATTTCCTGAACTCGATTTTCGTGCCACTATAAATACATACAATTTTCTGGATAAGTTTAAATTAAGAAATGAACTATTGACAGTTTACAATCGCGACGACTTTGCAAATGCTGATGGGTCAATATCTATTTTACAACTCTTTTATAATAATGGATTATCGGAAGCTTTTTCAGAGTGTGTTAAGTTGTTAAAAATCGTATGTACAATCCCTATGACTTCGGTGGAGAGTGAACGGTGTTTTTCGACTTTAAAAAGAATTAAATCTTTCCTTAGAAATACAATTAGTCAAGAAAGACTCAACGCATTGTCAGTGCTAAGCATTGAAAAACGCCTCATTCAATCAATACCGGACTTCAACTCCAGGGTCACCGATGTCTTTGCCACTCAGAGACAACGGAGAATCGACCTAATCTACAAATAGGTAGGATTTTTTTCACAATTAAATCTATTTTAATTAGAGTAAGTATATGTAAAAGATTTTTAGCGCACCACCGATATTTTTTAGCACCAGCCGCCACTGATCATAGGTACCTTTTAAAAATATTAAAGTATAATTTAAAAACTCCATAGACAATTCTTTTGTTACAAAAAAAACAGCTGCCTGCTAAATTCGCATTTATTTATCAAACGCGTGAACTGTCAAACGTGCGAAGTTAAAATAGTAGGCATGTCAAGTTTTCTGAAATTTTCAAATTTTCTGCGCAATTTTCTTTCCGTGAGAAACTTCTACAAGTATTAGAAAACTTTTAAAAAAGATTAATGAAATATGTAATGTTCTGAAGTCATGACGTGACCAGGGAAACAGGGATTCATATTTATATATAGAATAAATACTAGTGCAGTGGCAATTCTTCTCTCAATTCATTTTTCTTCATCGAAAATAAATTGCAAAAGGTAGTATAAAATAAATATATATATATATTTAAAAAATCAGTAGGTATTGGACAGTTAGAGTCAGGGTGAGGTGTTACTCGGCGGAGTGACCAGCGATGAAAGGAGGATGAAATCTTTTTTATTAAGTCTTGGAAAAAAAAAATTATAACGTAAAAAAAATAATTAAATAACCTGACAATATTTGAAAATCCCCTACTATTATCCTAAAATTTTCTTATGCAAAAAATGTTGCTTGTGTCATGAAGGAGGACTTAGCCAGCAAGCAGAGGAATTAAACACACTACGCGCGACGCCCGGGTTACACTCAAACGCGATGACAACTCAGTCACTGACCGTGTTCTATTCTATAGATTCTATATGATTATATGATTTCTGTAACGACAACTTTTGTTGCACAAACATCCTCTATAGCAAACATAAAAGCCGACAAAGTCTATGCTTTTTTTTAAAGGCTTTCATTTATTTAAATTCCTTCATTCAAACATCACCGCACGGTAGTTGGAATTTAAGTGTAATGGAACCTGTTTTCAAGGTGTGCTTTACATTCATGCAAAAAGAGCTAACTCGGCTCCCAAACAATAGTGGTTTGTCTAATCTCTAATGGAACACATGTCTTCCTTTCTCAAGAATAAGAAAAAGGCGTGTGCACACAAGTATCTATATTAAATTGTTCCTAACCACTCGAGCATTCGCGTTAATAATTGGAATACGCGTCCAGCGTCCAGGATTTCTGAGCATCCGATTGGAGACATATAAACTGCTTACAGTGTTAGAGAACCATTGAGAGCACATATTTTTATCCGTTGGTCCCATATTTTAAGTATTAATAAAAATTTTTTCTCCAAAATTGGCGTACTTAATACCTATTTAGAGAATATTATATATTTCTAGGGACATGCGTTGCTGTGTGGCTAACGAAACACAACGCCATCTATAGGTTGGTTACCCAACCTTTATAAACACTGACATCTGTTAATTTTCATTCAAATCAAATCCACACCGCCCGCTTGCCAACCCGCACTTCTCCTTTTTATAATATATATTTCAACTAATTTATACAAAACTTTGACAAATTAAATACTTGAACCTTCATCATGAATCACTATCTATTGGTGAAAACCGCATATAAATCCATTTTGAGTTTATCGCAAACAGACAAACAGACAGACAGACAAGCCGGAGGACTTTAAATTATAATACGTATAGATGACTTGTATATGTTGTCCATAACCTAGTTGACAATCACAAATATAAATTTAAATTCGAACATGCATTTTTTAATACATAACACATGATCAATGATTTCTAAGAAAAAAAAACAGTGTGCAATTCAAACGAGGTAGAATTGTACCCTTCAGAAAACTAAAGTAGACAAGAGTGGGGAGGCTACGAGATACCGCACAAAAAAGTTTTCTCTTAAAAATATATTCGAATGCCGTTTACACGCGGTAGAAGCGAAACTTTTCCAAAGCAATCTCAACCAATACTTGAAAAGTGAGGTCATAATCAAAGCGACCAATAAGCGCAGACCTAGCGTAATTTCCGTTCCGTATCTCAACCAATAGAGGAGCCTTTAAAAGTGACATCATAATCAAAGCGACCAATGAGCGCAGTTGAAGCGTCGGAGGTGCAGAAACCGTCAATTCTGTTCCATCCGAAATCCAAATCACAGCGGGGCAATAGAAGTTTCACTTAAAAAAAACAACAAATCTGTAAAATAAATTAACAAACTCCTAACTTATAGAACTAGTTGTTTTGCATCCTTATCATTTTCTGGAAATGTCAAACGACCATTATTTAGAATACATTTGCATTTAAAATGTTGTGATCCTTGGGAAAAGGTTTTAAATTCAAGACTTGTCCTTAAAACTGGAAATGAGTAGTATATAATAACATATACAGTAGATAGGTAACGCTAAACCGATGCTTACGTGAAACTTGTTTTGATGATTCACAATATTCACATTGTGTGTGGCAACTCCCTGGGAATACTTTAGAGTAATTAAAGAATATAATTATATGTAGATATACGACAAAAGAAAAATCATTGGTTGATGTATTTTTCGAGTCAATAATGCGTAGAAAAAGGTTAGTCGCTGTGTGGTCAAATCTATCAAATTCCCACACAAGCATCGTGGGTTCAATTCTTTGCTAGAAGTACTCCACCATTGCACAAATAATTCAAATATGGTCAAATTATTATTGACCAGTAAATTCGGCCTTCGTTTTTAAAGAAGGTCGATGAATATCAGTATTAAAATATTTCCGTTTCACGTTTCTAGTCCATTTGGTAAGAAATTTATTTTTTTAAATTAATAAAATATTGGTTTTGAATATTTTATTTTTATGTTTGACAGTTCTAAATCTATCAAAAATTGAGAGATGATCTAATTCTGAATCACTTTATGGTGTTTCTGGTCGTCTCTCTAATTATTTTTCAACAAAAACAAATAATGTTATGTATTTTTATTTTAACTTAATTGGTATAACCTCAAAATGTAATATTTATTCACCTAAGACCATATTAGCGATTCTCAATCCGAAACCCTACGCCTTCGGTCATATAAATGTATCATACTTCGACTAAGAACTACCAAAATTATCTTAAATTTATCCAAGACACTACATAGATAGAATTTGGTTCAAGAAGAATCTTACAATCGTACATGAAGACGGCAGCCAATAAAAATATGCTTTGTTATTTTGAACTTTATCATACTTCGACTGAGAACTACCAAGATAATCTTCATTTTCCTAACGCATATTTTATAGGTTGGTATCTTTTTGAATGATTGCAAGATTCAAACCCGAACTAAGTGCTATCATGATAGTGTCTGGATAAATTTTATCCATTTTATTTTTAATGTGCGACATCTTTTGTGCAAGTCTAGGATGAATGATTATTTTTATTTTTAACTTGAGTAAAATTTATTTAAATGAAGACAATATTAGCGAAACTCAAATCGAAAATCTGGAAACGGAAAAATCATAAAAAGATATGTGCACATCTGGGACTGGGACTGGGACTAGGACAACTTTATCAGCTGATCTAATGTGTCCCTAACTTGTTCCTATTTATTTACTGTCCATATCGTGTGCATCAATCCATATTATTAATTAATTGCGATTTTTAAATGTGCTAAAGAAAAACGAAACCTTTTTTTGCATTCATATTTTTATCCACGAAACACTGCGTAGAAACCTGTATTTTCCAGTATTACAACGGTGTACATAGTGTACAATCAGGGTCACTTTATTTATTATTTCTTAGTACTTAATCTTTATTCATTACTAGCGGAAGTCCCCGTACAGCCCGGGCTTTAATAACTCATCAACTGTTACATTGTTGTGTAAACAAACCTATGGGTCCAAGTGATTAAGCAGAGTTTTGCGAGATCGGGTGTACATGGTATTAATTTTCCTCTTATTTTGAACGTCAAGAACATATACAAAATGTTTTCAAGAAGTATAAAAAATTCTGCTTAAGTTATATCTTTCTTATTTTTAAGGTCTAGTTTGCAAATTTCATCAATCTCGTAATAAAACTTTCATAAATGTTTATAAGATTTGTATAAAAAACACACTCAAGCCGCCCCCGCCCGCAATAGACACGGTAATTATAAATAGATAGATGCACTTTTTTCAATATATAGAAATAGAAACATTTTGATATAAACTCTTTGGAAATGCTTACGATGCGTGCCGGAACTGTCGCAATAATATACACGCAAAACCATATAATGTCGCAATAATACAATGCTTTAATTTTTTCTTTTCGTTAAGTTCGAACCTTATGCAAATAATTAAAATATTAATTTTATGTAAAACTTTTACGTACATTCTGCAATAATCTCAATGGTATGAAGATAGAAAGAGCACATAATGGTTTATGAATAAAGATATAATGGGTTATCATTAAAAAATGATTGATTGGGATTGATCGTACTAGAACATCGATCGTAATTTATGAGTATGGAAGAATAAAAGTACATGTGACAGTGCTAAGATGATAAACGTAGCGCTCAATCCTCCTGCGTGGTACGCAAACTATAGTCGTGATATAAAATAAAAAAAATAAAAACTCTTTTTCTTATTTTTATTAACTTTTTTCTGGCTTATGTACATTATTATACATCTATAAATTATTCGATCTCCCAACACGTTCTACATTCCTAACATGCATTTATAAGAAGAAGCTGTAGCACCGATATATTATGCATCTAAATCGATGTGTTCAACACGAACACCACTAGATTCACAACATAGTTTAAAAAATACCGTTTGATCGAATATGATTGTATAAAGAAAAACATTTCATTTTTCGCTTTCACAAGTTTAAATTTAAAAATATCACTTCCCTTTATTGTAATTATTGATATTCGTTCCATGTTTTATTGTGAATTCAGGAAAATTTATATAGTATATTATTATGTATTGTCGAATTTTGGTTTTAAATTTTAAATACCTTATTGTTCGATGGTTTAAAAATTCCCAACATTGTTAAATGTAATGAAAAACAAATAAAAATGTGCTCATTCTATCTGCATACCTTTGAGAACGTAGTAAATACTTGCTAGTTTGTAGTATTTTTTTAAATTGTTTACACAATTGGCTAATGACAGCAAGGGTATGCTATAAATTGTTGTATAACATCAATCAAAATAATTGTACCTACGTATAAATATTGTAAACGAAGCGACCTTCTAGATTTTTAAAACCAGCGAATTTACTTAATATAAAATAACACAAAATTCAATGCACAATATACTGATATTCTAAATCAGTATAAAAATATTCGTGAATTCAGAAAACACGTAATGTGTGCAAATAAGTCTTTAAGAGAACCTTGCCTTGTTAGAAATTAAGCCTTTGCTACCCGCATTTCTACCGATTTCTTACATATCTCCCTTAAACATTTGAAGTTTTTAAGCTCTTCAAAAAATATATGTTATTTTTGAAGATAATTTTTAGATGTTCCCCATGCCCAAACGCAAATTATATAAAATTCTGTCGATAGAAAAAAATCTCAAAGTATGCTCGGAAAATTATTATAAACCCGCTTTTTAATATATTTTAGAAGTTATATGTATGAAAAAATTCACAGTGTTTCTTTAACGCTATTTTAGATGATCCCCGCGCGATTTTTGATGTATTTTAAACGAGTCGTGTTTTAATCGATTTAAATGTTAGCACGCTCCTCTAACATTCGTAATTTCGTATCTCTCCATCTTCTTCTTTTCGAGCCCGGTTGCGGAGCCTTAAACCGAAAATCAACAAAAATCAACATTAGTCCTTCAAAGTTCAGGCGTATTTTGTCACCTCACTTTTTTGTCGTTTCTTGTAAAGATAATTTTAAAAAAATTTACAAAGTTTCATAATTTTTTACTTGAAAACTTCTTTAGCACCGTTGTGATTTGAAACTCGTAGACTACCCACTGTTGTCTACTTTAGTTTTCTGAAGGTTTCACGTCTACCCCGTGTGAACTTCACACTTGTAACTTCTTTCAAATAGCCAACGGAAACTTTGCTGTTATAAAGGTGTACATTTTCATCATTTTGTGGTTAATTTTTAGATTTGCATATAAAGCGTGTTATTTTCTCTTTCCAATGCCGTTTAGATCATACTTCTTACTTTGATAGCAAGGGAGACACAATGATTTCTATGGGACTGTGACAAATATGGTCTCTTGTGATTAAACCGGTTAAACCTACCTTCTGTGTTAATGCCCATTTAAGCGGCACGACACGGTTGTGATTATAATAGATGTCTTATCGGTACAAATAGTCATTGAGATGATTTATTGGCAATATATTGCTATTTCGTGACAAAATGTCGTCAACACTAACGCACTAAAATCTTAGTGCTGCTCAATTCCATCAATCAGAGGTAATAAAGTATTGTGTTTAATCCTCACTAAAGCTAATCAAAACGTGTATTTTATAATACAACTGGAAACGAATCAGTTCCTATCTAATTTATATCCGATTGAAGACCGCCATTGTTTCGTTTATGGTGAGTACTAATCATAATTATTGTAAATTACGACGGTCTTCGGAAGTTAATGTTCCACGTGTTCTCCTTTTAGTTCAATTATTACAGTTTCGAATAGTTTTTGCAATACTTGTCATTGTTTTAGGAATATCAAAAATGAAACAGTTATTTTTGAAATGAAAATTTCTTTAACACCGTTGTGCTTTGAAACTCGATGAAACGGAAGCGAGCGATACTAAAAATATAAATACACATAGATCTATAGCATAGGTTCTCAACGTGGACGATGACGCCCCCTTTCGGGCGTTTCAGACCTCCAGGGGGCGGTAGAGGACCAAAAGAAAATTGGGGGGCGTTTCAGACTCTTAGGGGGCGGTAGGAGACTCAGAGAAACCGATCCCACCCCATCCTATCTTGTTTCCCTATCCCATTACGCCCCCTCTGTTGTGGCAAATTTAACCCCATCGTGTTATCGCATTATGTCCCCTCCGCTGTGGTATCCGTTACGCCCCCTCCGTTGGCAAATATAACCCTGTTGTGGTATCCCATTACGCCCCCTCCATTCGGATTCACGAGTTAGGGGGCGCCAGAAATAAAAATGTTCTCAAAGTGGGCGGTGGGCAAAAAAAGGTTGAGAATCTATGATCCTAGCCTGCGATTGAATGAAATAGCAATAATTTTTTTTTATTTATTTCACTCACGATATTACACGATATATCCAAGTTTCCACGCAAGTCTACTTTGGTTTTGTGGTATAAAGTGCCCGACGAACCTTAGCGGCCAGACATTCAGCGAACCAAGGATGGAATCCTATAAAATCCAAAAAAAAGTAGACAAAAGTGGGGACTCAACGAAGCACCGCACAAAGAGAAGACCGATTAATCTATCTCATTCTCTATAAATGCTATAAAACCGTTGACGTGCTCACAACAACTCAACAAAGTTTCATCGCAATCGGATGAACGGTTTAGCAATGCATAATTTCATGATGCCAGAACACACAATTGTATATAGAAACCATCGCGGGCATGCGTGCATTAAATCCCCAAAGTTTCATGGCAATCGGATGAACGGTTTAGCAATGCATAATTTCATGATGCCAGAACACACAATTGTATATAGAAACCATCGCGGGCATGCGTGCATTAAATCCCCAAAGTTTCATGGCAATCGGATGAACGGTTTAGCAACGCATAGTGGACATACACATATGTTTATATAATTTCTATAGCACCGTTTTTATGAAAAATCAATTTATCAAGGGCACTGTACAATTTATCATGAATTTCTAGGCTCTGTTTAATTTAATTACTTACTAGTCCAGTCAATGAAGGAGGTGTAGAGTGCGTGAGAAGGAACCTAAGCGATTCCTTCAGAAACTTGTTAAGGGTGCTTAGGGTGTGAACATACTAAAAGTCCTGACGTCTAGGTGGTGAGCTAAGGGGGTAGGGGGGGGGGAAGTCTCTATTTTCGGGTTTCCGCTTATATCTCGAAAACGGTGCGTTGCAGAGGATTTTTTTTAAATAAGTAAAAGCTCATAAAATTATCTACAACTTTTATTCTACTCGTAAGATTCGAAATCCCAGCCGTTTTTGAGTTACACCCTCCACAAATATTTTGTCTAAAATATTGATCATAGAAAGAAATTCTCTCGAAATAAGTTGTAAAGAAATTAATTTCCTTTTAGAATATATGTACATATGCAAATTAATCTCCAACCAATAAATATTTACAGCAATTTTAAGTTTTTTCGTAAAATGTCGTCATTTTCAGAAAAAGCTGATTTTATCTTGTTACTGACAAAAAAACAGCAGATTTTATCTTTTTACTGACACACCACTTTTGTTAGTTGGTATGAGCGTAACTCATGAGATCTGCACTTCCCTTGAAGAGTTTTGTGGAGTCTTCTTCACGTCAAGTGAACAGCACAAGGACCTCGGACAAGCCCGCCAGACTTTCAGTCATTGCCAAACTCAGGCAATG
Organism: Limnephilus lunatus; assembly: GCA_917563855.2. Taxonomy (NCBI): domain Eukaryota; kingdom Metazoa; phylum Arthropoda; class Insecta; order Trichoptera; family Limnephilidae; genus Limnephilus; species Limnephilus lunatus. The sequence goes on from OU830604.1 coordinate 40,064,255, forward strand.
ATTTGATGCACATTCTCTCTTCCCACAAACCAGTGAAATAATGTCAATTTTCAGTGGAGTCGTCGGAGATGCCACTATAACTTGCTACGATGCTGTTCGAGTTGGTGAAAATGCAATGAATGCTATAGTGGGCTTGACATTCTCAGTTGTCCCGCAAAGATCGGGCATTCCCAATGTTTTCTGTCAGCTTGTCGATAAAAATTCACGATGAAAGGTTGCAGTTGACCCAACATAGCTGTTTCAGCGGATGTGTAAAAGCAAACGATCAGATGATCCCTTGGCAATGTTCAATTAAAGTGGAAGACGAAAGACAACTAAATCTGTCCTGTACAGCTTGTTTGAGTCTACAAAAAAAACGTTCTACTGTCTCAGTAACTATCTTTTGATATACGTCACAACATAGTGAAACTGCCCCCATTGACTTTTTTTTTTAATTTTGTAATTTTCTGCGTAATAATTTGGTGAATAACTGTTTAATGGAGAACTAAAAAAATTAATAAATGTATAGGTATACGATATATATGTATAGTGAGACTCTATCGACTCGTTTAACTACGAATAGAAGTGGTAAAATAATTAGGACGCGCAGGAAGAATTTACGTGTGTTTAAAATATATCACACCTTGCGACTTTTTTTTCATACAAGTGTAAAACATAAACAAATTCCTTCGTAATGCCCTGACAGCACCCTTCAATGCCCCTTGAAACCTCTGAGACCAATATAACTTTCGGAGTCGTTGACCTAACCTAACCGGTGGTAAGATGGAAATAACAAAATGAATGACGCAAATGAGGGTACGCAGTGAATCAATCAAATGATAATAATCGGTATTATCCTCAGAAATAAAATCAATAATCATTGAATATAACATAATGCAAAATATCACCAATAGAGGGATACTATTGAATACATTCGACGGTCCCGAAGAACAACGTCGGATGTGCGAATTTGTAGTTTTGCAGTAGGTGTTTCGTTTCTGCATTTTTGCTGTTTTTGATATCAAGAAAAATAGTATTCAATTTTTATAAGAAAAACTTTATTTTTACAACTTTGTTGAAGGTTATATTCCCATCAGTGAAATATATCATATTAGAATAAGTTAACAATAATAATCTAAAGAAAAATATGAAAGAGAACAAGTCACAGAAAAAGACAAAAGTCGCAACTGGGACACGAACCCAGACCTCTCCGTCTAACCGGGACGAGCGCGTTAACCAATTTCGCCATTGCAACCTGTCTATCCGCTATCCAGGTTACAAACTTATTCTTAGAATGATTGTTTCCAATGAAAAGGGTAGTTGCCCGTAATACGGAAAAATAATTAATTGATAATAATGTTAATTCTAAAATTTTAAAATATGAGATTGACAAATAGAAGGTGGCAATAGCGAAATTGGTTAACGCGCTCGTCCTCGTAACGGTTAGACGGAGAGGTCTGGGTTCGTGTCCCAGTTGCGACTATTGTCTTTTTCTGTTTTTCTGTGTCTTGTTCTCTTTTATATTTTCGTTTAGATTATTATTGTTCACTTATTCTAATAAAAATAGTATTGTTTAGATATTGCGCATTTCAGTTCATGTGAATTCCGAAAATACAGGCTTTTACATCATCAAAATAAGGTCATAATAAAAATGGCCAATAAATAAGCTACATGCCATTTTCCTATTTTTAGCAGATCGGACATTATACTTGGGGACCGTCGATATGATATGGGGAATATATGTATACAAGAAAATGTATGTGAATACCTCTCAAGAGTCCCAGATGCACCCGTCTGGCTATGGCATCCTTAGTTGGGGTAACTGGTTTGACGGCCGGCGTAGTGCAGCGGTAACGCGCTCGACTAGCACACCGAAGGTCGCGGGATCGAATCCCGGCGTGGCAAATATCTAAATTTTATTTGATTAATTGGTGTTATTTCTCAATTTATTCATTTTAAATAATATATAGTGTATTTGCGGCACGTTACAGAGTGGAAGAAACTCTCAGAATCGCCCTGGTGTAAGCCCACCATTCAGAATTGAAACGTTGCTTGAAATGGCATTAGCCGTGTTTAGTGACCAAATCCGAATAGCCAGGTACTTCCCCACCTTCCTCTTCCCTATCTCCTTCCTCTCCCCACTACCCTAAGCCTCACAACATACCCCATTGGGGATGCCATAGTCTCACTGGCTTCAGACGGGAGCAGTTGGGATTCTTGTGCGGTATTCAAATAAAAAATATATAAAAAAGGCTAAAGGTAGTGGGGAGGGGAAGGAGATGGGAAAGAGGAAAGTTGGGAAGTATCTGGCTATTTGTATCTGGTCACCAAACACGGCTAAAGCCTTTTGAAGCAACGCGTATATGTTTTATTGCAAGTGAATTCAAATTCCTCAGTAATTTAAATAATGCACGATTTTTTCTTTTTTAACTCTACCTGCGGTAAACACAACAAAAGCAGTGATTAAACTATCTACAGGAGTAGTTGCGACGAAGAATAATAATTAAACGAATTTTCCTTAGTAATTTAACTACAACTGTTAACCCAGCTCTGCATGTACTGCCTCTGAGTACATACACAAGCTTTATTCATACGAGAAGTTATTACGAAAACAATTCAATAAAATCATCAGTAGTTTAATTAATTCGGCAATCAAAAATTGTACATTTCATATCGTATTCACATTTACAACTATTTGAAAGACAAGTGAATCGAAGTATTAAGTTATTTAAAAAAACGAGTGTTTTTTAGATCACACGACTGAAGTAAAACTTCACTAACTTATAAAAGAAGAGAGAAAGAAAATTTGCGCGCGCACTGCTCTCTCTTGCTCCTACAGTGTGATACAGACAATAGGCCTGCACTGTGTCTTAGATATACGAAACGTAACTGGCTATGAGAGAAAGAGAGAAAGAACATGTGCGCGCGCACTGCTCTCTCTTGCTCCTACAGTGTGATACATAGACTTACGCAACGTAACTGGCTATGAGAGAAAGAGAGACAGAAAATGTGGACTCGCACCTCTCTCTCTTGCCCCTTCAGTAAATACGAAACGTAACTATCTCTCTCTTTCTATCTTCACTAACTTATATCTCCCTCTCAACTTCCTTTCGCCTCGCCCGATCACACTTTTCGTAACGCTCTCGTCACGCATTCACCAGCTTACTCCCCAAGTCAAGCGTGCGTAATGAAGTTTTACTTCAAAAATCTCCGTAATTGTTTTATTAGAAGCAATTCGTGTTATATTTAAAATACTCGCTTAACTCAGTTAGTGATGAAGAAAATCAGTTAAAGAAAATCTCTTTGAAACTTAAAGTTATTTATCTTATTTAATTATATTACGAGGTGCTGAGAGTATAACTACTCTACCGGCTTAATTACGTAACTCCACCTTAAACCCATTTAAAACAAGCATAAACACTGCAAGATATTGCAAGGCTCTTTGGTATTGTACCTGATGGTGAAATAAAGCGTAAGTCACTAAGTGTAAGTTGTTTGTAGGTACCTACGGACAAGTCGTTTGAAATTCTGCGCGAGCTGCGATACAAGCGGAGGTGCACAATCAACTACACGACCTACATAAGGCACTGCGATTTTCATTTTATCTAATTGAGGATTAAATTTATAAACAAGGTGTTCAAAGGGAAAAGTGCTGTAACTTGGGAGAGTGATTCTACATAACAGTGCAAGCAATTTAAAAAAAAATTCAAATGATTAAAGGTATTTTTACGGTTCAAAAATTGAATTGTCTTAAAAAATTACAAGTATGCAGTTAACACGTAGTAGAAGTATAAACTTCAGAAAACTAAAGTAGACAAGAGTGGGAGACTACGAAACACCGCACAAAGAGGAGACTCTAAATCCTAGAGATGTTTGTCTTGGTTTAGTGTATCTTTTTCGTTTCATCGAGTTTCAAATCATAACGTTGCTTAAGAAGTTTTCACTCCAAAAAATTGTTTTAAAGAAACTATGAAATTTCAATTTTCTTTTTTATCGTCAGCGACATGTATAACCTCTCGAAGGTACTGCAATTTCCCTCGGACACCTGTACAAACAAATTATTACCTTGGTCGCCAAGGTAGCCTTGGTGATCTCTATGACTAATATTAGTTTGTCAAAACTTTTTGTTTTGTCTTTTACTATGCCAGTTGTGTTTTGTGTGTCTGCCAATTTTTAGGTACAAAAATGATTAATTCTGTATTTTTTTTATATTTTACATTATTATTTTATCTGCGTATAAAAAATATCATTTTGTCTAATACATTAAGCAGCCGTATTCAAAAAGAAGAAGATGGAGAGATATGCAATTACGAATGTTGGAGAGAGTGCGCTAAAGCAACCATCTCTTTTCATACATATAACTTGTAAAATAACTGAAACAGACGTGAATTAATAATTTTCGGAGCATACTTTGCGATTTTTTTCTATCGACGGAATTACGTATAATTTGCGTTACGGCGTGGGAAATATATATCTATTATCTTCAAAAATAACATATATTTTTGTAAGAGATTAAAAACTTCAAATGTTTAGGGGGGATATGTGGAATAGCGGCTGCTTAATGAATATTCTAAGACATAACTTAATCTTGTTTCGATGTGATCAGTTGTTTGTGTACCTAAAACTACAATAAGTTAATAATTGTTTAAAGCATAGTATCAAGATTGTAGAAACAGTGTTTCCTCTTTAATTTGATTACAAAAAAACATTTTTGAGGTCGCATTATAAAGCCCTACTATACTGTATCGCCACAGAATATTTTGTGTGAATATTTCGTGAATATATATTTTTTATCTTTTAATTAATTTTAAATACAGTATGTGTTTTCAAAACTTTTTATAATGATTTAATGGTATTTTGCAAATTTAACCATTTGGATGTAAAACTTTATTAAAAATACCTAAATTTTTTTTGAAAAATATTTATTTTTTTGCAAATGAGGCTAATGGGTAAACGAGTTTAAAACCAGTATTTTTATTTACCTTTTTGAAAATTTCAATCGACTAAGTAGAAGCGCAGATTTATACTGTCTTTCCACGTCAGAAAATGATAGTTTTTATACCCGAAAAGGTTTGAAAGACCGTATCTTTTGACATTTCAGTTAGACTCTAACTGTTTTTGGCGTTAATCGGAAAAAGAAAAATGAATCTACAAAAACATGGTTTTAATATCTCGCATGAAATTTAAAAAAAAACCTTTTATGTATTTAATTGATTTATAATAACTGATTACGATAAAAATCAATATTTTTTTAATGTTGTCTGTTTATATATCTATGATAAACAATTATTATCTGTTTACACTTATGAAGATAATAACTACTGTTTATTCCACCAGTTCGTAACTGGGCAATTCTGACTGTTTTTGTTAAAGTGTGGGGCAAGCGAGTGATTATGACATATCAACAAATTTGCCATTCGATGAAGAACTCCTTAAAAAAGCTACATTACCTATCCACCGATGTGAGGATACGCAAGTCCTCAAATAAAATCCTGTTAACTCAATGCCGCTTGGTATAGGGCCGGTTTTATAAACATCCGTTCGTTACGCTTGATACCATTTTTAACAAATATTCAATATACCGCCAAAAGAATATTGTTAAAAATGGTTTCAAGCGAAACGAACCAATGATTATAAAACCGGCCCTCAAAGTTCCAAACGCTTTGAACTTTGAACTTTTGAATCTTCCGGTAGACGACTGAGCAATCAAAACATCATAATAAAGTTTAAATAAATGTATAAGAAATGCAATAAAAAGCAATGTAATATAAACAGCGGCTTCAATACAGTTTTATAGTGCATTTCGAAAGCGAAACAGCTGTGACATGTGATAATAGTTACAAAGCAAAACTTGAAAAGTTAAAAAAGTTATTGACTAAAAAAATAATTTAACTTAAATTCCAAAGATTATACTTGAAACAATAAATAAATCATATATAGACCAACTTTAAATAACCATTACGATTGAGTCTATGTCGTAAACCCCTTATGTTTATCAAATTTGTTTCAAAACTTCGAACAAAAATATTACTACTATTAACAACAAAACAAAGCAATATTAGGTTGGTAGGTACTTGAGTGTGATTTATGTTGTCACAGTTTTACTATGAAAAAAGCAATGTATATTGTGGTATCTAGCGAACTAAATAATTTGCTAACCTATTGCATATGAATAACGCAGGTACTTAATCTGATTACTTTGAAAATATTTCATTCATTTATGATCGATTATATTATGTCTTATTTTTCTAACTCGGACTCCACATTATTATCACAAACATCGAATATTGTGATATCTACATGGAAAACGCTGATTACACGATTTCATCAGAGACTAACAGACCCGGCTTGACCCGGCTTGACCCGGCTTGACCCGGCTTGACCCGGCTTGACCCGGCTTGACCCGGCTAGACCCACGTTGCTGTGGCTAACGAAACACAAGACCATTACCCAACCTTTATAAAATCCAAACCAACCGCTTGCACGCTGCCCGCTGCATGCATTCAATATTTGAATTTCTCGGCTTTTCTCTACATTAATAAACATGTATTATACATAAAAACCTTCCTCTTGAATCACTCTATCTGTTGGTGAAAACCGCATGAAAATCTGCTGCGTAGTTTAAAAGATCTAAGCGTACATACATTTTGAGCGAATTCATTTTATACTATGTAATGATAATGATGATTTTCAAATGATTTCTCTCATGATGGTTGTTTTTCCAACCATTTTAAATCTATGAAACGGCAAATGAACTGATAATTTTTTTAAGTGAAAACTTCTTCAGCACCGTTCTGATTTGAAACTCGATGAAAAGAAAAATAGCGAAACTAAAAAGAGAATAAATAAATAAATAAGTGATTTAGCCTGCTTTGTAGCTTCCCCATTTTTTTAGCGCACTCCCTCTAACATTCATATTTACCTATCTCGCGTTCAAGCCATCTTCAGTAATCTTCTTTGTTTTGAAAGCTTACTACGTATTGTTAAGGTTTTTTTTACTACTTCCTTGAAGTTGTAAACAATTCGGCAGACAAGTAATGTAATAGGCCACTTGCATTACATATTTAAAAAAAAAATCCGGTTTAGGCAAATATTTGTAAATATTCGTATTTTTGAAATCCTGGCGATTTTTTTAATATTTCAATCCAAATAATCAGACCACATTTTATAAACCGGAAAGACGGGACATAATTTTATATGTGCCAAAAAACGATAATTACAAAGCTGAAAATCATTTTTTAAAAAATAACGATTTCCACACGAATAGCAATAAATTGTACGGGGTTCTCTTCGTAACATCTGTAAAAACACCGCCATGTTTATCAAAAAATCAAACCAAAGGATTAGTTCGCATAGAACAAACAATAAATCTAGTGAACGTTAAATGCAAATTAAAAAATTCGCCGGAAATCAAAGTGTTGCCGTATAAAAAAAAAATAGTTGTGGAATTTTACAAAATTAAGGTAACATAATGTGGTTTAGTAATTTCATGTAGTGACGTCACGAGCTCAAATAATGGATTTATTTATTTAAAAATTTAAAAAACTATACATTTCTAAAAATTTTTACTAACATTTTCGTAATCTTAGTAAAAAAATCTATCCACACGATTTTTTCCAATTCGTTATGAAATCCATGCAAGTGGCCTATTAGTGTTCAAATAATACACACATGTTTATTATGTATCATTCAATACTTTCCGAAGAATTTGGCATATTGGTTTATCTTATTTGCCTAGGTGTGTTCTGCATTCTACACGCAGATTAGCGCACGCGAAGAACTTCGAACGCCTTCGACATTTGAGAATACGTACCTAATGAATAGATTTATTCCATCGTACAGTAACCACGTTGTTTATGTAGTACACTAGACCCTGCTAGATCTCGTACGCACGTTGTCGACGGTCGTCCTCTTCCTTCTCCCGCGCCTTATATCAAAACGGTAGAGACAGAAGATACTGGTTCGATGACGTCCGTTACCATCTCCGTTGCTGGGACTAGTTTATGAGATTCTGCGAAATGTATAAGTTGATTCGCCATGCGCATTGGTCAAACATTTGTGGTTTAATTTTCCCTAGTCAGATTAATATTCTCAATATTTAAAACCGGTTTTATACGCAGGTATTCCACACATAACATGACAGAATCCTGTTCAGCACGAGTTTGAGGATATATTGATGTTTTAATTTGAATGATTTGCACAAAGACGCAATCCCTAAGTCGAGACCGAAACAAGATAATAATAAATATTTTTTTAAATGCCTAGCGGTTAATAGGCACCTACTCAAAACATTAATAATTCTCTTATTTTTGCCAATGAAACCAAACAAACTACAACAAAAGTAAATTACAGTGTATTTACACGTGAATTTTTTGGTGCATCGTTTAAACATTTTTTTATATGTTCTTTAGTTTGAAGTCAAGTCGAAAATACTTCTATTTCCCTCACCTTAAAATCCTCTCAGATTCTATTGAAAATTAATATCATTTCAAGAAGGCTATAAATAACATCCCTCATAAAAAAATTAAAGTGTTATTTATTTTAATTATTCTTCTGCATGATTATATTTTATAATTTCTATAACGAATTTAACTTCTAGATTACATTCCCACTAATTGAATATGTATATCACATGTTTGAAAAAGGCAGTGGAACTCTGGAATAAATATTATTTATGGAATAATAATTGGATTATTTTAAGAGCATCGTTTTGTGAAAAACCACCTCGCGGGCGCTTACCAGCAGGTACAGAAAACATACCTACCTGGCAGGTCACTTTCGAAAAATACATTTTTATTAGAAAGTTTATGCTTGGAGAAGATACGACTTTTCATGATGTTTTTTTTTTGAAACACATAACATTGCATGATTTTATATTTGCTACCCCATCACCATTGATATTACATTTTATGAGAAGATTAGTTCCAAAAGCAGAGTCGATATTTATTTTGAAAAACTGGATAATTTAGGACTCTTAACTAACTAACTACCATCACACCGTTTCACCGCAGAGTTAGGCAGAGAGGACGGACCTTTAGGACTCTTAATGTTGTAAAAGAAAATGAAAATCAAAAAGGGGAAGCAAAATGGTAAGAAAAGAGTTAGAAAATAACTTTTCCTGAAGAGAGTATAACCAGAGAAAACCAAAAATACGTCATTTTTAAATCAGATTTTTAACGTATTGACTCTTTTCCACAAAAAAATATACATTGATTTCGAAAGATTTTTCTTTTATCTAGTAAACATATGTTTTAAATTTTGAGAAAAAATGTTTATTTTTAGTAAAATAAATAATAAGGTTATACTATAGGTCGTTGGCAGATTTGTTAAATGTTCAAAAAAGATTTTGTATTATACAACATCCATTTCAAATTATATAATCATGCAGTAAAATAAATCAATACGTTTTCTGGGAAACGCATGTTACAGAATTATAATTTTAGTTTTAATTAAATCATAAAAAAAATATATACGTACATATGTTTCTTGACGAAAATTGGTCCTGTTGTGTATTTTTTTTCGCACTTACATTCTTATTTTGCTTAGACATTATTGAAAAACGATAAATACTTATGATCAAAAAATAATTACAGCAAGTACATAATTTTAATAGTTTTATCATCAAGCCTTTCAGCATTTTTGGATGTAGGTACAAATTAAATCAAATTTGGAATGAAATAAAATCGATATTGTGTTATAATTTTAAAAAGCTGGTACGGAGAATAATTAATCTTTCTCATTGGAACCGCCCAGTACGATCGTAAGAACATCTTTCGAAAAAATGTGGATTTTCGGCAGCTGGCTGGTTAAACGCCCTTAATGGTGGTTTTTCGTTGCTTAAGTTAGGATGTTTATTAAAGCATCTCAGCTGACAAGCAAAACAATACGACCGTTATACTTAAAGTAAACGAATCGAGGTTACTGATCAGATTTCTAAAATTCAAATTGCTGCTGACTACCTTTTTGGTGGTTATCATTTGATAGAGTTTGAGAGATAAAACCAAAAAAACATTAGGTAGCTGCACAACTGCACATCCTTCTTCTCTGAAACCGGAAAGCAATGCTGTTATAACAGCAAACTACGAGTATGCATATACCTACTCTTTTTGTAGTGCTTGGTTTTTGGCGTATTCATTGACACGTGTAGCGCGAACTGCTTGAGCCAAAGTTTGGAACAACTTTGAACACGGCACAATAATGCAAGACACTATTATTACTATTGATAAATTTACTGGCTCCATTTATAGAAATTAGCGTAATCTATAAAAACACTTTTCTGAATATGTGTTCGTAGTGTAGGTAGACAATGTGGTTTTAGTGATTTGTGATATAATTATTACTTATGATTACTGTCACATGTTTAAAAAATATCGTAAGATCATGAATTAATATATTTCATCCGATAATGTTTAATTGCTCGTCAGGATCTATTCTTATAATCTATGTAAAAGCCCAGCCAGGCGTAAAATCAAATAAATAATATCCAAACAACACCTTAACATTTGGCCGTGATAATTTTAGTTTTGTACTTTTGGTATTTTTTTTAATGGTTTTTTTCTGCTTTGATCTCTATCAAATCTAACAATTTTACGAAGAATCTGTTTTTACGTTTTATTTATAGTTTGTTTATACGTAAGTATTTTGATGATTTTTCCTCATTCACGCACAGAATTTGTCAAACTCTAATAAAACTATTTACGGTTGGAAACGGTATAAACGGTTGGAAAAATATAGTGTTAGTAACCATACCTATCAAGTATCAACATAGTTTCAATATTAATTACCCAACAAGCCTGGAGTCTAATAATGAAGAGGAAGAAACACTAAAAAAATCAGTATGGAAGTAAGGAATTTCTTTAACAATGCTATATCAATGCAAGACAAACTGTAAGCAGAATTTTTGCCTGAACAGACTATGCAATAGTTATAATAACGTATTATCCAATGTGGACATTTTCAATTGCGAACTTACCAAATATAAGAGGTCCGTAAAAGAATATTTCTCTGATGGTTCGTGAATAATGTTATATTTTTATTGTTTTATATTTCTGTTATGATTTGATTTATATGTACAACCTCTCTCCATGGCTACCAATGTATTGATAGATTTTTTGTTTAGTAATGTTTCATTTTACATAAGAAAAAAATTGTTTTATATTTTTTGGTTTTTTTTATATAATTTTTGGATTCATATTGCTTTTTTATAAAATTAAATTACACTCTTATTATGCTGTCTCAATACAAGTAAAGTCACAAGGAGGAAATCCATAAATGGTTTTATTTTGGTTATTTAATATTAATATATAATAAGAAATAAATGTAAACTGTCGATTTCCTGAAAATTAATAAATAATAATTTTCAGCTTACAAATTCATTTCTGTCATAAACTACAGAAATATCAATGTCAAATTCAAGGTTATAAAAACAGGAAACAATTACTACCGAATGTAGTATTCACGAATGAAAGAAGGACTTAAATGCATGTGGGATAATATCTATAATTTGAATATTTATAAAATTAATTCACATGTAAGGCATTTTTCGTATCGCCAAACTAGTTTCAACCGCTTAGCAACATGAAGGCGCAAAACCAGGCAACAAAACCAGTATTCACACGTAAATAAGGGATAATAAAAATATGTTTGGCTTTGGACGGCTCTGAACTCTCCGAAGCGAGCAGTCGTATTAAAGTCGTCAGCTCATCTCTTCTGTGGATTCTATCCGCTGATGCTGATGAATGGTGCCATGTGCCAAACACGAGGTTAGAGATTGTGATGATAACGTTGAATTTTGGCCACCTAACACTTGCTCAAACTACACATCCGTCTATCTATATCGCAATGATATATACCTGACATGGTTCTTTCCGTAACTTTTTGTATTGTTGCCATTTTCATTTCAACATTATTTGTAGTATTCTACGTATGCACTTTGAACGTTAGTACCGGAATATCACTGGTGTCATTACTACTTAAAATGAAAATATAAATATATAAAATACACATGTATGCAAAGCAATTATGTCAGGTGAAAGACTGAAATTGTTTATAAGAAGTGAACATTAAAGTTTTCTGAGACTTGATGAATAATTTATTGTAAACCACTTCTTGGCGTCATTTTAAATGAAAATAATTTTGTCTTCCTCAAAAATCACAAATCCACTCTCTGAGAAAAACGTATTAATTTTATTCGTTTTTTCTGACAAAAAAACCGTTGCTTTCGAAACGAGTCGATTATTTTGATTTAATGTCTAGAAAGTCATTTATTTTCACTAAAGAAAAAGAATTATTCAATTTAATTGGAATAATTTTTTATGGTTCAATCAATTAATATAATAATTGAAAAAGAAAATAATACTAATAAATCTAAACAAAACAAGACCCTGAAAAAAAATTAAGGAACTGGGGATCGAACCCATGATCTCTTTCTTACCGGGACAGTCTCCACCAAATCTGCCATTGTAAACTAATTATTTTAGGTAATTTCTATCGATCTCTTATTTCTTCGTATAGATTTAGTAGTACTATCTTCTTCACTGATGATTTTTTTTTATTTTTTTTATTTTTATTTATTTATTGTTTATTGTTTGTAAATATTTCATAATACAATATAGTAAACTTAACTCCAACTAGGCAATTGCCCGTTTTTTTTTTTTTTTTTTGATTACGAGTTATCTTTCCATAAACCAAGATTGCGTCTAAATTTTAAGTGTACCTACTTATGTATCCTGTATATATTAATTTGTGTTATGTAAAAAAAATATCATTTAAAATAACGTAAAGTATTTTTGTGGCATGTTCTAGAGTGGAAGATACTCTCAGTATCGCTCTGGTGTACGGCCACCAGTCAGAATTAAAATGTTGCTTGAAATGGCTTTAGCCATGTTTGGTATCGGATTTGGTATCTGTTTTGGTCAGATCTGAATAGCCAGGTAATTCCCCATCTTTCTCATTTCCATCTTCTTCTCCTCCCCACTAATTTGAGACTCACAACATACCTCAATTTTGGATGCCATAGTCTCACTGGCTCGAGACAGTAGCAGCTGGATGATATATAAAAAAATATATTTGATTAAAATGTGTACATTTTATAGTACAATTTAATAATGTTGACCTCACTGGATGACTTGCCCGTGTTGAGGCCCCAGCATATTTGAAAAGGCACTCTTGTGGGAATTTCAAATAAAAAACAATTAAAAACACTGTTCAACAATAGAAACTAAAAAATTTCCCTCTCATTAAAAACTGAGTAAATAGAAGAAGGTTGTATTTTACACAATTTTTTAAAGTAGTGCTTAACGTAAAGTTTTATTTATTTAATACTAGTGAATTGAGAAATTATTTCTCCCTGCGTGTCTTTTCCCATTCGTTCCGTTGCCCTTCCGCCTTCTCTTCCCCTCCCATGTCCCCTTCCCCTCACGCGTTCCCCTCTACCTTCCCCGCCTTACCTCACCCCTCTCCCGGGTTCAATATATTCAGTCCCGGTACATTCAGGTTTTCAAACAGCTCGCGTGCCACCTATTGCAATTTTTATTTTTACAAATTAATATACGAACATTCATTATTGCATATTATCAGAACAATCAATCAAATTTGGTACCTAACGTAGGTCCTATTTAAAATAAATATAATTTTTTATTAGCTTCAAAGTATACGATTTTGATTAGTACTATAGGCGAGTACTTCGATTAAATTCATTAATTTAAAGAGTTTATTCAAAAATTAAGTTTTGATAAAACAATCGATGGCTTGCAAAATGTCATTCTCATATTGTAAATTATTGAGAGTTTCGTAAGAGTTTTTGTAATGATTTAAAAAACGTTTCAGATGTATTTTCGTGTGGTTGAAATAATCCAGAAACTTCTCGAGGGTGGAAAGAAGATATTTTGAAAGTTTAAAACATTTCTTATGGTCACATACATAGAAACATATTTAGATTTTTATATATATTTAGATTAGATAATATGTATACTACGTAACGCTATAAAATCATTAGTAGCAAAGTACTGACGTCAATATTTGTCAATCTTTAGATATATTTAAATTAAGTAAGTTGTATTCGTTGGCCGTTGTCTTGCGCTTTGTACAAGTATGGAATCTTTTTGTAGTGTTCAGAAAATCTAAATTATTTCCCAATATTTTAATAAGTACATTGCAACACAACATGATGCAATATACCAAAATTTTGTTGAATCTGTTAAAAGAACCTTAACTTAGACAATGACCTACAAAATAAACTCTACTACGCGCCATGAAAGATTAAAATATTAAAAAGTTTGACTAACATATATACAATAACAGACCTGCCGTGTTAATGGAAAGTATTAAAAAAAATTTAACAAAACAAAAAACGACTTAAAAAAATGCACTAAAAAGAAAAAAAATAATTTCGTACGGTTGTTATTTTTGGAGTCGGTGTCAGCCAAGGTAACTACATACATAGGTAGTTATAGGTGAGATGTGAAGATCTTTGCTGACACCGACTCCAAAAATAACAATCGTACGAAATTATTTTTTTACTTTTTAGTGCATTTTTTGAAGTCGTTTTTTGCTTTGTTAAAATTTTTGTTATTTTTTTGATTTTTAGTGACGAGCGTGCGTGAAGAAGTTTTACTTCAAAAAAAGAATCATCGAAATCTGTTGGCGTAATATTGAGTTATTCGTTTATTCGTCCATTTGTCGCGCACATACTAATTGCAAATTTAAGACTTATATGGTTTTCTCATGGATTCCATTGTCAGAACTGGACCAAATTAAAATGAGACTACACGGGAAGCACTAGCTTTTTAATAAAAAAGAATCATCAATATCGGTTTACTCAATCGAAAGTTCTGAGGTAACAAACATAAAAAAAAATATAAATAAAACAAAATAAAAAAAATAAAATACCGTCGAATTGATAAACTCCTCCTTTTCGAAGTCGTTTAAAAATTAAGATGAAATTAGAACTAATTTCTGAAATAAATTTCAATTTAGGAACCAAACCAGACCACAAAGAAAATATGAAACATTTAGATAAGAAACTTCCAATAGCAATATAGCATTTTTATACTTTCTCTCGCGTATGTCGTTCATATTATGAAAATGGCTTGTGACCAATTAAATTGATAAAATCTCCAACTCACCTATGAAATTTAAACAAATCACACTTTTTCTTACATTATCTCCACGTAGGATTTTTTTATATGAATGCCGCACAAGAGTCCCAACTGCTCCCGTCAGAAGCCAGGAGACTATTGCATCCCCAATTGGGGTATGTTGTGAGGCTGAGGGTAGTGAGGGTAGAAATGAAGGAAAATAAGTTCTGGGAAGGAAAAAGGTTTGAAGAGGGGTGGTCAGAAATCTGAGGTCAATCGGTTCAGGAGTGACGAACGCATGAGTCCGGCTGGAGAACTCAAACGGTCAACCAGTTTCTCGCCATTAGGTGGGCAAAAGCATTCGCAGCAAAGACCTAAGCAAAACTCACGTCACGAACCCGGGCACCCTTATTTAGTCACCAAACGTAGCGAACCTCATGGTGTGACCAATGGCAGGGGTGTTGGTTATCCAATAAACGGTTCCCGGGACGGCCTACCGATACCTGCCTCCCAAATTGAAAGATATAATCAACTAGCTGAACTAGCCACGCGTTACTGTGGCTAACGAGACAACGCCATCTACTGAATGGTTTTACAACTTTTATAACTAGATACCGCCCACTTGCCATCCCGCTCGTCCACCACTTACAGGCATTCTCCTTTATATATTATATATTTCAACCAATTTACTCAAAACGTTGACACAAATTATATACTGAAGCCTTCCTCACGAATCACTCTACCTATTGGTGATAACCGCTTGAAAATCAGTACAGTAGTTTTGAGTTTATCGCGAACAGACGATGTACCTACACTCCACATTAAAGATGTTACCAGTTTTACCGTATACTATTGACATTATTTCGATACTGACCTATATTAGTTGAGTTTAAAATAAAAATGGTTAAGAATATCCAAAATATAGAAAATATATCTATATTCAAAATATTTATTGATTTCTACGGAAAAAAAAAACATTTTTTTGGTTTTGAGGACAATAGATTAGGTATATACCTACATAAAATCTGGAGATAACGATTAGATAAGATTTTAATCTTTAATTCTTTTCTATGTATTGTGGACAATTTTTTTTACCGCGATTAGATAATAAACTATATTAGAATCTGTCAATGCGATAAGTCTATTCACGTGGATCCATTGCACTCATAAACCATGGAAAAATTAGAGTGCTTTGAAAAATTCAAACTGTGAAAATAATTTTACTGCGGAATCGAACATAAAAAAACACGGTAGATATGTTAATTCAAATGTCAATTGTTAAAAAAAAAACAAAATTTTGAATAAAACAAAAAACGACTCCAAAAAAATGCACTAAAAAGTAGATAAACAAAAATTTTAACAAACAAAAAAAGACTTCAAAAAATGCACTGAAAAGTAAAAAAATAATTTCGTACGATTGTTATTTTTGGAGTCTGCTCTGCTGGAGGGAAGCTCTGGGAAGGAAAAGAGCACGAGGGGTGGGTAGGAATCTAGGATTTAATGTGTCCAGGTCATCCGCTGCCAGATCCAGAAAAACCTCACCCCATAAATCCAGGCACTCCTGCTAAGTCACCAAACGTAACGAACCACTCGAGGTGACCTATGGCAGAGGTGTTGGTTATCCAAAACACGGTTCCCGGGGCGGCGGTACCCATTCCCGCCTCCCAAGTTGTAGGGCCACATAGGACGCCCTGATAAAAAAAAATGCATCTGAGCCTATGTCATCTTTGGGGTTGCTGTGTGGCAAAAAGAAGGAGAGACGAAGAATGGAAGAAGAGGAACTTTTAGGAAGGAATAAGGTGTGAGGGGTGGGTAATCAGGGGTCAACGCATCCAGGAAAAGGTTGAGAGGCGATGGGTCAAGGTCAAGACTAAAGAGTCCTTCTGGACACAACTCACCGCGTGGTCCCGGCACCCTTGCTAAGTCACCAAATGTAAAAAACCAGCAGAGATGATGGGGTGATGGATATCCAATAAATGGTTCCCTGGGCGGCGGCACTCATACCTGCCTCTCAAATTGAGCTAGAATGGTTGATAACAATAAAAAAATATTGTTAATGGGGAATGTGGTGTGTATCCTAGATCAAACTATAAACCAACCAATAGGCCACTTGCATGGATCTCATAACGACTTGGAAAAAATCCTGTGGATAGATTTTTTTTATAAGATTACGAAAATGTTAGTAAAAATTTTAAGAAATGTACAGTTTTTTTTATTTTTAAATAAATAAATCCATTATTTGAGCTCGTGACGTCACTACATGAAAATGTCCCTTCTCCGATTATGTTCCCTTAATTTTGTAAAATTCAACACTGATTATTTTTTTTTTATATGGCAATACTTTGATTTCCGGCGAATTTTTGAATTTGCGTTTAACGTTCACTAGATGTATTGTTTGTTCTATGCGAACTTATCCTTTGGTTTGATTTTTTAATAAAGATGGCGGTGTTTTTACAGATGTTACGAAGAGAACACCGTACAATTTATTGCTATTCGTTTGGAAAATGTTCTTTTTTTTAAATGATTTTCGGCTATGTATTTATCGTTTTTTCGCACACATAAAATTATGTCCCGTATTTCCGGTTTATAAAAAATGGTTTGATTTTACGGATTGAAATTTTCAAAAAATCGCCATGGTTTCAAAATTACGATTAAAAAAAAATAAAAAATACGGAATGTCTTAGAATATTTGCCTTAACCGGAATTTTTTTTTTTAAATGTGATGCAAGTGGCCTATTGTTAATTTTATTATTATTAAATTATTTGAGCGAAATTCATTAAGACTTGCTAGGTAAAACATGTTTGAGGATGTAATTTTAATTTTTTTTTCGCTTAAGACGTTTTAACTTGCTCTTTCCAAAATTGCAAGCAGAAAATACGTTTACCTATAAATGGCTCATTTTGCATTTTCCTCATTACATCAACTCCCAGAACTTTACCGTTCATGCCATTAAAACCCATTAATGTTAGTAACTTAGTAGGTAGTACCTGCCTTTGATATTAAATTGTGAACAAAATCAAAATGAACTTATATGAGAATAATATTTTGTTACTTAGGTAGTGAACAATAATATTGAAAATTTTGTGTGTACCAAGAAAGTAAAATATGTATATTTCAACTTCACAAAATAAAAATTCTCCCAACTCCAACAAAAAGTAGAAAATGACAAATAATAGTAGAAAAAATTGGAGACGCGAATTCTCAAAACCGCTTTCAACGGTAACACCAATACGGTTAAAAAAAAAGTAATTTAAAAAAAGCTCTGTGATACATTGCTTATTGAAGTGAAACTTCTTTAGCATCCGTTGTGATTTAAAACTCGGATGAAACTGAAATGACGCATTACAGTACATACGAAGTGTCAAACTGCGCTCATTGGCCGCTTTGATTATGATGTCACTTTTCAAGGTGACATCATAATCAAAGCATTGATTATGATGTCACCTTGGTTGAGATTGTTTTGGTGAAGTTTCGCTTCTACCACGTGTGAACTGCACTCGATTTTATTTAAACGTTTACTGTTAAAAAATTAGTTTGTTAAATTATCTGTTTCCATCAATTAATGTTATATTTTGGAGTCGGACATAATCTCACATTTAAACTAAATTAAATTAAAGATCTAAAAACTGCAATTGAACTCATGCAAATTGACTTTAATCAACTTTGTAAATGGTCCCATGATGCAGGATTATTAATTAATGCCAAAAAAACCAAAGTAATGCATATAAGATCACCTAATGCCAAATTCCAATTTAATCCTAATATTATTTCTCATAATTTTAATTGCATCCATAAAAATATTCCAACTAATTGTAAATGTGAAAGTTTAGAATTAGTTACGGAATATGTGTATCTTGGTGTTACCGTAGATTGTTTTTTTAAATGGGATAAACATATTAAAAAAACCTGTAAAAGACTCAGATCAATTGCTGGCAGAATGTACACATTGAAATTTTTCTTACCCAATGAAACACTAAAAATAATTTATATGTCACTGGCAGAATCCATTATAAGATATGGATTAACAATATGGGGAAATACTTCTGTAACAAATCTGAAACAAGTCCAAGTTGTACAAAACGCAATTGTAAAATTATTAGTTGTTCCGAATATTTTCAAACAGAGACATGATACACCATTACTGTTTCAGAGTGCTAAAATTTTACCTGTTAAGGCAATACTATGGCACAAAATTATAATTCAGTATATATTTACCCAGCAGCATAAAGAGAAATTAGAACATAAATACAGCACTAGATTCACGCGCAACGACGGGTTAATAGTTCCGAAATTTAATAATAAGTACGGACAGAGAACGTTTGAATACAACATACCGAAAATATTTAATTTATTACCTGATACTATAAAGCAATGTAATTCTATGAATAAGGTTAAATATATGCTGAAAAATTGGCTATCGGAAAAAAAATATTTATACTTAGATTGATTTGTATGAATAATGTTGAATTTGTAGATATAAGATGTAAAATTATAACATTTAAAATGTATATGTAACTTAATTATAAGCACCTGCTGACAAGCCAATTGAATTGGCTTAGCAGGACTTGTTTGTGATAAAAAAAAATATAAATATATAAATAAAAAAAAAAAAAAAAAAAAAAAAAAAAAAAAAAAATTGTTGCAAAATTGGTGTTACCATAGTAATGAAAAAATATATAAACAAATTTGCATATTTTATCGTAAAATTGCGTCTAGTGGTGCGTTAGTACCTACCATATATTTGAGAATTATTTATGTATTATGCATCACGTTAAGGCTATACACCACGTCGTGTAAAAATTGGGATCAGGCCACTAACAATTACACTCCTTATATAGGTGGCGATGGAGTTTAAATTACCGTTTAACACCGGCCGCCAGTTTTGATTTTTATTTTACTTTGCAAAGCTCTGGCACGTATATTTATTTCTTTACGATCATTCTCTAAAGAATTTAATTACCAACATTATACAATAAAATCTTGGTTTGAAACTTTATTTTTTTTCTGAGCTTATAAAAAGATTAATAAAAAAGTACTCAATTACTTCAGTGGTACATATATATATATATTCTCCTTGCAGTATTTAATAAAATTATCAAAAATATTTCTAAGCTATATAATTTTCAAACCGAAATCACATAAATTTGCATTTCTTAGTGATGCATCACCTTAAGCTAAAAGTTTTTTTTCTAATAGCAACCAAAAAATTACAAGTTGACAGTGGGACTTTTGTGCGGTATTCACACAGAAAAATAATTACGATATGTGAAAAGATTTGATCAAATTCACAAGAAGTTAGGAAAATTGGATCAATTCTGGCACGAGACACTGGAAATGCCCACAACACACTTCTGTCAGTTTATCGCGTCAGTGCACAAAATTTTACCATTTATAGCACTACTAGCCTACACGGCGAACTTTGTACCGCCTCAGAATCAATAACTGTTGTGTTAACTAATTAGCTTAATTGAAATCACTTTTTTTATTAAGTTAAAAATTACACTTGAAGCAAATATCGATGCGCAACTGTCCGCGTTTTTGGTTTTTGACAGCATCAGAGATGACGTTGTGTAGGGATTTACAATATTTGTGAAATTCTTACTTTTCCGCTTACTTACGGGAATTGCGTTTTATTTTCTTTGTACGTATAAGGGAGATTTATTATAATTATTGTATTTTTCCTTTGGAGGGGTGCAGACATACTTTCACCGTTTGTCTCATTTTCGACTGTTGACATTTAGTGTGTAGGAAAGAGGGGCAGCATTATATGTTTGAGAACAAAAGCAAAACAATCAGCGCATTGACATTTGACGTTTTTGAATTTTTGGAATTCACTCACTATTCAATATAATACTTACTTAATATTAATGCACCTCTTTCAAAAGATGAGAATTCGTTCCATATTTTTTTTTCGTGAATTTTTCGAATTTTTATAGCTATTCTGCTATTCAACAAATAAAAGATCATAAAAATAGGTCCGGCCGTTCTTGAGTTATAAATGGTGTAACTAACCCGGCTTTGTTTTATATATTAAGACTAGCTGGGTTACCCGGCTTCGCTCAGGAAATCATTTGAGAGTGTTATGGAATGTTTCACAATGATGATCCCGATTCCCTATTCCCGAACATTCCACGACATACTCCGCCACCCCTTCCAGAACATTCTAGAGTTCTATAGAACCTTCTTGAACTTTCCGAAATTTCAAGAGGGCGAAACTTCCAGCCTTTATATCTTCAAAAGCACGCCCTTTAGGTAAAAACCGGTACCTTTTTTCCCGAGAGACAGAGATCGGGTACCTTTTTTCCCGAGGGACAGAGATCTATCACACCTTATAACTCCCTTGATCGTACCGGGACTCGTTTTTAATTTTTTGCGGTTCGCACGTTTTTCTGTATTTTCTTTTATAATATATAGCTGTTTCCCGGCATGCGTTGTAATGCCATATTTAAATAAATAAAATGTTACTCCTTGCATGTCTTTTCCCGTGCGTTCCCCTCCAGCGTTCCACTTCCACCTTCCCCGCCACCGCTCTCCCGCTCCCCCGTCCCGCCAACCCCCCTTGCACTTCATTTCTTGACTCCTCTCCCGCACGGCCCGTAGCCGAAACTTTTTTCTAATACTAACATTATTAAACTCGTGATATCTTTCTAATTAAATATCCGAATTGAAAAATTCAAAAAGTTAAATAAAGGTATTGAAGCTGTTTTGAATATGAAGTAATTTATTTTGATAAGGATTAACACCAAGATACAAATAAAGAGCCTTTTCAAGCGGCGACATATTAATTAAATTTTTAAAATAAAAGAATACTTATTGTGGCATAACCATAATAGTTAGACATATGCTGTCGCGACCTTTTTTGTAAATAATGATGTGTTCTACAAAGTCGTAGTACATTATTTTATTCTATCATCAATAGTTTTCGCAGCGCACGCGATGTAAAGAATATTTTAGGTAATTTTTTTACACCTTTTTTTGCATTATTTGAGTTTTAGTAATGATTCCTAATTATTTTGAAAATATTATATAACCTATGTCACTCAGGGATAGTGTAGCTTCCCAACAGCGAAAGAATTTTTCAAATCGGTTCAGTAGTTTCAGAGCCTATTCGATGCAAACAAACAAACAAACAAACCTTACCTCTTTATATAGTGTAGTAGATTAGGTATCGCGAAAATCCGTAATGAAATTACTCACATCTTTTATAATTTTTTTCGGGCAATATGGATACAATGACGTTTCGAAAATTTGTGTCAAATTATATGGAAATCATAACTTGAATATTTTTTTACTATAACTCTGGTTAATAATTTCTAATTAAATATTTAAAGCAACAACTTGTTTTTAGTTATTTAAATTGGCGTATATTCGTAATAAACGTTAAAATTTAAGGTATATCGATTTTTCCCCACTCCAAAAGGTGACTTGATATCCATGGTTTTTATTTTCTCCCTAGACACAAATATTTTTGATAGTTTAACATACGCAATATGGTGACCGAACATCTCAGAATCATGCAACTTTATCACATAAAACAGAGTTATTTAAAGTGATGAAAAAAAAATCTATACATGGCTTACGTTAGGTTGGATTATGCTATTTTTCTATTAATGATTTTTCAAATGGGTTTTGAAATTGCATGATTCTGAATTGTCATGGTACAACGCAATACATGTACTACACACGCATTTATACAGTTTTCAGAAAAAATATTTTTTGTTTTTTTTTTTAAATGAAGACAACATTGGCAAAATTCAATCAAATATCTGAAAACAGAAAAAGATACGTACGGTCACATCTAGGAATCGAACCCAGTAACTTCTACCATATAATATCTCCTTATCCGAGTCGGTCATACTCAACTGTATCATACTTTGACTAAGAACTACCAACATTATCTTCATTTTTTTAACTCATATTTTAATTAGCTGCTGTCTTTATGAATGATTGCAAGATTCAAATTCGAACTAAACGCTATCTCGATAGTGTCATAGATATTTTTTTATCAATTTTTATTTTAGGCGAAGGGCTTGGGTTCGAGTCTCAGATGTGAGCGTATCTTTTTCTGTTTTCTGATTTTCTATTTTCTTCTTGATATTGTCTTCATTTCGTTAAATTTTATAAATTGAGGTTTTACTCTTTAAGTTAAACATAAAAAGATTTTTTTTTAATTAAATTTTTTTCAAGGTTGAAAATTGATCAGTCACCTCATTTTTCGGTAATATATGATACTACTATCAACATTATAATAATATAGCTACATATCTATTCTATTCGGCAAACTCCGGCGGGACGTACCTACTTCGGATGTCCGATACTTAAAAAGCTCACGCTAATAATATTTTGGCAGCTTCGACCATTAGCCTAATATTGGTATGATTGCCAATTGTACCAAAGTGAATGGATTTAATGTGAGTATTATGCAATCGAATTACATAATGTTTCCGTCAACAGTGACATGACACACCGACTTAGTCGCAAAGCAGAAAATCTGTTTATCTGAAGCTGACAAATTACTGTACGGTGCACTCTGGCATCGTGAAATATGCATATTTTTTATGTGAAAACTTCTTTAGCTTTAGTTTTGATTTTAAACTCGGTAAAACGGAAGCGAGGGACACTAAAAAGAGACAAACACATACATTTATCCACCGGAGCACTTTTTGCCACAATATAACATATTTAAAAATACCTCGAATTGCTTTGCTGCCAAATTTGGCAAATTTTCCCTTCTTTGTAAGTAATGAAGTAGAAGTTTACGATTTTATAATATTTTTTTTATTAATCCTACGAATATGTGATAATCGACAAAAGATAGGTAAATTCATTGGCTATATATGTATATATTACTTTTATGATAATTTAAATAAGTATGATAAGCAAAGCACAGTTGTCTTTTCTGTATCAATTGGTTATTACTATTATTATTATTATTTTTTAATTCTTTCTCTTCTCTTTTTATTTTATTTTATACAACCCATCTGTGTAGGACTACGATATGCAATGCTTACACGTTTGTTCTATATGTTTAAATCCTCTGTAATTAAGTACCTACCTACGTAATTAATATTATTTTTTAAAAAACTTTGCTAAACAAAGAACAGTCACTTTGTTTTAATCTTTTATTTTTGTTTTGTTTTTTTATATTATTTACAGACCATGTTCCGTATGTTAATACGCATCCTAATTTGACTGTCCTAAAACGGGAATCCTCCTAGTTGGGCAGTCAAAAAATTTCTTAAATAATGTATATAAATGTATAATCTTTTACTAAATAAAAAATAAATAAATATAACTATAATCAGTTTGTATGGCTCCATATAAAAAGTCAAAACTCGGATTAACATTTTTTTTTATGTGGGCGGAAAATATTCTAAATGATTACCAACAAATTTCGAGCAATCGGAAAAAAAAGTTTTAAATATGCCTGTGTATGTTTATGCAAATATTATAAGACATTCTGTATTTTTTTTTAATCGTATTTTTGAAACCCGGGCGATTTAAAAAAAATTCAATCCGAAAAATTAGACCATTTTTTATAAACCGGAAAGACGGGACATAATTTTATGGGTGCGAAAAAACGATAATTACATAGCCGAAAATCATTTTAAAAAAATAACGTTTTCCACACGAATAGCAATAAATTGTACGGGGTTCTCTTCGTAACATCTGTAAAAACACCGCCACCTTTATCAAAAAATCAAACCAAAGGATAAGTTCGCATAGAACAAACAATAAATCTAGTGAACGTTAAACGCAAATTCAAAAAAAATCGCCGGAAATCAAAGTGTTGCCATATAAAAAAAAATAATCAGTGTGGAATTTTATAAAATTAAGGGAACATAATCGGAGACGGGACATTTTCATGTATTGACGTCACGAGCTCAAATAATGGATTTATTTATTTTAAAATAAAAAATACTATACATTTCTAAAAAAATTTACCAACGTTTTCGTAATCTTAGTAAAAAAATCTGTCCACACGATTTTTTCTAAGTCGTTATGAAATCATGCAAGTGGCCTAATCCAGTGGTTATAGGATTTATCCTCCAAAAGAATGAAACCTTACCTACGTAGTACCTACGAAGCGTCGCGCTCTGTCAAGCTGCGCGCATTGGCCGCTTTGATTATGAGCTCACATTTCAAGGCTCATGATTGTTTGGGAAAAGTTTCTACCGCGTGTGAACTGCTCTCGATTTTTTTTTAAATGTTTAGCCAACAGCAACAATTTTATGATAGGAACTGCATTTTAAAAGCTTTAAAATATCTATAAGACGCTTTTAGTATTAGGTACCACATTTTGTGATAAGGAACATATGTTTATTGCCTTTGGGAATAACAAAAGCAGCTATTGACTGTCAATATGCGACGTAAGACGCGTTGTTCTGGCGTCATTTAAATTAGAAAATTTTAGGTAAGTACTATTACAACTCTTTTAAGATTGCTTTGACATTTACATCATATCCCACCGATCTTAAAAATATAATACGGCCGGGTGTTAAGGGACGTACTTGACTTACTTAAACCAGTGATTTCAGTCATTATTTGGAGTAAAAAGTAAATGTATTTTTGGTGTTCGATGATATAAAAAAAAATCATCCTAAAACGCACTGTTTGTTTTTATTTTTCAATCAAAATCACAAGGTTCCGAATTGCTCGTAAGTGTCTGAAGCCTTCGCAAGTAGTACGATAGGGATATTACTTCCATACAAATCTTATGATTAATTAAATAAGATAAAATTAGAAACATACCATTTTGGTTATCTTCACAGAACTACTAGAAAATAATTTGTTTTAATATGTATTAAAACATATGTAAGATAATTAATTCAAAACTATTCTGTTTAAAAACAACTTTAGCACTGGTTATCCTGGTGAAGTGCTCACGAAAAACTATAATATTGTAAAACATATTTACAGCATAGATATTTTAATCTTTCTTTGAACTACGCAATCTTTTTATTTAACAATAGAATAAATAAATAAAATAAACTAAAAAATGGCACGTCCAATTTTACAATAACAGCTTTTTATTGCGTACTTACGGTTGTTACATATGGGTTAATTATCACAGATGCCATTAACGTGGTATTAAATGTATGTTGTTTGTACTTAGATTAAGTGCCGTAATACAACAGCATATAATCACCATAGAATGACGTGCAATGTTAGCATTTGGTTTTTGTGATATAGCACTAGAATTGCATCAGCCCGGAGGCAACCTGACAATGGCTTCCCCAAATTGAGAAATGTTGAGTGGGAAAAGGAAGTAAGGAGGGTCATAAAATGGAAATGGGAAGAACCAAGGTATAAATTCCAACTGATTTTCAGATCTGGTCACTGAACTTGGGATGCCTACCTTCTGGATGCACACGTCTTTCCTCTTCTTTCTGATGTTCCCCTTTTCCATTCCTTCAACTGCTTAAAATGCTCTTGCTAAGATATTTTTATAAAGCTATTTGCTCTTCCACATGGATAGGCAAGTATCCGACACTAGTGTTCTGTTCTCATTTCGTGAGCTTATTTTTTTTTAAATTGGCAATTTACCCTAAAAAGAGTGCACTTTTTTTATTCATAATATAATTTTTTTTACACAATTTTTACAAGATTTTCAACTACCATATTAGGCATACGCCCGGCCCGTTCGAATTTGTCTCTACTGAAATCACGAGACCAGCGTCGCCACCAAGAGACCACTTGCATCACATTTTTTAAAAAATTCGCCGGAAATCAAAGTGTTGCCATATAAAAAAAAATAATCTGTGTGGAATTTTACAAAATTAATTGAATATAATCGGAGACGGGACATTTTCATGTAGTAACGTCACGAGCTCAAATAATGAATTTATTTATTTAAAAATAAATAAAAACTGTACATTTCTAAAAATTCTTACTAACATTTTCGTAATCTTTGTAAAAAAATCTTTCCCTACGAGTTTTTCCAAGTCGTTATGAAATCCATGCAAGTGGCCTATTACTGTTAATAGCTCTAAATGTTAAAACTAGATTGCTTTCATAAAATCACAACCAAACATTTGCTGTAGTTGTCATTTTTGTATACTGTCATTTTTTGTTGACTTTTTGTTCCTTGCATTAACCTAAAGCACAGACATTGTTACAAAATGTCTGACACAAGTAACAACCTCGCCCGACTGGTCGCGGGAGTCCGGCGTCGCCGACGTGTTTACAAAATATTGGAAACGTGTCCTTGTGAACGAACCTCTGCTCGGATGTACGGAAAGTTGCATGAATCGTTGAGAATCTGCGGAAGAAGGGCTTAGAGATATTTCTGGATCGAAGTTTTTGTTTAAAAGTGGATTTGAAACATAATTGTTTGGTTTGGTGAGGGAATGCGTCAACAATGTTGAAAGTTTGTGGTTCATGATTTCTGCAGTGAAATCAAAAATCTTACATTGGTGAGCACGCTTTATTGATGTTATGTGAGTTATCAGTGTGGCAAAATAATATAATAGAGCAAACCGATAAATTATCAAAGTGTCACAAATATAATTGTGTGGCGTTCCTGAGGTAATATTCTTTACTAAACGACAACATAAAATGGTCAAATAACAATAATAGTAAATACTATAGCATCGTGGGTATATTTTATATGAGTGACCATCGCAGCGATTTTCACGGTCACGTTTCATGCAAATTTAGTACCCACAAAGGAATTAGTTAAATCCAATGACATCATTTTTCAAATGCATTATTAAGCTCTTTTGTTATATATTTTATAATGTACCTACCGACCTTATATTGTACCTACACGCGATATATTGGTACTGGGCATATATATATAAAGATGTCGACCAGCGGTGTTCCGATGAAATTAGGTATATTATACAAAACGCCAAGTATAAAATCTGTTTAGGTGAACACGCTTCCAGAAATTAACATAACATTTTATTTTTGATGCAAGATTGCATGCATGATTGACTAAGAAAGACAAAGATAAAATGCCTTATTTTAAGTTTTTAAGTTCAACTTTCCAGGTGTTTTATAAGAAAAATATTTTTTTCAATCATTGCTTTTAAAGAACTCCAGTCCCTTCATAATTTTTTTTATCAATACTAACCTTCTTACTTAAATTCCAGAATACTTTTTTTATTGTTATAGTTAGTTTTATAGTTAAAATATTTTATTTTTATTTTTCGGGTGTCCCAAAATCACACAAAATCTGTGTTTAATGAGTGTTTTTCAACAGACGCTGTATTTTATGTGGGATTTGAGACGTTTTTTTTAATTAAGATTTTTTTATTGTTAAGCCGCCGCTACCCGAATTTCTACCGATTTCTTACATGTCTCCTTTAAACACGTTAAGTGTTAAAGCTCTAAAAAATATATGTTATTCTTGAAGATAATGTTTATTCCCGAGAATAAGACATTCCCCGTGCCAAAACGCAAATTATATAAAATTCCCTCGATAGAAAAAAGTGCAAAGTATGTTCCCAAAATTATTATAAACACTTTGTTTCAGTTATTTTATAAGTTATATGTATGAAAAAATTCACAGTGTTTCTTTAAAAGCTGTTTAAGACAACCCCCGCGAGATTTTTGCTCTATTTTAAACGAGTCGTGTTTCATTAAACATTTTACCAATTTTCGCATCGATTTTGTCGCTTTAAATGTTAGCGCGCTCCTCTAACATTCATAATTTTATATCTCTCCATCTTCTTCGTTTTAAGCCCGGTTTCGGCGCTTTAACGTGTGAAGAAGACTAGGCAAAATGTAAGCATCTCGTCAATAACGTTGTTGTACTACACCAAGTTGCAAACAGATATCCATGACCGCACCTGATAAACAATTTAAGGGTGATCAAAAAACCTCCATTACAACAAAAATAATGTTATGTCACTATCAAACTAATCATCAGAAAAATGCTGCCTTATCACTTAGGTCAACTGCATTTTGTACCGAGATCAATTCGGTGCAAGTACAATAGTTTAATTTAAGTGATATTATGAATTTTTCCCATATTTTTGGCATCTTATTGAACTACAAAGATCTTTAACGAATGTACTTGTAACCTAGATAGTGTCTGATAAACATACCCATAAATGTTTTTCAGGAATTGCATATTTTCAGGCGAAGCCGAGTAGTTACAATTACTAGCTTACCATTACAATATTATTTTATAAATTTTGTAAATAATACGTGGATAAAAGAAAACAGGCTGGTTGACCAAAATTTCTTGCAATTTTATCCTTATTCTTGGAGATCATCGCACAAGATTCCCATCTGGAGCCAGTGATTCTATGACATCCCCAATTGGGATATATTGTAAGTCTGAATGTAGTGCGAAGGAGAAGGTGATGGGAAAGTGGAAGGTGGGGAGATATCGGACTATTCAGATCTGGTCACCAAATTCAGAATGGTGGTTTTACACCAGAGCGATACTGAGAGTATCTTACATTCTGGAATGGGCCGCAAGCATACGTAATTGTGTGTGATTTAAAATCAAATTATTTAAATCTTTCAACTCCTAAACTCTTCCGGTTCCCTATGACAAATAAAAATGATTATCTGTTCATGAAATAATTACAATATATGAAAAAGTTTTATAATTCTTTTCGAAAAATTAAAATTGACTTGATTTAGGCACACGGATACGCCCTCACCAAATTTCTATTGGGTTTGTTTTTCAGTTGATATTTTTTCGGATTTAACCTTGAATTAGCATACCGAACGGAAAGATCAGGATTATCGGGTAAATTGGAAAAACTTGAAAAAAAAGTCACGACTCGACACTGGTTGTAAGTCAGGGTTAGGCTTCTCATTCGTCAGGATTACTTCATGTTAGTAATAATGACATCTGTAAAACATTGAAATGCCATAAAACAAGAACCTTCGCAAAAGGATACAATCATGAGCTTTTCAGGTTGATTCGTTTTTGATCTAGGATGTAAGTTGTCAGTTATCTACGTTTGATAATAATTTCAATGTCTAATTTTTCAATTTAACTGTAGGTGAAAACATAATAATAATAACAACAATAAAAAAACATTTCTTTGACAAAAGATTTATTCACATTCATAAATCTTATTTTCTTATAACATTAATTATATTAACAAAAGGGTTAGCTACATATTCAGGATATCTCCCGCATTTCATCTGGTTTTCAGCAGTGTCTCTAATATAATAAATATAAATTTAAATAAAATCAAATAATATAAAAAATCTAAATAATTAATATAATCATAAACACAAACAAAAGTAGGTACCTCTTTCTTTGAAATTATATTGAAAATTCTATCAATTATGATTCAGAGCTTCTTGAAGCACTGTAAAAGTATCTAAATAGACGATGATATTTCATTCCAAAGTATTGATTATGAAGAGTTAAAACTACCACCAAATACAGCAGTTTTACGCCTGGGGAGACTGAGCGATTGCTCTCTTTGGCTTGCACTGTGAGCATGAGAGTCACGGGACCACTGCAGTCTGTCAAATATGTAAATAGGCAGGAACCTTCGAATTCATCAAATTTTATATTTGGCACATTCGATGTGATGTAACATTATTGTTGCATTGCTCTTATTTATCATCTTAACAAATTGTGTCATATTTTTTTTATAATTAAAACTAACTAACTGATCATCACGCCGTGGTACACCGCCACACAACTGTCTCGGCCCACACTCCTTCCTTTATTCACATTCATAATATATCGTCTCGTACAAGCTCTTTAATTATTTATTTGTCATACAAAGTTTTAACACTCATACACCACAGAGATCTCACTTCTAGATTTAGCTTTCAGTCTACTTTCATACTTCCTCTGCCACTTTCACGCCAAATTGTCATCCATGAGGGTTGGTGTTTTAAGAGGTGTAAAATAATTAACTTTTGATAATAATCTTAAAAAGCAATTTGTTACCAAATTTACAATTATGTGATTGTAAGTTTAAAACCACGAAGCAAATTGTTATTTTGGTTTTACACAAGTTTACATTCACAACTTTGCAATGATCAAAAGTTGATAAACAAAAATGAAATTATTCGAAGAATGCTAGCTAATTTTGATCAAACGCTGTTCATTAAACGAATTCGAAAAGGAGGAGGTTATCAAGTGGACGGTATTTTTTTATGTTTGTTACCTCAGAACTTTCGATTGGGTGAACCGATATTGATGATTTTTTTTTATTAGAAAACTGGTGCTTTCCGTGTGGTCCCATTTTAATTTGGTCCATTTCTGACAGTGGGATCTATGAGAAAACCATATATGTCTTAAATTTGCAATAAGTATGTGCGCGACAAATGGACGAATAATTCAATATTACGCCAACAGATTTCGATGATTCTTTTTTTGAAGTAAAATTTCTTTACGCACGCTTGTCACTAAAAATTAAAAAAAAAAACAAAAATTTTAACGAAACAAAAAACGACATAAAAAAATGCACTAAAAAGTAAAAAAATAATTTCATACGATTGTTATTTTTGGAGTCGGTGTCAGCTAAGGTAATTACATACATAGGTAGTTATAGGTCGTTTTTTGTTTTATTAAATTTTTTGTTTATTTATTTGCTATTCGTACGTGAGTTAAAACAATTCAATTTTGAAATCTCTGAAGATAACTAGATACCTAATACATAGAAGTTACAATAATAATATATGAAAACCTACAAAGGAAAGGAAAAAGGGAGGTTATATAAATTTGCAGAACTAGACATTTTTAAACCAAGAAATCATTTACAAAAATCGTCGCCCATCGTTGAAGAACGACAGCAGTGTATAAAATTATTCAACACTTAGTTTTAACTACTTTTATTGTTTAAAAAACTAACTTGCTACGTTATCAATGCTTTCTTTTCCATGACTTTATTACTAAATCTAATTATCATATCTTACATCATTACAAACCAAAATACAAAAATAAGAGTGTAGTAAAATACTCGATGTAAAAGAATGAGCGGGCGTAGGTAGCGACTCTTGATATTATTTATATGGATCTTTAATTAATAGGTATAGGTATAATAAAATTTATAAATTTATATAATTTAATTTCTAATATCTCAAGTTTAGCAAAATGATACTCTCGTACATACCTTTAATATTAAAGTGTAACAGCTATTTTATAATCAAAAGTATGTTTTGTCGGCAATAAATGCTTAGCAAACTTCAAGAAACTATTATCTACTGTTGAAACCCCCTTGCCCAATGCTCCATTTACCCTTATTTCAAAATTCCACGAAGTTTTACATACGAGTATATAAAAAAATCGACAATCTTTACTATTTAGTATATTATAGATGCCAGATTTTTTTAAATTTTTAAGTATCTATCCATATATTTTTTTAATGTTTTTTTGTGTGTATTATATGCCTAAGATGCTGGCAGAATTGTATTTGGTATATTGCCTTTCTTCCATCTCTTTTCACTTCCATTCATCCCTTTACATCTTCTAGTCTACATTTGTGTCGTTAGATTTCAAATCATTAGTTTTTATTAAAATCCCACAAAATATCATTTAGCCATTTTTTTCCAATGGAAAAGGGATATTATGAAAAATACTCTTTT
This sequence comes from Limnephilus lunatus, assembly GCA_917563855.2. Classification (NCBI taxonomy): domain Eukaryota; kingdom Metazoa; phylum Arthropoda; class Insecta; order Trichoptera; family Limnephilidae; genus Limnephilus; species Limnephilus lunatus. The sequence goes on from OU830604.1 coordinate 40,096,832, forward strand.
ATTAATAACTCAATATGGTAAAAAATTTAGATAGCCACTTCTTGAAGTTCTTACCGACGAAATTTTATAAATATCAACCCATATATTTTTTTTTTTTTTTTACAGTGAATACCGCACAAGAATCTCAACTGCTCCCATCTGGAGCCAGTGAGACCATGGCATCCCCAATTGGGGTATTTTGTGAGGCTGAAGGTAGTGGGGAGGGGAAGGAGGTGGGGAAGAGGAAGGTTGGGTAGTACCTGGCTATTCAGATCTGGTCACTAAACACGTTCAAAAACAATTTTAAACATTTTCAAGCAACGTTTCAATTCTGAATGGTGGTCTTACACCAGGGCGATACTGATAGTATCTTCCACTCTGGAACGTGCCGCAAATATACTACATATTATTTTAAATGAATTAATTGTGAAATAACACAAATTAATCAAATAAAATTTATTTGCGCACGCCGGGTTCGAACCCGCGACCTCCGGATTGTGAGTCAAGAGTCTTACCCACTGGACTATGGAGGTCGTTATAAAACAATACGAATTAAGGGAAGAGGGGTTTTTTTAAATACCGCTGAGACAGAGATCAGCGTCAATATGCCATATGTGTGATTAACATGAACACGTTGCATGATCATAAGCTGTTGTAACAACAGTGACAAATGTTTTAAAGCTGATTGCGCGCACGCTAAGCACAGCAAAAATAAGATCGATATTGGCTTCTAATAATACTGAGCCATGATTTGCTTTGAATCGCTGACAGTGACCCTCCGCTTTGATGACCGTCGGAGCGGCCATGGCTGGTGCTGAGTGCGTGCCAACTACTGCCGACAGTCCGCCCTACGTAGCGCACTCGTAAATCAAGCACTGCACTCATCGACCAAGTATTATTATTATTATTATATATACATAGTGTTATTATATTTTATCGATGACTGCGCTCATTCGCAGTACCTGTGGCTTATTTTTACGGTTACATGTCGAAATTACACTGTCGTCAATTTCAAGCACCAATTTTACGAACGGAATTTCACAAGGACGAAAATACAAATGAAGAGAATTATACATAACTTAATTACGGTTCCAAGACAACTCGGAACAGTATGAAAAATGATACAAAGTCATTAAAAGATAAAAAAAAGCCAATTTACTTAACCTAACGTACCTATTTAAACTAGTTTTTTCATCAATTTTTATGACTTCAAATCACTTTTTAAAACTTTATTGATTTTTCACTATCCTTAGTTGTTCAGTCGCCCATTATACCTACGAGAATTACACACATAAAAAAATGCACACGAGCGATGTTTTCCCAAATTTAAGTAGGTGATTTAAAAAAAAAAATTAAATGTAAATTTAAGGTTTTAGTGAAATGTAAAGATGCATCTATTATATGTTGTAATAAATGGTGAAATCAATTAGAGGAATAATTGGCTTTAGATTGCAGTAAGCAGTTCATAATGGAGACTTCTCGTATGATGAAATTGAACAAACTTTAAACATTTCTTCTTTAGAAAAACGTACAAAGGACTCTGATCTAATATGCATTTTCAAAATTATCAACAGTATTACTGACACACCTGCTTTGTTACAACTCATCCAGTTCAACATCCCTTCCCGTAGACTCCGAAATAATGAATTGCTGTTCCTTAATCAACCTTCTACTAATTATGGATACCATTCTCCTTTATCCAGAATATCGAGACTTGTCAACGCAAATCAAAGTACAGAATTTTTTTGTGTAAGTCTAGATGACTTTCGGCAGTCGATAAGCAATGTGATTTTTTAGTCTTTTTAAATCCATCTTCAAGCCACTTATGTACTTTTATATTGCATGTATTTATATTGTACTATCTACTATATATGTACTTTTATATTATATGTATTTTGTTAATGCTCTTCATATATATGTACTCTCCTTTCATTGTCATCTCTTTTTTTTATTCGTGTTATAATATTATATTGTTAACGGACTATTTGTCCGTAAATTAATAAATAATGTGTTTCTTTATTAATATTACAGGAGGTATATTTATGAATGGAATGAATGAATCGAAAACCGAATCCCCATCCCTCGAGTTATTAAACTAGCGCAGACCTGAGAAAAATCATAAGATTAACAATTGAAACAAAAAAAATTAAATATATTTTTACACAAAACTTTAAAATTTAAAAAAAAAAAGTATTTAAATGCCACGCCTGAGAATCGAAACCCTTTCGACTGTTCGAAAGGCAACTAACTGACCATTACACCTACAACTATTTTAATAAATGCATATCATAAATCACGGGATATTATAATTTTGAAAGAAAAAAACTGCTGAAAAACACTAGATAAAACTGTCCGACAGCTTCTTTATATTCAGAAAATCAAACTTTTTATTTCTATCGTGCCATATACCATCGGAAGTTGACGATCATCACACAGATTTTTAATTCAAGTTAATTACAATAAATTGATCGTGAACCTGCGTTCAACGAATTCTGTTCATCTATTTACGATACACTTCGGTGAGCCAAAGAATTAAAATATTACTGTAGAAATTGCACTAATTAGTAGTGCAGAAATATATAATTTGAGGAACAATTATTATCATCCGAATACATTTTCCAAAAAAATTATTACGTTATTATTCACAGTCGGGTTTTAAGTATTATTAATTATTAGTATTTCACATGTAACGTTTTATGTCATTAAATAATCACTCATTCCAAATGCATTGATACTTGGTGAGGTGTAAATTTTGACAGGATGAAATGTGACCAAGTAATAAAATATTTTATTGCCTAATAACTGTTTCAATAGGCCTTCATATATTACTGTTTCAATAGGCCTAAATATATTATAGAAATGTTTTATATTATGTTTTTAACTTTTTTAATATGATTTAACAAAATATTCTACGTATTATTATATTACGGTAGTGAATTATATTAAAAAATTTAACAAAACAAAAAACGACTTCAAAAAATGCACTAAAAAGTAAAAAAATAATTTCGTACGATTGTTATTTTTGGAGTCGGTGTCAGCCAAGGTAACTACATACATAGGTAGTTATAGGTGAGATGTGGAGATCTTGGCTGACACCGACTCCAAAAATAACAATCGTACGAATTTATTTTTTTTACTTTTTAGTGCATTTTTTGTTTTGTTAAAAATTTTGTTTATTTTTTGATTTTTAGTGACGAGCGTGCGTAAAGAAGTTTTACGTAATGTTGGCGTAATATTGAGTCCATTTGTCGCGCACCTACTTATTGCAAATTTAAGACATATATGATTTTATCATGAATCCCTGAACTGGACCAAATTAAAATGGGACCACACGGAAAGCACCAGCTTTCTAATAAAGAAAAGAATCATCAATATCGGTTCACCCAATTGAAAGTTCTGAGGTAAGAATAATAAAAAAAATAAAAAAATACCGTCGAATTGATAACCTCCTCCTTTTCGAAGTCGTTTAAAAAAAGATTCATCGAAATCTGTTGGCGTAATATTGAGTTATTCGTCCATTTGTCGCGCACATACTTATTGCAAATTTAAGACATATAGTTTTCTCATGGATTCCACTGTCAGAACCGGACCAAATTAAAATGGGACCACACGGGAAGCACCAGCTTTCTAATAAAAAAGAATGATCGATATCGGTTCACCCAATCGAAAGTTCTGAGGTAACAAACATAAAAAATAAAAAAAATACCGTCGAATTGATAATCTCCTCCTTTTCGAAGTCGTTTAAAAAATGACTGAGCAGGCTTGTATATACAAGTTTCTCCACATAAGTTTGCTGTCTTTTTCCTGATTCTCATCACTTCTCATAAAAAAAAACACTTTTCAAATTTTACCATACGAAATAATGATTTTAATAACCATCTATAATATATCGTAGTTACCACCGCAAATTCCTAGTAGTTTCGGGTTTGACTAATGGTTTTAAGCGGAGCGTCTCCCGTAAGAACAAATAGTTATGTAATTTATTTATTTTTTTACGGTGAAAATTACCTATCATATACTTGGCTTATTCGTACATCAGTATTATTTTTTCTTTATAAAGGTTCCTACTCATTACAGGTAAATTATTTTTTTTAAATCTTTGCTTTTATGGTAATAAAAAATAATTATAAATTCAATTACTAGCTGTTCGGTTAATAGTAATCCTCGCGAAAAGTATTCATCTAATTTTCTCTTATTTTAAATCAAATTCAAAAGTTCTTCTAAAATCATAACATTTTGTAAGTACATTCATTGTTCATTGATTTGTTTAATTTAAGAATCTTTATTGACCATATATCTGAACCGGAAAGAAACAAACAAATTTACAGATAAATGAGATGCTTAACGGTTTAGTTATAACCGAAATTTGCTCCCCTCACTGATAAATTATATTATTGAATTGACCGATTTTTTAAAAATAAAATAATAATAAATTGATAAACAAATGGCACTACGAAGAGAATAGATAGGTACATATGCATTGTTGATACTGTGTGTGGTGATCCAAACTAGGTGAAAAACTATTTTGAAACTTTCGATACCATCGGTACGTTGCACAAATACATTCAAAGCAGTCCTCTTTAAAATGATTTGCCTTTTTGATTTGCAAGAAACCATAATTTCTCCATCCAGACCAAGCTTACAAAGGCCTCTGGCGGCAGAAAGATGTTAAATTCGTAAGCATTTCGATTTTTTTTTCGTTTGTTGTTTTGCTCGAGCTCCTCTCTTTTCTGTAAAACCTCACAAATGCATTAACCACTGGAGCGATTTTTGCTATATATTAGTGCCATTTTAAATGTCTCCGATTGCTTTTCGGATAAAAAAGGCAGATATCTTTTGATTCGGCAAAAAAAAATATATCCCACGTTTATTATTTTGCACTTAAAACGAAGCTATTGAAATGCTTTATCTATTACGACCATAGATATCGCAAATCCGAACTTCGTAGATTATTTTATAACGATGTTAAAAATAATTTTTTAAAATATTTTTTTCATGCAAATTTCTGATCAGCGGTTTACGGTTAAAATTAAGTCCTTTTTCCATAGATATGCAACTTTCATCAACAAGTATACCACAGACAAAATACAGAAATCGTAAATATTCTATGCTGACTCGAATAAGTACCTCTCACGGCAGGTTCAAAGTAACAAACACGCAGGATTCGCAAATATTATTATTTATTATTCATAAACTTTAAGATTTTTTTAAATATTCTTTTTATAAATCCTACAAATATGAGATAAACGACAAAATACACATTAATTCATTGGATATCTACCACTATAATACCTTTTTATGTCTCCATGTTAAAATTCGAAGATATGATTTTTTTAATGTTAAAAAATGATCTTCGGAAAATCTCGAGCAAACGGAGAAAATTTTTGTAAAATTCACTATCGCTCCAGTGGTCAAGATAAGTTCAATATTATATTACAACTAAAATCAGAAAAAATAGAATTCAAAGTGGATTAGAGGTGCTACGTGCCGATTCTCACTTTTGATAATAACTTTAGTAAGTAAATATACACCCACAACACAATGAATAATATTGTTAAAACAACATCAGCAAGAGCCTGTCAGTTCATTGGTGTTTATATGGAAAGGCTTTGATTAAACCCTATCAAAATGTCAGAAAATGCAATTTATTGCTCTCAGCCACGGTACCTACTGGCCCTACTGCATAAAATAGATACGGTGCTTTCTGTATTTTGCACTGGAGATAATAAATGTGGCGTGGTTGAGGGGCAAGGCTCTCAAATAGTGTGCGCAAGTAAATTTTATTTGAACAATTTTATTTTTTCTCAATTTATTTATTTAAAATAGTACCTATATAGTTTACTTTCGGTAGAGGAAGTCAGGTATATAGTTTTCGTTCCGTAGAGGAAGGTACTATTTATTTGCCTTATAAATAGTTTTTTATATCATTTACCACTAAACTAATGCCTTTGAAAATTTGTGATCACAATAAAAAATAAATAAAAATACGTAACAATATAATATGAACTATAATATCACCCTGGTGTATAAAGTAAATTTTCGGCACGTTCTTGAATGGAAAATACTCTCAGTATTTTCTTGCTCTGGTATAAGACCACCATTCACAATTGCAACGATACTTTAACTGCCTTTAACCGTATTTTGTGATCAAATTTAAATAGCCAGTAACTTACCCACCTTCCTCTCCCCCATATCCTTCCTCTCCCTTCTACATTTAGCCTTAAAACATACCCCAATATCATAATCTCACGGTAGGGAGCAGTTGGAAATTAATGCAGTATTCTCATCGAAACAGTAATAAAACATCGTGTAAACAATTTACCTGCGTTTAGAAAGGAATCTTTCATTGGAAGAATATTTATCATTCCATTAATTTTTATTCTAGTATGAAAACCTGTTATCTACACAAACCGGTCAGCTTTAAAATAATAAAACATTTATATATAAATAAAGGTTACTTGTCACGTGTCATTATTGATTTATATAAAATAAACACTTGTCAACATAACACAATATATTTTTTCATATAACTGTATAAAAATGTTTAGACTCTAGTTTATCGATATATCAATGTATCATTGTACAATATGCTTAGACGTCTCACATTGCCAAATGAAAACTTCATAATAAAGACTGGTGGCATTTCACCAATTGGGAAGCGGCTCACCCACATTCAACTGGCCTGAAATATCAATCTGCATCATGGTCAGGAATATACAACTGTGTAGTGTGTACTTATTCGTAATGTATCAAATTTTACAAAAATAAACAAGGAAATAAGCTCGGAATTCAAACTCATTGAAGCACTTTTGTTTACGTCTCATCTCTCACGTGTACACTAGCGCTTTGTACAAATAATATACACAGCACAGCTAATGTATATCGTCACCCGATTTGGGCATGTTTTAGGCTGCATTCGATTAATAAATTGACCCCTTGCCCGGAATAATGTTGTATCCAACAAAACTATCAAAGTTGAGTTATTGATGCAATAATTTTGGGCATATTAATATGCATCTTTTAAGGTAGGAATTATGATAGTGAAAATTTTTTTAGGCCTGTGACAGCTTTTTAAAGTTTGTTTTGTGGAAGAATGTTGTATAACGCCATTCATCAAAATCACAGCGCATGGTTTAATTTATGGGAATAAATGGAGAAAACGAACGTCTTATGGCTTTAACTAGAAAGTTTTCAAAGCCAAGAGGCTGAAGAATGCAGGAAAGTAGAATTTGTCCAGAAAAAATATTATTAAACCTGCTTTTTAGCCGTTGAAACAGTTTTGTGGAATAATGTTGTATGTTGATCTCGAGACAATATCTAGAAGATAAATGGTTTCATTTATTCATATCGTTTTTTTGGCTCTTTAAGCTCAAAAACATTTATGACTTTTGTACATTTATGTTAGAAGAGCATGTTGCTTTCTATAAGGTAGGAAGAGTAAAAAAAACCATTTTGTGGAATAACGTTGTATGTGAAAGTGGTCATATACAACATTATTCCACAAATTCAGCCTAAATTCAAGTAATAAACTCAAAATTAATTGATTTTCTAGCCGACTTTACATTTAAAACTCTTAAGAATTATATGGTTTATGTATTTAAAATATAAAATGTTAAGAAACAAAACTGGTTTCGTTTTTTCAATTTATCTCGAAACTAGAATATTGTTGGAAACAACATTATTCCGGGCAAGGGCTCAATTATAAACCCCACTTTTGATGTTGGTACACGGGTTATAATATAAAAGTAACACAATTATATGTTTGAAAACTGATGCCTGACTTTCAAAAATAATGTTATTATATTTTCAAATACGTAACACAAGATAAAAACATTAACTGTTTCTGCAAATTATAATTGTTCAGTTTTCATTGGAGCCGTATCCATCTGTCACATATCTCAGAACAATATGATGAATGATTTTGTTTGGGAATTAAAATAAAAAAACACATGCTCAACTTAATATAAATATAAATTAGCCTTTATTGCTGTTAAACTTATAAACATTTTTCTAATCAACTTAAAATATATTTTTTTTGTTAAATATTATTCAAAATTATCAGCGTTCGAGTCGTTATTTTTAGAAACAGCTAGTCTTTCGACATAGGCCTCCTCTAAAGATTTCCATTTTTCTCTATCCTTTGCAACTCTGATCCATTCCGGAAAATCCACGTCCATCTTTTTAATTCCTTTTTCTTGTAGAAGCTGTTGAGAATGCTAAGTTTGTTTGTTAAAGCGAATGTGACTATCCTTGCACCATTTTTACTTCTTTTTCCGTGGCCATATTTGCCATTTGTGTATTCTTCTCCATTATCGCGTATTCCAATCTGGTCGTTTAAACCACAATGATTTGTTGGTATGGTTGTTTGCAAATCATGGTAGAACTTTCCTATCTTCATTATATAATATGGTTAAATGGTCAATCATTCAACCATATTCGCCTACAGCTCAACTTAATAATATACATTTAATTGTGTTTATTTTTTATTCTGAAGGTTCACGGAAAATTAAATATCAATCCTTGGATGTTGGAAAGGTTACGAATCAATTATGCTATCGGTTGTGCGAATATCAATTTCATTAAGTAAGTCTTCTTCCCCTTTCTTGACCCATCGTTTTGGACAGCCTTGCAGTGTCCATCACTTCTGCCCTGATGATGAAAACCGAAAGGCTGTCTGAAATATTGGAACAAGAAGGAAGAAGATGTAAACCACATACCTACAAAGATTTACCCAGTTTGTTTTTTTTTTCTTCGTCCTACGTGATTTTTACCGTTTCTCCCTATACTATTTATTTTTGTTATTCACAAATCAGTAATTAACAGTAATAATGTAAGTAATATTGAAAATACCCTCTCAATTCCATACACATAAGTACCTATTTGAAATTTTCAATTCAAAAATATATTCGGGTTTACAATCTTAAAATGTAAAAAAACTAAATAAAAAATAGTTAACAAAATGGCGCTAAATAAAACATAATGTTTTAAGGGAATCATAGTAATATTTGAATTTTGATTTGTTTTCTTGATTGAATTAATATAAAATGGAATCTCGAAACCCGACATCCGATGGAGCTGAAACTTAGCGGATAGACTTGTTGTCGATGATAATGCATTCTGTTAACTTCTGATAGCACTCACGCATCCACACGCATTTTTCTGAAATTGGATGAAATTATCCGTTCGATGCGTAGGACCGTGGTGGAAAGTCGAAACTGTTTCACTTTTGGTGGCATCACTCATACACACGCTGACATTTACGCATTTCTCTTAAATTGGATGATATTACAGTAGTGAATGAAAATATAAAATGTTCTTATCTAGTTGGGATTAGGCTCAGTTGTTAGCGTTGTTAACTCCAGTCGCTGGGTAGGAAGGCTCAATACTCATTCAAACCATCTTCATTCATATTATTAATTTTATCTTCAAACCGGTTAGAACCATTTCTTAATCATAATATAAAACTTGTTTTAGGATGAGGAGTTTGTCCCCGTGCGTAGAGGCCCCTACATCAATCCGGCCTTTGACCGAGATGAGGCCACAACCACCGACATACAGTAAGGCATTTTTTTAATCATTATTCTAACATTTCATATTCAATCATATTTGAATGCGAAAACAATATAAAACATGTTGATTAGTGATAATATGGCGAAAAGGAACTGAGAATAATGTGCATGATTCTACACCCTACTGCGAGCGTAGTTTAAGGGACGGTTTTATAACCATCCGTTTGTTACGCTTGATACCATTTTTTTGTTAGACCGAATATTAGTTAAATTGGTATCAACATAACCAAAGGTATTGAAATACAAGAGATGTGCTATCATGGCCGCCCGACCGTCGGCGGACTACCGTCTAATGGGAATAGTTTGAATACGGAAAGAATGCGTTAATTTAGTTGATTTTTTTAAGGTGTTCAGTAGTATTGGTTAACAATATCGGCGACACCAGGAAACATTGTCCCACCCAGTAAAAACTGCCGATAGCATATCTCGTATATTTCAAAATCTTGTGCGTAACGAACATGTGTTTATAAAACGGCCTTAAGAGAATAATGAGAGTTTTCAAAGTGGCTATCAGCGAAATGTCTTTACATATTTGTATTTCTATTTAACTACTTAACCACTGGAACGCTTTTTGCCATAATATGGCATTATTTAAAATACCTCCGATTGATTTGCTGCCTATTTTGGCAAATTTTCCCTTATTTGAAATTAATTAAGTAGAAGTTTACGATTTTTTTTAATAAATCCTTCGAATATGTGATAATCGACAAAGATAGGTGAATTAATTGGCTATACATATAGAACTAATCAGTTTGTATATCTGCATATTAAAATTTGAAGGTACAATTGTTTTAATGTGAGCGGATAATATTCAAAATGATCACCAAATAATTTTCGAGCAATTTGAGAAAAAATGTTTAAATTGCGCTGTCGCTCCAATAGACAAGGGAAAGATTGGATAGTGTAAGGGGTGGAAAATAGAATGGATCTAATTAAACTGTTGTCTTGATATTATCATAGATAATAAAAACAAACGAGATGAAGTGTGAAATTAAAAGTACGAAACCGCACACACGAACGTGTCGACAATATCAGTTTTGTCATGGCTTAACGACGGGCATGGTTAGGTCATATCTCCTTTTGTTTCTGTTATCTAGTGATGAACATGTTATAATTATTTTTATGTAGTGAAAATATGGGCTACATTGTTTTCTATTGAATTTTGTACTCAGCTTTTCCCCGATGGATGGGGGAAAGGAGGGTCTGGACAACCCAGCCTTCACCGTGGAGATGCAGGAGGCGGGGTCCATCAGGCCAATTGACTACGATCCCTATGCCCACCGGGTCGTCGAGCATCCAACGACGTGAGTACCTAACTATTACTATATTACCATGCAGTAATTTTTCCAGACATTTTCATTCTTTGATTTATGAGGTGCTTCCAAATTTTCTTTGTCACTCCAAAACGGTCTTATTCGTACACAATTTCAGATGCTAAATTCAAATCATTTGATTTACGCGACACTTACAAGAAATACTTTAGTAAAAATTAAACATTTATTTTGTGTAAAACTACGAGTTTTAATTAATTTATTCACCGACCGGTTTCGCTTTGCTCAAGCATCATCAGAGTACAAATTAATACCAAATAAATTAATGAAAACACCTGGTTTTACACAATACAAGTGTTTTATTTTTGTTAAATATGTTAAACCGATTGCTTTCTACAATAATAGAAAAAATTTTATTCCAAAATAAATTGAAAACACTTCAGTTCCTTGAGTTTTCCCTCCCTGGCGTAAATTTTTCCTTCAAAATCCATTTGTCAAATTCAAGAAGAAAAAAATGTCAAAGACGTGAAAATGTGTTACTCGTACATTAATTTATTTTAATACACCCCATATTGTACAAGAAACCTATTGTAGCCTGCCACAAAGAAAATAACATATCGTCGAAGATGTCTGTGGTCCAAACCAAATATTTAAATTTAAGGTACTTCAGTTTTCTGATTGGGTTACCCCAAATTGTTTGCCCCAAGTAGTTAGCAGTGGTTCATGGGGAGAGGTTTGTCTAGTTATTGGCGGCGAATGCGTTTGCCCACCTACTGCGAGGCAGGCAGGATCGAGAGAGAATGGTTGAGGTACACCTAACTTAGACTCCTCCATCCGGACTCTCTCGTCCCATTGCCTTGCCCTGCAGTGGGAGGGATGAATACATACATCTGTCACTCCTAGACACATTGACCTTCAGATTCTTACACACTCCTCAAACCTTTTCCTTCCCAGAACTTCCTCTCCTTCCTTTCACAAAAATGAAAAATCTGATTTAGGTGACCTGACATCATTTTTTTTTAAACATCTCCTGGTTTGAGATTAAGCATTTTGCGTAAGAAAACTTTTGGAAGTTACCACTGAGGAAATAATATTTCAAAAACATCACTTTTCAGTCATGATAGGACACACCCAATGAGTGCCTGTGGTTCAGAAATTTGCTCAAGGAATCCAAACTATCATATTTTTCAGCAACTCAGAGACTCTGCTCCATTTGCTGAAAGGCAGTCTGGGCACCGGTATCCTGGCCATGCCCAACGCCTTCTCTCAAGCAGGATACATCGTGGGCTCCATCGGCACAGTCATCATCGGCCTGCTATGCACCTATTGCATCCACATGCTGATCAAGTCCAACTACGAGCTGTGCAAGCGGCGGCGAGTACCCTCGATGACCTATACGCAGGTGGCTGAAGAGGCCTTGAAAGAAGGGCCCATTTTCCTCAGGCCATTGGCCCCCTATGCAGCGTAAGTACCTGTTTATAATTTTTTTTTATTCAACTTTTTTCTAACATTTATATTTACACTAGCAGACCCAGTCATACGCTGTGCTGTTGCTAACGAAACACAATGAAATTACCCAACCTTTATAAAATCCACACGACCCGCTTGTCAGCTGCCCGCTGCCCTCTGCCCGCTGCCTGAATTGAATATTAGAATTTCTCGGCTTTTCTCTACTATAATAAGCATGTATTATTCACCGTTATATATAACCTTCCTCTTGAATCACTCTATCTATTGGTGAAAACCGCATGAAAATCCCTTGCGTATTTTAAAAGATCTAAGCGCACAAACATTTTGAGCGACTTCATTGTATACTTATAGCTCCCCGCTGCCCGCTGCCTGAATTGAATATTTGAATTTCTCGGCTTTTCTCTACTATAATAAGCATGTTTTATATATATAAACCTTCCTCTTGAATGACCATATCTTTTGGTGAAAACCGCGTGAAAATCCGTTGCGTAGCTTAAAAGATCTAAGCGTACAAACATTTTGAGCGACATCATTTCATACAATGTAACGAAGAATATTTGAATTTCTCTGCTTTTCTCTACTATATGTAATAGTTGTAATACATAGAAACCTTCCTCTTGAATCACTCTATCTATTGGAGAAGATTGCATGAAAATCTGTTGCGCAGTTTAAAAGATCTAAGCGCACATCCATTTTGAGCGACTTCATTTTATACTGTGTAATGATAATGATAATGATTAAAAAATACATATACCTATTTGCGAAGGACTCTCAAAGGATAAAGTTAGTATATACTAGGGTCAATCAAAAACTAAAGCCTCCTATTTTTCCCCTTTCAATTGTCAAGAAATAAAAATGCAATTACATTTGTAAATACTATTGACGATTAATTTGTAACTTTTAAATTCAATCTCCGTCCATTTCCACAGTGTTGGTCCATCTTTTAACAAGGGCGTCTATCCTAGAGTGGTAAAAACACGGTCCTTTTTAAACGACTTCGAAAAGGAGGAGGTTATCAACTCGACGGTATTTTTTTTTTATGTTTGTTACCTCAGAATCAAAAATCCACATCTCACCTATAACTACCTACGTATGTAGTTACCTTGGCTGACACCGACTCCAAAAATAACAATCGTACGAAATTATTTTTTTTATTTTTTAGTGCATTATTAGTTTTGTTAAATTTTTTGTTTTTTCATCAATATTCAAGAATTCAATCACATAACGCCGTCTAATACGAACATCGATGTCGGCCATTGCAAGGCCGGTGCAAGCGACTGCAGTGCTGCCACCTGTTAACGCAGAAAGTTACTACTGATTGTAGAAGAAGGTTGGAAGAATTGCGCCAAATTCAATTTTTTCATTTACACTTTGTTTAAATAGTTAAAATAAGAAGCTTTTTTGACCGTCCCTCGTACTATAAAATAAACATATTGAATAATTAATTAGCTTAGGATAATATTCTGAATAATTCTGAGTTTGAAGTACGAGATCAACTAAATTTACTTATAGGTCACAGTGGCCACATGGTTATAGATGTTGTCCCGGTAAGACAAAGATTCCCGGTTGCGATCATTATCTTATCTCATTAATTTAAATAAAATAAAATATTTTTGTTTTAGTTTCATCGTGAACGCTTTCCTCCTCACCTACCAGATTGGAACCTGCTGCGTCTACGTGGTATTTGTGTCTGAAAACCTCAAGTCCGTGATCAATCACTATACCGGCGCGGAAACAGACGTGAAGATTTATATGTGTATAATAGTGCTGCCTCTCATCCTGATCAACTGGGTGCGCAACCTCAAGTACCTGGCGCCGTTCTCGACCTTAGCCAATCTCATCACCGTCGTGTCCTTCGCCATCATCACCTACTACATCTTCAGGGAGCCCATCACCCTGACCGGAAAGCAGCCAGTGGGTCAAATTGTGGACTTCCCTCTATTCTTCGGAACTGTACTGTTCGCGCTTGAAGCCATTGGCGTTGTAAGTTAGCTTTTTATTATTCAAAATTTATTTTATTCCATCTCTACAATTAGGTTTTGTTTGTCTTTTTGTTATGTTTTTTAGAATTCCTCCTCACTAAGTGTTAAATACTGATTTTTTTAAACTTTTCTAGTGTTTTTTTTATGTATATTAACTCCTCTATGATTTCTTCAAGTCATTTTTATTACAAGTTTTCTTGCTGACGGAAGTTAATTAAAGAGCTTGTTGGATTTAATATTAATTAATTTTACTTCCCGGTTTAGCCTGAGATTTCAATTCTATTTTCGGAAATAAAAAAAAACTAAAATATTTTAAAAAAAATCAACAACTTACCGGTTACCGGTCTAATAATGTATACTTAGATAAGAGTGATCAATTTTCCCACATTTAGATTCTCCCCTTGGAGAACGAGATGCAGACACCCAAGGCGTTCGGAGGCAGCACGGGCGTCTTGAACCGTGCCATGTCCATCATCGTGTTCCTGTACGTCTTCATGGGTCTCTTCGGCTACCTGCGATACGGAGAGGATGCCGCGGGAAGCATCACGCTCAACCTACCTAGTGACTATGAAGTGTGAGTCTATAATATATTTTATGTATTACTGCTATACTTAGTAAACACTGTCTGCCTTCAACGTCTCCTAAGATAATTTAGACACATTTATTGATAAACTGAGAACCTGATGAAACTCATGGTCACTTATCTTATTCTTCTTCCACTCTTAAGTGAAGCATATAAACATTAGCGATGCGTTTGAGTGATCAGATGTTGCCTACGTATATTATATTAACTAGCTGGGTTACAGCAGGTCAGGACAATTCGAGAGAGTTCTAGAATATTCCACAATGATGTTCCCGATTCCCTATTTCCGAACATTCCACGACATACTCCGCCACTCCTTCCAGAACTTTATAGAGCTCTATGGAACCTTCAAGAACTTTTCAGAAGACTGTTCTAGAAATTTCAAGAGGGCGAAACTTTTAGCCCTTATATCTTTAAAAGCACGCCCTTTATTCCCTAGAGGGGATAGAGATCTACCACACCATATAAACTCCCTTGATCGTACCGGGACTCGTTTATGAGTTTTTGCGAGACTCACGTTTTTTGGACTTTCTTTTATAATATATATTAATTAACGTCGGTTTCCTTAGAAAATAAACTGGTATTCACGATCATCAACAATAAGGAAAAGAGTAAATGAAGAAATGTCAACCTAGTACAAATGTTGGGCGCGCGTTCATCGTTTTTCCTTCTATGCACTGGTGCCGAAAGAATCAATGACGCTAGTTTCTCGGAACATCTTCCCTTTGACATGTCAGTTGAACAAAGATAGCATTCCACCTGACTCCTATGCTCCAAAGATTGCAATTCGTTTGATATTTTAGATGAACTAAGTGGCCTTCACCGTCTTCTTAAACGACAAAATCATCATCCAGGAATGGAGGACCCTACCTCCCAAAAATCGCCTACTACAAAAGTGAGTATGCCATATTTAAAATTTAATTATTTCGTCTTCCAGGTTGGCACAAGTAGTCCAACTGACGCTGAGCGCAGCCATCTTCATTACCCACGCTCTGGCTTGCTACGTAGCTATCACAATCGTCTGGCACGAGCACATCTTCGTCAAGATTGGAGGACCCGATCGCCCAGGAGTCGTTTATTGGGAGTACCTCTGCAGGACCTGCATCGTCCTCATTACATGTAAGTGAACATAATTATAATATGTTTGTGTCTGTTCAGGAGTGACGGACGTATGAATCCATCCCAGAGGGTCTCCCCAAACCGGTCTCACCCGATGAACCCGGGCACCCCTGCTAAGTCGTCAAACACAGTGAACCACTTGGGCTTGGGTTGAACAGGTGTGTCGGTTTCCGGGGCGGCGGTACTCAAACCCGCCTTTCAAATTGGGATCCATCATCATACCATCCTCATTCCTCATCCTCACCCAATTTTTCCTTCATTATTCTCTCTAAATCTTGTTTTTTAAATATTCTAGCAATATGGAGGAACATTATTTCTTTATGGCACATTGTCTATTTTGTACTGTTAAATTGATATTTCCAAAGCACGTGAACTCATTGGATATGACGTTTCGAGCTGAAATTAGATGCGTTAACTTAAAACATTCAGACAAATTTCGTTTCACCAGAGCTCACCTCTCAGTTAATTTAATAGACTGTGCGTGGTTGTTTGTTCCGGTGAAATCTAGTTAAAAAAATAACTCAAATTTGCGTTCAATTTAAATTTATTATTATAATATATATAATTATACTAAAAATTGGAAGTGATCGCGTGAAGAATAATTCAGACGAGTGAGAAAGTAGGTACCTACACGTAATATAATATTTTATAATATCGCGTGACTTTTGGGTCCCCGCTTGTTTTAATATAAAGCACCTTATATATTACGTAATTTATTTCCTCTGATTATTTATTTACGAATGGTGGAATTTTACTATAGGTATGTATAATTATCAAATATATCGGTGGACAGAAATCGGTGTTCTAAAATATGTAATAATACTTTTTAGTTACAGTCGCGTCCCGAGGACTTTCGGTTTCTGTCTTGCCCTCTCATCGATCTTCTTATTATCTTAGTTTTCTAACATTTCTTTAA
The DNA here is from genome assembly GCA_917563855.2 of Limnephilus lunatus. Taxonomy (NCBI): domain Eukaryota; kingdom Metazoa; phylum Arthropoda; class Insecta; order Trichoptera; family Limnephilidae; genus Limnephilus; species Limnephilus lunatus. Next base: position 40,113,721 of record OU830604.1, read on the forward strand.
TTGTGATGACGTAACGTGTCCGTAGAAATGATAAATACAGAAGACAATATTATAAGAAACAGGTTTTGGGGATTAAAACTTTTTTATGTGATACCGCACAAGAGTTTCGACTGCCTGGAGCCAGTGAAATTATAGCAACCTCCTTTGGGGAAAGCGGAAAAGGTGAATGGGAGAAGAAGAGAGTTATAAATATGATCTGATCATTATTAAAACCATTTCAAATGTATCCACTCTTGAGTGTTCGCCTCTCTTCAGGGCGAAACTGAGAGTACGTATCACGAATCTCTTCCACTGAAAAGAAGGTGAAAACAAAAATGGAGGACAGCTTATTTTCTATCTTCTCCTTCCTCTTCCCCATCTCCTCCCCCACCTCTTCCTTCAGCTTTAAATATTACCATAATTCCACCAGGCAATTATACTTTTTTTTACATGTTTGTACGTATACAATGGTATTACTTTATTTTTACTGAGCGTAAGCGAAGTCCTGTTTTAATTCGACGGTTTGCATTTCATCTATCTGTGAATTTGATTGTGCGTTCCGTTTTTGTTTTAGAAAATCAGCTGCACCCTCTTCCTTACTCACTTATTCAAGTACCTACCTAAGCATTACTTTAACAAGATGGCGCACTTTAACTAGGCGGCTTTTTTTAAAATGAAAGACAAACAATCCCGGGTTACGAATAATCCGACAATATTTGAAAATCTGCTACCATCACAGTAAACGGAAATGTTGCTTGTATCGTGATGGAGGACTTAGCCAACCGAGGAATCGAACATGGGACGCCTGGGTGGGACTCAAACGCGATGCCAAGTCAGCCACTGATCGGACTACTATTTTAACCATATTGATTTTGGTTCAGAATGATACTTTTTTTCATTTTAAATATGAAATCTTCGTGTTACTTCGACTTACTTATGAGCATTTTTTAAAATATTATGGTACCTACCTGCTGAAGAAAGTTTGAAAAATATTTGTCATTGAAATGGTAACGTTTCTTTACACAAATCGTCCAATTTAAAGTCCAAATTATAAAGAAAATGTTAGATAAAATATAAATTTCTGTAACTAAGCTGGTATGTATTTATGTAGGTACCTACTTACAAATGTAATGAATACAAAGGTTTGGATTTTTGAAGTGAAACTTCTTTAGCCCCGTTAGCGATTTGAAATTCGGATGAAACGGAAATACGTCACAAAAAATATTATTTGAGGGGTCCTCAGTACTAATATAATGCGGTAAATTCGCGCGTCGGTGCGGGCCTTCCATCACCCAGTGGACAAGGCACCCGACAAGTCTCAGCGGCCAGAGAGATAGACATCAAGCAAACGGAGGTTAGAATCCTACGAATTCCAAAAAATATATATTTTTTTCATTTTTGTGAAATCAATATCCAATCTTAAATACACACCAATTTTAAATAAACAGGCAAAATAAAAGAAAGCGACCTCTAGCGACATTCTAGTTTCACTTCTACTGCGTGTGAATTGCACACTCTGATTTTTTTTTCAATTTATTAATTACTAGCTTTTGCCCCCGGCTTCGCTCGCCCCCCCCCCCCCCCCTCCCCCCTCTCCATACCCATTACATTCATTTTTCACGATGTCACCTATTAAAACGTAACAATCAAATACGCGCTAGCTGTTGGCTAAGGTCAAAATGTAGATTAGTACCTATTTTATACATATTTGAATTTTTGCTATCAAAAGAATCTCCAGAGTAACCTAAACAAATAACAAAATGACAGCCCACGTCAAGCATTTACTTAGCAACACGTTTTGTTTTTCGTTCGGACAATAAACGTATAATAAATAATTTAATAACCCCACATCTTATTCATAACGCCAGAACTTACCAATATATATATATATAGCCTGTATTAATCGCAAATAATGTAGCTTTCGATTAGATAAATAATTTTTAAATTCCATTCGGTGTTTACTGCGTGAAAGAGTAACGAACACACATCCATACAAACTTTCGCCTTTATAATATCTATAAGATGAGAAAATTAGTAACACTACTTTTTTGTATAGGTACGAGGTCTACTGATCAAAGATTATTTAAATAAACCATCTCTCTTTTCCAGTCTTGCTGGCCGTAGCCGTCCCAGCCCTGGACTTGTTCATCTCTCTGTTCGGCGCCCTCTGCCTGTCCGCCCTGGGCCTGGCCTTCCCCGCCATCATCGAGTCCTGCGTCTGGTGGAATCACATCACCCGCAAGCAGCGCACCATCATGACCTCCAAGAACATAGTCCTCGTCATCATCGGACTCTTCGGCCTGGTGGTCGGCACGTACAGCGCCATGGCGGCCATCATCGTCGAGTTCTCGCGCTAAGCTGAACCCACTCCCTGTGGACTTCCAAACGTTTGATGAGGAATTTCACTCAAGGTTTAGTTCTTTCTTCTTCAATACATCTATTTCGGTGATTCTTAACCTGGGATGACAATGCATTCTATCAACTTTTATTGGCACTCATGCACAACTCTCTTAAATTGGCTACTAGCCGGCCCAAGAGGTGGCCCGAAAATAGATGTATTATAGTAAAAAGACTTTACCTTTATTACGGGTTGATTTTTTAACACGTTTCGCATCTTCCAACTTAAATGCCAGTATTTTCATACTTTTTAATAACATTTTCGTGTTAAACATACATTTTTAAAATATGATATTAGATTTTTACGGCCAAACGTATTTCTGTTATTTTTTTGGGGTGTTATGCCGTGTTGCGCTACCTCCTCCTTTAGCCAACGTTTCGGACAGCGTTACAATGTCCATCATCAGGGCAGATGTGTAATTATTGTGTGCTTAAGTACTCAGAAGCGATACCGTGTTGCCAGCTTTACTGGTATTACAGTATACTTCAAAATGCTTTTCTGCGTGTTAAGTGGAGTGGAGCTGGCCACACGGTATAGCTTCTAAGTAATTAAGCTGACATTTCACCACTAACAGTAACACATCTGCCCTGATGATGGACACTGTAACTCGGTCCGAAACGTTGGCTAAAGGAGGAGGTAGCGCAACACGGCATAACACCTTAAATATAAAATCCATTTTTAAGTTAGGAGATTTTTTGCTCTTTAAAACGGCACAATTTTAAGTGTTAAGTTTAGTGGCGCCTTTTGCATCAAATGACTTCACATAAAAATAATTCCCCTCAGGGCCTATTTCATCTTTTACGATGCCGTGTGGACGGTCTTTTTGTGGAAAGGAAGGAGGGAACCTGGCTCTTGGAGAGACCGCTGTTATAGGAAGGAGGAATCAAAGAGGCCGGTAAATCGTTCCACAGCCGAGCTGTTGCACTCAAGAAAGAGTCGTAGAAACCACCCATTCTCATGTTTATTTTATTGTAAGAATAACCATAAGAAGTAAATCGTTTTCAGTTTTTTTACGAATGTTACATTACTATTGTCTTATTAGGCTCCTTTATATTCTGCGCTGTGTCAGCTATTTTTTTTTTATTAATTAGGTATGTAAAAGGTTGATTTATTCAGTACCTAACTGAAAATTTTAATTGTTAGTTTAGCTAGTCGTGGAAACTGGAAAGAGCCTCTAGTCTTATGTTCCGTTAAAATATCAATTAATTAAAATCGTTTAGCATAACTATCAATAAAATAACTCAATCGTTGATTTTCGTGCCAATGTGGTTGGTGCTGTGTATGATTAGTGTATTTACGTATTTTTGATAAAAGTGAGTTGTGCTGTCATGTTTGACGTTAAAAGAAATTTACAGAAGTATTAAAACGCGTAAAAATAATATTTATATTTCAGACGGTTTTTACCTTCCATTTTTATTTTTTATTTGTGTTGTTTAAATTCGTAATAAAATACCACAATTGATCTAGGCTTCAGGACACCGTTTATTCTAAACCGTATTCATCTTAATCAAACCTAAGTAAGTTTGACTAAATGCGCACGCGCGAATATCAAAATTATCAAACTCTTTCCTGCTTAATGGATACGGAATGGACGGAGCATCCACTGTTGCTAGTGTTGGTGAGTTTATTCGACGTTCGAGCATTGCGAATGTATAATACATATGTATTTCGACCTGCTATGTGTGTCGTGTTTTGGTCCACAAGACCAAATATTAGTTTAGAATAAACGGTTCCATGACAAATCAGAATCTCGCAATTTTTTTAAAAAAGCCCTTTTAACCAATTTTATAAATGTTTTAATCACTTTTAATGATTTTTCAAAGGAGGTTTTGAAGTTGCATGATTCTGAGTTGTCCGGTCACCAGAATTAACTTGTGTTTATTGCCTATAGAAAATTTGTATAAAAGGTTTTGCTGTCAAAACTGATATGGAAAAGAAAAATTATTAGTATTGTCAAAAGAAACATAAAAGTATTTTATATTTTGTGCCATAGTTTCAAGTTACCAATTAAATTGCATCCTTCGAATAATCAATTATTATACATAAGTCCATCAAACCCTTTCCTAGATAACTTAATAATAATAATAACTTGTATTATATTTTGCGTTTAGCGCATATTATAGCATTTCATAATTAGTAGGAATTGTATCAAACTTTTTAAACTTTTTTCCTCCCCGTTAATAATTTGATTTGTATGCTATGTCTTCATTTACCGATTACAAGACTACTAGTTTAAATATTGAAGGCTTTATGAACTCGAATCCGCGGTGAATCGTATTTTAGAATGTTGACAATTATATAATAGTAAATATATTCTTGGGTAAAAGTGACTCTATAAAAGACTACTTTGGCTAGGCCACGTGATATTATAAGAGGAGGATTCGTAAAATTGAACAAGTTTGTCAAAAGATTTTTAAAAAATCAAACAAATTTGTGAGAGGAACGATACAATATGAAGGATGAATTTATGAGTGGGAACAATTTTGATAAGATAGATGGTAGAAAGATTGCATAATTGTTATCATGGGCTAGTCTTCCAGAAATAGTGAATACATATTTTTTAATGAAATTATCGTCACAATTCCATGAAAATAAAGTGTATAACAATATAAGTCTAAATATTTTGGTGCTAAATAAATAAATTTAAAAAATATATATATTCAACAGTCACAAACAAGTTTCACGAATTATTGATAATTGGATAATTTGAGTGGCGCAGTTTTTTGTAAAAAATCACTTCAAGGGCGTTATAATTATATACAATAGGATCTGGACAGTTTAACTGATTGATTTCCAAAATAACCAAGTCAATTAAATATTTAATTCCTTCCGAATGTGCAATGAATTGGTCTTTTTCTGTTATTTTTATTTTGGCTTTGAAAATTACCCACTAATTCCAAAGAAAAATCTTTCTAGCATAATTTTCTTAGATTGTGTAGAGATTATTGTTAGTAAGTGTAGTATCTTTATTGTTGTAAAAACGCTGTGATTGAGATGATTTGCAAATTATTATTTGTACTGAAAAATGTTCAGACACAAAGGGGCAAGGTTTGTTTCAGGATTTCTTTAGTCTTGTTGTTATTTCTTTGAAATATGTGGATGATTGTAAATTGTTCAAGAAGAGTTTTTAGAATTGTTAATGAAATTTTCATATTATTTATAGATAAGATAAGTTTGCTTATGCGCTTCAAATTATAAGTATTAGTTAAGAGCTCGCTTTCCTTTAAAGTAATACGCTAAATTTGTTATGGCGGCGAAAAATACTTAGGTTAAAATTACACTATCAAACAGAATCCATTATACTCAGATCGAGAATATTGGAACTAAAGGGGAATCTAATGACTTTGGAAATCGTGAAACATCCTTGCAAACATATGAGAAATAAAAATCTATCGCTCAAACATGGTGTCCAGTTCGTATCCAGTGCTAGTCATCAATAATAAAGAGCATAACAATAACAAATGTTATATTCAAGGGTTTCAGGGGAATGAGTAAGTTATACAGAGTAGTAAAATGCATAACATTATATACATATGTGATCTAATGAGTTTCTGTTTAAAATTGTATTAAAACAAATTCATTCCAAATTAATAAACACTTAGATTTAAACACTTTTATTATTAGTTTAGTTTTTTTTTTATGAAGTATGCATTGCTTATGAGATATGTTGGTTTTTTTTTATATAATAAAAGTGGTTAAAATTAGGTGTTTATTAATTTTGAATTGACATGGTGCCACAAAGTAAATTTTCTGTGTGGGAAGAATTTTTTTTTTTTACCGACCGCTTTAACGTTAGAAAAGCTTTCGCATTTATTTTTGCTCTCGTAGTATACATTTACAAACCCAAATCAGAACAAGTTCATCCTTATATAAAATATCACCATAGTAGAGAACCAGATTTTATACATTTTTTTTCCTTTAATTTTGTGTTGTCTCGATTATTTTTCCTCAATATTGTATGAAGTATGTTCTTCCTCTCGATTAGTTTGTTTTTCATTATCAGCTCTTATAATTTTATACGTATCAATGCCACTTGCTCATTTTTTAAACGGTTCAATGAGACGAGTGTAGATCATATTTATGACGCTCATTGTATGAAATAAGCCAATTGTTGTGATAATATTATTATTTGTAAGCAGCTGAAAGTACGGGGGTATTTCAACATCTTCTTGATAGCTGTTTAAAGGAACGCATATTAATAAATAAACAAATAAATACTCACAGTAGACAGAAAACTCCGCTAACTTATCCGATGTGTAGCCAAAAATAATTCATCAGTTTGAGTACCGAATAGTAAACTCAGACTTTATAAATAAATAAATCGGGAATCGTAAATATACATTATCCTAAGGATAAGCTATCAAATTATTGTGAAATACCCCTTAGGTGAAATTAAATCGATAACTTGCCAGTTTGTAACTAATAAAGAATTATTATACAAATGTAATTCCCAAATAAATTTTGCTGGTTGATAAAATTGTTCGCCAAATCTAAAAAAGGTTGGGCATCTCGCGGTGTGCTTTTTTCCGTACTACTGTTTTATTTATTATCTGACCAATATTTGACAAAAAACTTAATAAAATATTTACCATAAACATTTTCAACAACATGTCGGCATTCTGGCAGTATTCGGTTAACACCAAATTTATTTATTAAGTATCTATTTAAGTATTTTTTAATCCATCCGTTATTTGTCATTTGTCTATTTTAATAATTTATTTTGCCATGCACAATTTTCATTTACGTAATCTTTGTTAGCTGTAAGTATAGATATGTAGTATTCTTTGGGTTAGAGATAGTTAAGAATTCTGGAACTCAAAAGAAGTTCAGATGTTTTCCTAGTTTTTAAGATAAATCAAATATTATGTAATATGAAAAATGCTAAAAAGTTATTAAAACAATGAGAAACTCTTTATGAGAGGCATGACATGTACCAATATTCCAAGAGACAATTTCATATGAAATTTTACTGAGAATAAGGAATACATACTTACATCTTTCCTTTAGTAAATGTCAACCTTCTTTTAATAAATGTATCAATTGTAATTGTAAATGGTGTTTAATTTGTTATCCCTTTTAGGTACCCAATTTGCTTTAAAAAAATTTAAATGAAAGAATACAAAGAAAATGGATATCATTTGTAGCATAATGGTTTACGCATTTGGGAGCCATAATGATATTTACACCAATAAAAAAGGAAGAGTAATTATTTGGATTTTGTGTAAAGTGTCTCCGGTGACACAGTTAGCACAGACGTTGACAAAAACTTGTACGCATTTTAGCTTTTCCATCGGCTAACTAGTAAAAAAACCAAATCTTACAAACACAAATAGATTTTAAGTTCTTTTAGAATTTCAGTTCTTTGAAACAACTATCCAAAAATAATAATGGTCACAAGAAGCCCGGCAGATGTGAAACATCGAAATTTATTTTTATAGCAGGAAGTGAAAATTGAAAGTAAACAAGTCATATTTTTTTATAATAAATCAATTATTTTATTATTATTACAAATTAAACAAGTAAAGAAATATATTACAAATTAAAATTCATTATCATTTAAAATGGAACCATTGCCAATTTTAGCGAGAATAGAAGCAAATACACCTCACAGATGAAGCATCCGCAAGAGCGTTTCCCATCTTGCCACGCAATAGTCGGATTTATCCCCCTAGGAGTGCCAAAAGTTGGTTCACATCAATAAAGAAATAGTAAAAGAACTTGAAAATAACTTTGAAATTTGATGAATGGTTCAAATTCTGGGAAAAAACTGGCCAATGTGATTTTCTTCTCTTGTCTAGAATACAAATTCATTATGTGAGTCTTTGGGACTAGAGTTCAATCCCAACATGGCCAAAATAAATTGATAAGGATTTTTTTCAATTCATAAAAATATGGGCTCTGGGCTTCGATGTCGTCCGTGAGCCTGAAATAGCTACTGAATATGGTCCAAAACAAGAACTCATAATCAAGATATTGTAGCTCCAATCCAAAAAGGATGAGTAAAATTTTACAAGAAGACGTTGTTAAATGAAAACTGGAGTTAGGTAGGTACTCGGTATAGGAACGAGGTCTAGTAATTATTTTCAAGGTTATAATAAAGAAAACAACTTTTAAGATACTTATGAATGTTTATTATCAAAAAAACTGAATTTCATACTTATTTATTTTTTTATATGAAATCACATTAAAAGTAACAAGGAAATCTTAGCAATAATTGATCACAATAGCTTAATTATAAAAGAGAAAAAAATATACATAAGTTATCACCAATCGTGGGACAATAAGTGAGGTTCAATAGCTATTAGCTGACTCATAACGTTATATCAGTTTAAAAATATATTTCAATTAATGCCATTATATTTTATTTGAATTAATTTCATAATCATACATTTGATTTAACTTCATCATTTTATAATATTTGAAGATTTCAATTAATGTCGTAATATGTAATATGTTTGAATTCATTTCATAATCATATATTTGATTTAACTTCAAAATATTATATTTGTATTAACTTCACAGTAATATATTTGAGTTCACTTCAAAAAATATTATATTTGTGCGAACTTTACAATATTACATTCAATAAAACTAAGAAATTATCATGGAGGTGGGGAAGGGGGGAGGCGGCGTTGTTGAAAGCTCTGCAGAGGAGTCGTGGAGCGAACTGGTAATGAAGGAGCCTGGAAAATTAAAAAATATAAAGTATTAGAAATAATCAACAACACAATATTTATACAATCAAAAATATAATATAACAATTACATAACACAGTGACGAACATCTCAAAACTGACTATTTTCCTCTCCAAAATACATAACTTCAGTATAAAAAAATAAAATATATGTATCCTAAACATCGTTCTAACTTAGACAGTTAAACACTTTGGTGAATGCTGCGAGGTGTTTAGAAATGAGAAGAACATAAATACATCACCGCAGTAATTCATACACAATCATACACTTCACAACAATGTAAGCCATTTGTAGTACGATGCTCAAAAAGGGATAGTTATTTGAACCAAGACACATTTGACGCTGTTAAGGGCAAATAATCAACAGCTAACTGGATTGTAATTGTAACCATTACAATTCTGACTTTTACAATGTAATCTATCGCATTATGCAACACTTTTCGGCACAACGGTATGTGTTTTAGAGAAATTTCATGGATATTATGAGATATCCGCGATATGGGTAAGTGCTGAAAAAATCAAAATTGCGCTGATCGCCGATTGCCTGTCTTGTCGGTGGCTGAGTTAAAAAAAAGACAAAAGATGACAATGTAAATTGTTACAAGGGTTCAAACAACTAGAAGACCTTACAATTGACATCTAATTGCTAACTAAATCCATAGGGCCTACTAATAAAAGAATTTTAAATTTTACACATCTGATTAACTTCATACAACCATTAATTGCAAGTGGCCTATTCGTAGGTATACCTACTGTATTCAAAATATTAAAAAAAAAAAAAAAACTGTCATTATGTGTGTAGTATTCTTACTTGAGCAAACCAGGAGTGGTGCAAGACACTACTCATGGAAGGTCGATCCTCTGGTTTGGCAGAAAGTAGTTCGCTGATCAGATCCTGAACCACGTTTCCGACTCCTTCAAAGTGTTGAGCCGGGAAACAGAAGTCACACTTGACAATGTTGGTTGTGGTTTCCTCGACGGAATCGTCTAGGAAGGGAGACACCTGGAAGCAAAAATAGAAGGGTTTCAAATTAATAAAACTTTAATGTTAAAATATTTTTAATAATTAATATTGTTCATATTCTTTGTCTGTTAAAATTAAGAAAATTGGTGATAACTAAACAACACTGTCAAGTTTTAGTACTGAAGTCTTTTCAGATGCAGGTAAATAATAGTAATGTAACACAAACTTGAAATAGAAATTACATAATTATGAATGTCCATTTTAAAAGCTATGTAGTTGTTTTCTGCAAATACATGCTTCAAAACTTTGATCATATTGGTCACGTCATCAGGCGTAAGTAAGTATACCAGACCAGCTCAAGCGTAAGTATATCGGGACTCCATAATAAGCCCGAGTAAATATGGCTTCCAAGAAACTGGGCGTCTTGCACAGGGCTATCAGATTCATCAATAGTGACCAGCTTCTAACCGTGCACATATCTCAAGTACGCCCACAATTGAGTTATTAAAATACTTGATAAACCTACTTGATACTGGAAAAGAAGGGCGATCCGTCTGATTACTTAGCTACAATCCGTTGTAAATAGACCGACTACCATCTCTAATGGACAGCCGCAATGTAGGCATGCTGAGTCTGTTCTACGGATATTTTAATGGAGTCCGCTCTAAGAAGCTAGCAGCATTGATCCCCTGTGCAATAGTTCATATGCACAAAGCTCAACGGACATGAGCATTCTTACCCCACTAAGGAAGACATAGAGCAGTACGCCCAGTCCCCAGGCATCGGTGTAGGGCCCCCTGGGGCGGCCAAGCACTGCTTCAGGGGCGGAGAACTCTAGCTGAGCAGGGGCGGGGGGTAGTACCTCCCCCTCCCCACTGGTGAAGCACGCTACAGCCGCACAGCCCAGGTCAATCAGCTTCAGCTGGGGGGGACCGGTGGAAGATATGTCCACCATGATGTTTTCAGGCTGAAATTAAGTAAAATTATGTTAACAACGATTGAGAAATTCAACTGTTATGTTTTTTTTAAAGAGAAAAGCATGCCTGGATTACTAGTTCTGATATTGGATTGAACTAGCGGCGTCAGGATGGGACGATGCATTTGTCCACTCGGCTACTAAACAGTCAATGATTGATTATGATAGATTTTTTAGAAGTGAAATTTCTTTAGCACCGTTGTGATTTGAAACTCGGATGAAACGGATATGACACATTACAGAACCTACGAAGCGTCAAACTGCGCGCATTGGCCGCTTTGAGTATGATCTCACTTTTCAAGGCTCCTATTGGTTGAGATTGTTTTGGTGAAGTTTCGCTTCTACAGCATGTGAACTGCACTCGATTTATTTCATATCCTTATGTATATATTTCGTAAATAAAGGTTTATGTCAAATGTGAGTTCAAATGATAAATATTCAAAAGGAATTCTAACAACCAGATAGAAATGATAATACACATTGTATTTTTGAGAAATAGTATTTTATTGGGTCCTTACATATGAAATTGGCGCTTTGCCGTACTGGCAACTTTGATCTCAAATATCTTCTCTTTGGTTAGGAATTCCAAATTCAAATTTATACAGCTATTTACTCATGTGTTTCGAAAATTATAAATCATTTGTTTTTTCCTTAATTGTTTTTTTTCTTTGCGTGACTTAGTTTACAAATTGGAAAACTTGAAATATCGCGTTGTTTACGAGTACGAGTTCCACCGTGGCACCAGTGCTGCAGAAACGGTTCGAAGGATTAATGATGTGTATGGCGACGGTGCCGCAAAAGAAAACACAGTGCGTTTTTGGTTCCAACATTTTCGTTCTGGAAATTTCGACCTGCAGAACAAGCCCCGTGGACGGCCGGAGACCAAAGTTGATAATGAAGAATTGAAGGCTATTGTGGAAGTGGATCCATCGCAAACCACGTCCGAGTTAGCTGCAGGCTACGGTGTTAGTGATAAAACTGTTTTAATCCACTTGAAGCAAATTGGGAAGGTGAAAAAGCTCGCATACAAAACATCTATAAGCTCCCATACAAAGTTCCTCCCATACAAAACGCCAATTTCATATGTAAGGACCTAATATATCCACCTTAAAGGTTCTTAAAAAACTAAAAAATAACTTAAGGTGATGCACTACGAAGTAATACAAAATCATGTGAGTTTTGTTTGAAAATTAGAATGCTTCGAAATATTTAGTTGCATTAATTAAATACTGCGAGTAGAACACACATTTGCGTTTAAGATGCATAAAAAGCCCAACAGAGTTTAGGTCCAAACTAAAAACCTACCTTTTCGGGCTCTCATACCCTTAACTTAATTTAAATATACCTATCTGAGAGTATCATACTTGTATTGCCTATGATATGTCTTAATCACACTTTTCTTACTGAATTATAATTACTCGAATCCTTACACATCAATCTGTCTCTCGGAAGATCAAATTCTTGTACTACTGCACCGCCCACCATTAAATGTTGCTTTTACTTTCCAAAATACACTCATTAAAGAATATATTACAACTAACTAACTAACTAACTAACTAACCATCACGCCGTTTCCCCGCAGGGGTAGGCAGAGAGGACGGACCGCCACACAACTCGATCTTGGCACACACTCTTTGCCTCGTTCACATTCATACATCGTCTCATTACATATTAATATTAAAATATTTTCAGGATTAAACAACATGTGTTCACAATTATGTCCTCTGCGTGCGAACTCTATCTAAATTTCTTTAAATAGACAATAAACAGTGTTAATTTCAAGCGACCTCCCAGGTAAGTATGGTCCTGTATTAATTGCTCAAAATATTGTACATATATGTTCGTATCGGTGATCAATGAACCGGTGTATGCAATTTTTAGCCATAAGTTGTTTTTAATTGTTTGTCTAGCTTGTAGTCTTTCTAGATTTTAGGCATGTATGGTGAATTTGTACAGCGCCCTTGAGGTGATTTTTCACAAAAACGGCGCTATATAAATCGTCCAAATATTATTATTTTATTTATTATTATTAAAACGATTGAGTATTTTTACAAAAAACTGTCCAAAGATGTGAAACTAGCCGTCCATAATGGAGTACTGGTACCTACCCTGATGTATGGCAGTGAGGCATGGAACTGGCAGAGGAAGGATGAAAGTAGACTGAATGCTGTAGAAATGAGATCCCTGAGGCGTATGTGTGGTAACACCATGTATGATCGTGTGAGAAACGCGGAGATCCGCAAAGAATGCAAGGCTGATGTAAGCGTAATGAGTAAGATCAAGAAAGAAACGCTCCGATGGTTCGGGCATGTAGAGAGAATGAACGAGGAAAGGAGTGTAAGGAGAATATATGACGCAAATGTGAATGGTAGAAGAAGTCAGGGACACCCGAGAAAGACATGGCACGACCAAGTGAATCAGATACTTGAGTCGGGCCATGTCAAGAGTCAGAATAATAGAAGAGCATGTATGAGACGATGTATGAATGTTAACGAGGCAAGGAGTGTATGCCAAGACCGAGTTGTTTGGCGGTCCGTCCTCTCTGCCTACCCCTGCGGGAAACGGCATGATGGTTAGTTAGTTAGTTTAGTTTTAGTATTTTTGAAGGGAAAACTTCTTTAGCACCGTTGTGATTTGAAACTTGATGAAACGAAAAAGCGACACTAAAAAGGGTTAAACACATGCATCTATAGGGTTTAGCCTGCGAGAGAATGAGATAGAATAATCGGTCTTCTCTTTTTGCGGTGCTTCAGAGCCTAACCATTCTTGTCTAATTTAGTTTTTTTAGAAAATTATCAAAAAATATTTAAATATTTGTCTCTGCAAAATAAAAATAAACACCCTTTTGGTCAATAAAATTTTCATGAAAAAATCAAATCAAGCGGCTTGTGTCAAACAGGAACTTAAACCGTATCATCATCTAACTCATAAGGAGTGTTGTTGTTAGCAGCCTGATCCCATATTTTACGCAATCACATATGTTTAACCATTGTTTTTAAATTTAATATGGTTTACGAAGTAAATAATAATATGCAGATGGTGATTTAAAACAGGACCATGTATGTATTAATAAATGTCGGTAGATCAGTAAAGCATTGTTGACAATTCAGATGAGAACTACTTACTTTAATGTCCAGATGCGATATGTTGTTTTGATGTAACCACTCCAAGGCAGAAGCCAGTTGTTTGATGTAGCCAGCCACCATTGCTTCGTTGTATTCTTCTTTTTCTATCACATAATTGAAGAGGTGGGGGCCACGGATTCTGAAAGTGAAAAGAATACAAATATTACTGATGAACAAGATGTCTAATATAAAAATATGATTTTAATTAAACACTACTTTGTAATTTTTTAGCGCACTTAACTTTAACTTTACATAAAAAAACACACAAAAACAGTAAATAAACCTAATACAAAGTTGTTTATGTTAAGAATCTAATATTAAAGCATGGATTTAGAAAAATAATGAAGAGTTTCAACTTACAGTTCCATTACAATAGTATCATTTAAGGGTGCAGGGGCGTTCCTAAAGATAGCAAGCGCCCTGGGAAGCGCCACGTGTTGCGTGGAAGCCAGAAGTCTATACTCTCTCAGTGCCGTCGCGCTGGTGGTGGATTTCAGCAATACTTGCTTGAGGGCGACTCGCTGACCCGTGCCAAGATCTCGGGCCACGCGCACGATGGAAGTTCGGCCTCGCCCTAATTCCTCTAGCTCCTCATATCTGTAATATTTAATAAGTTATTAATAAAGTTGTTCACGTAGACATCTAGTGGGGACCACAAACGATCCGATTTCATCCGTCCTAGCCAAAGATAACACGCCAGAAAACCCGGTCACCCAATTGTCCTAGAAAGGATAATTTTCCTTGACGTCAGCTAAACCTGATTTTTAATTCCTTTCAACATGTTTACTTCAAATTGGACAAAAAAATGAGATGGTCCTTAGCTGTCTTGATGCTCAATTTATCGACGAATCTTTTGTGGATATGTAGGAGCATGTAAAAAAATTATTTCAGAATCAAGAAATGATAAAAAGTTCTTACCGTCTTAAAAACTGTTGTCGCTCCCAAAGACAGGTGTCATCTGGAATCGAATTTGGGGTGCCAGGAGTACTGGGCTGGGATTTTGGTTCCGATGCTATTGACATCCCATTCTCATTATCACCCACACGCAGCTCACAGGAACTCTGAACAGACCCTAGATCGTTGGAGATAGAACAAGTGTATGTGCCAGCGTCGGACGTACTACATTCACTGATAACAAGACGAACGATGCCATCTTTTGATAAACTTATTGCATGTTTTCCTGCATGTCTGAGAACTCTTGAGTCAGGTGAGGTTTTCCTCCAGAGAGCGCTGGTGTGTCTTATTCCTCTTCTAAGTGTACATTGCAGTACTGCGGTGCCACCAACAGGAACGGAGCAGCCACTGAGCCTCTCATTTAGTTCAGGAGCGCACACTTCGTTAATGACTCCATCTCCTGGGGTTGCGTCTGTCATCTTTTTGACGGTAAAGCTTGGCTTACGAAATCGAAACCCCCATGGGCGCCGGGAGGCCCCAGAACCATGTTCTGCTGCGTCGCACTGCTGTAGAAAATAATGTAAAAAAAAAATGAAAAATATAACTCTAAAAAATTTCTGCTAATTGAACAATGAACGATAAGAGTTACTACATAGAAATCGTTTTTATTAGAATATTAAAAATACTATTTTCGGTTGTGATTCTGTCTGTTACTCCAATTCAATGAACTATATAACTTCGATTTGATTTGAACCATCATTTTCAAAATTGGAACTGATTTTGGAAACAATTCAGACAAGCAATAAAGTAGGTACCTAGAAACATTATTTTATTTTAATTAATTAATAAATCTATATTTGAAATGTGTACTTCTTTTGTTAAAATTTTTGACTAATGCCATAATTTTTAAAGGTGTTCATTAATAACTACAATAAACTGCAGCGGCAACTATTATGTATGTTAGAGTACATATTTTCTAATACATTATATTATTTGGTAAATTTTCGTAAGTGGTGTCCACGCGTATTAAAAATAATTTTTAGAAAAACTTAAGATTCGCCTTAATTACTATTAAAGGAAACTTTTTGCATTTCGGGCGGCGGAAAATTATGCATTTTAATTTTCAATTGCGTAAAACCAAAATTCATTTCGCGAACCGATCGGCGACTGTCAGCGGCCATTAGGTACGTCACTGTTATGTTGGTATCCCTGATACATTGCAAAGAACTAAATACTACTGTGGCCAACTTCGTGGGATACATGAAAACACGGTTAAACTACGAAAGCTGCATGTCATCATAATTTAAAAAAACATCCCAGGTTTTGAATGGTTTGTTTGGCAAAGCAGGGTTTGTCTAGCGGGTTTGTGTAATTATGATTTAATTGTGTTTTTCATAATAACGCGCTTCTTCTTGTATCCCACGAAGATGGCTACGGTCGTATTTAGATCTTGTTAATGCATCAGGGATACCAACATAACAGTGACGTACCTAATGGCCGCTGACAGTCGCCGATCGGTTCGCGAAGTGAATTTTAATTTACGCAATTGAAAATTAAAATGCATAATTTTCCGCCGCCCGAAATGCAAAAAGTTATTAGTTATTAATAATTAGATATTGATAATACGCGTGGACACACCACTTACGAAAAATTACCTTTTATTTATTGTGTTACAAGACAGTTTTTTTAAAAGGAGTACGTAACTCAAGAGTAATAATTTCCATGCTTACCATAATCAGAATCTTAGTGTTAATACCCAAAACCATGAATGTGTAAAATGATTAGTATTCACATTAAATTATTATTTAAATTTCTTCAAAGTATTAGTTTTTTTATGTTGAACAAATTACTTACGAAGCTGAACTTGATAGCGAAGAAACCACACCCAAGCCATAAGTAGTTGTAAATACCATGTGGACACCATTTCATGCATTACGTATTAAATTTAAATATTTTTTTTTTTTTCAAAAGAAAGACAAACATCCCCGGGTTACGGATAACCTGGCAATATTTGAAAATCTACTACCACCACAGAAAGTGGAAAATGTTGCTTGTGTCGTGATGGAGGACTTAGCCAGCTGAGGAATCGAACACGTGACGCCTGGGTGGAACCCAAACGCGATGCCAACTCAGCCACTAACCAGTCAATTAAATTGAATACAGGGTGAATTACCGGAATCTTATTAAATTTGGGATGAAAATTATTATTATGTTCTTACAAGAATTTCAAAGTAAAAAGTTTTTTATAGCGTGTGAAATTTTTTTTTAATTCTGTTAACAGGTAAGTACTTTAATGTTTAATGCTTAGGGTAACCTTTATAAGTTAATATATTATTTTCCAATATTTTTTAACGTCTACGTATTTTTGAGTATGGATGTATCATTGACTTTTATTGAGGTTTTGTATTCTTTATCAGATTCAACTAATTTAACAAAATGGTTTTACTTTAGGGAATGTCTTAGTTATAATATTTCTTAAATTATTAGTCTTTTTATCACAATATTTTGTTACTCTGGAAATTTCACTGGTTAATGCAACAACTTATATTACAGTGCAACCCACTTATAAGATTCGCAAATAGAAAGATTTCATGCGTAAGATAAAGCCATACTAAATAATGTAAAATCATTCAAATTATTTTTTGTTTTTGTTTTGAAAAATTGATCGCTTAGAAGTATTATAAGTAGATGCTTCAATTAAATACTGCATAATAATTAAAAAAATAAAGTATTTCTATAAAAAATCACTTTCAAGTGCAAACTCTCCTACTTATAAACCCCTTTTCGGATATGGTTTTATTGTTTAATGTAGCAAATTCATTTTCTTTTGAAAAAAAAAATGATATTTACGCCCAAACTACAGAAAATAAAATACAATAAGCATTTTCGCATTGTTATTTTTGACAATACGGCAGTTGACGAGTTTGGATTTTTAAAATGAACCTTACGTCATCCACCCAAGAACTAATGACTTGCCACACCCATTTTCTGTCATACCGGACCCGGCTGGAGCGGGGAATAGACGTTAGGCTCTGCGTCGCTTGGTTCCGTCAAATCAATTTTAAATTTCTGTTTTATTACAATAAACAATGCATAAAAAAGGAGTTAATGTTTTGTACAGGCCTTTACGAAATCAACATATAAAAAAAATCTCAAATACCTTTTCCAACCTTTTTCTTAAGTACATATTTTTAAACTCCTCCCATAAAGGGGTGTGAATCCGATTTCAATTTTTTCCTGGACCATTGGATCGCCTTAAGAAGATATTTTTTCAATCTCTTGAAGACAGAAATTACAAGTGACCCAATTTATCTTACGTGTATGGTTTACCCATAAAAGAAGTTGTTTCCGTCTCTTGTTTAAGTCACTTGAAAAGAATAGAAAATAAAAAAAAACAAAAGGTTCAGAGTGAAGATAAAAGATTTTTTGGGTTCTCTGTCGATACAGATTCATCGAGTTTCCGGACACCGTTTATTATTTTTATAACTTTTCTATTTCCCAAATAAATAAAATAAGTACACTAATTTACTTGCCTTCTCAACAGTAGCATTTATTTCCTTATCCAGAAATATCTATTATTGGGTTTTAAATGGTTTAGCGTACAGAACGAAAGATGGATATAATTAACACGTCTAATATAATACGTCCCACCGTTTCAGGAAAAAGTCACCAACATCAGAAACAAAGTTTTGAGATATGGCAGTTGAATATTGGATATGAGAATAAAATCAGATTAGTAAATTGTAAAGTTTATATGAAGGTATAATAAACATTTTATAGTTTTATCCACCTAATAATTGATACATTTTAAAATATTATTTAAAAATTCATCTCAAAAGTGTGTATATTGGGTTTGGTAACTTTTTATTGATTGGATACGATTGAGGGGTTAGTTTGGTTTGATGTTTGTTAGCATGCTCTATTATTCATTGAATAATTCAACCAGAAAACAAATCGATGTTATTTTTAGTGTTAGCAGGATGCAGATTATATAATAGGAAAGAAGAAATCCACCGAGGTTAGGACCGCTGTTGCATGCGCTTTGTTTGCACAAACTTACCAAGACCTCGCTATTGGTTTCAGACCACCGCCGCTGGGTAGAGTTTTCATTGGTTGAGTTGTCATGGAGGGTTTTATTGGCAGACGTGGGTGAGGTGGGGGAGGGGATAGCAATAGTGTTGGCCTTGGTGTGTGGCCGCGTGGTGCGGTGGCCGACCTCACTCTCTGTCGGAGGCCTACTCTCCCATAGCTCCTCATTCCATCTGCTTAGACAATAATTTAAAACAAAAACATAAAACATAAATAAACAAAAACAACAAAATCATAAAAAAGGAACAGGTTCAAAATTCAAACAACATTTTTATTTGTTCACTTTATTTCAATTTAAGTAACATCATATTTTATTAACACTTTCAAATATCCCTTCATGCAAATGCTTACTTTCCTTAATATGTACATGCATGTTATCATACATCATACTGCCTTCCAAAAATAAATTAACTTAAACATAAATTAATGGTAATAGTAAAACTTTACGGCTGTTTGTATACTGACAGCGATGTTGTTGAAATAAGACTAAAGAGTATTATTGAACACAAATTATTTAACACAATTATTAACAATCATCACAAGGTCAACTCATTCCCATTGTGAAATGAACTGACAATGTTGAAGCCGATTTAAATTATCCGTACACCTAATTAGCATTACATACATAATGAGACATGGATCGGATTACATCATAACCTTTCAAATTTCTGCCAAAATCAAAATTCAATTTTCATACTTTGAGAAACATCCCGACAGGAGTGTGTTATTCAAACAGTGCAATTAGTAGACGTCATATTCATTGTTTCCCAAATGTTGACATGAGTAGTATGAAAATTAATTTCACTAAAAAGCACCACAAGTGAGTAAAGATGGAGAATTTATATACAGAACTGTATAACCCTAACATGCACATGTTAATACATATATAAAGTTAAAACTAAACACAAATAATGATACGATTCAAAAAGGTGCATTTAAATAACCTTTCAACTATGTAGAAGTAATGAGTACATAATAATATTTAAAATGACCTTTCTTTTGCACGTTCAAAGCAAATTAAAGTAGGCTAATGGTATAAAAAAAGTTTTTTGGCATAAACCTTACACATACAAATACTTATAGGTATAAATACCTTGTCATTGGTCATTTACTAATATAGTATATTTATAGTTAAAAAATGATTCTATACAAAAGAGTGAAGTAAATTTATTAACAATAGAAAAAGCACAAATTATAACACAAATGATCTTAATAATGTGTATAAGTACACAAACACACACCAATACTGAAGTTAATAAAAATGTATTAGAAAACAATGTTATAAAGAGCTTTGTAATTCAGTTTCTACTTTATTTGATCAAATGTGTAAAACAAAGAGTTGCTCATTCAATAAAAAAGAGAGAGCTAAAACATGAAAAGTTAATGAAGCCATCACCAATATGTAAATGTACAGAACTTGATAAAAATTATACATGTACATATCTATTTTTTTAATACTACATACATGTATTATGTCCGTAAACTTTCATCCAACATGTTACCATAATGAATATAAAATGAAAAATATATAGGAGATATCAATTTCAATAGCCCAGATTTGTAAATAAATATTTTTTTTAAATAACGAATGTCGAAAGCATAAGAAATTATTGATCAGTGATTTTATTACTACTATTTCATAAAAACCTAATTCCTGCATTTCATAAACAAAGCACAGTTTTTGGTAGGAAACTAAATAAATCTAATTAGGTAAATGCATGATTCCTACATAAATATTTACATAACTACAACAATCTCATATTTAATTACTTTCCTTT
This sequence comes from Limnephilus lunatus, assembly GCA_917563855.2. Classification (NCBI taxonomy): domain Eukaryota; kingdom Metazoa; phylum Arthropoda; class Insecta; order Trichoptera; family Limnephilidae; genus Limnephilus; species Limnephilus lunatus. The sequence goes on from OU830604.1 coordinate 40,134,618, forward strand.
TTGCATCAAGTGTTTAATGTAATGCTGATTTATGTTTTGATCAATCTCTTCATCAGAAAATATTGTTTATGTTGCTGCCTTTAAATGTATGTAGAAATAAAAAGACAAAGTTTAATAATAATAAAATCAAACATGAAATCAAGAAGTTTAAATATAAATTCATATTTAGAGTACAATATCAATTCTTCATTAGCTCAGTCCTATCGAATCGTCAATTATTATTCCATTTCAGTTAAACTAACACAGTTACTGGCTACTGACTTATTAATTATAGAGTACAATAATAATATAGTATAATACATACATCAAATGCTTGGAATTTACTGGACAATAAATGCTATGTTGAAATTGTTTCCACTGTGCATGGATTATAGTTACCACAGAAAGCAATGTGCAATTCTAATTTCCTGTAAGCCTATTTTTCAGGATGAATCTATTTATTTAATGCACAACTTTTAGTTGATACTGACTTTAATTTATATCTTTAACGACTATGGAATGGCTTCAGTTGATGACTGAAGAGTGAAGGAAAGGAATTGATGGGGTACATTTATAATCTAATTTTACACATATATATATTATATATATATATATATAGTATACACAGAGTTAATTTTAATTATACATGCAGTTCTTTTAATAACTTATTATTGAACCAATAGTTGATCATTCACATTGTCATAGAGAAAATAAAATAAGTAAGTGAGAAGGGGCACAAGCCTAACTTAGAGATCGCTTGTTAATGATACGAAAATGAAAGTTTTAATTTTAGTACATAGGACTTGACAATATTAAATAAGGAAAGTACTTTACAGTTTATAAAAGTTTTGGTGGTCCACGATACTGAAGAAGATAAAATTTTGTTAGAAGAAGACTTCATCATTAGCGTTTTTCCAGAAACTGCTAATGACTAATGTTAGACATAAAAAAATACATTTTAAATTTACAATAATTATTAATGGTTAATTCTACATTCAGTTCAACTTATTCAGTCACTGCGCTTCTTATTTCTCCACAAGTGGGAACAAGTTGCCATTCAAATATTCTCATCAAATAGTCAAGTAAAGAACACTGTTAAATTAGTGATGCATGTTTATTTGTTGGAAATGATATTGGGTTGATGGACTCACACAGAGGCATCGCGAGTGAGCTCCTTCTGATAAGCAATGGGGCTCTGGATGGCTTTCAGGAAGTCCTTCTGCGTCTGCAGGATGGAGGTGATCATCTTCACCCACTCCTTGCGCGTCTCCTGGTCAGCCTTGATCTTGATGCCTGTGGGTGCGCCCCGAGGATCCGTAGAGCGCAGCGTGAAACCAAAGTCCTCCTCGATGAAGCTCATCTTGTTGACCTGCCACCAAACAAGACAAACCAAACTTGAACATCCTGAATAGCGCTAACATCACCCATTAACAACAAACTTAACAAATTTAATCTCATCAAACGATAATACGTGTCCACGTGTTTAGTGGAGGCATATATAATGTGGTAACCTAACAATCTGTAATAGTATATTACAAGTAATAAACCGTATTTTTTTTTTAGAAAGTTAATATAGTAAACTCTCACCCACTCACTGTAAGAGATAATTTTTAAAAGAGATGTCAGCAAGGTTATAACTAATATTAAAAGGAAGCGCAAAGACCCACAAAGGATAAGACTAACTGAAATTAAACCATAAAAACATATAACTTTCTAACAATAATGGACAACGATAAAAATATCTACATAATACAGTCGCATAAATGTGAAATCAATTAAATCGCCACATTAATATAAAGTAATAATATAGGAATAGTATTGCAATATAATCCAAAGTATAAAGATGTGTATACGCGCGGAAGTAATTATTAAAAGAATTAAATAATATATTTACCTGAATGTGAGTCTTGTAATTGTAGGACGGGGATGTGAACTGGGTCTTCTTGCCGAAAGCCTCGGAGAAGATGATGCTCTGCTCGAACATGAAGACCTGGAGGTCCTTGGCCTTGCCGGACATAGCCTCGGGCAGAGAGACATCAACGCACATCAGCGGGCCGTGCATTAGCAGCTTGCCCTGAGCTGTAATCTTCCCCTGAAAATTAAAAAAAAAAAACAAGTTTATGACACGATCGTAAAATATATAAAATAAACCTGACAACTTTTTAGAAATCTATTTGCATTGTTAACTCGCCAGGCCTTGACCGTATTTTGTCAGGGGGTCAAAATATTTCCACTGTGCAATAAAATCCAAATAAATGGAATAATTCTGAACATATCCGAGAGGATACATATAAAATGTGATAAAATACACTTTCAAATGATATAAATCAATACAAACATGAGGTATAAAAATTTTGCCTGCAAAAATAAAGAACCTTACTTTTCTTCTAACTAAAAGCCGTTTGATCGTAGTCGCAAGCCGTTCGTTATGAGCCGTTTGTTATATTAAAGTAAAATTTTCAAAATTTCAAGCAACCCCCGACACAAAAAAGAGCTGACGTCCTTGAAACGCCTGAACACATTTTCATGAATGGTAGCTATGAACCATCTAGATCACGTCAGCTTTCAAACAAAAAAAAACGCATTGTAATCGGTCCATTTGTTTAGGAGCTACGATGCCACAGACAGACACATAGACGGCGGTCAAACTTATAACACCGCTCCTTGCATCGGGGGTTAAAAATTACTGATAACAAAAAAATAAAAACATATTTTACTAGACAAACATATTATAAACGTTATCGTCACCTCGTTTTTTATCAATCCATGTAAAAATAATTAATAAAAAATTCCAAAAGTTTCATAATTTTTTTTCAAATTGTGATTCATAACTTTGGTTTCATAAAGGTGTACATTTTACTTCTATTGTGGTTAACTTTTAGATTTGAATATAAAGCGTGTTTTTTTTTCACTTCCAAATACCATTTAAATTATTAAATTTGTAGTACTTATTAAAGTCATAAATACACTGGGAATTTATATCATATATGTAAATCCTAATTATACAATTGTAAATGTTCTCTATAATGACTTGGAAAGAATCTCCTACTTGTGATATCACTAAAGAAACCACTCATCCACTCTGAATGCAAGTATTAATGTTCCTCAAAATGACCTTGAAAAAAACACATCTTTGCAATTCTTTCAAAGGCATATAGAAACCATCGCTTCGTTCAGAAAACAAAATTTAATGTTCTTAATAGTTATTTCGATTAATATTTGTTAAAAATATTATGAACTAAATATACAATTTGGCTGTCCTAAAACGGGTATCCTTCCCAGTTGGACAGACAAAGTATCACTTGTAATGTATTTAATATATATGTATATAAATAAATAAATAAAAAAAAATAAATAAATAAATATAATATTCCTCTCTATGATAGTAAGGGAGACAACAGTTTCTATGAGACCAACACTATTTAGATTTCTATGAGATATAAATATTTTTATTTATTTTATGTATTCAATAATTTTATTATTAAATTAATAAAAACAGTTTATTTTTAAACAAGTTCTGCTGGTAATTATTATTACGCGTGACAGCTAATAATCCTATAATAATCCTAAAGCAATTTTAATAAATGAACAAAAAAATATAATACACTCTCCGCTTTTAGATGTATTCAAAACCAATTTTTAAATAACTAATTATACTTGAAAAGAAAACCATGAGTCAACAATTGTGAATGACTCACAATTAGATTGTTTAACGACTTTCAGTCGAAATGGGAAATAACAGTTATTGAGAAAATAATAACCATTAATAATTTCAGTCATTTTTAATCAGAAATTAGAAATGAGTCATAGTACAAACCTATCCAAAAATACTATAAATAGATTGTCTGTATGTGGCATGACCACAGTTTGATAATGCCCTCAGAAGGCGAAACAGCTGTCACGCGTAATAATAATTACCAGCAGAACTTGTTTAAAAATAAACTGTTTTTATTAATTTAATAATAAAATTATTGAATACATAAAATAAATAAAAATTAAAATGGAGTTCTACAAATTAAACTTGATAACAATAAATAGAGATATAAATAAATATGAAGTTAACCCTTCTGAAGGGGTAACACACTTCCCCCAAACAAGAGCTTCATGCAATGTACAAGTTGTTTTTTTACTTCACATATTCTTTTAGGCCATCATAGAAAAAAATACAAAAGAGTATTCCCCCGCGGTGTGCGATTGCAATACTGAAGCAATTAGTCCCCTAGCATTCCCTTATTAGATCCAGGGTGGCAGGAATGAGGGAAAGGATAAGCAGCTCTGGAAATATCCTTGTCATGGAAGTCCGCCTCAGTCCATCATCCAGCATTGATGCACACTGGAGAAAAATACTGGATCCTAATGTGCTCACAGAATCCTAAAAGCTAATTATTATTATTTTCTTATTTTTTTTTTGTTATTACCTTTATTTCATGTACAATCATAATCACCAGCTTTTCTTTTAAAAATATTTTGTGTATGTATTATAACCCTTATGGAATGTGTGGGATTGCACTAGTCTCCCCACATACCGGAATAAACATATTACATAGTATTATTATTAAAAAAAAGAAAATATATTGAAGTTAGAGAAGAAATTAAATTCAATGATTAGGATTTGCTTAGGGCAGTTATTTCAAAGAATTTGAACAATTCATTGAATTTCAAAGTTAATTTTCAAGTTCTGTGAATGTTTGAAACTTTGGTTTCATAGAGAAGCATATTTTAACTTTTTCTGTGGTTGACTTCCAGATTTGAACATAAAGTGTGATTTTCTGTTACTAACACCATGACCATAAAGAAGACACAACTACTTCTGTGGGACCTATGTGAGCTGTTCCCAATAGCAAACTAATTAACTTGAGGGGCTAAAATGATCAAATATTAGAGAAAAGAGTAAAAGTTCCACTTACGTCGAAACCTTGCAGCCTGCCTACGTCCATCATGTCATTGGCCGCCTTGGGCACGCGGGCCGTGATGAGCGCGGCCTGTCGCAGTGCGTGCACCGCGGCGATGTGTACATTGGCACGCTCAGAGTGGCGAAGCACATCAAACACCAGCAGATGATACTTTTGAATGCGCTGCACCGGCTTGATGAGCAAATCACACAGCTGGAAATTACATAATAGATCATGATTATAATTGTGCAAACCACGGGTTAACTCCTAGAAGACGTAGTTTTTTGTAAATATAAATATTTAAAACCAAATATAATATTGAAAATTATATTTGAAATAATTGACAGATTTTTACAATTTCAACTTTTTTGTTTTGGAATTTTCATGGACAGAAACAAAATGCGTTAAAAACTTCTAAAACCTAGTTCTACACCCACAAATAGCAGTGTATTTGTAGGTGTAGTCATGATTTCACTGCACTGCTGTTGTAGTTGGTCGTATCCTAGGGGTTAAAGGGCCTACATAAGATTCAATTTTAGAATAAAGGGATCGGAATTTGAGTCAAGTTTCCTTCAGCTAGGATAAATGAAATTGGATCGTCTGCAGGACACATTAGTCTGAGAACTACATTCAGTAGTTACTTTCAGACTTTTATTTACACATAGATAAATTATGTTTGAATATATATGATAACTATAGTGACAGACATGGTCGCTACGATGCCTGCATACACATTTACATGTTGTACTATAGATTCATTTATCCATTTAAGATGGGCGACGGCGATTTGTTGTCCAAAAGATGTATAATAATAATTATGTTTTAGTAAAAAAATATCATGTGAGCCGTTCAAACACGGCAGAAGTGAATCTTTCAGAAAACTAAACTTCGAGAGAATGAGACAAATGCATAGTATCAGGAGTAGAATAAATTGAAGGTTTTATTTATTATAGTATTGTTACCAAGTTCAAAATTTATTTCAAATTTTATTCTACGAAGCTTCGCACAAAGAGGACACTGCTTTGTCTATCACATTTTCTCACAGGCTATCCTGTAGATGAATGTGTTCGCCTCTTATTAGTGTCGCTCGTGTCCGTTTCATCGAGTTTCAAATCAAAGAAGTTTTCACTTCAAAAATTGTTTAAAATATTGATAAGTTACCTGTAGTTTATGTCCCATCTTCTGACGCAGTTCCTCAAAGTATGTGTCGATGTATTCGCTCACGATGTATTCAGAGACCGGTTTGTTTTGGCAGTAGACAATGTACATGTGTAGCTTGCGCTCGCTGCGACGGAATAGCGGTCCTAGAGCCTCTGGGCTGTTCTGGCAGTGTTGCAGCTCTGCCAGCAGAACGCTGAAGCAAGAAAATACTGACGTGACGCACAAGTCTAACACAACTTACTACCACCTGTTCAGGAGGAATAGCAGCAAAACGAACGCAAGTAATACATAAGTATAATAAATACAAAGTTATTATTAGTGCAATAAATAGCAACGCGGCAGAAACATTTTATTATAGTTCTGAAAAAAAAAAGAAGCTAACCGTCTCCAGCACATACAATATATTGCTACCGTTGAAAGGTCTGTTGTACTCTCTCTTACTGTTACATTCTTTGTTTTTGAGAAAAAGACAGAGAGGCAATAATGTAACTTTCAGCAGTATGCTATTAACGCTTCAAATCTTTTTTTAAAGTTAGTTAAAATTATGACCTACTAATATGGCTTCAAGAAACTTTGGTTGTTCCTTTGATTGGACTTTTATATCAGAAGATGAAAAATAATACTTTGTTATATAACTTAAATATATTATGGCTAAAAAAAAATATATATTCACACAGATTAACAAAAGCAAATTCTGAATATATAAATTTAATTACATAAAATTATATGTGGAGTTAAAAAAATCGTTGTTTAAGAATGATTAAAACCATAAGAAATTTTTTATACTCTGTCGGGCGGTCAATTTTGCGCAAAGTCACGCTATATGGAGTCACTCTGCAGGAATTGTTTTTTTTTTTTTAATTCCTGTTAATTATTAATTTGGGGTTTGTTGATTACATATATATAACTTTTCTGTTGACTGACAAAACCGAGGAACTTGTGACGTCATTTGTACCTCGGCAGATTTAGATTATTTTGGCGGGCTTTAAAAAATTAAAACTTTCAAAATTATGTTTGTAAATAATAAAAAATTACTGTTATTAGGTACAAGTTACATTAATTAAAAGAAATTTTAAAATTGACTGGAGTTGTTTGTTATAAGTAAATCCCTGTTATGAGAGACAGAATATTTTTCAGAAAAGTATTTTTCATATTTTTGTTCCACTTAGGTAAGTAATTCAATTTAATTTTACAATCCAACTTAGCAAATATTTAAACACATGAACTCCGCTGCCGCATTGGATCAATTTTAACTGACAAATTCAGGCAAAGTTCTTTTTATAATACAGACAGGTCAGATTATATCCGAATACATTAAAATCACTGTTATTAAATTATGTTCCCACATAAAGAGTTTTCAAGTTGATGACGTATTGTTTTATTGTTCCTTCAAACTTATAAACTAGTCCCAGCGGCGTTGGTTGTGTCCTCTTCCTTCTCACGTGTCTTGTTTGAAAACGAAAAAGACAGAAGATATTAGTACAATGACATCACGTATGATCTGTCGCTGGGACTAGTATAAGAGTGTCACTGTATGGAAGAAAATTAATATTTCGCAACGCTTGCAGGTAAATCAACAAAAATAATTTGGACATTCGCTTTCCTCATAATAAAACATGAAAAATGTTTTGTAATAATTAAACAATTAAAGTTATGCAATAACATCAGTATTAACTTCAAATAATTCAGACACATAATAATCGGCATATTGAAAATAATAAGTGAAAACTAATCATTTGTTCTTAGGGCCAGTTGTTTTACAGAATTTGAATAATTCATCAAATATCAAGGTTAATTTTCAAGTTCTGTAAAGGTCTTATTCAAGATGTGTTTTTATATCATTATTGGCAAGTTGTGTCACTTAACTGAAATAATAACAGAACTTGAAAATGAATTTTGAAATTTGAAGAATTGTTCAAATTCTGTGAAGCAACTGGCCATAACTGTTTCAAAATTCACAATAAAGATAACAAATTTGCAATAAGCCCAATTTATACAGACAGGCGTTACAAGTTTTAACTTGACAGATTTTACAGAGATTTTGAGCAAAAATTGGGCTTAATGTTGGGTTTGCATTGTTTTAGGCCGCTCTCTAAAGGCACAATAAGAAATGGTATAAACCGGGCGCATCAAAAATGTAGGAAATGTTTTGCAATGTCCCGCCCCATGGGCTTCCACAAGCAGAGTCAGTAATTTGTAACCATTAAACTGTTGGCATCGCAGATTTTTGTTTCACTGTGCAGCATTTTGCATATTTATTTTATGTTGATTTCTTATCGGAAAGAAGGAAAATAAATAAATTATAGTGAAAACTTGAATATTAAAAAAAAAAACAATGGAAGTGAAAATGGACTATAAAATAATAAAAAAAAATCAAAAGAGCTTGAAAATATTACAAAATAATTTATAAAAGGTGACTGTTTCAAAAATGTTGAGAAAATTATTGAAAAATGATACATAAATATATTAAAAAAGATATGAAATGGGAAAGGGATAATGTTTAATGATTATTGAACAAAATACTAACTCCCTGTGCCATTCGTAGATGGCCTCAATGTTGCCAAACACCATCTTGTCCTTGCCCTGGCGCAGTGGCTCCGGCATGATCACGGAGCAGTTGGGATCCCTCATGTGATACAAGTAGCCCTCGCAGACCATCTTCAGGTCGGCCACGTACTTCTCCTCCGTGTCAACCAGTTCCTTCATCACATACTCTCGCTTCTTCAGAGCACTCTCGATGCTGTCGATGCCGTCTTCTTCCACCGGCCCGATTTCGTCCGAGAGAGACACGGAGATAGAAGAGCTCTCTCCGTTCTGCGAGATTCCCTGACTGCTCGTGTGCAGCTCCTGAAAAACAACCAGCGTTAATACAATGTGTTAACATAAATATACACCTGCTGGGATGCTTTATTTATTGAATATTATGGATACAATCCCGCCAATCTACGCCGAGACGCAGAACTGATGACGCCTCTGTATATAAATCACTGAAAATAATAATATGTACCTATTCATCCGATCAGACTCGAATTAATGATATTAAGAGGTTTTAATCAAGATTTGATGGAGAAATGTTCACACTAAAGTGCTTGTTGTATGATATGACCAAGTGTATTATTTTGAGAAGGGAAAAAGGAGAAAAAAAGATGAATTATGTTTATACAATCTATATGAAATAAGTACATGTTAGTAAAAAAATCACCAACATTCGATAAATGAAGAAAAGTTCAGACAGCAAAATGAAAACTTGACATAAAGAAGCCTAATAAAGTATTAACGATCACTTGCGTAATGCTTATGATAATATCTACAATTTGTTTAATTTAATTTATAAAGTAGTCTATATTGTGTCTTTAGCCAAATGGCTCAATCTAGTTCTTTGTGAAAATCTCAAGCTCCCGTGCAGTATCGTTTAAAGGTCAGGAGTGGAGGTAGTTTTGGGTGGTGAAGGGCTTGTCAAGGTTAGGTTAAGATTTTCACAAAAAGTCTACGCTGGTGCTTGAGTTCTTCAAAAAACGCTAGTTTCGTTCATGTGCTGGTGACTTCTAAACTGGCGGAAAAAAACACAATGATAAAGCGAAATGTTAGAAAATCAAGAATTACAAAAATAAATTAATAAGAAAACTATGTAGTGTGCATGCAAGGATTGATTGGTACAAAACTTTGAAAAGTTTAAAAAGCAAAACATAACCACTTCAAAAAAAGGAACCACGTTAATTTGTGGTTATTTGAGATAAAATTTCCATGAGTATTCCAATTATGGTTAAGGATCAAAGAAAAAGATAAATCAAGCATGCAGTAAAAGAAGGGGGTCCAGGAATAACATGAGAGGAATTAATTACATAAATTTATGATTGAAGATTATTTCATATGGGGGATTATTATCATTAGCAAAACAGTTTTAAACATTTTGATAGCAGATGCAGAATCCCCGGACTATCCGTTGAACTCTTTCCCAGTTTTGGTCTGCATAAATAATTAAGATCTGAATTATTCCGCAGATGTCGAAGTTTGAATGTGAATTCATATTTCTTCATCGATAACCTAGAGACACAGAAATATATAATATTATATGTGTTGGATGTACACCTTGGTCCTAATGGTATGCTTATTCAAATATATAAACTGTTGTCAATCTACATTTTGACTACTCAATTATTTAAAAAAAACTCATTTCACAAAGCTAGTGCCGACTTGTATTTAAAGTATTGTTATATCCATTACCAGCACCAGCAATATAGCAATATTATAATATATTATGTATAAAGCATGCAATATAATAACGCAAATAGTGTTTTAGGAAGCCAGTCAAAATATTAACCTAATAATAAAACATGTACACCATATAATTCCCATAGATATTTGACGAAGAAACAGTGAATACATAATGAAACAATACCGGAGAATTATATGTAACACACGCTTTTCAGTATTTAGTATGTAGGACTACGGAACACAAAGCAAGCTATAAACTATGAATCGAACCATTCTCTCTTTCACAATTTGTTCGATCTCTGCCAAGTCTGCCGAAGAGTTGCCAGTGTCCATTGACTTGAGGGAGAGGGCGGAGGTCTGAAAGTCCGGCCAAGGTGTAAACAATAGTCCTCCGTTATTAATTGCTAAGCTTACATTGAGTTAAATACATCTAAATGTGTTATTGGCGGCATAGATATCCGCTCAGATTTTAATTTACAAATAACACAGACAACCAAAGTAATGTTAATTCATTATCACCAATGCAACCCAATTAATACAGTAATACTTATATGCAGATCGTTCAAAAATATATGTTCCCTTTTTTTGTGAGAATTAGGAAAAATTTAAAATGATGAATTTTTTTATTTATTTAGGAATATGTTCTATAATCCCATTTGATGAAGTCACCATTTGATGAATGTCTAAGTTGAAAATGTAAGTAAGTAGGAAAAAAGAATTGCAGAAAAGTTGTACCCTTTTAGGTTGTGTAGTCATTACTGGCATATTTAAATTCGATGATACTGGAACGGGCTGCAGTAGCGGGGGATCCTTAAAATAAAATCATTTACAATTATTCAATGATGCATCCAAAGCTTGTCCAATTTAGGTTTAAGGGAGACTTCATAAGTGGGTAACACAAATAACCTAATTTTAGTGAAAGAAAATCTGACATAAAACTAACAATAGACATTATCGGCCTTATTATCAGGCTGAATAAACATGTCAACAATTTTATTGCCTTTTTTGAAAACATTTGCAAAATAAATTGGTTAAAATATTTGTACAAAGCTCTGTGGATATTTTTTTATATGTATTTGTTTCGAATCGTATGATTTATCAATTTATTGCCATGAACTATTGGAAATTAATCATTCTAAAATGCTGAAAACACTTTTATAACTTAAGTTATTGATGATTGAAAAAATAAAAATGAGGAAGAAAATGAAAGCTGAAGAAAATGTTTCGGCACCACAGATCCAACACCAACATTTTAAAGTTAAAAATTTGTGTCAAATATGTCGTTCCTTATTTGAAAATGATGGTATCTTTGTTTTTGTTTTGTGAAAAACGACTAAAAAGCCCAATTATGACGAAAATTAGTCAGGTAATTAAATTATAATACAAATGTTGATAACGCAAAAGTGACTAAAATAATCCTAAAAGGTCAAACTGACCAGTCACTATCAGTTTTGCTGCATGAAGTGCCTTCTGTGTCGTTAAAAACTGCTCTAAAAGAATTCCGGATTGAAGTGATATCAAACTTTGGGATGATACTATCAAAGGAATTCTGAGTTTGGAAAGGTAAATTCAAATATGGAACCACACACAAAACACTGGTTGAAAATCTTTGAATAGGGTGTACCAACCTGGATTGGCTTCATCGGGGGTGGGAGTTCCACCGCCTCATCTTCTTGCTCCTCCTGAGCGGGTCCAGGAACGGATGTCACCTTCCCGAAGAGCTTGAAGATGGAGATTGCGGACTCCTCAAGATCCGACAAGACTTCCTCGGTCTCGGTCATGCTCGAGCGAGAAGTGTCGGTCTGCGGTAACTGTGGAAGAAAAACCAATGTTTACTAAAAGAATTAACCCTTTAAGATCTAATATTAATTCAAATTACCCTTGAATAACTTATACAAAATTAAAACTTTTAGCTAATATTCTGTGAGGTGAAGTTAGTTATACTAGGCTAATTTAGTCACTAAGCATACTCTTTCTAAAAAACTTTTTCAATCTTAGAAAAGTGCAGAAAATTATTAAGCTAAACAGAAAGTATTTAAGCTAAACGGCTTTTAAATTCATGAAACATGCAGAGTTCTATCCAGACAATATAAAATGAATATTTTTATTAGTAATAATTCTGTGAACCGTGTAGACTTGTAGATCTTGGATCAAAAAATGATGTTTCTAATTTTTTCTTATGTAATATACCAAAAACAAAAAATCTCTGAAATCGTAAGATTTTGTAAGTAGGTACTTAAATAGCAATCTTCATAATTATAAACCATACATTTGGTAGAACTTTTTTTTTTTCAAAAAAAGAATTGTACTATTTTTACAAAGAAACATCTCTATCTCATAAAACCAATTTACAGTCAGAAGAAGAACAAATGAATGAGTTAAAACAGAACTTTGCTTAACTCAGTCAATAAACCTAATAAATCATAGTTTTAGCAAAATGAGTAAGAAAAAAATAAAAAATTTAGTATGTAAAATACAAAAGTGGGTAAGTATTAAAAGAATCACCCGAGGCCGTGATATTTACAAAGTTTAAAATAGACCATTTAAACATGATAATAAATCCAAATTGATAAAAAGCCATTCGATACCAATTCATTTGATCATTTTTTCGTCACATTTTGTGAATTACGTTAATGGATCGAAATAATTGACATCTCCTATTTGGGTAACTACTTAAGTGTAGAGAAGGAAAAATTCAACTTTCCTAAAGAATTTCTCAGAATCTCAAAAAAATATATCATTGAAAATTATTTTTCTTGGAATGCTCATTCATCCTAAATATTTTTAAATACAGACGAAACGATTTAACAAAAATTAAAAATTTAATGAAATTAACAAGAATTTTTATTTTTAATTCCAATTAAATCCCCCGACGCAAGGAGCGGTGTTGTAAGTTTTACTTTTTGAGTGAGTTTCTGTCTGTGGCCTCGTAGCTCCTAAACGAATTGACTTAATTCTTATTAGACGATGCGGCAAAATCTGGTAACCTCTGGTATCCATAATGTACATTGAAATGCCCAAATAAAATTGTACGAAAATAGCGAATCATATCATCGTGTACAGATATCTGAATTATTAGGTAAGCAGGAAATCGAGTTGTCTGTCTCTGCAAAAAAATTTTGACAATACGAAGCCTGCAAAGTCATTATTTATATTTCCATCATGAGCTTTGAAAGCCTATTTATTTGTACAAAATATGTTGCCATCTGGGAATATATATATTTTTGTGACGAAAGAATTTCAATCTGTCAAAGCAAGATAACATTCATAGTTTTTCAAAGCTTGTAACTTTTGAGTTTTGTTTCGTTGGTGGCGATGTAATGCGAACAAAATCATGTGTTTTTGGATTTATCAGAGAATTATCAGAGATGGCTATTAAAAAAAACTTTGCGAGTAGAACACATCTTGGCAATTATAACGACATAAAGTGTTTCCTTCTGTAACAGGATAAAACAGAACTGTGACAGAACAGAACATAATAAAGGTATTGGGTTAGGTTATTATGTGTTTTTTTAATTTTTATTTAATGTTCTGTTTTGTCACTGTTCTATTTTGTTCTTCTTCTGTTTTGCAACTTTTGTCATTAAACCGTTAGCTTTGAAAAGAAATAATATTTTTTAAAAAAAATGTTATAAATATTTACCTTGAAGCGCTTGTCTGACGCGGTTTTCTTCAGCGGCGATGGGGTGGCCTTCTCGACCTTGCCCTGGGAGAGTTTCCTCAGCGGTGGAGGGAGCCACTTGCGGCTGGAAACAAGAGGTAATACCAATTTAATACACGAAACAAAGGGTTGCTTCATTCAGATACAGCGTGGGTAGTCTCTAGTTCTAGCAGATGCTACAAAAATAGCGCCATCTTGATTCTATTAGCAAAGCAATTATTTTTCCCCTCCCCCTTACTTGGGGTGGAAGTTTGATACAGTTCACTCAATAGGCCATGCAAATCAATAAGCCTGTCTCAAATAACTTTCAATTTAAACTGACAAACTAGTTACATTGCGTACATCACATTTTCAATATTCTTCATCGCAATGTTTATAATTTATAAAGGGTCCGCCAAATAACTTTTTTTTTTTGAAAATGCTATAAAAAAAAAACTACTGAATATTTTCTCAAATTTCTTTTTTTATTTATAAGTACAATCCTTCCGGTTAATAATGAAAAATAATTTCATTCAAATGGCTGCCTCGGCTGGCCATGCAGTAGCCTACACGATCGGTCCAATTTTTAAGCACATTATCGATTGTGTGCAGCTGTATTTCACCAATGGCTTCACGAATATTGTCCTTTAAAGCGTCAATTGTCTCTGGCTTGTCGGCGTAACATTTATCTTTGAGGGCACCCCACAAATAATAGTCCAACGGTGTCAAATCGCAGCTCCGAGGTGGCCAAACGACATCAGCTCTGCGGCTGATAATGCGATCTTCAAAAACAGGGCGCAAAACATCGAGTGTAGCTTCGGCTGTGTGGCACGTAGCGCCGTCCTGTTGAAACCAAATGTTGCCAATATCCTCCTCTTCAATTTTTGTGAACAAAAATTCGTTCAACATGGCCCGATAACGATCGCCATTGACTGTAACGGCCACTCCTTGCTCATTTTCAAAGAAAAATGGCCCAATTATGCCTCTGGACCAAAATCCGCACCAAACAGTGACTCGTTTTGGGTGTACCGGCTTTTGACGCTTTAAAGGACAATATTCGTGAAGTGGGCCAATTGACGCTTTAAAGGACAATATTCGTGAAGCCATTGGTGAAATACAGCTGCACACAATCGATAATGTGCTTAAAAATTGGACCGATCGTGTAGGCTACTGCATGGCCAGCCGAGGCAGCCATTTGAATGAAATTATTTTCCATTATTAACCGGAAGGATTGTACTTATAAATAAAAAAAGAAATTTGAGAAAATATTCAGTAGTTTTTTTTTTATAGCATTTTCAAAAAAAAAAAGTTATTTGGCGGACCCTTTATAAATATATACTCCTTTTAATGTTAAAAACCTGTCGGGCGAAATTAACATAATCTCACATTGTGTCACTTCGGTAAACGATTTCGGCAAAAACTAACTAAATAATCATCACGCTGTATCCCCGCAAGGGCAGAGATGATAGGCCGCCAATTTATTCGGTCTTAGCACACAACACTTGCTTAATTCACATTCATATATACAAACATAAATAGAAATATGTACAAGAAACGCCAACCAATTCCGGGATAAACGTCTCGTTGGTACTAATGTGCGAAAATCAGTTGGTAAAGATTGAGTTTTATGCATAAACTTTTTTTATTTTATTTAAATAATGTTAATACACCAGAAAGTGACTAAAGTCCAAGAAATAAAATATTTTTGGATTGCGGAAGGTCTCGTAGTTTAAATACTTACAGGTTGCGACAACAGCATTGTGTCTCGTATATTTTTTTTTGTTCACAAATTTAAAGTAACTATTTTTGTACTTTATCTAAAACCTCGTTAAGTTTATTTACACACAAAAAGAAAATTCTCATAGGTATACATATTTCCGAAATAATTTCTTTTCAATAAACTCAAAAAGTCAACCGGGTAAAGAATACACTCTCAAATTGCACGAATGTCAAAACAATAAGTCACATTGCTCTTGCCCTATTATAACAAAGGCTAAAAGTATTAAATATCTAGGAGTGGAAATAGACGAAAACCTTAGATGGGACATACACATAAATGGAATAACTAAAAAGCTTACCAGACTTGTATATTTCTTCAAAAACCTAAGAAACATACTACCTAGGAAAGACATCAAAAAAGTATTTTATGCCTTATGTCATTCCCGTCTTGAGTACGGAATTCTAGTATGGGGATCTGCTACAGCAAATCATATTAACCACTTAGATATTGCTCAGAAGAGCATTATAAAAACCATACTAAAATTACCCATCAGAACCCCCACAAAAGATATTTTTAAGTGTTTGGACATTCTAAATTTAAAACAAATATATGCCAAGAATATTCTTATACATCATTTTAAAAACAGAAAATCTCCTAATGAATCTCGGATACATGACACAAGAGCCTCAAAAAAGGATATACGAGATGTTCCAAAATTCAAGACAAGTTTTGGCCAAAGAAACCACATATATCTGGCAACTAAACTTTACAACATCCTTCCTCCAAGTCTGAAAAAGACAGAAAAGATAAATAAGCTTAAGGAAAAAATCAAAACATGGGTGAAAGAAATTAATGCAGACATACTAGAGAATGCATTAAAAACATCATAGAAACTAAATAACGGAAAATCAAAGAAATCTACCAGTCCGCCTCAGCACAGGACTACCTAGTGAGGAGGACTAAGAACAAACGGATGAAATTTTTATATCCATCATCATATCTTGTAATTGTCATCAAACCTGTAACTAAATAGTCACTAATAAAAAAAAAATAAAAAAAATCATTGCCTCTTCTACTAAAACAGCGCCGATATAATAAAATAAACTATCATTTGCGAAACTAATTCATTCCCATTTAAAAAATCAATAAATGAACCGAACTATATTGTTGGATTTATATAAACTTTCCATAAACATTACAAATGGCGACAAGTTTTGAACACTCCCGAAACAACTTTCCTCCAATTATGAAGAAACAAAGAAAAAAACTAAATAATCTAGAATTCTAACCAACTAAAATAAGAACAATTTATTGTGTAATTACTAAATGGATTCCATAAAATGGAAACTCGGTGTACAATAAAATTTCATTCTCGACGTAATACATTATCCAACCTGTGGTTCTATTCTAGCATAATATATATTTTACAAAACATGTATCATACGTGAACAACGCATAAAAAAGAAAAAAACAAACATAATTTGAACTGAAGATAAGCCTCCCACGAAATTAAGATTGCTTTCCAAATTTCCAACACAAGAATTTTTAAAATATATTTTCAACCTTGGGTTGCACCAGTCAGGACAAGCGCACAGTGGGCTGTCGAACAGTCCCATAATTATTTGTGAAAACACCAAAAAAACTACACATAGTTACAAAGTCACTTTGGACGGAATCAGCACGTTAAAACAAACAGGAGCAAGGAGAACTGAACACCGGCGAATTCAGAGATTGACTAATTATTGCATTCATATGACTCGAGACCAAAGAAAAACTCGCGTAGATAAGATAACAATTTAAGGGCAAAGAAGAACGATAATTACGAATAATCATTTAATGATGTTGACTCAAACGCTCGCTCGGTCTCAAGTCAGAACTCGGAACGACATTATCTCACTGGCAGATAACAAGAATGTTAAGTAGTTAAATATAATACCCGTTTTTCCAAGACGTAAAGATATCTATTTTTCCGAACGCGATCTTACTAATGACTCATGATGATCGGAGTAATTAACTACCTAGGTTTTCTATTGCATTACATAGTATAAGGAAAAACACAAGAAACGCCATGTTTGTTTCGTGATCCAAAAGTCTGACAATTCTTTGCCTAAATTTCATTCGCAGAACTGTGTTTTACCGACATTATGAAATTCAAATGTAATGGCAATGTACGATGTCAGGCAAGTGTAAGAAAGACAGAGCGCATGCTAAATATGCTACAACCAATTTTTTTACATTAGCTCCACACATGAGGCCCATGAGGAAAGTAATTCTCTTAAGGGCCTATGTCATTTTTTAGAATGCTATGTTGAGGTTCTTTTTAAGAAAGGAAGGAGAGGAAGTTCTGGGAAGGAAGTTAGGGGCGGGTAGGAATCTGGGGGTCAGTGTGTCTAGGAGTGACGGACGTATGAATCTATCCCTCCCACTGCGGTGCAAGGCGATTTTTTGAGAGAGTACGGCTAGAGAAGTCAAATAAACTACCTCAACCATTCTCTCCCGATCCGGCCCGCCACGCAGCTGGTGGGCAGAGGTTCCGACAAACATCACCCCAAGAACCGTAGCGAACCATTTTGGGGTGACCTATGGCAGAGGTGTTGGTTATCCAATAAATGGTTCCCGGGGCGGCCGCCTCCCAAATTATACACTAAGTTTCCATTCAAATCAATACAGAAGGCATTTATAGTTTTCACCATTGATTTATTTGCAATACAACCAGGAGCAGGAAACATATTGTACATCAAAGTGAAATGATAAAATCATTACAATATTCAAATTTCGGCTAAACATAATTTTGATCAATTTAATCTAAATTAAAAAGGGCACTTTGACTCTTTTGATTATTGGAGGCTTCAACTACCTCTTTACCTCCGTTATTATAAATATCAAGCCAAACCATTAAAACTTTACTAAACTAACTGCATTATCGCATACTTCCGTGGTTGGTCACAACACGAAATATTACGACTTAAATATGTACGATTACTGCGTAATACCAAGCACTAGGTGAATCATTATTACAATATCTAGTCTGAAGGAAGTCTGACAGTAACTAAGGCGATATGAAGTTAATGAGAATAAGCGGAATGTACCTAAATAACAGGACGAAACCAATTCAAACTTTGGCCAAGCAAAATGGACAGGGAGAACAAAAAATAACATTTAATTCTTACAAAAAATTCAACCTACAGGTAGTTTTAGAAAGCTACTTCAAATAGCTTATCGGCAGAAGGTAGGTTTCAAAATATCATGAGCGTATAAGCAGATAAATAAATATCATGAGAGTATAAGCAGATAAATAAATATCATGAGAGTATAAGCAGATAAATAAATATCATGAGAGTATAAGCAGATAAATAAATAAAAAAGAACACAGAATTGAATAAATCAAAGGGAAGACCATTACAAGAATTTCTAAAATAACAGCATCAACATAAAACATCTTCCTCCAGAAAACCAAATTTAATTCGAATACACGATAAAGAAATTCGCCTCCGAAGAACACATTTCTTTGAGACTTCCAAGAACTTTTCAAAAAAATATATGTCTAAACTTGTTGAATATAAATGAATATTGGGTTTTTGTTTGTAGAGTTCATCGAAAAATGTATAATATGAATCTTCTGATTACATAAAAAAGATATTTACGCCTACACCAAAAATTAGGCGCCAAAAAAAAGTATACAGTATAATTAAGTGCTAGTAAATCTAATATTTCGCAAAATTTATATTATAGAAATTTTATCTCTAAGATACACCGCCCTTCAAACGACGCGCCTCATATTTTCGCCCTTACATTTTACTTGATAGGTAATAATATCCAATTAAGTGTTCCAAAATCAGGCGCAAAATTGTCTCCAGCGTACGAATACTGAGCAGCAAGCGCAAAATTAAAATGGCAACATGTCGGAAAACTACCACGTAAAACCAAGAGTTCCCCATTAAATTCGGTTAAACCGTAGCCGATACGTTGAGCAATAATTTATTTTATCGCATTTGTGGTGCAGGTTTTGATTCAACTCTCACATCTCATTTCAAATGTATTTACAATTAATTGATCAACAACGGATACTAATTAGTTGGATAGGGAAAAGTGATCGGTCAAACCATGATGTAAACATAAGAAATCACGAGTTATAGTAAACATGCAATTTAATGTGTGCATTCGTAACAATAACAAATAGGATTAAAAACAAATAAAAGTTTTATTTTTTTTATTTCACCGTTATGTTGATTTATAATGTGTCATTTACGATTTGCCGCCAAAAAAACATGTTCGTTGTTATTCGTGAATATGGCGGCGATGACGTCACGCCGGTGGAAGCCGTCTACACAGCCAGTGGCGTCATCATTTCATAATGACGTTGTATCCAGTTGTAACCGTTTCGGAATGTGCGGTTTTGGATCGTTTTTTTTTTAAATCAATATTATTAATGAAAATATTAAAATTATACACTTTTAGTACAATGATCCGAATCAGAAAAATAAACTCTAAAAAAATAATATCTTCCACACATTTTAACGGTATTCACGTGCGATTTTATATCGTTTTTAAAATCAATAATTATGAATGAAAATATTAAAATTACCTATTTGTAGTACAATAATCAGAATCAGAAAAATAAACTCTCAAAAATTAATATCTTCCACCCATTTTTAACGGTATTCATAGTTTGTGAAAATACCCAATTATGCAGTTTAAATGTACATAATGTTATTCTGTGATGTTTTGAGGAAATATTCTAGAAATCTAAACATGATAATATATTAATATATGTATTCGAGAAGGGAATTTGAAAGTGTGGAGCAAAGATAAAAAAAACGCATGAAATAAATGCCGGTATTGTATTTATTAACGATGATATCACAAATCACTTTTGTTACCATAAAAAAAATCTTGCAAATTAAATGAAAATAAAAAAAAAAACTTCTAAAAAGAACAATCCTGAAAAATACGGCTATAATCCAACGACCATGAAATCGTATCGATTCTCGTGTAGGGAAGAAGGAAAATAATGAAATTAAAATTCTACACCGCATTTCCAGGACAAAAAATATCTACCGATTAAGAACGATTATATTGCAAAAAGCAGGGCGAGGATTTCAATAATCGCCCACGCGCGCCGACACTAAGCACAACTTATGAACTATTCTATTCACAGTATTAAAGGCACTGTACTAACCGTAATTTAATGACGAAACCTCCTTGTCTCTTATGAATGCAACCGGTGCAGCTGTTTTTTTTTTAATACAATGTCGTACTACACGCATATCGGAAATAACGCTTCAGTCAAATTATCCAACTGCTGTGATAACATATCGGTAATGATGCTAATCGACCTGTCGACAGATAGACTAAGTACACTGAAACTAAGTGATTAAATATGTATTGAAATGTACATGTACTGGGAATTTCTGACAAACGCTAATTTGAAAAGTTACCTACCTGCTACATCGATAAAGGCTGATATACAACATGGCATAATACAAATGTATACAATTGCTACAAAAGAAATTCATTACTCTAGCTACAACACCTAGCTACTCACTTTGTTTTTAAAATTGGTTCTTTACATTCAAATTTCTTCAATTCTAGTTTGACAGATCGTTTTAAGCGGGGTCACCGGCCGTGAACGTGAACATTTGCATGAACATTACTATAAACATTGGAATTGGGGCGTGGCCTTGCATATTTTTGTATGCATCTGCCTGAAGGCCTCGCCCCCATTGTCAATGTTTGTTGTATTGTTCAAGCAAGTGTTTAAGCAAATGTTCATGTTCACGGTCGGAGGAGGTCCCGCTAAAGCAACATAACTCAGCCTTTTTAACTTTAAGAATATGATGCAGAATCTCCTTTAGGAAAGTACCAATAATTTCAAAACATTGTTCGGTTAAAATAAAATTAAAATACAAAAAAAAAATGCTATGAGCCATCTCGTCATTTAAATCCTTTTAAACGATTGAGTCATCAATTTATGAATATTATTAAAAGGAAAATGTAAATGCTTAACGAAATATGAATGTAGAAAAATAATGATTTAATTGAAAACCTTTCAGCAGGCGGGCTTTGTTTTTTATACATATATACAGTTTTTTTTCCAAGATTGATGAAATTTAGCACACTTGACCTTCAAAACAAGAGGAAAGTCACTGCCTACGTCTACGTCTACGACTGTTTTCGAAAAACTCTATATGAAGCCTGGGCGACTTCAGCAAGTTAAATAATAACGCAATATTTGAAATGTGTATTTCTTTTGACTAAAGTTTTGGCAGCTGTCGCAATTTTTCTAATTTACTAACGGTGGTCATCTGTACGTGTATTTCTTTTGTTTAAATTTTTGACAGCTGTCGTAATTTTTCTCAAGTTTACTTAACGGTGTTCATTTGGAAGGTAAATCTCTAAACATGACAAGATTTGTTTTTGAAAGGTAATGGTCCTGTAACAAATATTTTTTTGTAAATAATTTCAGCTTCACAAATCCGACAATTATAATTCTTCACTGTAAGTAATTGAGATGCAAATACAGTTAGAATGTTTCGTTAAACAAAGGAATTACTTCGTAAAAACCCACATTTGCGCTGCTGTTGCGACTACAATAAAATGACCACCGTAGTAGTCGGCAATTTGATGCAAAGTGTACTGCCGCATCCAGAACCATTTATTGGATAACCAACACTCCCGCCACAGGTAACCACAAGTGGTTCGATACGTTTGGCGACTTAGCAGGGGTGCCCGGATTTATGGAATGAGGTTAGTCTAGATTCTGGCGGTGGTTGACCTGGACCCATTGAACCCCAGATTCCAACACACCCCTCATACCCTTTTCCTCCACAGTATATCCTCTCCTTACTTTCACTAAAAAGACCCTTCACACATCGTTTCAAAGATGACATTATTTTCCTCAGAGCCTCCTGTGCGGAACTTAAGTAAAAAAAAAGTTTCTTTGTTGTTAAAAAAGGAGGAGTTGTTAAAAAAGGGTTAAGGAGATATATTCTACCAATGTCGGAACGTATCCAACCAACAAATAACGAAGAAAGATAAATTTACTTGAGAAATTAGCGTTTTTGTTTGTACTGTTTGCCGCATATGTTACGAGCAGTGTTATATTGTGTCTAGTCTAAGTACATAAGCGGCTGAGTTATATAACATTGTTTGTAAAACGAAAACTAAGTACCTACTCTGGGCTTGAACTCGTTATAACGGTGTAATCCTCTTGCAAAGTTGGTTTGTAAGCATTTAACATCCCCAACCATAATAATATTATATTATTGTTACATGTCTCACAGATAAGCCAGAAATAGATTTTTGAAGTTGTTAAAATACTAATTTCACCAAAAGATGCGAAGGCTGCCACCTAAATAATTACGATATAATAATATTATGGAGTTCTGACATATTTAGAACAAATAAAAATCAGAGCATGCAATTCACACGAGGTAGAATTGAAACATTCAGTAAACTAAAGTAGACAAGTGTGGAGGTGACACGAAACACCGCACAAAGAGGAGAACGACTATACGGTCTCATTCTCTCGAAGGCTAAATCCTACAGATGACATACATCTGTAGAAGTTTGTCTCTTTTTAGTGTGGCCATTTTACGATTCATTGAGTTTCAAATCACAACGGTGCTAAAGAAGTTATCACTTAAAAAATCAATGCAAATTTGATGACACCAAATCGCTCTCAATTCTAGAGCTTTTTACTGTTTCACACAATGAGATTTTCTACTTAATCACTTACATCACATTTAAAAAAAAATTCCGGTTTAGGCAAATATTCTAACACATTCTGTATTTTTTTTATTATCTTTTAATCGTATTTTAGAAATCCTAGCGATTTTTTGAAAATTTCAATCTGAAAAATGAGAGTATTTTTATAAACCGGAAAGGCGGGACATAATTTTATGTGTGCGAAAAAACGATAATTACATGGCCGAAAATCATTTAAAAAAAGAACGTTTTCCACACGAATAGCGATATATTGTACCGGGTTCTCTTTGTAACATCTGTCAAAACACCGCCATCTTTATAAAATCGTCAAACTAAAGGTTCGCAGAGAACAAACAATAAAACTAGTGAATGTTAAACGTCAAATTAAAAAAATTCGCCTGAAATCAAAGTGTTGCCATATAAAAAAAAATTATCAGTGTGGAATTTTACAAAATTAAGGGAACATAATCGGAGACGGGACATTTCATGTACTGACGTCACGAGCTCAAATAATGGATTTATTAATTTAAAAATAAAATAAAACTCTACATTTCTAAAAAAATTTACTAACATTTTCGTAATCTTAGTAAAAAAATCTATCCACACGATTTTTTCCAAGTCGTTATGAAATCCATGCAAGTGGCCTATTAAGATAATTGATATATTTTTTAACAACACCTGCTAGGTTTGGCTCCAGGTAGTCTTTTTCGATCGATTGTACGTACTATAATACAACGCGAGAGGCACACATTTTGAAAAATTTCAAATCATTACACAATAGATAAACAATTCAGGCTGAGTCACATAATCTTATCAAATAAACTTTCTTGGAACAAGAGTAATAATTTCAACGGCTTATAAAAATGGATTTTGTACAAATGGTGACGTAAAAATGACTCATGAATAAGTTATGAAAAATTTTAAAAAACATCACACTAATAAAGCGTGGGTTATCGAGATAATACAAGAATAAACATTAAATATATCTATTAATAATAACTATTTATTTTGTTTTGAAGAGTTTTATTCACACATGCAGGTACGTTTGTTACTTAATTTTTAATTAATCTGACTGTGTTATTTTTTATGTTATGCTAACTCGTCCCACTGTTCTCTCCTCCCCCAAAAACACCCCTGTCCAGTCATTTCTGTACATGTATAATTTTTAGTTAGTTTTTAAGATTGTAAATGAATGACACGTATGTGTAGAAACCGGTAGCAGATACATACAAATTAAGTAACATATGTGCATGTGAAATAAAGCTCTTCAAAATAAAAAGTCTAGAAATTGATACATAGTTAATGCCCAAGAAATACAAAATATAACTATTTAGCTCAGCGTTTCCTAATCGGACCATTTATTTTAGTACTACAAATACAAAAAAAAACTTTTTTTATAAAAAAATGCATTAATAATTGACGTACAACAACAACACCAACATTTACATTAATTAACGGCTAATTAATGTGAAGGTTTGTGTTGCTTTTTTACAACTAAATTAGTGATATTCGGGTTGATATACTACTAAGTTTGTAATGTCAAATCAGATTCCACTTGTAATTTGTATCTGATTTCATTTTTGGTATATACAAGAGCAGAGAATGCCTTTTCACAGAAGTACGTGGTTGACAAAAGCTGTAAATGTTTTAGTGCTTCATCTGATATTTCCTTATAATCTTTCTTTACATTCACCCAAAAACTTAATAAATAAAGAGGATTCTTTGAAATAACGTTTCAAAGCTTAATCACAAGACATTTCTATTAATTGGCTTTTCTATACCGTTGTCAAGCCAGTAATATCAGCAACATCTATGTTGAAAGGGTCTAATATCCAATTTTTATTTTTGTTGGGTACTGGAAAATAATTCCGAAAGGAAGACTTTTGGTGGTATTTTTTTATTGTTGTTAAATGGTCCAGAGATGACACTACGAACCACAGGTTAAGAAACACTGATTTAGCTAAACATCTGCGAGCTGAAGAAGTACAAACTCTAACCTTGCAAAGCTTTCAAAGTGAAAAAATCCGAGTTGTAAATAATATCCTACATAAATGACAATACACAATATGATCAAACCAAATATGATGTAAATATAAATGTAACAACCAATAATACATTGATAAATAAATGTTTTATCTTGCAGGCGCGGAAAAATGGAACAAATCTACGAAAAAACAGATCGTATTTAACTTTACAGTCGATGGCGTCGCTAGTGTAGATTTAATGGAATGCAAAAATCTATGGATCGAAAAAAAAAAGTTCGTTCACCCTTCGTACGCCGGCAAAGATAAGCGTGTATCATTTTTTTGCTCTTTTAGCTAAGCTTAATAGGTTAGTATTAGAGAGTAACTGATTTGAGTTAACCTGTTTCCACGAGGAAAATGTCAACAGTGTACAAATTTTGGAAATTCGTGTGCCGTACATCTTTGCAGGTGATGTAGATGATGGACAAAATACGCTAGTTCTTCGGAGCGTCTTCCATTTAAATAACAGTATAACAAACAAATAGATATGTTGCTTACCCGCTGAAACCTCTCCGCTTGTTCACGGGACTGGATGTGGACGCGGTGGCTCCATCTACAGCCACTGGTACGATTTCTGCAAATAAAGATATTAACAAACATTAGTACACAAACTATGTACTTGAAAAACACTTAATAAATCTTACAACTGGGGTTGGGTTTTTGGATCATCACTGTTGTTTGACGAGTGATTACTGAACACTTATTTAGAGTAAAAATGTAGATGGTATTTTGCACATTTTTATAGAAAAACAACAACTGATACAGCAAGACCATTAGAGAATAGGCTCTAGAGAAAGCCACCTAAGAGTTCACTATTGCGTATATCACAAGGAACCTTGTCATTTTAAGGTGTAATCCATAAATACAAATATTATTTTATTTAGTAAAAGTTCGTAATGCAGAATACTATTTTGATTCTCGCGAATATTAGTAGAACAACTTTATTCGGGGTTTAAACTTTAAGCAGCCGAGAGGTTAGTTGATCTAAGTCCTGATATAATATGGGTGTTATTGGGGTTACACAAGAGATCCTCATGTTAAAGTTATTTACGGTGCATTAGATTTAGATGATGCGCCAGGCGCCCCGCGATTTGACTAGGTCTTATCAACTATCCACGTAGAGAACCAAAAACCCATTATCAATCCATAATGCTCGTTGAACTTTGATGAGTATTATATGAAACTACAGTTAATAAATAAAAGCGAGACGTACGTTGCTTAATAACAAGGAGAAAATATCTGACTAAGTCGAAGTAGACTTTTGATAGAGGATAAACATTTAAAATACTTGACACAGGTATATCATAGTGAAAACAGGCAAAAATTTTTAAAAAATAATAAATATACTTTTTACACCATAAATTATATTTAAGGAACCCAAATATGTCAAAAAATAAGACAATCAAAATGATGTTCACGAATTGTCAAAAACAGATAAACATTGTTGGCCAAAAAATTGTGTCTCTCAACAGTAAAAAACCAACTCTTATGAAAACATCATAATTATAAGTAATAAAAATAATGTATGGAGTGAATACAAATCTCATACAGGCAATTGCGTCTCTGTACGAGGGAAGCGTTGCATGTGTTAGGGTGAACGGTGGTTTTACGGGGTGGTTTGACATCACAAAAGGTGTTAAGCAAGGCTGCGTAATGTCACCATGGTTATTCAATTTATACATGGATAATTGTATGCAAGAATTGAAAGAGATGGGATTGGGCGCGAATTTGAGTGATCTGAAAATATGTTGCCTGTTGTATGCTGATGATGCGGTGCTGATTTCTAACACTATGGAAGATCTACAGTCTCTCGTGTCTAGGATGAACGAAGTGTGTATGCAAAATGAGTTAATGATGAATGTAAGTAAGTCTAAAGTCATGGTATTTGAAAGGGAGAGTACGAAAACAGTGTGCAATATAGTTGTGAATGATGAATACTTGGAGCAGGTGGATGAGTTTGTGTACCTGGGTAGTATGTTTACGAGAGATGGGAAGGCTGATAGAGATATTGAAAGAAGAGTAAATGCAGGTAACTCCATTAATGGAGGACTGAATGCCGTTGGCGCTAATAAAACACTGTCAAAAGACGCGAAGCTAGCAGTCCACAATGGAGTCCTGGTACCTACCTTGATGTATGGCACTGAGGCATGGAGTTGGCAGAGGAAGGATGAAAGTAAACTGAATGCTGTCGAAATGAGATCCCTGAGGCGAATGTGTGGCAAAACCATGTATGATCGTGTGAGAAATGTGGATATCCGCAAAGAATGCAAGGCTGATGTAAGCATAATGAGTAAGATTAAGAAAGGGACCCTCAGATGGTTTGGACATGTAGAGCGAATGAAAGAAGAAAATAATGTGAGAAGAATATATGACGCAAATGTGAATGGAAGAAGAAGTAGGGGACGCCCGAGGAAGACATGGCACGATCAAGTGAATCAGATACTTGAGTCGGGCCATGTCAAAAGTCGGAATAATAGAAGAGTATGTATGAGACGATGTATGAATGTGAGTGAAGCAAAGACTGTGTGCCAAGACCGAGTTGTTTGGCGGTCCGTCCTCTCTGCCTACCCCTGCGGGGAAACGGCGTGATGGTTAGTTAGTTAGTTAGTTAGTTATAAAAATAAGAAAGGTATCATAAACTTCGAGGCAAAACAGTTCTTATCTTAACCCGCCATAAACGGTAAGGTTAGTTTTTGTTCAATTGTAGGTTGGATGATAATAATGAGCGCAAAAAGATTAAAGCCCAATTGCTTCGCAGAAAATCAACTGTAACATTATCATCAAATGACAATGTTACATTTGAATTACCATTTAATTTTTTTGACATTTGAAAGGTCAATGTTAAATGGCGATTCTAGGTGCTTTTCAGCTTTCTATCAAAAATAAGCTGACAAGCATCATGATACTTCGTCCTCATCTGCCGATCACAATTTGTCTAATAGCTGAAATGAACTTAGAATAGACATTTAACGGGAACCTTCCAAATGTAAAAATAAATCAGAGTGTGTAATTCACACGCAGTAGAAGTGAAACTAGAAAGTCTTTTGCCTTTTTTTTTAAAGTGGTTTGAAGATGGGATATTGATTTCAAATTTTTTTTTTTTTTTTGGTTTTCATAGGATTCGAACCCCCTTCGATTGATGTGTGTCTCTCTGTCCGCTGGGACTTGTCAGGCACCTTGCCCACTACGCTATATAAGGCACGCGCCGAGGTGCGAATTTACCGCATTATATTAGAACCGAGTATTTGTGTAGAACTGAGTTGTGACGAATTTCCGTTTCACTCAAATTTCAAGTCACTAACGGCGCTAAAGAAGTTTCACTTAAAAAAATGACGTTGAAAGGTCATTTGATGACCGTCAAACGGTCAGTATGAATAACAAATTTACTTAGTAGATTTGTTTTCACTTTTGTTTACGAACTTTTTACTTGGAAAGCGTTTTTTAAATGAAATGCATGCCCCTGATACACACATTATATATACATGCTTTGGAGAGAACCTCAAACCTCATACAATGAAAACACAAAGGCTTTAGGAGAATCAAATTAATTGCACATACCCGAAAACACATAGCAATACAACGTATGCCTACACACTGCACAAAAGGTACATTGAAATTCAGGCAATTATAGTCCGATAAGCCTAAATTATAATCCATAGTACCTATCGAATACGGAGTGAACGGTAGATGAGGCGAAATATTGAAAGACGTAATTGAGGAGACCATGTAAATTGCACAAGAAAAAAGTCCACATGAATGTAATGTATATGTTCAATAGTCATTGAGAGTAAATCATCCGAAAACAGCAGGACTGATCGTGATAGGTTACGAAAATTTAGTTATTGACCGCTATGGTGATGTTGTAAATTTTCGCAAGCCGAATATGCTGTAGTTTTGAGAAGGTTTTTTTAACCGATATTACAATAAACTGAAGGAATGATAGAGGTGCTATCATCACAAAAAAAATCCCTTTCCTGGTATAATTTTTCCATGGTGAAATTATTTTATTTTATTTAACAGTATAATATTGCTAGAAAAATAAACAGAATACAATAGTTTAAGTATTTCTACGCCCTCACTAGTTACGGTGAAGTATTGACACGTTTACATTAACTCCTCAGGCCTTGGGCATATTTTGTCGGTAGGTCAAAATATTTCCGCTTTATAATAAAATACAAACAAATGAAATATTTCTGAACGCATCCGAAAACTAAATACTTTTTTGAAAGGCGATGAAAAACTTGATAAAATTACAATTTAAAAATTTTGAATGCTAACATAAAAAAAGTTATTTTAGATTTGATTATAAAGCGTGGTGTTTTCCATTTCCAACACCGTTTATATCAGATTTCTTACCATGATAGTAAGGGAGACACAACGATTTCTATAAGATTTATATGAGTTGTACCGAAAAGCGAACCAACTAGTCTGAGCGGTTAACACTTTTGTTTGAATATGTTTCCTCTCATCTTTTACGATTTCCATAATAAGAATACTATTTGCGACGGTTTTCTGAAAATTCACCTCAAGAACACTTTACAAATATTTTTTTACACGCCTTACAATTATCTTATTACTAACTATAGACAATATATTATAACTAGTAGTAACATGCATTATTCAATAAATACCTATATTGAAACTACGGAGACCTTCAGAAGTGAAAAGGATTAGGGGTGTATCAGTTAATTAATAGGGGTGATAGTACACTAGTAATGATTGCCTAGCGTCTAGCCCAAGATCTGAGCCGGAATATAGAATGGATTATACTAATAATGTACAATGCGCCCTCAAGGCGACGCCGACGTGCTCTGCCAATAGCATGATTTAGTATTAATTAATGGATATAATCACATCATCCTTTTCATTACTTAGCTGCAGAATTATTAGCCGAGTTTCAAACAATTATTAGCCGAGTTCCAAAGAATTATTAGCCGAGTTCCAAACAACTTTTGAAACGGCGATAAAGACAAAAATTAACAAGCTGCCAATAAATTACGTGTTTGACTTGATAAACATAACCATGTTAATAAACTTTTTGGAGTAAAAACTTCTTTAGCATCGTTATGATTTGAAACTCGTTGAAAGGGAAACGAGCGACACTAAAAAGAGGCAAACACACACATCTATAGGATTTAGCCTGCTAGAGAATGAGACAGCAATCAAATATTCATTTAATGCGCGGGTACATAATACTATAAATCCACGGTCCCATGCAAGACTCATTTGGTGTGGTGGTATAAAGCGTCTAACGAATCTCTGAAGACATTTGGCGGATCAAGAATCGAATCCCATAAAATCCAAAAAAAAAATATTTTAATTTTTGTAAAATCAATATCCAATCTTCAAACCACTCCAAAATAAACAAGCAAAATAAAACACAAAATAAAGCGACATCTAGCGACTCCGAAGAATATAGGAAAAGGGACACTGGAATTGGAAGACAAAAATATGGAAAAATCATCCTTCACATTGATAAAAAAATGTGTTTCTTAGCCTCCCCACTCTTGTCTACTTTAGTTTTCTGAATGTTTCACTTATACCGCGTGTGAATTGCACAATACGTTTTTTTTTTTTTAATTTATTAATTTGCTTTCTGTACATATTAAACAAGTTTGTAGTGAAGCTTCGTTTTGCAATACAATCAATCAGTTATAAGGTAATTTGGGATATAATAAACTAATTATTTAAGTAAAGTTTTATAAAATCGTTGCGTAGTCCATATTTAATTATTGTGGGAATGCTGGTCAGCGCAAGTGCATTGATATTAACTGACATTCAGTGTTGGCAGAAAGTAAATTGTTTATAATTATAACCGATAGCAATAATACAATTTATTAACACAAAACATAAATGAAAGTACTTTTATTCGCAATTAATTAAATTAACTATTTTCGCTTTATAAAATAAACAACATCAATAACGTAATGCAACTACAATCTAGCACGGTCGATCGATAAAGATTGTATCGATGAGTTCGATAACCTCTCATCGTTATCTAGTACGAACGCAGAACGTCAAAGAATCCACAAGCAAATGCTTTTAATGTACATTTTAAGTAGAAATTATACGATACAAAATTGTAAGATGTACCAAATATATAGAAAAAAATTAGAGTGTGAAATTCACAATCGGTAGAAGAACTTTCAGAAAACTAAAGTAGACAAGAGTGGGAAGACTACGACGCACTTTTTGAAGTAAAACTTCTTTACGCACGTTTGATTTGGGCAGTAAGCTAGCGTTTGTATGACGAAAGCGTTACGAAAAGCGATGCGAACGCTTCGTACATCACTGTAGGAGCAAGAGAGAGCAGTACGCGCGCACATTTTCTTTCTCTCTTCTTATCATATAGATGGAGCAGAAGTTTTACTTCAGTTGTGTGGTCTAAAGCACACTCGTTTTTTATTAATGTGAAGGATGATTTTTAACCCCCGACGCAAAGAGCGATGTTATAAGTTTGACTTTCTGTGTATCTGTCTGTGTGTGTGTCTGTCTGTGGCATCGTAGATCCTAAACGAATGGACCGAAAGCTGACTGGTCGAGATGGTTCTTAGCTATAATTTATGAAAATCTGTTCAGGCGTTTCAAGGTCATCAGTTCTTTTTGTGTCAGGGGTTGCTTAAAATTTTGAAAATTTTACTTATTTTCCATATTTTTGTCGACGAATTTCAGTGCATCTTTTCTTATACATTTGGTCATTGCATTAGTATTTGTGTTTTCTTCTTCGGAGTCGCTAGATGTCGCTTTATTCACATACATTTTTTTTTGGTTTTCATAGGATTCGATCCTTGTTCCGCTAAATGTCTGCAGAGGTTCGACAGGCGCTTTATGCCGCTACACCAAAGGAGACTTGCGTGGGATCGTGGATTTATCACATTATATTGGAACCGAGTGCCCGTGAAATAAATAAATATTTTATTGCATTCTCTCACTGGCTAAATCCTATAGATATATGTTTTTGTCTTCCGTTTCATCAGGTTTCAAATCACAACGGTGGTAAAGAAGTTTTCACTTAAAAAAATAAGCAACAGTACTCAATGACTAAGTCTCAATATACTACAATATACGACCTCCGTAGTCCAGTGGGTAAGAGTCTTGACTCACAATCCGGAGGTCGCTGGTTCGGATCCGGCATTAAATATTCGGCATAAATTTTATTTGATTAAATGTGTTATTTCACAATTAATTCATTTAAACTAATATATAGTATATTTGCGGCACGTTCCAGAGTGGAAGATACTATCAGTATCGCCCTGGTGTAAGACCACCACTCAGAATTGAAACGTTGCTTGAAAATGGCTTTAGCCGTGTTTGGTGACCAGATCTGAATAGCCAGGTACTTCCCAACCTTCCTCTTCTCTACCTCCTTCCCCTCCCCACTACCTTAAGCCTCACAACATACCCCAATTGGGCATGCCATAGTCTCACTGGCTCCAGACGGGAGCAGTTGAGATTCTTGTGTGGTATTCACTGTAAAAAAAAAAAAAAACTATCAACTATTAATTGTCTGTACATTAGCGATCTGAAATTCGTCCTCGGAAACAATGACAAATTACCGACATCAACGATAAAATCTTTATCGATCGAGCAAGCTACGAGTAGAGTACAAATGTACCCAGTACGTGTACAAATGGATACACTGGAAGTATTAGCATCATTTGCAAAAAACATTGCATTCAAGATATTCTTCGTCTTCAAAAATTCACAGAATGGAATAATCATCGGAGAGTGAAGTTTGCATTTCAAATAAGATTTCTTCTGACAAAAAACAAAATTATAAAAAAGAATATTATTGTACTTTGTATCGGATGCAAAAAATGTGTTTAAAAAAAATCGATGTAAGAAGGAAATGGTTCGTATATTAAATGCGCATAAAAATAAATAACGGAAGCGATAACGATAACTATAATGTTTGCGGTAATGATTTATAGTTTCTAGACTTCCAAGGTTTTAAAAAACGGAGTTAATAAATAAATAATAATATTCAGGTCAAAGTAGAAACTAACATATTGAATGGCTTGAATGAAAACTGATTAGAAGTAATGCAAGGATACAAGTTTATAGTTTGTAAGTTCAATCGGCGGTCTTTAGGATCGAGGACATAATACGACATCTATTGGCGTTCAAGTAAACATGGTTTCAATGCCGTGCCGTATTAGATGTCCTCGGGTAAAATACAGCTGTGATTGTTCGAAGCTTTCGAGTTGAGAATTTCTCCCTGATATTTTGACAAATAATGACGTAAATTGAAGACCTGTTAAAGGTTATGTTTGGCTTACCAAGCAGTTAACACAATAATTCTTAATTCTTTACAACAATGGCGTGCCGTAACAATTTTTATTCGACACCTTTAACAAGGTCTTGGGATTTGAATTGGTTTGGGAAGTATGTTTGCGAGTGATGGAAAGGTTGATAGAGAATGAAAGAAGGGTAAATGCAAGTAATTCCATTTTAATGGAGGATTGAAAATGGTTGGCGCTAACAGTGCAATTAAGTGCTGGTACCTACCCTGATGTATGGCAGTGAGGCATGGAAATGGCAGAAGTATGATGCAAGTAGACTGAATGCTGTAGAAATTATATCCCTGAGGCAAGTGTGTAGTAAAACCATGTATGATCGTGTGAGATCCGCACAGAATTCAAGGCTGATGTAAGCGTGATGAGTAAGATTAAGAAAGGGATGCTGAAAGATGATTTTGGCATGTAGAGCGAATGAACGAATAAAGTGTAAGGAGAATATATGACGCAAATTTGAATGGTAGAAGAAGTCGGGGACACCCAAGGAAGACATGTCACAACCAAGTGAATAGATACTTGAGTGGGGCCATGTCAAGAGTCAGAATAATAGAGGAGTACATGTGAGACGATGTATGAATGTGAATGAGGCAAGAAGTGATTATACTTTATTGTTTTTAAAAAAGTACAGATAAAACTGTTATAACATTATCATTTCAGAATTGGAATAAACTTTTTGATTAAACTCTATTTCTAGGTATATTACAGCGTCGTGATGAAGATGATTGAAAAACTAATAAAAAAACATTTTCTTCAGAAATATCTGCAATTAATGTCAATGCATTTCCCTTGCAAAAAGTTTATTATTACGCGATGCTGAATAGTAATTATTATTGCAAATTATTAGCTTGGTATTGCGGAAAAGCCGGCTGGGCGGATTGTGCGTCTGCACGTGCACAGTAATTATATGCCAATCACACTTTAGTGTTCTGTCATAGAACGAGGACAGATAGAAGTAATCATTATGACTGCATAATGGCTGGAAGGTTTCGGTGTCCATAAATACATAGACTGAGGTAACAGTACCTACAGCACAGATTGTAATAACTATTCAGAAGCTGGATTCTTACGGCAAGACTTAGTGCGAAATTAGAAGGTTACGTAAGTTAATTTAAAATTAAACAATTGTTGAAAATGATCCGAAAATTTCAAAATCGAAATAGCAAGTTTATTATTACGGTAATAAGACATGAGTAAAAAAAAGTCTGATCGAAGAAGTTAATAAAATATACACTAAGGTGGGTCATTTTATACTAAGAGCGATTAAAGGGTGCCAAAGGGGTTCAAAACAACATGTTTAAAATTTTTCAAATTTCTGATACGATCTTCTTCCTCCGGATTCACTTCAAATTTTTAATATCAAGGGTTTATTTCTAATGTAAATAAAAGTTTCTATCAGTCCAACAAACTTTAAGATGAAGCCATACTAAATAATGCAAAATCATACAAAATCGCATGTTTTTGTTTTGAAAATTAAACCGCTTAGAAGTATTATAGATGCTTTAATTAAATACTGCGTGTAGAACATACCTTGGCCCTTAAAAATATCGGTCAGTTTTTTAATAAGTCTTTTAATAAGCTTAGAAAAAAATAAAGTATTAGATCTATAAAAAACATTTTCAAGTGCAAACTCTCCTACTTATAAACACTTTTTCGGATGTGGATTTATTGCATTATGTGGCAAATTTATTTTCTTATATAATTATAGCAAAAAAATTTGATATTTACCCCCGAACTTGACAAAATAAAATATAATATGCATTTTCGCGTTGGTATTTTTGACATCACGGCGACAATATGGCAATCGACGAATTTGTGACATCAAAGTGAACCTTATACCGTCCACCGAAGAACGACTCGCAGCGGCCCCTATTTTCGGTCACTACTCCTCTGGACGGAGCGGAGAAACAACGTGTTACGCTCCGCGCCGCTTATTTTCATGAAATCCATTTAAAAATTCCATTTTATTACAATAAACAATGCATTAAAAAGGAATTAATGTTTTTTAGGGGCCTTTACGAAATCAATATTTAAAAAAAAAAACTCAAATATCTTTTCCAACCTTTCCAAAAGCTTTTTCTCAAATATTTTTAAACTCCTCCCATAAAAGTGGATCGCCTTAAACCATATTTTTTTAATCTTCCATAGCAAATATAGTATTTTTTTACGAAATCATTTACAAAAAGTCCCTCGATTGAGTCTCGCAAAAAAATGCCGTACTTTAAGAGTAAGAAGAATTTTGTTGGTATTTGAATACACTACCTTGAGATAATTAGAATTATATTAATATTTTTTTTAATAAATAAATCAAAATATTCTCTCTATTTCGTGTTTTATTAAAAATAGTTCATTTTTAATGGTTTTTCTAAAAAAAATTAAAGATTAAAAAAGGGTGGGTTTTTCTCTATTGTGTGAAATTTCAAAGTCAATCCGGAGGAAGAAGATGATGTCCAAATTTATTAAAAAACTTACGTGATTTTATATCTCTATTTAACACCCTTTTATCACAATTAGACAATTCAAAACAAGATTTTTTTCCCATACAGTCGTTACCCACCATAATAAACATCGAAAAGTTTATAAGTCAATTTTTTCCATTTTACGTTTTATCTCCGAAAAATTAAAGTGATTGTGATTATATATGCCCCACGAAAACCGTATTTAAGTTAGATCACTCCATCTCCGCAAGATGTCGCTAGTATCTCATTTCGACGGAACCTCTTGTTCATCATTTATTCATTTATTTTCGCTCTCCTGTAAAATTACCTCCGTTGACTTACACTTTTACGGGATGTGCGATATATTTTTATCTCGTTTTTTTCCTTCGTATTACGAAAATCCATCGTATTACGAAAATCCTACGTATTACAGTGAAAAGTTCTGAGTATGTAAATATGAGAAACTGCATATGCATTAGCATGAAAATTCTCCGTTCGTAAGCATAACAATTGAAATTTGTCAGAATAAAATTTTAAAAAGACAGAATTTGGAAAACCTTCCTTCTTTATAACGACATTACCATAGTTTGATAAGACCTAATAATTACTAAGAATGTAAAGAGAATTCT
Organism: Limnephilus lunatus; assembly: GCA_917563855.2. NCBI lineage: Eukaryota > Metazoa > Arthropoda > Insecta > Trichoptera > Limnephilidae > Limnephilus > Limnephilus lunatus. The sequence continues at coordinate 40,171,317 of OU830604.1, forward strand.
GAAAGGTTTTTTTGCATTTGTGCAAGAAAGGATAGTTATATAGAAATCTACAGAAGAAGTCTACATTTACGAATACGTAAATATTATATTTAAAATAAAAGAAATACAGTGAGAGGTAGGTTTTATGAAAATTATCCTGAAGATTAAACTTTAAATGAAAATAATATTAAATGTCTTACTATTTGCGGTAGCTCCTTGCAACAGATTTATTAATTCAAAGCCGGCTTTCCAGTTATTTTTTCATTTTCAGAAAAGGATAATAGGAACACCTAACACTTGGTAATAATGAATAAATAAACCTGAAAATTTTATTTAAAATAGTCCTTTTTTCCATGATTTTTTGCTACTATCTCAACAGCGTGTGACCATGGATTCTTTGCAAATCGTATTCAGAGTGAGGCAACTTCGTATCGCTAAGCAAACAATAACAGATTGTTGTTATCGGTAGATAAAATGGTTCGACGGACACACTCATGACGAGCGAAACAGAAAAAAAATCCGTGAAAAAAGAATAAGACACACAAAGGTGCGTTTTGGACGAGTTATCGCGGGAAATAACGGTTATTGGGGTCTGAATAAATTCACTGTACCGTGTATCTCTTCATTAATATTGCTTTGCGGAATAATACAAATATTATCTTATAGCCCGACCTTAAGTATGTTCCCATTCAATGTCCGTTCTGTTTCCCCCACCCACTCTTCATTAATTCCTAACCACGACCTCATCTCTACCACAACACTTAGTAATAATACACTGTAGTCACCCACTATTTTGTAATTTTCAAGTCATTATTTGCCCTGAGAAAGGAACGGCCGGCGTTAATAAAATACATAGGCGGTTCTAACAAAGTTATATTGTTTCATTTAATACAAATAATTTATAAACTCAAGGTCTTAGATATTCGACAGTTATTTACTCAGATTAGCGTATGTTACACATGGCAAAAAAACCAACTGGTTGCTCCACAACATCAAGCACACACTCGTTTCTCATCAAACCTGGGCTGCGTGGTCCCTAAAACTAAAACCTCATTCGCTCAAAGACAATTCTGGTTCATCGCTCCTAAAATATATAATGCTTTGAGTGCCGACATAAAGTCACATAATTCTAAATCTCTTTTCAAATCCCATTTAAAACTTTGGATATCTGAAAAAAGAAGAGATTTCTTCAAAAAACACATAAGAGCTTAACATTATATTTTAAAAAAAACTACTCTGGCGCATATATTCTCCTATTTCTTTCGCAGAAAGAACTTCAAAACTGAACATAAACATAATCATCGACCAAGATATCATACGTCAATGGGAAGAATACTTGACAAATTTTATTTCTATCTTTTATTTCAATCTTCTTTTAAATATCTTTATACACTTTTTTCTCAGCTTTCTTCTAATTCTTATATTTTTATCTGTATTAGTATTTATCTTTAATTTTATTTATCCCTAAATATGTTCTTTTTTTCTTTCCTTTTTATATATTTTATTACATGTTTATTTAAAATAATGTATCATATATGACTACCACAGCACGGGCAATAGCCTAGTATGGTAGTTTAAAAAATTGGCTGTATTATGTAACTTGTAAAAATTTATGAAATAAAAAAAAATAAAAAATAAAAATAAAAAAATTCTGTCAAATTGAATTTGTCCAGCAATTGACTGACTTCATTGTAAGCACGGAAGAAAAGAAATTTCGGTCCACAAAACGTATACAATAATAAGCTAACAACACCAGGCTGTAGATGTTGGTTACTTTCATGCCGCTGAAAGGTCAATCGTAATCTTCCCCTCTTTCTCATAGCCCACGCATGTATCAGAAACACATGTCACAAAGGCAGGACTATACAGTCTATACACATACTTTTACTCCGGCACACTCTACGCTTCAGTCATGTTAGTGTGGTCTTCTTGGAAATTCTACTCTATTTTTCCGTAGCATGCGTCGTATGTGAGAAAAATGAGAGATTTCAGGAAAGCTATGTGTATTTTATGACTATATAATATGTAACTATTCACATGAACCGTTTAAAGAATTTAATTCTCTTTGAAATATGGGCGCTTCAGTGTTATTGGCAGAATATTCCAGACTAACAAAGAAGAAGCGGTTCTGAGTTCAAGAATACGAAATCGCCAAGTATCTTGCATATTGAACGGCGCACAGTAGGACAAGAATTTAAAATTATTAACAAGAAACAAAAAATAATAAATGAATAATCAAAATGGCTTTATCAGGTAGACGCAATAGGCCCAACAGCCCAACACACTATCCGTCATAACAGCCCTGACTCGGGACCGACCGCTCGTGGGAATACTGGCAAAAAACATTAACTTTAACATCGCTTTTTAGATAATTCAGATTTAGCTTTGTGGCGGGACTGCGTGGACTATCATTCGGCTTTTTTAGGATCAGTAGCTATCTTAACTAACGATTGAAATTTAGTGGTTCCATGATAGTTGACCCCCCGACAGTTGGCCCACAGGCAAACTTATATACAATATGCTAACGGTTTATAGAAACTACGGGTATACCTAGTTAAACGAAATATACTAAGTGTCATCGAAGGATTGTATAAGTAAATAAATTCGTTCGATATCCGTGCCAACTTATGTACTTTTGAAATCGATTTTAGTTTTGAAAATGGTAAATAATGGACAAAAAATTATAATTTAATAATTATAATATTTTCGAGGGGCCAACTCTCGGGGGATCAACTATCGGGTCACAAATTTTAGTAGTTATTTTGCAAGTTTTAGCCTAATTTACAATAATTAATAATGTAAACGTGATCGGTTGTAAGTATTGGTACCCAAGTTCTACCGACGATCATAATGATGGTAATGAAGATGAGAATTACTTAGTTATATAAGAACACTGTATAATATAGCTACAATTAAGTTTATATCAGTAATTTAATTTTTAATATTTGTAAAACTTGTCTTGCCACATTGAAATTTGCGCATTAAAACTTCCCTGCGAATTAATGGCACATTATAATAGATTTTAAACCAGTGTGCAGTGGTTGGTTTGTGCAAGAAGTAATAATACCTCCCTAGCTCTGTTCAGTGGCGGCTACTGGAAGTGGCTCGCTCCAAATTGATTTACTTTTATATCTAACACAATGATTTGAGAGGGCGAAATTATTCACCCAACAAAAGCATTCGTGATTTAAAAACTCAAGAATGTACCTCTGTGGCTCAGAGCCAAACAAAATCGAGACGATTTTTTTCCAGTTTTGACTTCAAAGTTCTAAAAAACCTACCTAAATTCCATTCAAAGATGCAAAATTTGAAATTAAAAATGTTCAACAAAGTATTAATTATTATCTTTAAAACAGTAAATTATTGCATCGTTAATCTTTTATCGTTTTCAACTTTCCAATCGTTCTGTAATTTCTTTATTTTTCCTTCATGCGTACCTTCAGATCCGAACAACTGTCGTCTGCCTTGATGATTGACACTGTAACGCTGTCCTAAACGTTGGCTTAAGAAGGAGGAAGCGCAACACGGCACAATAACCCAAAAATTAATCACGATAATAACTGCCACAATAATATTTAACCTTTGGACTATAACTTAGCTGCTTGACTAAAAAAAACTCTGAAAAAAAACTTGTACTCTCAAGAACAAACGGGGCTCTGGATGAAAATACTGCTTTGTATACAGGAGGTTAGAGATCAATTACACCATTGCAATTTGCACTTGATATAACATCAAGGCTATAAAACTCTTTACAATGAATGTTCCTTCTTCGATTGTAGAATAGATGCTTTGACAGAAATTCCAGAATGAAAGAGCTTCGTTAATTTAGAGAATTTTTGCTGCCCCAGACAAAAAGATTTCTGCTTTACAATGTAGAAGATAATTCAGTGTGTTTTTGACTACAAAGACTGACTGGCATTTAGATTACATACGTAGGACGTAGGTATCTACTGTTTGGTTATCCCACTCAAAGTAAATTAATCCATACTTTCATTAAGCTTTATCTAAACATCTTCCCTTTCAGCGGCGCTCCTTAATCTAAAATTCACATCAAGTTTTTAAATTACTAAAAAATATATATATTTATATAATACATAAATCCGCTTTTCTCTGAATGAATCTGAATAAAGGCGGCTAAGAGAACCCTTGAAGGGAGAAAAACAAATTATTCGATAAATGCTAAGGCGGCCAAATATCCAATTAACAGAGTTAACCAAGCCGATAAACCTTATAATAGCTCTTATACAATTTATAATAACGCCAACAAATACCGGGATATATATACCGGGATATTCATAGAAAAATGTCGTAAGTCAAAATTTTCTATTTTTCGATTTGTCTCTGAAAAGTAAAGTGATTGTAATTATCTATGCCCAACGAAAACTGTATTCAAGTTATATCACTCCATCTCCGCAAGATGTCGCTAGTATCTGACAGAAATTAAATTAAAACAAGAGCTCCTCTTTTCTGATAAGGTATACATGACATAAAACGACATTTATTATAATATTTTGTAAAATATATACGTAACTCATATTTTATATGCAATAAAAAATCTCTTTTCGACGGGACAGCTTGTTCATCATTCATTTATTTGTTTTCGCTCTCCTGTAAAACTTTTTTTTTTTTACTTACGACACTCTTCTACGGCATATATTTGTAGCGATAGTGTGTAAATTTATGTGGCATATATTTAATGCGATATATTTATTGTTTAATTCGTTGTGTATTAGTTAATTACATTATTTTTAATTTTTCGTCCGTGTTGATCAACTTCAGTACATTTCGGATACCGCCATGTACGGAGAACAGCATTAGAGTAGCACATAGAGTCACGTAGCTAGTAAATATCTGCATATATGAAGGGACTTTATGATTCCTTATATGTTAATGTAAAGCAACAAACTTTCATTCAAAAATACTTGAATCCTATTTCCTGGAGGCCTAAAAATATCTACGAATAAATATAAATTTTAAATGTTTATAAGTTCAACTATTATCGTGTTAAAACTCGATTAAACTACTGATCAGTTAATCCCGAGAAGTGTGGTCTAATGTCGCATATTTACAAAAGATATTTAGTTTCCCAAAGACTAGAAATACTGTCCATATACTAAAGGGTTGGATCATTTTCAAAAGAAATAAGGGTAAGTTGAACTTATTTCGGGCTTACACGGACTGGCCCACGATACATTTCTAACGGTTTATCTCTTCAGTGGATTGATACTCTACAGCCCTACGTCACTTTATTTAACACAATTATGGCTCACGTTCCTAGTATATTTTCACTGACCACAATCCGGATGTAGCAAACGCAAATGAAAATGGATTTATTTCCGAATTTCAGGTAGCATAGATCGCATTTTGATATTACGTACATTCATTCCAAAAACTGCAAACCCCAATTCAAAGTCGTTAAGAGGAAACCGGGCGACGTTCTTTCCATACAAACGTATTTCCCAATTTCCTCTCTGGATTTTGACACTACTGCTAATTTTTTTAAATATAATATAGATATCGACAAGCAGGGTGTTTCTTTTTGAAGTGAAACTTCTTTAGCGCCGTTAGTGACTTGAAATTCGGGTGAAACGGAAATGCGTCAAAACCCAGTTCTACACAAATACCCGGTTCTAATATAAAATCGCGTGCCTTCCATAGCGTAGTTAGCAAATAGAAAGTCTGACAAGTCTCAGCGGCCAGAGAGACAGACATCAATTGAACGTGGGTTTGAATCCTGAGAAGTTACTTCTTGTAGGAGTTAGGACCCTACAAAAATCGTTAAAATTGTTTGGTTTGAACGCCACCAACAGACATTCAGTTAACAAACTAGACTATGTATTTTTTAAAAAAAAAGCAAAACGTACAGACATAGAGTATTTGCTTCCAATACGTTTGGAAAAAAAATCTTAAAAATAGATTCCGTTTCGCAGGAGAAAAATCTGGAATACAAAACCTCCATTTTGTTGATTTTATTTGGGTTTTATCAGCCTGAGGCGCAGCGGTCTTTTTCTTCATGCAAGTAAGAAACACAACACAGACGCCTCTGTAAAATTATTTTGATTAAAGAAATGAGCAAAGCAAATTGTTTTGCATTCAGAGGTGATGACCGACTGTATTGTACACCACGGGTTGTGTGGGATTGCACTAATCTCCACACATTCCGGAATAAATAAATAATTAGTATTTATGTATTAATAAATGCACAATGTAGGGTCACTAAAATGAATTCGGTGTTGAATATCATAACTCTAAATGTTTTCATTATAAAATTTATATAACCGAATAAACATGCATCACTGATAGCTCCGTGGCAGCCTTTATTTCTGTTTAACGACCTACCCCTTTAAGTGCCTATTGCCGATGTATCGGCAAGACACTTTACGCCCCTCGAGTGCGGCGCGCTTGCCGATATAGGTACAGGCCATAGAAAACATCTCGGTAAGAAATTTGGTCACCGAATGGGAAACACATGACCATGTCACCTGCCCATTCGATGTCGGAAATATTGGCAAAAACTTTTTTAGCATTTTCCAAATAAAACAGCTTTGGTACAAAATATACAATTTTCTTTATTTTTTCATGTACGACACTTCTCGTGAAACAATGTAAAAACGATCAACGCACCAACAGAGTTATAGAAAACTACCGGCTTTGGATGGGTGAGGACAGCCAAGAAATGGAAAAAAATGGACTTATGGAAAAGTCCTATTTTAGATTAATGCAATTCTTCTTCTTCAATACTAATCATTCAATTTTTTAGTTCTTACTTATATAATAACATAAGTTAAACACAAAGAGTTATTTAATTTTACACTTATTTCAAATATGTAGCTTTTAAACTTGTCCTATGAACTGAACTTATTAACCGATTAGCAATGAACATTTTGAATATTTAAAATTACAACATTTAGCGAAATGAAAAAAATTAATAAGTTTAAAAAAAATTACGTATTTGGTAACAACTTTAAAAAAGACAATGAATGTAAATTGACACTTAAATTCAAAGCAAATTTGTGTTTATATAAGTTGAATAATTTCAAACAGGAATAACGCAGATTACAGACAACCGAAGTTAGTAAGTTTGAATTCCTTTGCAGTGTGATCCGATTTATCCTGTTTCGTAGAAAGCATTAGACCGATACCCAGAATTTATTGATACAGACAAATTCTCATACTTTTAACGGTGAAAACCGCGGGGAATAAAATCATATTTGTCACCACTTAAAATACATGTATTTACAAACTCTTAGCGTAACTCGATTTCTAAGGGAAGCCTTCCTAATTAAGGTTTACGTTATTCCATCATTGTGTATTTCTCAGCAAACAATATTGTTCGTACCAAAATGTTCCACTTAAGCGAACATAATAAAATAAAGCCGAATATGATGGAGTCGGCTGGGGGCATATAATCATATCTGAAAGCATCAGTTTATTGGTTGATGTACCTATTGATTCGAAGCGGTTTTTGTTTCTATGTGGTGCCGTGTTGTTACCGTTATTTTCATAATATTATTGTCTTATTAAGATTAGTAGTTTCTCGTCATGTTTGTTTGATATCAAATATTCGATCACAGAAATTGAGTTGTGACAAAGTCATCAAATGGTCAATCAGCACCATTTTGCATTTTTGACATTAATTGTTTCAGCTTTTGAACAGATTGGGATCGGCTGTAAATGGTCATGTTGTTACGCTTGCCAGCTGAATACAAAGCTGAAACGCAGCGATAATCGACGTTTAACGGGGATCATATCCTAATTTGGATGATTTTATTCCAGTTTAGCCAGGGACTTAAGAGGAAACAAGTTTGCCGAGAAATTTAAATAATAGTAAAACCAAACTGTTGCTGTTATTGTCGCTGTTCACCGTATCTCTTACTAATTTTTGAATTTTATATTTTCCCTTGAAAGTCTTCAATGATTAAGTATTATAATTTGAGGTTTTATTCAATAAGTTGTTCCAAAAAAATAAATATATTAATTTTATTTACAAGGGTATGGTAAAATAAACAAAAATTTTAACAAAACAAAAAACAATTTGAAAAAAATGCACTAAAAAGTAAAAAAATAATTTCGTACGATTGTTATTTTTGGAGTCGGTGTCAGTTAAAGTAACTACATACATAGGTAGTTATAGGAGAGATGTGGAGATCTTGGCTGAAACCGACTCCAAAAATAACAATCGTACGAAATTATTTTTTTTACTTTTTAGTACATTATTTGAAGACGTTTTTTGTTTATTTTTTGATTTTTAGTGTCGAGCGTGTGTAAAGAAGTTTTACTTTAAAAAAGAATCATCGAAATCTGTTGGCGTAACATTGAGTTATTTGTCCATTTGTCGCACACATACTTATTGCAATTTTAAGACATATATGATTTTCTCATGGATCCCATTGTCAGAACTGGACCAAATTAAAATGGGACCATACGGGAGGCACCAGCTTTCTAATAAAAAAAGAATCATCATTATCGGTTTACCCAATCGAAAGTTCTGAGGTAAAAAACATAACAAAAAAAACAAAAAAAAATACCGTCGAATTGATACCCTCCTCCTTTACGAAGTCGTTTAAAAAGTAATCGATAGTTGATTACGATTTATAATAATATCTTTTCACAATAATAATTGATGAAAGCATTTATGTTGTTACGTTACGTTTACTAACGTAAATTAAAATTGCTTTAAAGACTAAATAAATTGATTAATTCACGCTGGGATTTAAAAAAAAAGTTCTATGATTTTTTGAAGTAAAACGTCTTGAAATTTGAACAGAATTTTTTGTCAGGATTTTTTTAGGTAAACACATAACAACTTTCAGCTCCTACCCTAATTTCCATCACGAGCTCTGTAACTTTGAAATGATAATTAATTCGACCAAAAATAGAATTAAGATTAAACGCAATTTTATTCTTTCCATACTTAACATTTTGAAAAAATTGTGTTGAAATATCAGGCGAAACATTATAGAAACAGATGGGTAAATATTTTGTAAATGTTCAGTAAAAAGAGAGATTTCGAAATAACATGGAAATATCGGGCGAGGCCGGGTAGAAATCGCATCCTCAAAATATCCTTGACAAATGAGTAAACATTTTCTGAAAGCATCCCGAAGGTATTTTGCTGAATGATAAATACACCATTAGTGTTCTGCTCTTTGAGAGCAAATATTACGTAGGTATATTATGCGCTCGAAATGTTTATTTGGTTCCATGACAGTTGATCCCCCGACAATTTGGCCCTCAGCATACTTATGTAGAATATGCAGTCGGTTTAGGGAAAATACGGTATGCCTACTTACACAAAATATAACTAAGTGTCCTCGAAAAAAGCTAAGTGTCCCGAGAGGATTTACCGCTGAATAACCAAATACAAAACATATGTTCATTTAAATGTCTATATACTGTATATATACACCAACATATATGTAAAAATCGACACAAAATAGATACATTTGGTCTAACTCTTGTTAAAATTCTTACGGCCGCTGTTCCCAATTCTACTAAGCCAAAACTAAGGTTCAAAACTGCTTAAGCATCACTTTATCGAGACTAAGTGATGATTAAGTGATGCTTAGGCAGTTTTGAACCTTAGTTTCGGCTTAGTTGGGAACAGCGGCCGTTAGAGTTGATTTTAGGATTGAAATTGGTAAATAATGCACTAAAAATAATTATAATTTCGGGGGCCAACTATCGGCTCACCATTTATTTGAAGTACCTTTTATATTATATTTATTCTATTATTTATTATTATAATCTGTGGGAGAGTTGACAATAAACTAGTTTTATTAGAACTAAGTTATATGGTTTATAATTCAATTAACTTAAAGATCTGCTGGCAATCAAGTCTCATTGAAAAATGAAATTTATTTAAGAATTCAAGAAATGCCACGATTAAAAACGATACAATATAAATTCAAAATTGCGATTTACTTATTTTTTAACAATTTCTAAAGGTTTATACATTTCGAGATATATGATACATATAATATATTTCCCTCATCCAGTGTTATGCAAATATCTTTGACTAAGGTTGTGAAAAGCTTTTCAAGTTTCAAATCTTGTATTGAATATTAAAAAATGGCCAATTTATTATCACTTCTTCTTTATGTGCCTTATCAGGTCCCCCCGACGTTGGCAATCACTCTTGAAAAGGTCTCTCTGTCTTGCGCTGCCCGGAATAGCTCCTCCACACTTCTAATGCCGGTCCACTCTCGTATGTTTCGCAGCCAAGACATTTGTCTCCTACCAGGCCCTCAGCGACCCTCTATCTTGCCTTTCAATATTAAATGGAGCAAGTGATACTTCTCCCCTCGAAGTATATGACCCAGATATGAAATTTTCTTGATTTTAATTAATGTAAGCAGTTCCCTATCTGCTCTAGCCCGCCTGAGAATTTCTATGTTGGTGATCATGTCGGTCCATGGGACCTTGAGCATTCTCCGGTGAAGCCACATTTCGAAAGCCTCTAACCTGTTCATGGTATTTATTTTCAAGGTCCATGTTTCACAAGGTTATTATCACAAAAAGTGTAAATTTATCACGTGTAAACAATGTACGAGTATCAATAAGGATTGCGACTTTAAAAAGTTGACAAATTTCCGGAGATAATGGACCGCACGACACTTTCCTTGGCGTATCTTATGGTGAAAGGGGAGAATGTCCATATACGCAACGGATTTTAATTATAATAATATAAGGTCCCAACTATCGAACAAATTATATAGGAATTGAAATAAAAGTAGCAATATCTCGGTATGGCTACAATACCACAATAACTATTAAGAACTGATAAAATAGATTTCAATTGTACTTGGTAGATACTTTTATTTCTAGTTCTAGCAGTTGCCTTTTATTTTCACCATATATAAAAAGAAATGCTGGCAAATAAAGTACACAGATGATTTTTGTTTGAATATTTTGAAAATATGTGTGTAATGTTGGTGTTTTGTTATATAAATAGTTTTAAAAAAATAGTGAAATTTACACGCGGTAGAAGCGAAACATTACCAAACAAATCTCAACCAATACTTGAAAAGTGAGGTCATAATCAAAGCGAAATATGAGCGCGGACCTAGCGTAATTTCCGTTTCATATTTCAACTAATAGGAGCCTTTAAAAGTGACATCATAACCAAAGCGACCAATGAGCGCAGTTGATGCGTTGGAGGTGCAGTAATCGTCATTTCCGTTTCATCCGAAATCCAACTCACAGCGGTGCTATAGAAGTTTCACTTCAAAAAGGAACATAATCCACAACAGTAAACTAACTAACTAACTAACCATCACGCCGTTTCCCCGCAGGGGTAGGCAGAGAGGACGGACCGCCACACAACTCGATCTTGGCACACATTCTTTGCCTCGTTCACATTCATACATCGTCTCATACATGCTCTTCTATTATTCCGACTCTTCACATGGCCCGACTCAAGTATCTGATTCACTTGGTCGTGCCATGTCTTCCTTGGGCGTCCGCGACTCCTTCTACCATTCACATTTGCATCATATATTCTCCTTACACTCCTTTCTTCGTTCATTCGCTCTACATGCCCAAACCATCGGAGAGTCCTTTTCTTAATCTTACACATCACGCTTACATCAGCCTTGCATTCTTTGCGGATATCCACGTTTCTCTCACGATCGTACATGGTTTTACCACACATTCGCCTCAGGGATCTCATTTCTACAGCATTCAGTCTACTTTCATCCTACCTCTGCCAGTTCCATGCCTCACTGCCATACATCAGGATAGGTACCAGCACTCCATTATGGACGGCTAGTTTCGCGTCTTTGGACAGTTTTTTATTACCGCCAACGGCATTCAGTCCTCCATTAATGGAGTTACCGGCATTCACCCTTCTTTCAATATCTCTATCAGCCTTCCCATCTTTCGTAAACATACTACCCAGATACACAAACTCATCCACCTGCTCCAAGTATTCATCATTCACAACTATATTGCATACTGTTTTCGTACTCTCTCTTTCAAACACCATGACTTTAGACTTACTTACATTCATCATTAACTCATTCTTCACAACAGTATTTATTAATTAATTATTTGCAACCAACTAGAACACAGACATTATGATGATTCAAATGTCTATTTCAGCACACGCAGGTTCGCATTGATTGTGGGTTCCCTTCAATATAAAGCTTCCGAAAATTCTCAACCAATTATAACTAACATGATATCATAATATTATTATTCAACGAGTAGGCGGTGAACACCTCCGCAAATTCATGAAAAAAAACTAATAGGTACGGGGGAAATTTCAGATACAAATGGAACATTATTGATAATAATTACCGTAAATAAATTATGAAAAACCGCAATGCTTTTTTGATATAACAAATTTTAGACTTTAAAATTCAACTTTTAATTTTTTATTAAATATTAATTAAAAAGCTGACCCCGCGAACTTCGTACCGCCTCAGAATCAATAACTGTCGGCTCTTTTAAAGTCTGCATATGATGAGCAGCGCACGTCCACCAGCAGGTCCTCCAGGTACTCTCGGCGTGGGCGTCCCCTAGAGTTTGTCCCCTCGGTTATACCCTCCATTATGGCAAGCAAGATGCCTTCTTGTCGTAATACATGGCCGATCCATCTTGCACGACTTTCGGACAAGGTCCTGAGCAGATGCCTTCCTCCTTCGATTCTTTGGAGAACCTCCTTATTTGTAATGTGGTCTCTCCAGGAAATTCCTAATAGTATTCTATAGGACCACATCCCAAGAGCTTAACTTATTAGCTGAAATAAATTAAGTTTTTTTGTATTTAGTTAAAAATTACACAATGAAGCAATTATCGATGCGCAACTGTCCGTGTTTTGTTTTTGTCAGTATCAGAGATGGATTTATATTTTTGTGATATATTTATATTTCTAACCACGATAGTAAGGGAGTGACAACGATTTATATGAGACCACGAGTTGTTCCGAAAAGCGAACCAATTAGCCTTAAGGTTAAGGAAAGTATGTCAGTACCGACTACTGGAATCGAACTAGGACGAACTGAGCGTTCTTTAATCGACTCCTTTGAATTCAATACGCATTTAATAAAAATGTATTTCACTTAGGGTGCAATTTCCCATCCGAGGTTCCCGAACATTCCTAAATAGATAACATGTGGAATTCCTTTGTGAAGGTAAAAAATATAGGAAAAACGCATTAATAAAAGAACAGCGATAGGTCACCGATACGGGAGGGTCACATTTTCGACCCGAATAGTTTTTCCAACGAGATGAACAAGCTATTTGAATACTACGCCCCAAAACGACCCCAAAGCATTTTGCAGTAAAAATTCCTTCAATGTGCATAAAAAATATAATTTTGTGAAATATTTTGAATATTTGTAAAATTGTGATGGAACAATATAAAATAAAACAATGTAATTCTGCACTTGCTATTATTTGAAAAATGCTAACCGGTTTCGTTGTAAGCGTGCTTTTGCTATAGGATACGCTTAATTAAATGTTAATGATTGTAATTTTGCCAATTTTTGAAGTGAAAATTTGTAAGTGAGCACCGTTGTGATTTGAAACTCGATGAAAAATAGCGATACTACACAAAAATAGACAAGCACATACAACTATAGGATTTAGCCTACGAGACATATAATCTCCATAATCGGTCTTCTCTTTGTGTGGTGCTTCATAGCACATCGGTCTCCTCTTTTTGCGGGGCTTCGTAATCTCCCAACTCTTGTCTACTTTAGTTTTCTGAAGGTTTCACTTCTACCGCTTGTGAATTGCACACTATGATTTTTTTAAATTTATTGCTATCAAAAATCTTTCTTGCGTTATCAACATAATATATTTGTATCTTATGTAATTAAAAAATTATTATAAAAATGTATATAAACATAAATTATAAAATATATATGCTACAGTTAAAACACGTTCTTAGTTACAACGAGTTTTCTCTAGTAGAAACTAGTTTTCACTAAATGCCTTTGTTACAACTACAATTAATTGCTGAATATCAGTGAAAACTAGTTCTAACTAAACAAAACGCGTTTTCTCGAAATGATTCAGTTAAAAAATTTTCAACCGATGTCAAAGTTCATCGTGCTTTATTCTGATTGGTCGAGTGACATCAGGTTAGGTTAGGTTAGTTAAGATTACGTTAGGTCAGGTCAGGTGAGTTTTTAATTAACAGTTATTAAATACTATTATATATAATTAACAGTTATTAAATATTTTAATCAACAGTATCCTTATTTTTAATCCCAATTTCAATTTTAACCATGGCAGTTAGTAAAAACTAGTTTTAACTAGAGAAAACGCGTTATAACTAAAAACTAATTTTAACTGTAATATATTTATATACATATTATGGTGGGTACATCGGTTAACTAGAACCTCATTTTGGTTTGCCTCGTCAAATAAGGAATTTGCCCAAGCCCAGAAAAATATAATTTATTTTGAGTGGCGCAGCTTTGATAGGACACGAGTTGCATGTTGCGGCATCAAATGTTATGTAGTGGCGTGGTGAAAAAACACGAACTGTTGGAATATAACACTCGCTGACCGAGTCTTGCCACGCGATATGTTACTGACTAACCAACACGTCATTCCCCGCACACCTAGAAACTTTTTTATATACATTACTAGTTTTATGAGGACAGGGATCCAAAAAATCACGAATACTGTCCGGACCATATAAAGACGTATCGCTGATAAATTCTTTCTATCTCTCCATAAACAATGCATTCAACAGAAATAAAGGTACCAACCGAAGTCTCAGCGGCGGGGCAATCAACTTTACTTATTATCCTTGTTATTTGCGCTCAAAGTGGTATTGCACTCCCTTCAAAACATTAATTGGGTAGTTGTAGAAGTTTAGTAGGGCAGTTTTAGTTGTGCAGTAACTCGAAAATTCTTTACTTTAAAGGTGAATATTTTAACAAAACAAGAACCATGTATCTTTTAAGCACCAAAATCAAAAAACCGCCGACCCGGGAACCATTCGTTGGATAACCAACACCTATGCTATAGATCACCCCAACCGGTTCGATAGGTTTGCTGATTTAGAGGGGTGCCCCGGTTCGTGGGGTGAGGTTTTTCCAAGTATTGGCGGTGGATGCTTCTGCCCACCAACTGCAAGTCTGGTAGGATCGGAAGAGGCCGGTTGCGGGAGATCCTTTGAGCTCTTCAGCCGTACTCTCCCGACCCATATTTTCTTACCCATTTTCTTTCCAGAACTTCCTCTCTTTTCCTCGCAAAAACCTTCGCATCTCCAAAGATACTTAGACCCTGAGGAAAATATTTTTCCTAAGGGCCTCCTGTGTGGATTTAATGAAAAAAAATAATAATTTAAAAAAAACAACTACACAATATATTTACCATACAAAAACGTTGAAATACTACCACAAAAAGCTAAGCTTAAAAATATCTTAAACTTTAATAATTCTATTGTATTATTACAACTTGTAGGTAGGTACTTTGAAAATGTAACTATACTTATCGCTATCTGTATTTTCAAATTGAACGAGTTGTATCAAAACCACACAAAGATCAAGATAGAAAAGGCAACCATTGGGAATATTTTCCGTTTCCTATTAGTAAAGCAATCACGGAATGTGTTAATTACAGGTGCCGTGTTTCAGGCCTTTCGGTTAAACACATTGTGCCTACTTTTGTGTACGTTTCTTTACCTTGTTACGAACGTGCGTAACTAATTGGTATTAATTAGGAAAAAAAAATATAAATAATTCTAACCTCGTTCCATGAAGGTAGGTATTGCGTTGGTGGGGAATTCAGAATATATACCACTATCCCATTTGAAAATTTATAGATAAACATTTTATGTACGCTTTATTCATAGGTACTAAATATTTAAAAAAATATATCTATATGGAATGATATGTAACTGTTTCGGCATCGACTCCTTGTTTCATTCACATTAATATATGACCAAATATCATATATAGGGTGTAAAGGAGCGTACCCGAAGGATTTTAGCTGAGCATATTTATAGAAAAAAAATGAATATCATTTTGATGTACCATGATATTTTTTTTATTAAAAACAAAAAAATGTTATATTTTGTTCAATCTTACGTCGCCACTGATCGCACTCATAACATTACGAAGGGATAACATGATACGCGTGCTGTTTCATGTGTTACCGTGCTGTTGAAATGAGACTGAAAGCTTATCACATGGCAAAGTGACATTACTCCATTTATGCTCAGTTAACCCTTTATAGGATGGCCCATACAAAGTGGCATGTAAACTGGACAGTCACCTTAAGGTCGATAATTCAACGATTTTTCTAACAATGTCAAACCTTATGATTGTATAATGATAGACAATAAAGCACAGTGGCCTGTTAACTGGTCAGCGTTCCAGAACGTGCCGCGCAAAAAAAAATTCGCGCCCTTTTTTGCCGTGGCCTGTCAACTGGCCACTGCGCACCCCGCACTAGTATTTGCTGTCAACGCAAGCGGACGTAACGTATCTCCGAGTGATTGCCAAGAAATTAAATATGTCTTCGAATAAAAGGTGAGTAAAACGATTATGTTGTAGTATATACTTTATTATTATGTGGAAATATAAGCGAGTACTGTAGAACAAACATGTTATTTCTGCTATTCAAAACGACCGGTGTGTTGAAAAAAAGATAAGTTAGAAATTACACAAGTGAGTTTGCGATGTTCTCCTAAGTGCATATTTTGATTGATACATATAAATTATATCATTTTATACGAAATACATAGTCTATTTTTATGTAATAATAACAAAATATGCACACATAAACGGGTTTGGGAGTTATAACATATAAGCGTAATTGTTTAGGTTTTTGTATCGGATTGTAGATGTGTAGGTATGAGTAAAATAATCCTGAGTTTATGTGGTTTTCAGTGTTGTTTTTCTGTTGTTTTAGAAATAAATTCAGTTATCAGGATGTGGAGGGGATGGATTACGACCAATGGGAAGAAATTATGGCCATTACTGATGACCAGGCTATCGATTCTGATATTGGTGGCAATTCCGACGCTGACGACTGCTTTCACGAAATCAAGACAAAAGAAAAAGGTTTAATTATTGCCAAAACCTTAATTGTTTTTTGATGAAATAATAATTCAATGATGATTAGAGAAGAAACGTTGTTTATTTTGTTTGTTTTTTTTATTTTTTAGGCATGTTTCAAATCATAGAATTTACGGAAGTAAATTCAATGATTTGGTCTAAATTGATAATATAATTTTGTTACGCTTTAAGACTAATTAAAGACTGATTACGGAATACACAATGGTTTTATTTTATTTGGTTATTTACACCAAAAATAACAGAGTTTTATAGGTGTCCAGTTTACAGGCCAGTGATTATACAAGGATAGTTACTGGCGTAGAACGGTCAGTGGTCAGTATACTGGCCAGTACATTTTTTGTATTTTCTCGGAAAATAACACTTTATGAAAAATTTATCGATATGTGTTGTTATAAATAACACTACAGAATACATAGTAACTTAAAAATATTGTGATTTCAAAAAAAAGTTTAGGTGTGCGTTAAAGGGTTAAAGGGTTCAAGTTAAAATCTTTCGGGTACGTACTGCTTTTACACCCTGATACATACTTCCCTGTTATTCCGACTAGTAATTCACTCGCTTTACTGCACGATACATTAATGTTACAATATTATTTTTAAATATTAAAAAAAAATACAAGTGTGCAGTTCACACGCAGTAGAAGTGAAGCCTTCAGAAAACTAAAGTAGACAAGAGTGGGGAGCACCGCACAAAGACGAGACCGATTATACTATCTCTTTCTCTCGCAGGCTAAATCCGCAACTCGAAATTCTACCGGTTTCTCACATACCTCCCTTAAACATTTGAAGTTTTTAAGCTCTTAAAAAAACACATGTTATTTTTGAAGATAATGTCTAGATGCTGCCCAAGCCGAAACGCAAATTATATGAAATTCCCTCGATAGGAAAAAATCGCAAAGTATACTCCAAAAATTATTAAAAACAAGTCTGTTTCTATTATCTTTTAAATTATATTTGTGAAAAAATTCAAAATGTTTCTTTGAATGATACTTGAGATGCTCCCCAATAAATTTTTGCTCTATTTTAAACGAGTCGTGTTTTATTAAACATTTTCGCAATTTTCGCATCGACTTTGGCGCTGTAAATGTTAGCGCTCTCCTCTAACATTCGTAATTTCGTATCTCTCCATCTTCTTCTTTTCGAGCCCAGTTGCGGAGCCTAAAGATGTACGTGTTTGTCTCTTTTTAGTGTAGCTTTTTCGTTTCATCGCGTTTAATATCACAACGGTGCTAAAGAATTTTCCACTTCAAAAATAGCAGAATAGGTAAATCCTCGGAAGTAAACATAAACGTGAAATAATAAAGCTTTTTCATTATATTATTGAATCCCATATAATTGTTTACTTGTTTGTTTTTGGTAATCACATAATAGTCCAAGCGGAAAATTTCCTAATCATGCCTGCTGGAGAGGAATGGCGCCCAGAAATCCTTTGAAGCGCCACCGAGATCCCAGAATGTTTTTGCCCAGACCAACCCGCACACATTATATTATCCAAAGGTCACGAATCGCGTATAAACGAAATGTATCTGAATTAACTTAATACAAGGAGCTCGAATCCCGGCGAAAAAGAATATGGCTGATTGGGTCCGATAAAGGTTAACGTATCATTTAAGTTAGATTTTTCCGAACATTTTTATTTTCATTTTCATCCAATCCCAATTGTTTTCAAACTTCTCAAAGTAACGGTCTATTAAAATTAAACGTTAATGTTTAAGGCCCAGTTGTTTCCCAGAAATCCATGTATGCCGATTGCCATCTGTTCAACATTGATTTTGTTCAAATTGTCTTTTGGCAGAAGAGGACAACTATCATATTGTTAAGCTTGTAAGCTTATTACAATTTGACAGAAAGCTGAAACGCACCTAGAATCGGCGTTTAACGGGGAACTTTCAAATATTAAAAACGAGTATGCTTTAGACCACACGACTGATGTAAAACTTCACTAACTTATATCTCCCTCTTTTCCTTACCCTCCATATCCTTATTCCTTATCCTCATTCTTATCCTCATCCTTATCCTTATCCTTATCATTCCCCAAGTCTAGCGTGCGTAAAGGCCCGACCGTTCGCCTCGCCCGATCACCGTTCGCATCGATCATCGTTCGCATCTATTACTGTTCGCATCACACTTTTTCGTAACGCATTCACCAGCTAACCCCCCAAATCAAGCGCTCGTGAAGAAGTTTTACTTAAAAAAAAAATGCAAGTGCAATTCACATGCAGTAGAAGAGAAACCTTAATAAAAATAAAGTAGACATTAGTGGGGAAGTTACGAAGCACCGCACACAGAGGAGACGAATATTCTCATCTCATTCTCTCGCAGGCTAAATCCTAGTTTATGTTTCGTCTTCTATTATTGTCGCTATCTTTAGTTCCATCGAGTTTCAAATCACAACAATGCTAAAGAAGTTTACACTTCAAAAATAAAATAGCAGTGAATGGCCATTTAATGACATTGCTACATTTGAATTTCTGCTAAACAACTGGGCCTAAGGGCGCAACACACATACCATTAACGTACACGAGTACCTGGTTCATTCTCTCACTTCTCTGGAGTACCTACGTAGTCTTTTTATATATTGAACAAAGCTGTAATACATTGCTAGGGAACTGTAGGTACAGAAGTGGGGTACGTACAGTTGGTAGGTTATAATTAACAAGGAATCAATAGAACAATACATATATAATTAAGTATAAGGGATGGAACATACGATAATGAACGAGTATTATCATAACAAAGATAATGGACCCAGGAAACCGCTTGTTTAAATAAGCTTCTTAACTTTTACCAGTTTCGGGTAAACGGCTTTATGAAAAAACTTAAGAGAATGGGCCTCTGTTGAAGTAACGGAATGGGAGACAAAATAACAGAATATTTATATAACATACCAGTTCTGAATTTGTAAATTCCTTTTAAACACCAAGTGAAAAGAAACATATTTTTTCCCCAGAAGAACTTTGGAAGAATTTCATTTGATTAAGCTATTTAAATTACCCGACGGCAATATATTTAAAAAACGATAAAACATTTTTAGAAATGCGAAAAGGCCCTTCGAATCTTCGATCGCTAGAAAATGTATTTATAAGTGATCAATACACATTAAAACGAGAATAACTTCAACCGAAAGTACAATGCGGCAGTAAGGGCAATTTACTGTCTCAATAATGACAAACAAGTGTTGAAGTCACCGCCAGGCAGTTCAAACAGTGCGAAACGTCTGTCAAAAATATGTACAACAGCCCTCAAGGCGCATAATATCGAATCTCAGTCGATAGTTGAAGGGAAAATTAAAACTAATGATAGAGAGCGGTATGAGCGGATAGCGGGCAAATAATAGCAAACGGTTAGTTTGACAAACAAAGTGTATTGCCTACCGCGCGCCCGCCTGTTGACTGGCAGGCGTTTGTGAGGAGAGGCGTTGAGCGCAGGCTAACAGCGCGGTGCCAGCGGGGGTCGCTCAGCCGGAAAATCCTCCCCCGAGCCACAAACTGTTTGCTCTGGGGTCGTCTCTTTAATTTACACCGCCTTCCTCCACATACGAAGACTTTAAAAATACTCCCAGTGTCACTGAAGTATCACTAAATGATTAGTGCAGACAGCCCCGAGCACAAAGTGTTTGCGAATTAAAATGACGGGAATGGCGCGCGGCTGACAGAAATACAATACCACCCCTACCTTGGGCTGTAAACTCTTGTGTTTCTCAATAAACACAAGTGACAAGTGTTCAACTGCCGCGATAAACGATGTTTATCGTGCAGGTCGTTATAACACCCTTTCAGTGTCATCGTAAATTGCGCAATAACCTCATGTTTCATTAGACATTTCCATTGTTGAAAAAAAGACAATTGTGTTTTGAAAAGATGGAGATGTGTGCTCTGTGCATGACACACTACAGAATAAAATTATGATATTTGAAAGGTCAATGCTTATACTTTTTATTTAACGATTACAAACATTTTCAAATTTACAGTAAATACTTTACGAAGCAAAATATTTAACAAGGATAAAAAAAACAATAAAAAAAAATTATGCTTGAAAATGTAAATGTTATTTAGTTGCTATATCTACTGTCCTGATAAATAGAAAGTTGAATTCGAAACTAATTTTCCTCAGCCCTTTTGTTTTTTTTTATATTGGCACCAGGTAGTAACCATATTAGGCTCACGCCCGTATCATCTTAGTCATATGTATATTATGTATAGCTCAATCGAAAAAAAAAGTTTGTGTACAAAAACAAGTTAAAAAAAAAATAATAATAATGATCTCAAACAATGTTACTGACTCTCAAAATATAATCACACAATAATTTTAATTCGATATTCACGGCACTTCTTTAGTGAAAATAGGACGGCATTCGCATAAAAACACATTGGATACATTATTTTAGTTGTCTATGGGCTCTTGGGGTCACAAGGTTTTGTTGCGGAGTTATGTCGAAGGTAACCGAAGGTAAATCTGTGGAGTCTTTATAGTTCAGGAGCTCCGCAGACAAAACCTAGCCAGGAAGGACGTTTGTCCTCAGAAGTATTATCATAAATTATGATATGTTAATAAACGGTAACTGTGATTTAAAGAACCTAAGTCTTTCAATAAGCATCCTGTAGTAATGGAAAATACAGTTCCCAGTACTTACAAATTACGAATATCTCTAGAGAGAACATAGAAGACATTATAGATGAAATCGTAATTCATTTACAATAAAAACGTTAAAATCAATGCCCTCTCCGAAGTTCATTGATAGTGACATTGGTGGCAGCTGACGCGGACTGTCGCATTCACTAATATCCAAGTGTATTTATATGAATTTAACAAAAAATAGGTTGAGTTATAATACATATGTACTTATAATAGGCCACTTGCATGGATTTCATAACGACTCGGAAAAAATCGAGTGTTTAGTTTTTTTACTAAGATTACGAAAATGTTAGAAATGTATAGTTTTTTTTTTTTTTTTAAATAAATTAATCCATTATTTGAGCTCGTGACGTCACTACACGAAAATGTCCCATCTCCGATTATGTTCCCTTAACTTTGTAAAATTCCACACTGATTATTTTTTTTTATATGGCAACACTTTGATTTCCGGCGAATTTTTGAATTTCCGTTTAACGTTCGATAGATTTATTGTTTTTTCTATGCGAACTTATCCTTTGGTTTGATTTTTTGATAAAGATAACGGTGTTTTTACAGATGTTATGAAGAGAACCCCGTACAATTTATTGCTATTCGTGTGGAAAACGTTCTTTTTTTAAATGATTTTCGGCTATGTAATTGTCGTTTTTTCGCACCAATAAAATTATGCCTGTCTTTTCGGTTTATAAAAAATGGTCTGACTTTTCGGATTGAAATTTTCAAAAAATCGCCAGGGTTTCAAAAATACGATTAAAAAAAAATAAAAAATACAGAATGTCTTAGAATATTTGCCTAAACCGGACATTTAAAAAAAAATGATGCAAGTGGCCTATTGGTGAAAATGAAGTTTCACTTATAATAATCGATGTAAAATTTATCGATGTTTATGACTACAGAATTTTAAACATTTTTCATACAAACTAACGTGAACTGTGATATGAAAAGAGCATATTCATGTTTTGATGGTAATGAAAGTCTTCTTTTGCGTAAATTCTGTTCCGATATTAATATACTTCTTCCCCCACGTAACGTCTGTTATATTTATTTCAGCATTTTTCTCCAGGGAACTTCACTTTGTATCGAGCTCTGACTCATCCGGGGAACTCGAGAATGAATTTCAATATAAATATTTCCGAGCCGAGAGATTCCAGTGATCCTCACTGTGCATAGATATTATAACAATTATAATTATTTGAAAGGGAAATGACAATATATATTCGAGTTTTGGAAGTCTGCGAATAGATCGGCAGCACGTACCTCATGGGTCGTTTTTTTGGGTACGTTCACAGCCTGCGCCGTTTGACTTTGGACAGAAAGATGCCGTAATATGCACATGATATTATATTTTATCCTCTAGTTAAGATTTTTCAAATAGATTCATCATTCATCTTGGTGGCGTCAGCACACTACCCAAGCAATTTGATACACGCGGATCGAGTGATAGAGGTTAGCGTGACACCGATACCTCTTGCTGCGGTCAACTCGAGTTCTCGTTATCCCTGAAAATTAATAAACCTAACTAATTAAGGGATTTTTATTCCGACTAAAACAGGACCGAACAACTCTTGCAAGACACTGCTAGAGCAAATTAGCAATTACAATAAAAAGTGGAATTATTTGATTAACAAGAAATCAAGGGGACCCTCAGATGGTTTGAGCATGTACAGCGGAATGTAAGAAGAATATATAAGACATGATCAAATAAATCAGATACTTGAGTCGGGCCATGTGAAGAGTCAGAATAAAAGAAGAGTATGTATGAGACGATGTGAATGAGGCGAAGAGTGTGTGCCAAGACCGAGTTGTTTGGTGGTCCTCGCTGCCCATACCTGCGGATTAATGGCGAGAAGGTTAGCAAACTTTAGGTAGTTAGCAATCACAGAAGGAACAATAGAATACTCGAGCGTAATGAAATTAATTCCGTGTAGAAGAAATTATCCAATCATAATAATATTTTTAAAAAAAACAGAGATGCGCAATTCACACGTGGTAGAAGTGAACCTGGGGAGGCTTCGAAGCACCGCACAAAGAGGAGACCGCTTATACATGCTATCTCATTCTTTCGCCGTCTAAATCGTACAAATGTATGTGTTTGTCTGTTTTAGGGTCGCTTTTCGTTTCATCGAGTTTAATATCACAGCGGTGCTAAAGAAGTTTTTACTTCAAAAATATATGAAAAGAGCTTTAATTGATTAACATATTAACTAATTAATAAAAGCGCAAAAAATCAGGCAATCTTTTACATCTTAAGAATACCGAATCTAAATAAATTTCTCAAAAAAAGGGAAAAAATAACGAACAGAGTAGAATAAGAAAGTTGGTGTTCGGAAAATAGTTTCCTGTAAAAGCTGGACGCCAAGAGAGAATAGAATATTTAAAAATAAACTTTCTTGCAGACATGGTAATTAATGTAGACGCCTATGTACGAAACACGGAGTTTATAAAATATTAAATTACCCATTGTCGATTGTTAAGCGAAGAGTACGATAGAATATTATATTGTTATTGGAAAACTGCCAATCTCATATAGAGGTAACTCAATAACCATAATATGCAGCAGAATCTTGCCTCTGGGAACAAAGAATGGCCTCTCAGGAAACTCAATTGCTGAGAAGAGTATTTCTCGAGAAGTTGGCGGTATTGAAACGCATATTAAGGGAGAAAATCCGCGAAAATTGACAGGAATTGTGGCGGTTGTCCCAAGTTTGCAAATATTATTTATATGATCAGTAAAGAGTACTTAAAAGGCTTTCTATTTTGATTAGGTACTAAAGCCCAAATTAAATAGAACCAAATAATGTAAAAAAACCTTAACCTAGAAGTATGTTATCAAATAAATAAGATATTAATATTGTGCTTAATAATATATATATATAATAAGATTAGTAGCCATTTTCATGACATTTATAGCTCCCTTATCAGGCACAAGAGCTCCTCTTTTCTGATAAGGTATACATGACGAATAACGACCTTCATTATAAAATTATGTAAAATATATATGTATAAATGTAACTCATGATTTATATTACAACAAAAATAAACATAAATTATAAACAGTGTTTGTGTTAAATTTGTAGGATTTAGTACACAACAAAAATCCTATAGATGTACGAGTTTGTCTCTTTTATATGTGTAGCTATTTTTCGTTTCATCGAGTTTCAAAACACAACGGTGATAAATAAGGTTTTACTTCAAAATTAGCTCCTCTCTATTAGTTTTAAGCTCTGTTAGTTTATTATTATGATGACATGCATATTTTTAATATTCAATGCGTTAAAATAAATTTATCATAAAATATTCGGGACCACAATTTAGGTCGGAAAACAATAATATTATGACGTCATGCTAATCCAAAATAAATGCAGTAGAGATTTAAGTTATGGTTAAGTCACATGAAACGGAAACCTCGCAGAATAATATTGATGCAAATTTACAAATTAAAATTATGTGGAAGACGCTATTAAAGCAAGAACAGCATGACTGAGACGAACCAGTAACGAAGAATGAAATTAACATTTTAATAATAATAGACAGACAATTGAGATGAAAACAAAATAAGCTTGTAATATTTACATAAAAAGATATTTTGGCACAATTATACATATGTTGGTAGGAGTAACTTCGTTTTATGAACAAAAGTTATCAGATCTAATCAACGAGTTTGAAAGTTACTTCACCAAGCAACAAAAATAACGCGTAAATGATGATTAGGAAAGTGGTAAAGGCATAACACCAACAATTTGAAGCGACACATCTTACACTGTGGATAAAACCGTATTAAGTGTAAATAATATTTTAATTTCACCTTTAAAAGGGTTGGTTTGGTTTAATAAAAAACTAACATGTTAAAAATCAATGGTTACCAAAATTTAAGCAAAAAAAATCGGAGTGTGCAATTCACACGCGGTAAAAGTGAAACCTTCAAAAAACTAAAGTAGACAAGAGTGGGAGGCTACAGACTAGTGCACCTTTTCCTATACATTTGGTAATCTTATTAGTTATCTCTTCTTCGGAGTCGCTATATGTCGCTTTCTCTTGGGTTTTATTTTGGCTGTTCATTTTGGAGTGGTTTGAAGATTGGATGTTGATGTTACAAAAATAAAACTTTTTTTTTTTGGATTTCATAGGTTTTGATCTTTGGTCTGCTAAATGTACGCAGAGATTCGTCAGGCGCTTTATATTACTACACCAAAGGAGACTTGCGTGGGACTGTGGATTATTCAAGTCCACATAATAATAATGAATGTGGACTTGTGTAGGTATTATATTTTGTTTGGCTCTTTTTAGTGTAGTTCGTTTCCGTTTTATCAAGTTTCAAATCACAACGCTGCTAAAGAAGTTTTCATTTTCAAAAAACATGTATCGTACAGTAAATTACTCGATTTACTCTCGTGTTTTTTTAACTTTTATTTATTGCACATTTAAAAAAAAATCACTAGGCAATCTTATACGTCAAGAACATTTCAAATATAGACATTTTAAAATTGATTTGTTTGTATTTAGGTATAAGGTTTTCCCATCCAATGTGGGATATATATATACAATTTTTTAATGTCTTCGGAACGTCCTTCGTGATTTAATGAGGGGCAATGTGTGCAAGGTCAGGATTCCAAAAGTCTCAAAGACGAAAGAATTTAATTCACGGACGACGCCAAAGTTAAAAAGTGGGAATTCTGCCGCTGAAAGGTCGCGTGAGCATATCTTGGCCGGTAGCAGTCACGGCCAGACGGGCGGCCAGACTATCCCCAGACCAGCCAGAACGGTTATTAGCGATAGGATCTAGCATCCAGTAGTCATTGTAGATGGCGGCCAGTAAGCTAGTAGTGAATTGAAAACGCCGCATAGACTTGTGTAAATGTTTACGGCGAATATTTTTAGCAGCCTCTGCAAACAAATATTTATATTACAATATATTATTATGTATTTGTAATGTTCCTAACGTAGTACCTTCATAAATCCTAACATTCCGAGGGGGAAAGCCGACAGCAATTGACAAAAGTGGAGAAATTGAGAGAGGTCCTAGGATCATGAAAAAGAAGAACGTCATATATGTACATCTGCAATTAGGTAGGTAAGCGTACTTAATTTAGGTACATTAATTAAATACTTTAAGAGAACACTTTGAAATATTTTTTTCTTTTGTTAGTCTTCTTATAAGCCAAGAAAAAATGAAGTATCAGACGAATAAAAAATGTTTGAAAATTCAAAATCTTCCATTTACGAAGCCCTTTTAGGTTATGGTTCTATAGTATAATGTGGAAAATTAAATTGTTTAGAAAATGACCGTA
The DNA here is from genome assembly GCA_917563855.2 of Limnephilus lunatus. Taxonomy (NCBI): domain Eukaryota; kingdom Metazoa; phylum Arthropoda; class Insecta; order Trichoptera; family Limnephilidae; genus Limnephilus; species Limnephilus lunatus. Next base: position 40,198,260 of record OU830604.1, read on the forward strand.
AAACATTTAACTATTTGTGCCTGGACTTCAAAAAATAAAATAAAACACTTTTTTTCGTAAATAAATCAAAGCAGGCGGCTGGTGTTAAACGGAAATTTAAACCTTATCGCCATCTACATAATGAGTGTTATTGTTAGCGGCCTATTCCCGAATTTGATAATCCCCTTAATGTATTTATAAGAACTTTTTTGAGTTAACTGCGTTTTTCAAAAATACAAAAAGTACAAAAGGTATCTATAATCTCTAATTTAACTACCTATTTCTTGGAGTTAACCCAAAAAAAATACATGTTAAATTATATGGAAAAAAAGTAATATAACATTATTATATATACATCAATCTACATATATTGTGATCGAGAGCCTTACCCCTCGATCACGTAGGCTATTAATAAGATGAATCGTGGATTTAACACTTGTTACAGGTGTTACTACTTAATTAAAAGTTTTAATTATAATGTTATCTACATGGTGTTTCGAGTTCTAAATAACTACGCATAGTAGCAGTTTAGTAGAACTCAACTACTGAAGATTGTGTATTTTATTAGTTTGGGATGTGATTTTTCTCGGCGGGTAAGATGTAGGTATATACATAATATTTTAATATACATATTATGTATATGTAAGTAATATAGCACCCATATAATAGTGACGCAAGTCCGATGCCGGGAATCCGACGCGTCGCAAATAATCCGAATCTGCTTAATTTCGCAATGGGACTGTATTTCGGGAACGGAATTCGCGCCTTACCGCCGAGAACAAGCGCGAGGGATGCGCTGGCGACAGATCGGGTTTATGACCGGCGAGGCGTACGCACAAACCAATCAACAGGCAACAGTCAAACTCACGAATCTTCTATTCTATCCATTCTATCTCATACTGACCTCATCTCTCATTTTACTTCATATGCATCATGACAATAATTGTTTTGTGAACAGAACACATCGCATACAAAAAATAATGTTTCTATTATTTATTTATTTTTTAAATCGAGTGCAGTTCACACTCAAGTGAAACCTTCACCCACACAATCTCAACCAAGCCTTGAAAAGTGAACTCATAATCAATGACAGAGCGCGACGCTTCGTCTCATTCTCTCGCAGGCTAAATCCTATAGATGTTCGTGTTGCCACTTTTTATTGTCACTCGTTTCCGTTTCATCGAGTTTCAAATCACAACGGTGCTAAAGAGGCTTCACTTCAAAAGTTGGAACCTACTTAAATACTTACCTACTTAATTATATCCCATACCTTTTTCTTCATTTCAAATAAATAAAATTTGCTAAAAAAAGGTCACTATCTAAATGACAATTCTTTTTTCATATTTCTTCAGGCAGGCATGTATCATAATATTGAAAAAAAATACGAATAAGAGCGTAGATACAAATGAACACGGACGAAAAATGAAATTAAGAATCATATAAATAATTCGTCTAAAAGTGGTCGAACCACAGTTTGAAAATGGCTTTGTAAGCAAGCAAGCAAGATACAGCTGTCACAAAAACTAAAAACTAAAATACTTGCAGAACTTAACAATATCTAAAATTATTAAATAAAAAGTTAAAAAAATTAAACACGACGACTTTATATTTTAAAAATAATGCTTAAAGAACCATTAAAACGAACACCATCATGAAACGGCAACGGAAAGTACAAACAAATGTCGAGTTAAAACATAACTTTGAGCGCTCGATCAACAAAACATTTAAATAACAAACGTAGTAAAATTGAATTTATGCATTCTACAAATGAAAAAATAAAATTATTATTAGGAAAGGATTATTTATATTACCTAGTTGTTTCAAAAATGATAAAAACTGATAATAAATAAATAAATATTCTCCGTGTTTAAGTATCAAAGTTATTTTAAACTTTCTTATACCAAGGTATTCATTTGAAAACGTGGGTTTTGCTCAAGAATTTTGGAATAGAAAAAACAAAATGAGGTTTTTAAAAAAAATGAGAACATACATTATTTATAATAACGGTAAAACTTGTAAATTGTATTAATAATAATTGAATTTTTATTACTTGTACTTTTTATTTACATTTTATAAAATAGTAAACATATTATTTTGAAATAAGGGCTTTAAAAAAGCATGTTTAAATATTTACATTACAATGTTATATTTTTATTTGCATCCACAAAAGCCCTTTAATGTCCCTGGTAAAGGAAAAATGTCTTTACTCAACATGCAATGGTAATAATAAAATTTACTAAATAGTTTTACCGGGCTTTAAGTTATGTATGAATGTTAAAAAGAAGCTTATATAAAAATACACAAGGACAAAGTTACATTTACGCAAATATATCAACATGTCTAAAAAATAAAGCGAAAAACATTAAACAAACATGCTATTTTGAGAACCACAAGGATGGAAATAGAAGGGTTTACATTAATTTGGAAAATGTGGTTAGATGAACGAAAATACACTACTAGAGAATGTTCTCAACTCAGCTGGGAATATAGAAGTTAATAATTGAGATTTGTTAAGAATGTACATAGTGTTCAGTTAAACCACTGATAGATCCGTTAAAACCTCTTTCGCTTTCTGATAAACAAATTATGTTACAGAAAGACAGGTTACAAATGATATCTATATAGCTATACCTGCCATTGAGAGGTCCGTTGGAACTTCGTACATATTTCAGATAAACAACGAATGTTGAAAAGATATCTGGGATGCATCGGAGCTCTCAAAGGCCGGTACCGCTGATAGACCCTTTTTATCATCGCTCCCTTTCTCATAACACATGTAGCAGAAATATAGGTTTGGTGCATGGCAGATGCGGCTGATAGAACATTTCATTATTTTGCAAAAAACAACGGATGTAACAGAGATAAAGGTATGGTTAGCGTTAATTAAAACGGATCTCTCAGTGGCTAGACCAATATTATTGTTGTTAGCGGGTGTAATGAGGTTGCAGGTTTGTTAATGTTAACATATTGTAGTTTAACCTGGTGGCGACAGATAGCGGTGTACGAGGTCACACATGGACCTGATGTTGTTGACTTTCAGTTTCCGGGAGGGAGAGGGGCTAACGGGGGCTGTAGCCGCCTGCATCTTCTTCTAGTTCAACTTAAAACTCTTTCTATGAACATTTCTAGACACCCACTTCTCCACTAGACACAACACACTCAATGCACAAACAGTTTACAAATCACTCTTGGCAACCAATTGTATAATAGTATTATTGACGTTCCGGTACACAAAGTTTTGATGTTTTTACACTACAATCATGTTTTTTTAAAGTTCATAGATCAATGTAGTATAATATCGTAGTCGCAGTAGTAAATATCTAGACACGTTTTCAATTGATCAACAGTTCCATCAACTTGCAGACAATTGTGTGATTTTTTTATTGCAACACCGATATAAACTTGGTATTTATGGTTCTATTTGGGATTGTCGGGAAATATTTATCGTAAACAATTTCCAACAAATTATTCAAGGGTCGATAATTACAATGAATAAGTATTATGATATATTTTTAAGGGGTTTCAAATAGAAATCTTGAACCTTACCAAAATATCTTTTAATTGCAACATCAACATCAGGACTGAGTCATTTAGATACTTGCTTTTATCTAGATTGCTTGCAAGTGAAAGTGTTTTCTCAGAAGTAGTAAATGTGTTCAAATACACAGAGTATAGTTACAAGCAGGTTATAATAACGAACCTTAATAAAACAATGTCAGCATATTTTAATTCATGATTACTGTTCCATAAAATTATTACGTCCGCCACATGTTTTGTAAATGCCATTACAGGCGTATATTAATACAAATAAATAAATAAATGGATTAACTCCCACAAGATTCAAGAAAGATTTTACTTTTAGGAAAAAAAAATACTAAAGTAAGCCAATTTAGAGAATGAAGGGTTAGTGAGTAGGTGGTGGGAGAAGGTCGCCGATCGAACCGGATTCTGTGAAATGTGGATAAGAACTGAAGGGCGAAGGAAAACTTTTTATAAAGCTTAGTTGTGATTCTGGGAACACGGAATGAGCCCTAGATAAGTAATATAAATTAAAGAAAGTGCCAATTTTCGGAAAAATTATCGATATATGTAATATATTTTTTTTACAATAGTTCCACACAGGGGGCCCTTGGGAAAAAAATTCTCTCAGGGCGTATGTCTTCTTTGGGGATCCTGTGTGGAGGATCTTTTTAGAGAAAGGAAGGATAGGAAGTTTTGGGAAGGAAAAAAGTATGCCCGTCACGCAGTGAGAGAGCAAAAGCATTCGCCACCGAGACCTAGACAAACCTCTCCCCGTGAACCCGTACACCCCTGCTTAGTTACCCAACGTACCTGTCGAACCATTTGGGATGTAAACTGATATGTCGGTTATCTAATAAATATCCATACCCATACCCGCCTCCCAAATATGTTTTATTTAAAAAAAAAATCATTCATCAATTTTACACGGTCGTTAATTAAATGAAATTACATGCAAAATTATACGATTTTTGACAGTTGGAAGAATAACAACCTTAGACGGTAGCTGACGCACTGTAGAATATCAGATTATTTATCTGCATGAACTACTACATACATAACTACCGAACAACACAAGTAAAGTAACACCTGACAAATGGGCTAAAGACACAGCAAAATAATAATAAATTCTAAATAGAGGATAACGAATAGCGACCAACTTAAGTAAGAACCGAACATTGCTGCTTAAGAACTGAATGCCAAACATGAGGATATCTCGTACGTTATTGGTCAGACGACTACTAGGCCAAAGCAAAAAATAGGCGAAACGCTTTCTGACATAATAAAACATTTGTAAATACTAAATAGTGAATCTTTCACACGTCCTCCTCATCAAGCTGCGGTGTAAAGAACATAAACAACCGCCTCCGCATCGCGAGGTATTCGAACATTGTATCTAAATCGAGGGGGATATGAATGAGAAGCAGAGAGCATCTTGGCAGAACGCGGCTCGGCTATAAGCGAGGCTGATCGGTTTCCCAGCGGCGACTTCGCTTGTTGCTTGCTCGTACGCGCGGGACACAATAACTGTCAGGGTCAGGAAGAAATTACTCTCGAGACTGGTGCGTCTATTTTAATGAGGAATTAAATAACATTTATTTGCATCGCAAAAGTAAGGTTAACATAGAACTAATAACAACCAACTAAAATTACAAATTAAAAACAACGTTATGCAGTCTCACCACAGTGGAACGCAACGAAAATTTGTCGCCCACTATTATGGTCTCTTATCGACGTTTGCCACAACCCGACTGAAATGTTCGATTCTCTCTTTCGTGTCGTGTTCACCGATCACTTATTCCATTCACTTGTGCATCACACATTCCCCTGTCACCCCTTTATTCGTCCATTTACTCTACAACTAACTAACTAACTAACTAACCATCACGCCGTTTCCCCGCAGGGGTAGGCAGAGAGGACGGACCGCCAAACAACTCGGTCTTGGCACACAGTCTTTGCTTCACTCACATTCATACATCGTCTCATACATACTCTTCTATTATTCCGACTTTTGACATGGCCCGACTCAAGTATCTGATTCACTTGATCGTGCCATGTCTTCCTCGGGCGTCCCCTACTTCTTCTTCCATTCACATTTGCGTCATATATTCTTCTCACATTATTTTCTTCTTTCATTCGCTCTACATGTCCAAACCATCTGAGGGTCCCTTTCTTAATCTTACTCATTATGCTTACATCAGCCTTGCATTCTTTGCGGATATCCACATTTCTCACACGATCATACATGGTTTTGCCACACATTCGCCTCAGGGATCTCATTTCGACAGCATTCAGTTTACTTTCATCCTTCCTCTGCCAACTCCATGCCTCACTGCCATACATCAAGGTAGGTACCAGGACTCCATTGTGGACTGCTAGCTTCGCGTCTTTTGACAGTGTTTTATTAGCGCCAACGGCATTCAGTCCTCCATTAATGGAGTTACCTGCATTTACTCTTCTTTCAATATCTCTATCAGCCTTCCCATCTCTCGTAAACATACTACCCAGGTACACAAACTCATCCACCTGCTCCAAGTATTCATCATTCACAACTATATTGCACACTGTTTTCGTACACTCCCTTTCAAATACCATGACTTTAGACTTACTTACATTCATCATTAACTCATTTTGCATACACACTTCGTTCATCCTAGACACGAGAGACTGTAGATCTTCCATAGTGTTAGAAATCAGCACCGCATCATCAGCATACAACAGGCAACATATTTTCAGATCACTCAAATTCGCGCCCAATCCCATCTCTTTCAATTCTTGCACTCTACAACACGTATGAATAAGGGATTATGGATGATGCACACTTCGGCCTTGCATTTAATTCGGATATCCTCATACATATTATCAATCCAGTCCACAATTGTCCTTCATGCCAGTTCCACACCGTTCAGAACTGCAACCACTGGATTCAAACCTTCATTAATGGATCAATCTATTAATTCCACTAAAATTTGCAATTCGAAATAGCATAAACAGACATATTGAGTAAAGCGTTGATGCTGCTATTCAGAACCGTTGTTTGTTGAAATCGTATTTTTTGTATGTGAATAATTTCTAATTGGCGTCGCTTCAGCTTACAAGCGAAAGGTATTATCTACGATGATTTTCATATCGCCTGTTCTTCCAGTGATCCTTTCATAGATAAGGTCATCACAGCGATGTTCATCGCGTGACAGAAGAATGATTGAATTCATTCATAATCGACAAAAAGTCGATATTATTAAAGCTTATCGGCAGTAAAAACGGGGAAAGCTTGGCAACAAACCCATGTGGAAATAAAAAAAAAAGATAGTTACTTGATGGAAAAGGGTAATTATTTATAGTTTTATGTTTATCTTGTCGATCTCTTATTATAAAAAAAATATATATTTTCATTTAAGTAAGTCTATTTATACCCGTACGACAGATACCTACATACTTTTAACGTTGTCCTGGTGAAAAATCATCACTAAAAAACGATAAATTACTTGAAATTATTAAGCCCTCTTTGTTTTTCAACCTGATCTGAATAGCCAGGTACTTCCGAACACCATCTCCTCCCCCCACTCCTTACGTACTCACAGAATACCTCGATAAGGGATACAAAAGTCCCATTGACGCAGGGTGTTTGGGATTATGAAATTTTAAAATATTATTTTTCTAATTACCTACATGGAGTTATGAAAGAATATTGAAAATTTATGTTGGGTGTCGGACGTGAAAACGAGGACGAAAGCAAAATTGAATGAACGCGCCACTTAATTCACCCTTTTTCGTAAATGCAACAGGTTACAGGCGTTCCCACCGGCTGCAAATAGGTAGCAAAGTGCTAACTGCTAACTGGCACATGCTTATAATATATGTAACAGTGTATTGTATTGGCCTTTATTCGTCAAGGTAACGACCGCGCAAGCACTTGCAAGTTTAAAAGCGAAAACATTCGGGAATTATAGTTTCAAACAGAGAAAGCAAAAGGACACACTTGACATTTACAATATCGAAAACATTTGAGAAAACTAGTACCCCGAATTTTGCTCTTGTGTGTGAAAACGCAAACACTTTAGAAATAAAATTTAAAATTCTGTGATTTCCCTGTTTTCTAATAAGAAAAGCCATATGACAATACTTTACATTGGGTGCCGCCGATAATTACTTTTTTCTGTGAATGCAAAGGTAACCGCAGCTGCTTAAGTTTGGGAACGAGATTCTAATAGCTACCGGCCTCTCACAGGAAATTCACATTTCACTTACAGATTTAAAAGCGAAAACGTTTTGGAAACATAGTGTCCCGATTTGCATCTGAGAAAGCTATAGGATACTAACAACGAAAAACGTAACAAGTGATACTGCCCCCGATTTAAACTATTTCTGGGAATACAAGGCAACAGCAAATAAAATCGTGTCCGATAAGTTAGGTAAGAAGTAACAAGGCGCTAACAGCCTTTTAAACAACATCCAAATAGTGCCGCTACGACCTTGGGGCCACAATTCCCCTCAAGCACTTTACAGTTTAACGAAAACATTTGTCGGTTTGACGTCTCTGAGCGTTGTTAATTGAATCGAATGATGCATGCTAAATTAAACGACAGATCAATGGAAACTCTTATTAAAAACGAAACCGTGAAAATGATTATGTAACATGATTAAATAAATTAGGTATCACTTCAACCTGAAAGTCATGACATTATTTTAAATGCTCATTTCAGCAAATGGTTTTGAAAGTGTAAACGTATAAAATAATTCATTAACTGTGGAAAATAAGACCATGATAAGTCAATGGCGAAGGTTTTGGATTCTTCATAAGACATCCCAAAATAGTTTTTAAAAAGAGTATTTCACGATCGAATGATGTTTCGAAAGTACAGAAGAACACTACAAAAACCTTCATATTATATATTTAAATATGCCACCGGCTTGGTATCTTTTGGTTCTAACCGATTTAGCACCCTCTCTTTCTTTCTTACACATGCCGCTTTTTTTTTTAAATTTTCCTTATTTATTGCTTTGAATGGTTACATCATTTATGGATTTTTCGACCACCATGCTAGGCTCATGCCCTAGTTATGGTGGTCGCATTAATAGTTATTTCACCAATCTATTTGGTTTTCATAATTATGGTAAAACATAATTCTGCCTGCGAAATTTAAGCAAAGAATGATTCGAGTTTTTAATCACGAATCACGCCAACACGGTACTTCTTGTGTTCTTCTTTATTCAATGCCAAATACGAAAACCACAAAAAATGTATGGGTATGTACAAGTAGAATCATTGAAAGAGCGTAAGTTTAAATATATATTTGTGCACACATACAAAAGTGGTTCTAATTGGTTCGAAATAGTTTGGAACACCCGCCAACAATCTCCACTCACCCCGCAGTAGTCATACGATACAATACATCACTATAAAATTAAGAATCTCCTTAAAATTATTGTACTGTATATAGGTATTAAAATTACGGAAATGGACACACGTAATATTAAATTTATATCTTTTCGATTATATATTAAAAAAAGTACTTTTGAATCAACCCATAACACAAGATATTCCAAGCAATCTAATTAAATTATTCCAGCAACAAGAACCTCAATGACACAGTTACAATTTAACTTTCTTGCTCCTAAACTCTTCAATAATTTAGCAATAGAAATAAAGTCAATAGCCAAATATGACAGTTTCAGGAAAGCGCTTGTGGACTTTTTGATGAGTGAATGGGATATTGTTAGTAACCTATTTCTCGTACTCAGATAGAGGTGTATATATTGTTTACATGTGTGAGGAAGAAGATATACATAACGATGTATTAATGTATGTAGATGTGTGTGCTTTCATATGCATGCATGTGTACCCGTATGGATACATATATGTATGTAAGGGTGTATGTATGTGTGCATGTAATTGCACATGTATGCATGCATAAACTATAATCAAGAATTGTGTATTTGAGTATGATCTAATAATCTTGTTTAGCACTTTATCTTTTCTTTTCTATTTTCTATTATAATTTTTTTTCTTAACTCTCATTATACACTTACTAGGTATTATAATTTTTCCAATATTCAACAGGTTTATATATTTAATTCATTTTTTACACTAGACACCACAAAGTAACTACATTCCATTGGTCAACGTGAAACAGGCAGCTGCCTAGCATGGTGATGTAATCTAAGACACTATATAAAGAGGTAAGATTTGTTTGTTTGTTTGTTTGCATTGAATAGGCTCCGAAACTACTGAACCGATTTGAAAAATTATTTCGGAAGCTACACTATCCCCGGGTGACATAGGTTATATTATATTTTCAAAAAAATTAGGGATCCTTACTAAAACTCCCATAATGTAACCCAAGGTGTAAAAAAATTACCTAAAATATTCTTTGCATCGCGTGCGCTGCGAAAACTATTGACGATAGAATAAAATAATATAGTACGACTTTGCAGAACACATCATTATTTACAAAAAGTGTCGCGACAGCATATGTCTAACTATTATAGTTATGCCACAATAAGTGATCTTTTATGTTAAAAATTTAATTGAAATGCCGCCGCTAGAAAAGGCTCTTTATTTGTATCTTGGTATTAATCCTTATCACAATAAATTACTACATATTCAAGACTGCTTCAATACCTTTATGTAACTTTTTGAATTATTCAATTCGGACATCCCATTCGAAAGATTTCAGGAGTTAAAAATGTAAGTATTAGAAAAAAAATTGCGTGGTCGCCGGTCACCCCGCTCGGCTAGCTAGGCAACATCTTATGCGATCTAGGCGTCACTGGTATACGGGCCGTACGGGAGGAGAGTCAATGTCAAAAAGATGGAAGGTGAACACAGGAGGGAAAAGGGAAGCATGAGAATATTAATATATTTATTTATATATTAACGCTAAACATTTAGGGATAAACAATTAATTTCTTTTAATGGCATAGCAACGCATGCCGGGAACCAGCTAGTGTATCATATATACATGAAAATGCTCTATTGTTTTATCATGTATTTTATAAACAAATAAAAAATTATATGTTTTCAAAAGATAATTCGAATTAATGCAATAATCGAATGAAATAATTCTTTCAGAATGTAAAAGTTTTACCAAAATTACGAAATGGATATTTCGTTTCAACACTACCCCTCGGGGTTTGCTTTTGACATTTGCGTGGATGTTGTGAAATGAGAGGAGCATACAAAGGCGTCTTCTAGACTAGATACTCTTAATAATTTTATCCGATTTTTACGAACACGGATCTAGATCTAGGAAAAGCACCGTCTACTTTATATTCCGAGCAAAATGAAGTTCGAATTCCAACGTTTTATCACATTTTGATCGTAGAAACTTATCTTAAAAGAAAACAGAAAAAGCTGGGACACACCGCAGTGGCGTTTAGATATATAACTTAAGAAATATGTTTTTTTTAAATCTTCGCATTTTTTTTACTGAAACTGAAAAAAAACCATTAATTACGATAAGCATCTCTACATATTATAAATTAAAGGCCTCCGAAGCGTCTGTCTGTCTGTTCTCTAAAACTTCTCTAAGCTCAAAAATTAATGAACGGATTTTCATGTGGTTTTCATCAATAGATAGAGTGATACATGAGTAAAATTAAGGTATATAATTTGTCAAGGTTTTGGGTAAATTGGTTGAAATATATAATATAGTATAAAGGTAGTGGACTCGCAAGCGAGCGGTGTTGATTTGATTTGTATGCAAATTAACTGATGGCGTTGGTTATAAAGGTTATGTGACCAACAAGTAGATGAAGTTTCGTTTCGTTAGCCACAGCAACATGTATCCGGGTCAGCTAGTATTGAATAAATTACATTCATTTACTGAGAATAGCGAAGACCTATTTTGACCCGACCAGTTCTATCTTTGTTTGTGTGTTCCGTGTCTGGTCAATCCTGTAAAGAAGGTAGATACGTGTTTGTAAGTATCTTTTTAATACGCCAAAGCGCATGAGCGTTGTGACGATTGCGAGTTGTTAAATCGGAGTAATCAACATTACGCAAAGTCTAATTACTGTTCACAGAACTACTTATGATTTACTAACCATCATATAATTTCCCTGTCAATCGACGAAATATTTTTTCACAAAAAAACACGCCATTAAAAAGATGGAATTATCATTCTGGAACACCACGCAACTCTACCTAACTGTCTTGCTTCTTTCACATACCTACATGCTTTTCTGTCATACACGTGTCATGACTTGACCTAAGAACTTCGAAATTTCTTTAGCAGAAATTTCCGAACCGAAATATACACAGCCGTCGACACATGAACACGTCAAGAAGTCGGTATCTTTGGTGCATGATATATAGGTAACCACGACACCTTGTAAAACTATGCGACCTGCACGTTGCACGGTCGGTGGAAGCTATTGAGACAGAATCACAAGGCGGATGTCAATAGGTACCGGAAGTGTGTCACCAATTCTTGGCAAGGAGCTTAAATTGGACAAGGGCCATAGGTACAAAAGAAATCTTTCATTGCGTAACTTATTTATCAAGATCGCTAAACGAGTGACAGTGTATAAATAAAATTGAACGCGTTTGATCTATAAGCGATATTATCCCAACAAGGAAGCAATATTCCGGTGGAACGCCTGATGATCCAGTGTATGACTTTTATTATGATGGAGCACATAGATCATGTAGTATAGGGCTTTTATTATGCACTAGCTGGTTCCCGGCATGCGTTGAAATGCCAAATTCAAAGAAATAAATTGTTTCTCTCTGCATCCCTACCCTTCCACCTTCCCCGCCCACCCTTTTCCCTTTTGTGTGAAAAAACGATAATTACATAGCCGAAAATCATTTTTAAAAAAAAAACGTTTTCCACATGAATAGCAATAAATTGTACGGGGTTCTCTTCGTAACATCTGTAAAAACACCGCCATCTTTATCAAAAAAACAAACCAAAGGATAAGTTCGCATAGAACAAACAATAAATCTAGTGAACGTTAAACGCAAATTCAAAAATTCGCCGGAAATCAAAGTGTTGACATATAAAAAAAAATTAATCAGTGTGGAATTTTACAAAATTAAGGGAACATAATCGGAGACGGGACATTTTCATGTAGTGACGTCACGAGCTCAAATAATGGATTTATTCATTAAAAAAAAAAAAAAACTATACATTTCTAAAAAAATTTCGTACTCTTAGTAAAAAAATCCATCCACACGATGTTTTCCAAGTCGTTATGAAATCCATGCAAGTGGCCTATTGTGCCTACTACCTACGTAACGACGTTACAATAGTACCAAAAACTACTGACTGTATCTAATTCGGATTTCGAATCTATAGCAAGCAAGATTTTATAATTACCTACTGAGAGGTCCGCCCTATTCAGAACTAAAACTTCATCTGGAAAATAATAAACATATAAATTATGTCAGTCATAAAAACTAATAGAAAAGCAAAAATTGAAGCATTAGTGAATTGAAGATACTGAGAACTAATGAATTGCCTTACAGTGTGATAAAGCAAAACGAAATTACATGAAAGCATCAATTCACAAACTAATTCTAAAAAGACGAAATATAAGAAATTAGACGTTATGAAATTTATAGATCGGAATAAACAAATGCGAAAATTAATAAAACAATAATTAAAATGAAAACATTGTGGCACATTTTGTCAGAAACATGGCGGTGGGGGTCCAAATTTCAAGCCAAACTTAACAACGAGAAAACAAAATTTTCAACTTTACGGAAACTAATTAATGACGAAATAATTTTTTTACGAATGTCTTGAGGGATGAGACCTTGATCTTAATTAACGGAAAGAGGATGAACTGCTCAAAAGACTACTAGCAATATACCTGCTTGGTGAATTGTAGACATTATATAAAAAAAACTCGAACAATGTAACCATCACAATGGCAAGATGGAATCCCAAAATTGTTCAACACGAATGAACGGATTTATCATTTTATAGATATAATAAAGGCATTTGATTCGGATGAGCCATGTGAAGTAATAAATAACAAATAATCCTAGGAATTGTCGTGCGGACATAAGTACTTACTTAGACCTTTCACATTATATGAACCAAATGAAGAATTTAATATTTATAGAGGTATCGGACGGAGATACAATATCAATTTTTTCCAGTTGGCTCTAGAAAATATCGTTATCTAATGGAATTGAATTGAAAAGAATAAAGTAATAGCTTGGTTCGCTGACGACATTGCAAGTCTTACTGATAGCGAGGAGTAGATAATATATTCATATCTTATCAAAGATCTCAACAAAGATGAACATTTACAAAAATATTAAGTTGTTAGCTGAAAAATATGTCTACGGATTTCTGATCACCGATGCCGATGAAAAGAAAAAGAATGTTAAATAAGATCGTTCTGTTGAAGAAATCTAAACTGGACTTATTCTCTGACTCAAGTGCGTTAGGCGGACAACAAATTGATGGATCAAACACGTAGAACACGACTGGCAGATAAGTGGTGCAAAATGAATGCTGTTGGGACAGGAAGGAGAATTGAAATAAAGGGAAGTCCTATGTCCAACTCTAAACCCAAAGTAGCTGACTATGATGATAATGCGCAAATTAAAAGCCCATAATACAATTGCATGTCGATTGACTCAGCGCACACGATGCACGTGTCTAATTATTATAAGCATTATTATATTTAAAAAGCCTCGTTGAAAACAATCGACATGTCGCCTGAATGTTCAACATGTCGCGATTACAATACTAAAGTGAGTCAGACATGTTATCCGGAGCACTGAGCAGATCCCTTGTATTGGTTTACAATATTTCAAATTGTTCAGTTGCGAAGAATTCAGATATTCTTACAAAGCAACTCTCTCATCCTTCAATAACTGATAAGAACAAGGAAAGAGATATGGACGTGGTATGGATAAATATTAAACATTGTTAAGTGCGTTGAGCTCTACGAGGATGAAGGTTTCCGTATCGATAAGCGACCGATATCAACACCGAATAGAAAGAAGACGAATGTTTTAAAAATGGTGATTAAGAAATATTTTCAATACATAATATGGTAGGTACGAGTAATGTTCGGAAGGAAGGCGAAACGATATGCGAGCAGCAGATCAAATTTGATTTAATAAGAAACAAAATAAGATTGAAAGGTTCCTTCCAATGACATGCAATTTTTGAAAATGCACATATTTTTTATGAAAGTTTTTTGAAATGAAAAATTCTTTAGCATCGTTGGGATAAGAAACTCGATGAAACAAAAATAGCGACACTAAAAAAAAACAAACACATACATCTATAGGATGCGAGAGAATGAGATAGAATAATTGGTTTCATCTTTGTGCGGTGCTTCGTCAACTCCCCACTCTTGTCTTATTTATTTTTTTGAAGGTTTCACTTCTACTGCGTGTGAGCTGCACACTTGTATTTTTGATGTAAAACTTCTTTACGCACGTTCGACTTGGGGAGTAAGCTGGTGAATGCGTTACGAAAAGTGTGTTCGGGCGAGGCAAACGGAAGTTGAGAGGGAGATACAAGTAAGTGAAGATAGAAAGAGAGAGAGTTACGTTTCGTTTACTGTAGAGGCGAGAGAGAGAGGTGCGAGCACACATTTTATGTCTCTCTTTCTCTCATAGCCAGTTACGTTTCGTATATCTAAGACACAGTGCAGGCCTATTGTCTGTATCACACTGTAGGAGCAAGAGAGAGCAGTGCGCGCGCACATTTTCTTTCTCTCTTCTTTTATAAGTTAATGAAGTTTTACTTCAGTCGTGTGGTCTAAAGCACACTCGTTTTTTTTAAGTAACAACTTCTTTAGTGGTGATTTTTGATTTGATACTCGACGAAACGAAAAATAGACAAGCACATACATACATCTATAGGATTTAACCAACGAGAGAACAAGATAGTACCTATAATCGGTCTCATTTTTGTCCGGTGCATCGTAGCCTCCCACTCTTGTCTTCTTTAGTTTCCTGAAGGATTCACTTCTACCGCGTGTGAACTGCACAATTTTGTTTTCTACACGAAAAGTTTTTAAATACTAAATTTTCTTAAAAAGGTCTCCACGCCACTATCAACTGTCTACTTCCAATCTCAAGTGCAAGAATACGGGTTACTAAGATATGACCACCGGCGATACATTGGAAACAACGGCTTAGTTTAAGGTCACTTAAGTCATTTTTTAATCTAAGTAGTTCGGTTTATCAACGAGGAAAGCATTAACACACATAATATGAACTAATTCCTCTGCGGTGCGTCAGCCACTTCCTGGCCCTACTACACCCACAAACTTATTAATGGTATATTTTTAGTACCTATCCAAGGATTTCAGGGAATATCGACTGTCACAGAACAACGATAACGATTAGCATTACTCATTATTTTAACATTAACTGACATGGGGAATCCTGCGCTGACATCCGATATGAGCGATTGACATATCTACTTCCGCTATTATCTTTAATTTTTTCCAAATTAAAGATAATACCTACCTAACTCAGTTTGCACAGACTTAAAAAAAAAAAAAATTATTAGAAACAATTTCGTCAATCTTTACACGGATTTGCAGATAATAAACAGAAGAAAGCAATGGTGGAATAAAATAATAGAGTATGCAATTAAAACAAGTAAAACATTTACAAAACTAAATTAGACAAGAGTGGGGAGACTACGAAGCACCGCACAAAGAGGAGAACGATAGGCTACGAAGCACCTCAAAAAGAGGAGACCAATTTTACGATATCATTCTTTCACAGGCTAAATTCTATAGATGTATTAGTTTGTTTTCTAAAGAAGTATTCACTTCAAAAAACACGAAGTGATTACGCCATCTACACTCTTTCTTTCTAATACACCACAAGCTACGAAGCACCGCACAAAGAGGAGACAAATTATGCTACCTCATTCTTTTGCAGGCTAAATCGAATTTAGATGTATTTGTTTGTCTCTTTTTAGTGTCGCTATTTTTAGTTTCATGAGTTTCAAATCACAGCGGGGATAAAAAAGTTTGCACTTCAAAAAAAATAACGAAGGACAATTTCATTAAACTTTACATTGTTTTCGTAGACAATAAACAGAAGACGGCAATGGTGGCATTAAAAAGCGATAAATATAATAATATGTTAATCGAAATCAATTAATACGAATACCTACCTACCCACCGACCGATAAATCTACTTTCTACGGAATTCAGAATCTGAATTACTTTCTCCCAAACAGCAGTGAAATAATGAAACAAAAAAAAACACAAAATTGATTGCAACGTTGACACATCAAATAGCATGATTTATAATACCTAAAACACCTTATTTACCTCCCATTTTAACACTAGAATATTCCATATAATGTGCGCGGACAGCGCTACGTTATTACGTATTCAAAAGCACAAAAAAGAAACACTGTTTATTTATATTCGATTAAAAGTCGTCCGAAATAAATGTGCGAGATTTGAGAATATCATCAGGATTACAATTTTCGGCGGAAAGCACACGGAACGCGACTTTTGTAGGCCGAGCGGAATCTGTGAAAAATCCCGAACAACGCGGCGAAGGAGAAACGCGTTTCCGAACGAATGTTGGCCCGGACACTGCCAGTGCCACAGGTCGACTGAAGAGTGAAGACGGCCGCCAACATTGTGTTGTTGTATCGCGACTTTTCCCGTCACCGCTAACTGGCTGTTTGATAACAATTTGACAGCGGGGCGTACTGGGCTCATAGGTAAACGGTAACTACTGTGTTCAGTAGTTAGTATGGGCAGTTAGTACGCTAACTGCTATTTGATATTTGCTCTGATATTAGTAGGTTTATTTAATAGCAGTGTTATGCATAGCTAGGTTGGTATTACTGCAATTTTACTTATTACAGTGTCAAAAGTAGGTGTTTTTAATGCTTTCGCGGAGCAAGGACTCGTGGGATTGGATAATTGGACTTACAGGTAAATTGTGGTCAAGTAATAAACTGAAAACTTCCGTTCGAGAGCGGAAAATTCCTTAGCATTGGCAACAGAAGTTTTAGCAGATAAACGTTTATTTTTGTCGATTGTTTTATTCAATGGAGGTAGATACCTAAATTCATTAAAGCAAGTGTATATGGTTATCGTTACAGACTGATGACCTACTCTCGATACCACCCTGTGAGAAGCGATTAATAAAATTAAACAAATCAAAAATTATAAATGTTGTTTGAGGTGGTTAACCTATGTTTAGGTAGTGATTAGACCTGAAAAACTTCTTCCGTTTCACATATTTCATCTTTTTCAGCCTCACATTTCCCAAAATATTAGGATGTCATTGATTAACCAACATCTCTGCCATAGGTCACCACAACTGTTTCGCTCCTTTCGCTGCTTTTGGTGACTTAGCAGAGGTGCCGTTGTCTGTTGAGGGTGAGGTTTGTCTAGGTCTTGGCAGCGAATGCATTTGCTAAACTATTGCGTGGCGGGCCGGATTGGGAGAGACTGGTTGAGGAGACCTACCATAGACCTCTCCATCCGATCCTACCCACCCCTCACACCTTTTCCCTTCCCAGAGCTTCCTCTCCTTTCATTCCCTAAAAAGATCCTTCGTACAACATCCCCGAAGACGAATGGGATCCTGTATGGAGCTAATGTAAAAAAAAACACTAGATTTGTTTCTAGACATATTTTCATGAAAATGAAAAGGCCATAGATGCACTGGCTACTTAGAATTAAGAACTGTAGGGCGTCATTACGCAAAAAATAATTAGTTAGCATAAACCGTGGGTGCTCGGTAGAGCAGGAAAACTAACTGGCTGATTGGTTAGTTAGATTTTTTAAAATCCATTTGTTTACTCAATAGGCTTGGCTGTTTGCAATACATCTCATTATCTAACACAATATCATAATTTTATTTCATAATATTTTGAGCTACAATAACACAATCAGAAATCAGATAAATAAGATAAAATAATCATTTTCTGCGTAAAATCGGAGATATTCTGGTGACTTTTCATCAGCAAGTTTGTAAGAGAAAATAGATCGTTACGAAGTATAAAGTACGTATGAACAAATAATAAATATATTTAACCAAATACTAGCACCCTATTATTTACCACTTTCAATCATTTTTCCTTAATTGGATTAACACCCTCCCCCCGCCTAATTACGCCCACCACTATCCCCACCTAACAATATCTAATAATTATTTCTGTACTTTTATAAGTTTAAGTTTAAGGTCGTGTCCAAACCGCAAGAAAAATTTCATTCCAAAATAAAACTCTTTAAAACCAAGAGTATAAAAGATAGCTCTGGGCGGCGTATGGGAACTACTGGTTTAACACAAATTAACTCGTACACCACACCAAAAGCACCACAGCGGATTGAAAAGTTCAAGAAATAGCTATCAAGTGCAGAGAAAATAATACTGGCGTGGTAAGATAGCACAGGAACATACCGTACAGAAAGATACATTTGAATAAAATAGCAAATGCAAAAAGAAAACTTGCATAATTTCTATAACACCGTTTCTGTGAAAAAATAATTTTAATTACTAAATAATGGCTCAAAATTATGTGACTTCAATATTTTCATCTGCTAAACAATAGAGACTAATATAAAAATTGCAAATCGTAGATTCAGGTATTTACTTGTTTTTGTGGACCGTTCAATGTGTTTCAAAAAAGACCATATTGAAATTACGAAAGCTTTTGCTAAATCCATGCCTTTATTCTATCTAGTATACAGCCTACCACTTATTTAAAACAATTTATGCACCAACCAATATTAATACTCTCTTAGTTTAGTTATTAGCTTTAGTAGAAACTACTGCATCTACTATTAAAATACTAAAATCGACTTCTTCTATTCCTGAAGAAATATTGAAGAAAAAGATGACCAGAATTCTTACTTTTGCAAAAACCAAACAGGTTTTACGTTTGACAAACATTTTAAAAGCCGTAAGCGTTATGGTATCTAAACCAAATTTTGAAGTGATTTTCATGATTTATAAAGCGACCTTGATTTCAAACTACTATGAGTGGTAAAGATTGATCAAGGATTTTTATTAATATTAGAGATAAATGAAGCATTCAAATGTTACAAGCAACAGGCAGATTTTCCGATTCAGAAAATAATACAGGAAGTTTCGTAGAAATTCTTTGGCATTTTTTTCACAGAACTCTCACACTAAAATGATTTAACGGTAATTGTGCACAAGGCAGATATTTATTTATTGTTATTGTATTTAATTCGTAGCACTCCATTTAATAGCTGTCACAAAAAAACTACAAATACTTACTGAACCATACAATTAATTATATAGATATACTTTAAAATATTGTACGATAAATAAACTCGTAAATGGTGTTCCCAATTATTAAAGAGATAATAATAATTTGATGTAATACAATTGTATTGATTTCAATACAACTTCATTTTACAAAATGAATAAAATTAAAAAAAAAAAAGGAAGCAAGCCTAGCAAACCAAGGTAGTTTTTCTACATATTATAAAGAATGATAGTGAGGGCATGAAAACTGAAGGGGAAATCCAAAGATAGACTGATTGCAGTAGAAACTGCTTTTAGTAGTTTATCGGGACTTTTTTGTCTTGTATTTGTAAAGTGGGTAAAAAAAAAAATAATAAAAATAGAATACAAATTGCAAAATATAGTATAATACAATATACTACATAATTCAAGAAGTACATGTTCTAAGATTAACCTAAGGTGTTCTAAGAGTGCGTGGTAAATCCATGAATGACTGAATTAGAAATAAGGAGATCCGAAGATAATGCAAGGCCGGTGTAAGCACGATAAACAAGATGCCGCAAATAATGTTTTGGTGGTTTGGACGTGCAGAGCGGATGGACGCAGAAAAGCGTGACAGGAAAAATATTTGACGCTCAAGTGAATGTACAGAGATTCCACAGAAATATCTGATGTCACAAGAAGAAATTGTTAGAACAAAAACAAACACTTGAGACGAATCATGTGAAGAATCGGAAGACAGAAACGAATGGTATGCCAGAACATTGTTATCGCGTTCCATCCTCTCTGCCCAACTGCCCATCCCACGGCATGGCTAATGGCGTGATAGTTATAGTTAGATGATTCTTCGAATTCGGAGTTTCCTGGCAGTGCAGTCGAATTTTAAATTATAATATACTAGCTTCGCTCAGGGAGTTTATATGAGATTGAACTGACGTGTGAACCCACGACAAGTGGGTTCAGGTAAAACCGGAACCTTTTTCATGGGGATAGAAGGCTACCACACCACATAATTCCCTTTATCGTACGGGGACTCGTTTCTGAGTTACAGCGGCAGATACATTGTACACTTTCTTTTATATAATGGTTATCCCCCATTACCACCGTATATAAATATGTTTAAATACCTTAATATTAGCAAACGAATACTAGCAACCCTCAACCAGTCCATCCCAAAACAATAAAACCAAGTATCTACCTTATAAAATAAACACTATTTTCCTTTTTGTGATTAATTTTGATATGCAAAAAGTATGAATGATGATGAAATATCGACACACGGAAAATGCTAATTTCAGAGAGAGTTTTTAATGATCTAAAATTATATTATAATCAATAATTATCAGCCTGAAACACTCATCTACATTGAAAAAATCTTCTGAGAAAAGATACTGGCCGCCAACGGGAATTGAACCCGTGTCCCTCTGATTGCCGGTCAGGAGCTCTGACCACTGAGCTATGGCGGCTTATCTAATACCCGCCAAATAATTCAATATATACTAGTGTTTCATTCGACAATTACTTATTATTACATTTTTCCAACTGAAAACAACCAACTTTATTTTTGTGAGAGAGGTATTGTTAAATACTAAATCTCCCGCTAGGTGGCGTCGAGACTAATTATGTCTGCATTTTTTGCTGAAAGACTTTTACTTTTCAAATATTAATTATTATTTTTAATAGATAAACTAACGTTTAAACAGTTTAAACGTTAAACGTTAGTTTATCAATTAAAAATAATAATTAAAATTATATTGTTTATTTTTTTTTAATTGTTGCTTTGAGCATTCTTACAAAAATCGCTTTGAAACAATTTAGTAAGCAGGGTGAAAAGCGTCGCGCTGCGTAGTTAATGCTTGAATTTAAAGAAGTCATCTCGACTGGATCCCGATTATTGAAATAGACTTGTGATTCTTTATTCTTAGTGAACAGAGACACACATTTAAAAATAGCTTTAGAATATGGTGGGCTCTGTTAGTTCACGGTCAACGCGTAGCCAAATAAATTGTGAGTTAAGTATCCTGTGATATTCAAATTAGAATTGCTTTTAGTGTATAAGTACAGTGTGGTATTGAACCCCCGATCTTTGGATAAATAACAAGATAATATACCCAATGAACCGACATGGAAAAGAGCATAAATTTATGAATTAAAATAAATTAAAATAAAAAAAACGTCTCCCTAAAAAAATAAAAAATAAAAATAATAAAAAAAAACAAAAAAAAATTATGTTCGAAGATCATTGTATAAAATATAAAAATTGCGATGAGAAGATGTAAACAAGAATGAATTAAAATTATGGATTTTAAAAGTCAGGTAATAGGTTATCTAGAGGTGTGAAGTACAGAAAGAAAAGAAATGTCTGTGCTAAGAAAAATGAAAAGTATTTTTCGTACATTTGGCAAGGATCTTGTTTTAGTATTTATTCAGTTGACCGTAACAATCAGCAGAAGATGAAAATATTGTGGCCATTTTCAAATATTTAATGCACAATAATTATTCATAGTCGAACATTTATAAAAATTACCCACATTCTCTTTGACCGTAGAGCAATGTACAGGTAAATCATTTTAAAAATACCATTGCTAAATGATGATAATATTGAAAGTTTAAAAAGATTATCGAGCTAGTTTACTGCCTATTTATATTAGGAAAAGATTTTCCAGATATTTTTGTCTGCCAAAATATGATAACACACATAAAAAAGTATTTTTAATTTATTTTAGGGATGCTGTAAATATGCGAAATACGTCAGAGGTAAAACATTAATTGATGGTAATTATTAACTATAAAATGATAATTATAAATAATAAAATTAATTAATTTATGATAATTGCTTACAGTTGTAATTTTATATTCTACGACCGTAGTCCACTTTAACCACGAAAATGCCTAAATGTACCGGGTGCGTAGCGACGATTATCAATTCTGTTTAAATTTAAACTCGCCTTTCAATTGGACAGTGTTCTTTTACATGTTTTTGGTTTGATTAATTCTTCTTAACTAAAAAAAAATTATACATATTTAAATTATTATTTTTTTATTCATCCAGGACACGACAACATAAGAAAATATATCTTTTTTAATGATTTACCGATAGATGGGACAATAAATTATTACAAAATAGAATAAATCCCGTAAAACAACAGGACGATAAATCATACACTTTAAAAGCGTATACATTTATAACACATCCGTCAAAGTAAAATTTTCACCAAGAATGACATTCGCAAAATAGCTGAAATATACAAAATAGAAAACTCCAATATTTAATCAAAAAGCGCTACATAAAACTTGCTTATTGTCATCTTAAGGCCCGGAAAACGGGGAAACACTTTCTGCACTTGCGACGGTTATAACAAGAGTCGTGTGAGACAATAATATCTATTTATATGTTTATTATATTTCGGGAACGGTCGCTGGTCGTACAGACGTGACTCAGTGGACTTGCGGTTTGCTTGCATTTGTTATTTGCAACCATTAATCATAACCACTGCCCCTATGAACTTTCTGGCCTGAAGGGCAATCACAGGATGGTGACAAAACACTGATTCCAAATTGACCTGATTCATTCAGGTTTGCCTGATAACTATAAACTAGTCCAGCGATAGCATCAGACGTCATCGACGTTCGTCCCTTTCTTTCTTACGCGTCTTGTTTGAACACGAAAAAGACAAAAGATACTAGAATGATAACGTCACGTACGATCTTTCGCTGTTGACAGGGATACAACTACTTTTCGCGTGATAGAAATCTTCTTTGGGGCATACATTATATTAAAATAACCGAATTTCCAGCTGAAACGTTTTTAGTCCACATTCTTAGAATGCTCACAAAATGCAATCTAATTCGGATTAGAGAGACGGAATGAAACCTAACCTAACCTGACCCAATAACTGTTCTCGGGGATTTATCTTTAGACATTTCATGAATTTCTACAAATTTTCTCAAATGACTCTTAAATCCGGTTTACGATTGAAATAATCTATTTTTATCTTTTAAGTAAGGGCTAAGATTCCCTTTTTTATTCCATAAATTCTGTTCACCATCTTAACGGAAAAAACACATAAATAACAAATATTCCGAAAGAAAAATCGTTAATTTATTAATATTTAGTCCTATCGCTGTACCTATCAAATTGCATTATTGTTGTAAAATATACTCGTATAAATACTGATTTAGCCCGATTATCCCCGGCTTTTTCCGTATTTCTTTCGCAAGTTTTTGTGAGGATATTTTGATTTAAAAAACGGTCTAAAACAGAATTTAATTACTTGGGTACAAAGTATGTAAAAAGTTTATTTTATGCTCATAAATTTTCTAAGAAAAATCAAGATCAACAAATTCCGGAGAACAAATTATTCACGGTCGCAGAATATAAAATTATAAATCTAAGCAATTATCATAAATTATGTATTTACCCTTGACATATTATGCATACATCGCAAAAGCATCTCAAAAATAAATTTAAAATACTTATTTATTTTTTAACGTGTTTTATCATATTTTGGCAGGCACAAATATCTGAAATAATCAACTAAAAAAATATTTTCCTAATAAATATAAGAAGGCAGTTAATCAAGCGGTCCTAAATGCTTCGTAATTATAATGATTACTGTGCAATGCGTTACACTGATATTGTTATTTAAGATTATAAGATAAGAGATAGTAGGTACAAGTTATATCACACATTAACTTACAAGAAAATTCCATGTAATCTTTATAATAGGCAAGTATCCACTTATATTTCTATGAAATTGATCCAATAATACCAATAACAAAAAATTGAAATTTATCATAGAGGCAAGTTGTAAAATGGTTTGACAAACAAATTTTAAAATAGCGAAGGCATAGGCAACATTTTTACTAGGCATTTCAGAAATAATTTTTTGTAACAATCAAAACAAATCAAAAACTTTAATAGGCGCGAGGCAACGATTATTTTTTTTATGGACAACTGCATAAATATTTTTAAAAAACTGAAATTTTTAAGACGTTAAAGACTAATGCGTAAAAATTATTTCTAAAATAATACCAATAACAAAATACGATATTATCAAATTCCACATTCCTACATTGGCATTCAAAAAATAAATAAGTCAACAGCTAACAGTAAAATAGTGATAATTTAACCGCTTTAGCATCAATATAAATAATATTTTTAATTTGAAGACGGACTACATGAAACAGCCTAGAAAAATAAGTTTTATGGAAAGGAGCCGCGTTTAATTTTAAAAAAAAAGAATGTGTACAAAAACCACGAAAAATTATTTAATAATCCTAATACAGCTGTTTAAATAATGTATCTATGTTAGTTCTAAATCTCTAACTTTAAGTCACAGTTGTAAATATATATGTAACTAAGTCACTAGTTTTAAGTCATCCGTAAGCCACTAGCGACAAGACTTCTATGTAAATCACAAGTGGAAAGGTAAATCGGGTGAAATCCACAAGTTCAGGCAACAAGTGGCGAAGTCCGCAACCCAAAAGATTCATGCATCGCAAAATTCAGACAAAAGATTCTCAAGAACAATAAAACACAGCACATTGGCTGGTATGTTTGTGTGGTGACTTATTTCGGGATGCGTGTTTTTAACTGTTAAATCGAGTTGAATTTATTGGTATTTATTCAGCGAAGAGGTCTCAAAAAGAGGGGTCAAGTGTTTTGGTGAATAGAATTTAGGTTAATCGACCATCTAATTTTACGACACTTAGAATAAAGTCTACGAAGTCGCTATCGAAGGTTGGGGAGAAATTTTTGCAATCGAACAATCCAGAACTCATTATACATCATTTAAATAAAATCAAAAAGTTAAATTTTTTTTTAAACTTAAGAAAATAATTGATTTATTTTTTATGCAATGAAAAAGATAAAACGTAAATTAAAAAAAAAAATACAACATTTATTATTCCGTGCTTTGGATGGACAACATTTGTAAAAATATTATGTCATCTTACCACACGTAGTTGAACCCGGACAAAAGTATCGGGGCCATTTAAAAAAATCCCAAGGCATACTTAGAAAATTTGTTGAGCTTTAGAATTAACTGACGGGAATGTAAGGGCCGTCGGAGCACCGCGCGACAAGTGTATCGAGAGAGGTACCAGGAGACAAGCGCGGCAGGGCCGAGGAGGTCCTGCACTGGTGAGAACACGGCGCGGAATGTGCGGTGTGCGGAGATGCGTCCCAACTCCCAACAGCCGGCAGCCTGTAGCTCTTGAAGCCCGCTACCCCAGCGCTGGCTTTACGCAAGTGCACCGAATGCAGCCGAACCACCTTCGGCTAGCGGCTAGCGGCTGGCAGGATCCGCACACCATCGGAACTGATTTCAGCCGATTGCAATCGGCTGCGTCCTAGCATCACACAGTGAAGCGCGCCTCGAGGACGAATAAAAAATGAATGAAAAACTCTTTTTCTCGGGCTTTTTTTCCGAAACTTTGACAGGTCGTCTTTTTTATTGTGAGAAATGATGACATAGCCACACTGCACATAGTCGAATGCACAAACTCTTTATTTATTTATTTATTTACGCCCTAGTGGGCTTTTACAAGATAGATACATAAGTAATACAGTTGTGTTAGCAAATACATAGTATTCAATATATATTTTGCATTTTTATCTAATTTTATTCTTATCATTTCTCTATCTGTTGAAAAATCATCTGTTATATCTGTATTACTGTAAAAGCCCTCTGGGCGTTGAATAAATAAATAAAAAAAAATAAAAAAATATTGATTTATGATAAATTTAAGACAAATTAAATGTATAGGTATGGAAAGCGAAATTTGTAAAAAGACATATAAAACTAAAAGAAAATAAAAATATAGAGTGTATTCCCTACGGAGTCGTGCAATCATACATTTTACTAAAATAATTATAAAGACTTCGTTTTGTGACTAATACGGAATCTTTAAATATGTCTACAGTATTCCCAAATTTATTGCCCAGATGATGCATTCTATTAATAGGTGTATGAGCCTCATAATTCGTTTTGAAATTGTCACAGAAAAAGGTAGCACTTTGTCTCGTATTTCTGGTCGGTATGTAAAATTTTATTTTGGAGAGAATTTCAGGGTTGTTAATGCAATTATTAATAATTATTAATAATTTTATATAACCTTTTAAATACCATTTAATATATACGTGCAACTAAGCTCCTGCTGACAAGCTACTTCAGTAACTTGGCGGGTACAAATTTACAATGTTTGAAAATAATGTTATACAAAAATAAAAAATTATATAATCAATTCAAACTGTATACCAAACCTTGCATTTTTTTTTTTAATTTGTGCAGTGCGTAGTTGTTCAAGATTGACAGACGTTACCTGAAAATTAATAACTACACTTTCATGTCGTTAATATGCTGTAAGCGAGTGTAATCAATGTAATCATTAACAAGTGCCAAATTAACGTTTGTAACAATGAAACTTGATTAAATAATGAATAATTGCCTAGTGATTCAAATTAATTGTTTCATAAATCAACTAAACGGGAAACTACACTCATATACTATCAGAGTAGGCAATCTTGTATTATGAATTTCATGTGGTAAGAACGTTACATCAAATGTGACAAATAACTTTATCTTATAGATATTATAAAGGCGAAAGTTTGTATGGATGTGTGTTCGTTACTCTTTCACGCAATAAATACCGCATGGAATTTACAAATTATTTCACTCATCAAAAGCTACATTATTTACTATAGCTAATAGGCTATATACATTGGTAATCTCTTTCGTTATGAATAAGCTTTGGCGTTATGAAATTATTTATTATACTTTTATTGGCAAAGCGGGTTGCTAAGTAAATGTTTGACGTTGGCTGTCATTTTGTTATTTGTTTAGGTTACTGTGGAGATTTCTTTGATAGCAAAAATTTAAATAAGAGTATTCTACTATGAATATTTAGTGTAAAAATATAAAATAGGTACCAATCTACATTTTGACCTACTATTGTGAACTCGAAACGGCGCGCATTTAATTGTTTATTTATTTTTGGAAGGGGTGGAGGGGGGTTGGGGGGAAGGAGGGGGGGGGGGCGAATATGCGAGCGAAGCCGGGGGCAAAAGCTAGTAATTAATAAAATCACGCTTTGGTGATCGTCGGAAGTGACGCCCAAAGCCTTTATGCTATTTTAAACTCTTCAGGTGTCAAATATGCATCGGTATATGTGTCGGTACATGGATCGTCGTAGAAATATGTGTAATCCAGAAAGTAATTAAGACAAAAGTCCTGTTTGAGCGATTGCTTGTGGCATACAGGACAAAACGCAAAAAAAGTGGGCCATTAAAATTGGGAGGCAGTGACCACAAACTGAACGCATTATAATTTATGAATATTATTATTAATACTACGCTGTTAAGAGGAATGG
Source organism: Limnephilus lunatus (assembly GCA_917563855.2). NCBI lineage: Eukaryota > Metazoa > Arthropoda > Insecta > Trichoptera > Limnephilidae > Limnephilus > Limnephilus lunatus. Next base: position 40,226,314 of record OU830604.1, read on the forward strand.
CTACGCGGCCTTTTTCATACAAAACTTTAGATATAAATTGTTTAAGCTATTTTTTATTACAAAATATAGGCCATCAAAGGATTCGATTTTTCAGTGGCGATTTTTGACTTATAAATCAAGAAATTCATCAAAAAGTCATATTTTGCGAAAATTGGTCCAATTTACAGTCACATCTGTTCAACAGTTTGTTTAAAATTACCCAATGAGACCTTGCAACCAAACTAGCAGGCGTTTGCCTACCTCATATCACACGTTGTCAACACGGTGGCATAACCAGTTGGGCATACACTACGAATGTAGAGCGATCTATGTGTGGCCCCCACGTGGTGCTTGCGTGGAATTGCCACAATTTGGTGTCCGACATCGACGTGTGCCCGTCAGAAAAGTGTTGCGGCTCATTCACTCGTACACTATGGTAGCCCAACTAGTTGTGCCACCGCCACCGAGGTATTTTGGTGAAATAGGGCCCATACTTTACACTCAGTGTTCTCGGACGCAGCTAGTCTACCTGCTATTTAAAGTGTAAATGAGTATCTTCAGGTAAAAAGACACTTAAAATCTGTTTAAGAGGAATATAAACGCCAGAAATATTTCGATTCTTGTGTTTTATTAAATCTAAAACCGAGCGCCGTGAACCGTCATATTTTGGTCTGATTTGCACGAGGCAAGTAATTTGAAATAAATACTGTTGCTATGACGTGGTGCTTGCAATACGTAAGAAGCGCCCAGCGAGATCTCCGTTCGCCAATGCTTCTATGCATACCTTGTTACCCGGTGGATGAATACCGTCAATTCTATTTTACCAGCAGCGGCCGCGACGGGAGCATTGTCGATATTATCGAGAATCCTCAAACTATGGGGAATGCTAATAAAAGTAAATGTTTATAAAATTTGAATTGATTTTATTTATTTACAATCTAAAAATTTTTATGAATGTGAATTGTTAATACATATTATTTTAAATACATATAAATATTAATAAAAAGAAACTTGATTCAAGTTAAATATAATATGTATATATGTTAACAAAATGTAACTAATACGTACTTTTATAAAACTATAAGGTATAGGTATGTACTTTTATCAAATTTACATACACTTTCAAAATACCCAAATTACATATACTCAAATTTCCACATCTAAAATTTTTGTAAAATTCATTTACGAAAATAAAATTTTTGGAAACAAATCAATACACCAATCTCAGTATTAGAAATGATGACAGAACAACTCACAGCTAGGTTTAAAAATATTCTACATTAGATACATCAGTTTATTGAAACATACACTTAAAAAAAACGGTGAAAATAAATAACTTGCATCTACATATGCTGAATTTATCCTAAAAGAGCATAATTAAAACGAATGCAATATTATATTTTAAAATAAAAAGTAAAATTTCGACGGTCTCCATGGTAGAGTGGAAAGGCTGCCAGCTAGCGATCCGGAGATTGCGGGTCTTAGTATTAGACATTTTCAAGGAACAGTTCCCAGCTACATGTATTAATAAAAAGAAACTTGATTAAGTGAAATGTAATAAATATATATATTAACAAAATGTAACTAATACATACTTTTACAAAATTAGGTATATGTACTTTTATCAAATTTACATACACTTCAAATTTCCGCATTTAAAATTTTTGTAAAATTAATTTACAAATAAAACTTTTGGAAACAAATCAACAAACCAATTTCAGTATTAGAAATTATGACGGAACAACTCACAGCTAGGTTTAAAAATATTGTACATTAGATACATCAATTTATGGATACACACACTTAAAAAAAACGGTGAAAACAAATAACTTGCATCTACCTATGCTGAATTTATCCTAAAAGAGCATAATTAAAACAAATACAATATATATCGCGGGTTCAAACCCCGGAAAACAAATCTTAGTATTAGACATTATCAAGGAACAGCTCCCAGCTTCATATATTAATAAAAAGAAACTTGATTAAGTGAAATATAATATATATATATATATATATATATTAACCAAATGTAACTAATACATACTTTTACAAAACTAGGAATATATACTTTTATCAAATTAACATACACTTTTATCAAATTTCCGCATTTAAAATTTTTGTAAAATTCATTTACAACTAAAATTTTTGCAAATAAATCAACAAACCAATCTCAGTATTAGAAATGATGACGGAACAACTCACAGCTAGGTTTAAAAATATTGTACATTAGATACATCAATTTATGGATACACACACTTAAAAAAACGGTGAAAATAAGTAATTTGTATCTACCTATTCTGAATTTATCATAAAAGAGCATAATTAAAACAAATACAATATATATCGCGGGTTCAGACCCCGGCAAGCAAATCTCAGTATTAGACATTTTCAAGGAACAGCTCACAGCTACATATATTTAAAAATTATTCTTTTAAAATATTAATCCTACCGATAATGAATTTAAGCATTATATTCGTCTACCTAAAATTTCTCAAATGATATAACATTCTGAACATCAAAAGAGTTGAAATCAGGAATAGTTGATGCTGACTCATTTTGAGCTCACGCTGTTTGAGAACCAAAAATGCTCGCTGTAACAACGAATCCGCTACGTATATTGCAAGTAAAAAACTTCGAAAACACGGGCACAGATCCCACGTCCGTTTCTGGCCACGGCTCGCGGCATTATGGTGGAATACAAGCGTTGGCCGCAGATCGTATGAATTAGTACGGTTCTAAAAATTTGACGTAAGCGCCAAAGCGGTTTTTATTTTTTTTGTGCATAATTTTATAAGAACGAAAAAAAGTTAGAACGTAGAAAACGTCAAAAATAGTCTTAGCCATAAAGGGGTATTTTTTAAAAATTGTTACTTACATTACTTCATAGTAAAGTCATGAAAAAACTTTTTTTTTAGTGGTTTACGCTTATTTTTTTTGTTACGTAAATAATAATTTTATTGTTATTCTGTTACGTAGAAAAGGTAGTTAAAGCTTCAATTTATCCGTAGCATATTTTTTTATATTCGTACTGTAAACCGATTCGTTGTAAAGATTAATCTAAATAGTGATTTCACGTATAGCTTCATCTTAACTGCTCGAAACCTGGGATGTAGTCTTAGATAAAAGAAACAGGCAGATATGACATTATAATTTGGGGTGGAACTAATAAAAACACACATTCAACCACTTTACATAGCAGAGAAATGAATAACAAAAACTCTTTTTTTTAAAGAAAGACTAACATTCCCGGGTTATGAATATCCTGACTATATTTGAAATTCTCCTACTACTACCACAATAAGCGGAAAATGTGGGTTGTGTTGGAGGACTTAGCCAGCGGGGAAATTGAACATGCGACGCCTGAGAGGTCCCCAAATTCAATGCCAACTCGGCCACTGACAGTTCTATTAAATTCTATTTAAACCGTATACCTATTTATCAGAATTAAAAGATGTTTCTTGCAGTGGTTTTATCAATTTTTAATGGATTTATGAGCGATGGAAGTAAACCTTTAGAAAATAGGTCAGATAAGATCTAAGGAATGGTATATTTAGGAAGATTCCTATTAGTTGTGTGTTACTCTTTAAAGTTTTGTTATTATTTCAGTTGTGGGAAACAACTTCCCAATAATGATATAATAACAGAATTTGAATAGAACCTTTACGGACCATGAACATTAGCTTTGAAATTTAATTGAGTTGTACAAATTCTGTGACCCTGAATATTCTTATGATAACTAACTAACGAACTAACCATCACGCCGTTTCCCCGCAGGGGTAGGCAGAGAGGACGGACCGCCAAACAACTCGGTCTTGGCACACACTCTTTGCCTCACTCACATTCATAAATCGTCTCATACATTCTCTTCTATTATTCTGACTTTTGACATGGCCCGACTCAAGTATCTGATTCACTTGATCGTGCCATGTCTTCCTCGGACGTCCACGACTTCTTCTACCATTTCTTCTTATGATCAAAGAGAATAATTGGTGCAAATTGTTAAGATTAACATAAGTCGTCCATAAGGCTGATTAACTTTCATGTGCGTAGTAGAACGGTTCGTAAGAATGTACCTTACTATTGTAACAATTCAGGTATCTACCAATGCAGAATTAAACTCAGTAATGAACCGATTGCACAGCGCAGCGAATAAATATTACATGAACACCAACGGTACTGAATGTCTATCAACCTATAAAAACATTGTTATTAAGACTGTATGTCTATCTAGATAAATTTGAAATGTTTATAAATTTTCAATATGTGTCGAGAAATGTACATAAATGTGTATCCTATATTTTACTCTGTTGTTTTTAAGTTAAAAAAAATTATACTTGATACTTATTAATTGTTATCTCTTAATTCTTTGATTATACCAAATGTATTTTTAATTTTTTTTATATGTAAAAGCCCTTATTGGGCGTGTACAAATAAATTAATAATTAACAGAACTTTAGAAACAAACTGATTATAATATAATTAAATCAATCGACCCTTTGAATGCTGAAGTCAGGAGAAAGGAGTTTAGCCATTACTGATCTCGTCACGAGAGATGTTAAATTACTCATGTTCCCTTATTTTCTCGTGTTTACTGACGTGTCTTATTCCTCTTAACAAACTACAAAAATATACATTTGTACCTCAGAGCGAAACTGATAAATCTTGAAACAGAGATAGAGCTGCATGAACGTGAAGACTTGTAAGCAATGGGAAGGAAATAAATTCTGTTACTTCTCTGATAAGGGTAAATCTTCCCAGAAAAAGCCAATCCCAGGACGAATAAATATCGGTTTGAACCCTCAAACTCCGCAGCTGACGACGTGCGAATCTACACGCTACCAGGAGCAAGCGTAGTGCTGTACTGGTGTATTTGAATCACAACTTGACGAAAGTTTATTACATTTCCAACCACTGGGATACGAGTAGGCAGTGTGGGAAGAATGAGCATCGCGAGCCATGTTTTTCCTGGAAAGATATTATTATCTTACTTAAGCCTTTTTTCGGATGGTTTTTATGTTATTTTTTAATATATTTTACCTTTTGAGATTGGACGTTAAACTTTGTATACTGACGACACACGTGACAGAAGGTACGATCCATAACTCGAGTATATTTATTACTAGCGCAGACCTGTTAAAAATCATGGAGAATTATAATTGTAGGATTTGGGAAGCTGAAAATAAGGCCATGTCTGAGGTACGACATTTTCGTTAGGAGTGTAAATGAAAAATATTCTATACCTAAAAGCACAACATAAGATCGTCCTAATAGACAAGAGGTGCAAATATATTTTTTCTGATTTTTCTGTCTCCAGATTTTCGATTGAGTTTCGCTAACACTACACTTTATAATTTACTTTTATACATTTTGCATTTTATTAACTGCTTATTATCTTACTTTTTACCCCTTTCCTTAAATTTCACTTACATTCTTCATGTTGTTGTACATTAATAAGTATGTCAATTATGTTAATGGCACGTGTTGTGCCATACATGTGTGAATAAATACATAATATTGTCTTCATTAAATTCAATATTACACATACAAATCTTTTTTCCACTTAAATTAAGTGGAACAGAACGTCCCTTAAAATTCGCCTGGTTAACTAACTAGCCATCATTCCGTCTCCCCGCAAGGGTAGGCAGACTGCCAAACAACTCGGTGTTGACCACACACCCCTTATCACATTCACATTCATACATAATCTCATATGTGTTCTGCTATTACTCTGACCCTTGACATAGTCCGACTCAAGCTTCTGGTTCACTTGATCGTGACATGTCTCCTGTGTCTTGACAAGAATGAGAAATAGACGAGTACTACTAATAGTGATTTTCCGAGGTTACTTGAGTAATTTATAATCAGCATTTTTTTCAACTTTCGATCCTGTGAGAGTTCTTCGGAAAATTCCTCACGTAGAAGAAGACAACTCTAAAGCGAGAGGCAATGGCCATACATGGATAGAAGCCTTCACATCTCTAGTGAATCAACTATGTCTAGAAAAAATCACGATATCTGTAAAAATTTTAAACAAAAGAATTATTATCATTGATAATGCGTAAAAATAAAGTAAATTTCTAATTGAAGGTAGATACCTAATTTATCGCTTGTCTGAAAAATCAGTTCAAACCGAGTTCAAACCAAATTAGTATTTTAGATTTTTCGTTGTTAGTTTTTGGGGTGTTATGCCGTGTTGCGCTACCTCCTTCTATAGCCGACGTTTCGGACAGCGTTGCAGTGTCCATCATCAGGGCAGATCCGGTAGATCCGACGATGTGTCGGATGATGGACACTGCAACGCTGTCCAAAACGTCGGCTATAGAAGGAGGTAGCGCAACACGGCATATGCAGTGTCCATCATCAGGGCAGATCCGGTAGATCCGACGATGTGTCGGATGATGGACACTGCAACGCTGTCCGAAACGCCGGCTATATAAGGAGGTAGCGCAACACGGCATAACACCCCAAAAACTAACAACGAAAATGCTTTTGGCCGTGAAAATCTAAAAACTTGTCATTTTAGATTTTGTTTGAATACCGCTCAAAAGTCCAACCTGCCCGAAAACGGTTAAACTATGGTATACGCAAATGAGTTAGGTTGTGAGGCTGAAGTGAGCGGGGAGACGAAAAAATAGGAAAGAGGAAGGCTGATTCAGGTCTGATCACTAAAACAAACATTCCCAGATTACGATTAAGTTATTATCATGAAAGGCACTGAACCTGCGATCCTTGGGCGCACATAACGCTCGACCAATAAATCGAACAAACTATGGCATCACTTTGGTTGCGGTATTTTGTGAGGCTTGATTAAAAAGAAGAAAGAGAAAGATCATGGGAATACGAAATTTAAAAATTATTCCTCTATTGATATTTCACAGAAATAATATAATTATTAATACCAGTATTTCCTTTCCTGTATTTATTTTCCCTGAAAACAAACTAGGAGAATAATAATTGGTTTTGGCTTGATTGTCGGCATACAGGAGACTGGGTGTTCTGGGAACCACCTCCTTTTCATCAACGGTGTTTGCTGTTTCAATATCAAACCGGCACGGGTCTCTCCGGATCTCCAGGAAACACACGCTGCATGTGAACAACTAATTTAGTATGGATAGGCAGTGTTAGGCACACGATGAAATTTTGTCAATCTAGCGAAACTTTATTATTGCATCAAAAGTACGTATATAACTTTTAATTTGTTAGCTTAGGTTAGGTACAAATATTTTTTTACACAATAGAGTGAGTAATTCTACTTATTTAACAAAACGTAGATAACGGTTAAAATATATAATAAACTTGATTATTCAATTTTATTATATTGAGTTAAGGGACCCTCAGATGGTTTGAGCATGTAGAGCGAATGAACGAAGAAAGTAGTGTAAGAAGAATATACGACGCAAATGTGAATGGTAGAAGAAGTCGGGGACGCAGGAGAAAGACATGGCACGATTAAGTTAATCAGATACTTGAGTCGGGCCATGTCAAAAGTCAGAATAATAGAAGAGAATGTATGAGATGATGTATGAATGTGAGTGTGTGCCAAGACCGAGTTGTTTGGCGGTCCGTCCTCTCTGCCTACCCCTGCGGGGAAACGGCGTGATGGTTAGTTAGATTAGTTAGAGTAAATATTTCGTGGCGTATTAATTTATATGTGCATGGTGACGTATTTTAAAGACACAAAATTTTTATAGTAAGCTTAACATTTATTTTTCAATCAATTTCACTATCAGGCATTTAATTATAAATATGCTAAATTGCTTTGCTATTTAAATAAGGCGATTCTGCGACTCTGTGATGTTTTCTTTCATATAACGTTGTAATCGTATTCTATTTAAATATATAGCCTCATGATTATGTAGGTAGGCACTTACTTTTTTAAATATATTATTTATGTATATAATCTTATTAACATGTTATATAATTTATTAAAATAGCTGGCTTATAAAGCCGGTGCATATGCGACTTTGCAACGTCATTGTACGCCAGAGTCGACAATTGTTGTGGAAAGATTTACCAGTCTCCGTTTTTCCTCTCTCCTACCAAGTGGATTTCCTTAAAATGAAACTCCACACAGCATCCTCTAATTTGACATAGGATCTGAGGTAAATTTTCTCTCAGGTCTCGTTCTACCCTCTCCCTAGTGTGGAGTTTGTGTAATAATAATTTACTGTTAATATATTATTGTCGCTATATAAAAAATAAAAAAATAAAACTTTTGAAGCCTGCAAGGCCAGTGGTGTCCGGCAGATCTTCAGCTATAAGCCCAGGAAAAACAATATTTTCTTGATGCCGCAAATAATAAGCTTTCGTTTTCGCGTTTCAGTTTATTTTTCCTCCATTTTATAGCAAAATTTTCAAGATAAATGTATTGCTTTTAAACTAACCAAATTAGTATCTCGCAATGTATTATCACCTGTGTATTGCAAAAAAAAAAAAAAAACATAAAAAAATAAAAAAAAATAAAAATAAAATAAAATAAAATAAAATATATATTGTTATGGTGTCAACTCGGGTATTTTTAGAACTTACAAGCCAATTGTCAAAAATATAAAAATGAGTAATTTCAATTAATTCTGAAAATGATAAAAAAATATATAAATGTAAACATATCGCAATGAATTGTTTAAGATTAGTATATATATGAATCTCGCCTCAATAAAAATACAATAGACCTTTTGATTACCGTTGAAAGTTGTGTTAAACGTCTAGTTGTAATCCGAACCAGGATTACCAAATGACAGGGACTTTTTACTAGAGTAGTAAGATTTTAAAATTTTACTCTCTAGAAGTTGTAGCTGAGAATATATATATATATTTACTTTAATATCCAGAAGATTTTTTTTTTTAAGTTTTCTTTATTCATTAGATTTTTCATTACATACATTGGGGATTTTTCGACCACCATGCTAGGCACATGCCCGTGTTGTGGTGGTCGATTTTATATACAGATTAAAACACCAATACACAAATATTGCTAGATGACACGGAACGAACACATTTAACAAAGGAACTCAAGAAAATAATTCTCGTTGCCCTCTGGCCAACGCAGGTAGAGCGACTTCAAGACTCTTTTGTTTACTGTTATAGTCGATTTCTTAGAAAAATAATCATTGAGTCATGCGAAAGGGGTATTTAAGCTTTTTCTACCGTTTCCCTTGAGTAGAATAAAAATAAAATTGTTCACAACTTTATAAAAAATATACGGGTAAACTACTAAAGAAAGTTCAAGTATGCAAAAATACAAGTTCACACGAGTTTGAAGTGAAACCTTCAGAAAACTAAAGTAGACAAGAGTGGGGAGGCTACGAAGCACTGAACAAATAGGAGGCCGACGATTCTATATCATTCTCTCACAGGCTAAATCCTATAGACGTATGTGTTTGTTTCTTTTTAGTGTAGCTTTTTCGATTCAACGAGTTTCAAATCATAACGGTGCTAAACAAGTTTTCGCTTCAAAACCACTTTTGTGCTAGGATCTAGACCTCCAGACTCCATTTACCAAGCGATTGTTATACCTATTACCCATATTCGTGACTATATTAGGCACACTACCAGCAGAAGACCAAATACATGGCCGTAGGATGCGCCCAACAAAACCCCAACTATCTCATGTAGAAGCCATAATTTTGAAATGGTACAAAGATTCACGTACCTAGGCTCCCTGATAACAAACAAGAATAATATCACAGAGGAGATCCAGAAGCGCATAGTGAACGGAAATCGCTGTTATTACCGCCTACAAAACCAAATAAAATCCAGACTGCTGTCCAGAAACACCAAGATATTAATATACAAAACACTTATCGGACCAGTACTCACATACGCAGCTTAGACTTGGGTACTAACTAAGAAGAATGAGCGAGCACTGGATGTTTTTGAAAGGAAAATTTTGAGGCGTATCTTCGGACCGGTTTCAGAAAATGGATTTTGGCGCAGATAACAATGAGCTGTATACTCTATTTAAGGATCTAAACTTCACAAAATTTATTAAACTGGGAAGACTTCGGTGGCTGGGTCATGTAGAGAGAATGACTAAGCATGAAGCACCAAAGTCCCTTCTGAACTCGAGACCGACAGGGCGAAGGAGCCTGGGAAGACCATGATTAAGATGGAGCGACAACGTCCTCAAAGATTTATCCACCTTGGAGATTGTTAACTGGAGAGAACTGGCACAAAACCGTGATGAGTGGAGGAAAACTCTTGAGGAGGCCAAGACCCACCAGGGGTTGTAGAGCCAAGAGTGACGATGATTAGAGTACATTCATTTATTGCTTGTGGCTTCCTCTTATCTATTAATATATCTAAGATGAATTTAAATATATGTCACGTATCTAGTAATTTTTATTAAAGTTTCGCTAGTTTCCAAATGAAACGCTCTGTGCACCGGCACGTAAAATAGATGAAAAAGCGGACGAATAGAAATTAATACTATTCAATTACCCGCTGACTGTCGCAGAAACCGCAAAGGTTAATCATATCAAGACCATCACATAAAAGGAAGCTATTTATTGTGTATAAAGTGTATGGGTAGGTAATTTCTATGATAAATACATAAAACAATTCAATAAAGGGCAAGATTCTTTTCGAAACTTGAACACTAAAGATTTTTTATTATAATGCATACACATTTTGACTTATTGATTGTTTACTTAATAATTAACAATATTTTAGAAGAAATAAAAACAACATAATGAGAATGAAAAAAGAACATCTTCAACAATCGCAAATTCACTTTGTGGCATCACTTTAATTAAATAAAAACTAATCACTTTGTACACTCCACTTTTTAATCAAAATAATCAACACATTTTGTAACCAATGGCTTCTTCGATGATGAATTTTCATTTTACCCTGACGAAGAAAACTAATTTTCATTTTATTCTAAAAAAACCAAAGAAACCATTGGTTTTAAAAAAAAACAAAGAAACCATTGGTTTTGAAAAATAATTTTAATTAAATAAGTATACAAAGTGATTCGTTTCCATTTAATTGAATTATATTTTGACTTCTAAATTGTATAAGCCACGTTTCATGAATTTAGAACACCTATTCAAATAAGGTACGTTTCAGAGAACTTTCTGGTACATAAATCAAATAACAAAAAAACTGATATAGGCACATCTGGCATTAAACACTAAACCCCAGATATAAAATAAACTAAAACAGATCTAGGTAAAACACACAGCGGGGGTGGAGATCATGTAAATTATTAACCGAGTAATTTAATTTTTTCTACTTTGAATCTGGAAAATTGACCTGAAATTAAAGGAAGATCATCTAAAAAGACGAATTTGTATTTTGTGCATGTCTGTTTAGTACAACTTTGGGACTAATCCATTTCCTAAGGTCCTTTTCAATGCATTCATCTCCTATTGTCCATATCCTTTCTTAAAAGCTCTACTTGGTAGAAGAAAAAGAACACGAACACAATTCTACCTACTTGGCCAGTTTGAAATATGATTGTACAATCGTATTTAAAATACCCACTTTGTCATTTGAAATATTGTCGTGATTGTGGTAACAGCAATTATTGATTCTTTCTCGGAACTTTTGTTCAGATAAATTAATATGATACTTACAATTAATTGTGTCAACCTGGATAATTGTGACTCGTGAATGGACCAGCAGATTAAAAGGCAGGGTAAAAGAAGACCAATGAAATGTTCAATAACTTAATAAAAGTTGTACCCTTCGCTTAAGTTGGCCATCGGGCCTTAATATAGTTTCTTCTGGAAAATGTATGAAGTTAGTATTTGAGTGAGGAATGTGCGATGATGGTGAAAAACACCGGAGAAGATGATTTAATTTTTTACCACAACTTTGTTTTTTTTTTTAGCGACTATATAAAATGATGTATACAATATATAATGGTGAATTTAAGAAATATAGTATATATAAGTAGTGTAGATATTGTATTTTTTCTTGGTCCTCCTCACTAGGGGGCCCTGTGCCGAGGTGTACTAAAGTTATTAAAAAATAGTTTGTTTGTCTTCTACGTCGTTTTCAGTGTCTTCATTAGGGGTTTTTCAATGAAAAAAATAATAAAAGACTAGCTGTTTGTTTCCAATGCAATGCCATATTCAAAAAAATAAAATGATACTCCTTGCATGTCCTTTCCCGTGCATTCCCCTCCAGCGTTCCACTTCCACCTTCCCCGCCACCGCTCTCCGGCTACCCCGTCCCGCCAACCCCCCTGGCACTTCATTTCTTGACTCCTCTCCCGCCGAAACTTTTTCTAATACTAACATTTTTAAACTCGTGATATCTTTCTAATTAAATATCCCAATTGAAAAATTCAAAAAGTTAAATAAAGGTATTGAAGCTGTCTTGAATATGGAGTAATTTACTTTGACAATGATTAAAACCAAGATACAAATAAAGAGCCTTTTCAAGCGGCGACATTTTAATTAATTTTTTTAAATAAAATAATACTTATTGTGGCATAACCATAATAGTTAGACATATGCTGTAGCGACCTTTTTTGTAAGTAATGATGTGTTTTACAAAGTCGAAGTACATTATTTTATTCTATCATCAATAGTTTTCGCAGCGCACGCGATGTAAAGAATATTTTAGGTAATTTTTTTACACCTTGGGTTACATTATTGAAGTTTTAGTAAGGATGCCTATTTTTTTGAAAATATAATATAGCCTATGTTACCCAGGGATAGTGTAGCTTCCCAACAGCGAAAGAATTTTTCAAATCGGTTCAGTAGTTTCGGAGTCTATTCAATGCAAACAAACAAATTTTACCTCTTTATATAGTGTAGTAGATAGTAGATAGTGGATTTATGTTGTACAAACGAATTTGATACAATAATATTGTATGATAGGTTTAATCAAATGATTATAATCGTAATCGATTCCGGAGTAGCTAGTAGCTAGTAGCTACACTTTTGGTGCTTTAAGGGTGAGCATTGGACAGTGAACCGAAACTAATTTATCACCTCAGAGTACCTAGATCTAAATACCAGATAGTGACTGACAACTGTGGAATAACGTTCCGAGTTATAGTTATTTATTTTGGGGTATTATTCTGTCTTGCGCCACCTCCTGTTTCCAGCTCCAATCATATCTAACGTTTTGAGTGATTGTTTTACGTGGATAATTATTTTAACTTAGCAGTATGTATAAATTCCAGGGTTAACCAAACACATATTCATTAAGGCGATCCAATAGTCCAGGAAAAAATCGATATCGGATTTCACGCCTTTGGGAGGAGTTTAAAAATACTTGAGAAAAAGCTCTCGGAAAGGTTAGAAAAGGTATTTGAGAAATTTTTTAACAGGTTGATTTCGTAAAGGCCTGTAAAAAATATTAATTCCTTTTTTACGCATTACGACTGATACGAAATGGGTTGTGTCCAGTGCATGGTTCTTGGGCCCATGCCATAAGGGTTACACTTCAAGATCCAAATTCGTAGAGTGCGGGCCGTATTGATTGATGTCAAAAATCACAACGAGAAAATTCATGTTTTATTCTATTTTGTGAAGGGGATTATAAGTAGGAGAGTTTGCACTGGAAAGGGTTTTTTATAGACCTAATACCTTATTTTTTCTAGGCTTATTAAAATACTTATTAAAAGATTACCAATATTTTTAAGGGCCAAGGTATGTTCTACACGCAGTATTCAATTGAAGCATCTATAATACTTCTAAGCGATCATATTTTCAAAACAAAAAACATATGATTTTGCATTATTTAGTATGACTTCATCTTAAGTTAAACAAACGTTTATTCCATACTCTTAGGTTTAATCAGTAAACAAACGTTTACCTTGCACCGTTATTTTTATACATTAACTCGACACAGGAGGCCCAGAGGAAAATAATTTTTCGCGTCATGTTTGGGGATGTTGTGTGGAGGATTTTATTTAAGAAAGGAAGGAGATAAAGTTCTGAATGGATAAAGGTATGTGGGGTGGGTATCTGGCGGTCAGCGTTTCCAGGAGTAAGTACGTACGTACGAGTCCATCCTTCCCATTGCGGCGCAAAGCGATGTTCCGAGTCCTACAGGAGAGCCCAAAAGGTTTCCTGCAAACTTTCTCTCCCGATCTAGTCTACCACCTCACCACATGAACCCGGGCACCCCTGCTAATACAACAATTGTAGAGTATTTCTAGGGTCAATTTGGGAGACGGAAATCTGTACCGCCGCCCCCGGGAACCTTTATTGGATAACCAACATCACTGACATAAGTCACCCCAAGTGGTTCGCTACGTTTGGTGATTTAGCAGGGGTGCCCGCGTTCATGGGGTGAGGTTTGTCCAGGTCTTGGAGGCGGATAAACAGGACACACTGAACCCTAGATTCCCACCCACCCCTTGAAACCCTCCTCACAGCATCCTCAACGATGTCCTGTGTGGAGCTCACGTAAAAAGAAAATAACAAAAAGGTGATTAATGGCAGCGGTATTGGTAGAGAGGGCGGCGGTTTGCACCCATCACCGCCTCCCAAAGTAAGGAGGAAACGCAAATATTTTGCTAAAAATATTTTGCCCCGCCGTGGACTTACATCAACATAATGTAATGTATCAAGATAGAGCTGCAATAGGTCAACAGAACAAACCTATTAACACAATTCAATTAAAGATACTTTTCACGCCGATTGTTTAAAAGCAAACCATGAACGATAAATAAGATGCAAACAAGAAACTAGATCGGCGGTAGATATCAGCAACCAACCAATCTTATACTCTGCAAAATAAACACCTAATCGCAATGTTCTTAGAAATAACGCAGGGACAGATTGACAGCGGAAAGCGTTTAAACAGGGAAATCTTTTTATTTGGGAACCTTATATTAGGGTTTTACTGTATTACAGCAGTGGAGGTTCGAAATCTAGCAACAAAGTTTGATGTGTCACCTGGACTCGAAACTCGGACCTACCGTTTTGCAGGCGGCCGAGTTCGGCTGAAATTGCACGATTAACACATTTCAACCACAAATTATTTCTCTGTTACATGTTTATTTATTGATTAAAAATCTTCAGATTTTAAATTAATTGTTTTGTCAGAAACATATTTTTTTAAATAACGCCTTTTTGTTTATGAGCTCTAAAACATCGACAGTGCTACATATTTTAACTTTTTGAAGTGAAACTTCTTTAGCCCCCTTGTGATTTGGAATTCGAATGAAGCATAAAACTCATCAAGTCCATTGGCCGCTTTTATTTATTTATTTATTTATTGTTTGAAACATTTACAGAGTGTTAACAAATTATTGCATTAATATTATAACGTTGGAATATGAGCTGATATTAACACTCCAATTAGAAATGTTCACAGCATGCGTAATTAAGGTTTAGTTGTGGCTCGACGGAGATGCTAGTAGTGAAAAGAAAACAGAAATAATAATAATAATAAAAAAGAAATATAAGACAAGAAATTTAAAACATGGTAAGTGTACAGAGAAAGAAACGTTTCTGGAAAGGATAATAAAGTTAAAATAAAGAAAAGACATAATAATAAAGCAATTAACAATCGTAGCATATCATCAATCATGACATATCATCAATTAACAATAATTAAAAATCTTCTTCCATGACATATCATGGTAGAAGATTTTTAATTTGTTTTTTAAAATATTCGAGACTGTTTGCGAAGATATCAATAAGGTCACATTCAATTGTGTTGTACAAACGACACATTCGAGACAGTGGATTGAAGTAAGCAATATTGTTATTAAATATTTCAATATGGAATATATTTTGACTTCTTAAGTTACGTCTATTAGGAACTTTAATATGTATGTTGCTCAGACAATGAGTGGTTAAAAGTTTATCATGAATAATTTTATATAAACATATTAAGTCAGCAAATTGTCTTCTTTTTTCCAATGTTGTAAAATTAAAGTGTTGTAATCGTTCCTCATAGGATTGGAGTATGGCATTAAATCCAAGTTTAAATGATAGCAGTCTTAGGAATTTTTTTTGCACAGATTCAATTGTTTTAGAATATTTTAAATAATGTGGATTCCAGATAACACTCTCATATTCCAAATTGCTTCTGACCAACGAGTTGTACAAGGTTATAATGGATTGGGGGTATTTAAATGGTTTTGATATTCTATGGATGAATCCAATCATTTTCAATGATTTACTTATAATTTTACTGATGTGTACATCAAACATAAACTTTGAATCAAGAGTGATTCCTAGATCTCTTATAGTGGTGACTGCATTTAATAGAACATTATTAATGGAATATGCATAATCCTTTCGTCTTCTGTTACGAGTAAAAGTAATAATGTAACATTTTTCAATATTTAAAAACATATCGTTTTGAATGCACCAGTTATTTAGTGTGTAAAGGTCTTCTTGAAGCTTAACATGATCAGAATCAGTGGAAATTTTACGGTAAATCTTGAGATCATCGGCAAATAGAACAAAATCACAGCGTAACATGGGGCCAAGGTCATTAATAAAGATTAAGAATAGCAGAGGGCCAAGGTTAGACCCCTGGGGTACGCCTGATGTTACAATTACGGGAGGTGATTCATACCCATTAATAAGTACTAATTGTGTTCTATGTTCCAAGTAAGACTTAAACCATCTAAATAGATCACCGTGAATACCTATTCGTTCAAGTTTCTGTAGTAAAATAGAATGGTTAACTTTATCAAACGCCTTTTGAAAATCTGCGTAAATGGCATCTACTTGAGTTCTTTCATTAAAAGCATTACAAACGTAATAACAAAAGTCGAGAAGATTTGAGGTTGTGGATTTGTTGGGAACAAATCCATGTTGATTAATGCATAATTGGGGTTTAAAGTGTGAAAATACAGAAATATAAATTATAGATTCAAAGGCTTTTGCAAAACACGATAAAATGCTGATAGGTCGATAATTTTTCACAAAAGATTGATCACCAGATTTATGTATTGGAACAATATTTGCATTTTTCCATAAATCTGGGAAAGTTCCTGTAGTTAATGATTCATTATAAATTATAAAAAGTGGCTTAATCAGCGCGCTGGAACAACATCTTACAAACAAGGGAGGTATTTTGTCAGGTCCTGGACCTTTGGATGTATCAATTTTTTCTAAACAAGATTTGATGGTTTCCATGCTAACGTTGATTTTGCCAAGATTAAATTGGTTGTTTTGTATAACTTTCGGCGTGGCAGTATATAATAAGGGATTAGATTGGGTATAAACGGATGCAAAATAATTAGAGAACAGATTGGCAATCTGTTGTCCATTATCTGCAGATATAGAGTCCAGGTGCATTAATTTGGGAATGCAATTAGTAGTGCGCATTGATTTTGAGTATGCCCAGAAAGCTTTTACATTTTCCTTTATGCCTTGTTCAACAGAGTTAATGTATGATAAATAACATTCTTTTTGCATTTTTTTCGATCTTTTTCTTAGAATAGCAAACTCAGTATAGTCTAGTGGATTTTTATATTTATTAGCCCGCAGTCTTACCTTATTTTTCTCTTTGAGGAGCTTAATAAGAGACTGACTAAACCATCTGGGGTAGTGATTTCCAATTTGTGTCTTTTTTTTTGGAATATGTTTATCAATAATATCCCATAAAGTATCGTAGAATAATTGTACCTTATTGTTGACATTTGAGTTACTGAAAAGTGAGATCCAGTTAACATTTGACAGGTCCAGACGACATCCTTCATAATTTCCTTTCTTAAAATTGTATTTAAAAGGGCTTTGATTATGATGTCACTTTTCAAGGCTCCTATTGGTTGAGATATAAAACGGAAATGACGCTAGGTCTGCGCTCATTGGCCGCTTTGATTATGACTGTACTTTTCAAGGCATTGGTTGAGATTGTTTTGGTAAATTTTCGCTTCTACCGCGTGTGAACTGCACTCGATTTTTAAAGTAAAACTTCTTTACGCACGCTTGACTTGGGAAGTAAGCTGGTGAATGCGTGACGAGAGCGTTACGAAAATTGTGATCGGTCGGGAGATATAAGTTAGTGAAGATAGAAAGAGAGAGAGTTACGTTTCGTATATTACTGTAGGGGCAAGAGAGAGAGAGATGCGAGCACATATTTTCTTTCTTTCTTTCTCTCATAGCCAGTTACGTTTCGTATATCTGAAACACAGTGCAGGCCTATTGTCTGTATCACACTGTAGGAGAAAGAGAGAACAGTGCGCGCGCACATTTTCTTTCTCTCTTCTTTTATAAATTGGTGAAGTTTTACTTCAGTCGTGCGGTCTAAAGCACACTATTTTTTTTTTAATATTGTGTTCGTACATGCATACGTTTTAATATTAGAGCAGAGAATGATGTGATCAAACTCAAGATTAATAAATTACAAGTGCGGAGTAGTTTTTTTTTCATTGAATGCCCCTCGGGTATTATCAGTATGTATACTGAATGAGTATTGGTCCATGCCTAGGTAGGTGCCATCAATAAAATTGGCGCCTTTCAACGTGACCCGCTTCAGCGTTCAAGACCGCCGCAGCCTTGTTTTGACCAAGATAAACGTGCATTGCCTTATTTGGCCGGGGAAATAACCTTAGCCAAGTTAATACATTCAAAATCGGCAGTTGTTAATTCACGATATTATAATTTGTACATTTGTAATACGTCTCGAGCCTGGGCCTAGGCCACTGCACGTATAATTCAAAGAAGGATAATGAAGTTACGCCAATTTTAAATAAAACTTTGTCGCCAGTTTATCAAAGACCTTTCGATTTGTAGACCCTAAGACAGACCAGAGTAAATGATTATTAGTATTGGTGTGTTGAATGTGATGAGTAAGCGGCTGCGCCTCGTCCTATATAAATAATATATAATGGAGACACGATTATTTGACAATGAACCCGTTTAATTGAAAAAAAGCAGTGTCCAGTTCACACGTGGTATAAGTGGAACCTTCAGAAAACTAAACTTCGAGAGAATGAGACGAATGCAGTGTATCAGAAGTTGGATAATTGTGGGGTTTACTTAAGAAAATATTGTTACAAAGTTTAAAAACTATTTTACATTTTATTCTACTAAGCACAGCACAAATAGGCCACCGATTGGTCTATCTCATTCTCTATAAGACTAAATCCTATCGATGAATGTGTTTGTCTCTTTTTAGTGTGGTTATTTTTCGTTTCATCGAGTTTCAGATCACAATGGGCTAAATAAGTTTTTTTTTCCACTTCAAAAAAATCAGATTGCAGTTCACACGCGGCAGTAGTGAAACCTTCAGAAAACTAAAGTAGATAAGAATGAGGAGGCTACGAAGCACCGCACAAAGAGGATACCGATTAGTCTATTTCATTCTCAAGCAAGTTTAATCCAATAGATGTGTTTGTTTCTTTTTAGTGTCGCTATTTTTCGTTTCATCGAATTTCAAATCAGAGCGGTGCTAAAGAAGTTTTCAATTCAAAAATGATCAAAAAATTCGGGGTAATAAATGTTGAGCTTACTTCTGGAACATGGCCACGCCCAGAATACGCTTCTATCGGTTATATTTTCAGTGACGTATACCGATGGCTGCCCGATCTAATCAGTATGAAATAATAAATAAAATAATACAGTGACCTAAAATGGCCGGCGAGCAGCGCTCCTAATTTGTAAGCGCAAGTGGATTTGTAAAAAATGTACCAGCGTTGGACTGCCTGAATGAATTTTATAGATTTGGAGTCGAAACATTAAGACTCTATTTATTCGCAGTTTTGTAATACATTAAGTAACGAAATCGGCTTATCAAATGTTATTGGAATATCGTAAACTCAGTAGTTAAACTAACAAACATGCGCGCCGATCCTCAGCAAAGGGGCAGATAGGATTGAAACGTCAGGCAACTTTGCATCGCACACACTGCTTGCTTGATTCACGAAAATCGCAAACATATTCTCTGTCCGCGATATGATCAACCCGTGATGGTACGAAACTTGGTTCGTATTGCGCATACCACTCCCCCCGCTACAGTTCCTACACCCGCGCTCTGCTCGCCCGACTCATTCCGCTAAAAATTTTGGCTGTAGCAGTGGGGGTAATGGGCGGAGACATGCGCGTACACGGGTTGATCTTATTTTGGATCGAGAATACCTAGGTACTCTTCATTTATTCCAACTTAGGGAGGTATTTAATAGAATTGGGGCTTCCATTTCTTCCAGAAGAGTCTACGTCATCTTTTTCAATCTCATTTCAATCCACTTGCATGTCTCATATATACTCCCGACCTTGACACTTCTTTCGTTCACCCATTCTACATTCTTCAATTAATCTAAGCTTCCCTTTACGAATCTTGCAATTTTTTGTTTCCTTCATCATAAAAAGATCTCATATAGTTTCATCACACCTAATACGCCATAGTTGATTAGCAAAGCTTGGGTATTTTTAGAAAGCAATGACTCAATCACATTTTAAGATAGAAATGGCGAATAAATTTTCGTGAGGTTGCAGATAGGTTGAGCAAACCCCCCGATCCCATAAATGATTTATACTAATTATTAAGTGAAAAGTGTCTGGGGATCCCTCCCCAAATGGCCGTTACATGGTATCACTGCAATCGGCCGCGGCAGTATCGCTCGCTGCGGGGGACGTAATTATTCACTTGACTCCCAAGGGAAGTCCCCATTCCATCAATTGGCCAATAGGCCTCAGACCAAGAACCCTTGCCCGTCAGCCGGCACTTACACCGCCAATGGACGCATTATCGTAATTGAGATACCGACGAACGCTCGTCCAGAGTGTCAATCGGGGTGTCACGTACTTGATGCAATAACGAGATACAAGTGACGAGAAGAGAAACGCTGGACAGCGCCACCAACATGCAATAACCAAAAATGCTCACTATTTTGCAATTCGCAACATTAATAAACTACAGGTCTAATTTGCGGATAGTGCATAATTATTCCTGTAGAAACCATAACAGATTTTTGAAGTAAAACTTCTTTAGGCACGCTTGACTTGGGGAGTAAGCTGGTGAATGCGTCACGAGAGCGTTGCGAAAAGTGTGTTCGGGCGAGGCGAACGGAAGTTGAGAGGGATATTAAGTAAGTGAAGATAGAAAGAGAGAGAGTTACGTTTCGTATTTACTGTAGGGACAAGAGAGAGAGCTGCGGGCACACATTTTCTTTCTCTCTTTCTCTCATAGCCAGTAACGTTTCGTATATCTAAGACACAGTGCAGGCCTATTGTCTGTACCGCACTGTAGGAGCAAGAGAGAGAGCAGTGCACGCGCACATTTTCTTTCTCTCTTCTTTTATAAGTTAGTGAAGTTTTACTTCAGTCGTGTGGTCTAAAGCACACTCGTTTTTTTTTGACAAATTCGGATACAATGGGAGAGTTTAATAAAGGCGCTAACAATGAACAAATACACTGCTTCTTATCTTCAATAATAGGGGAGACGTTTGAAAAAAATACAGTAGCGGATAATTAATGTTAAAATACTGAGTATGACATTGTACGTACAATCAGAAAAAGGAAAATCAACGAGTAAATAGGTTAACGACCGAAATAATTCATATATATATTCAGAAAGATATTAATGAAACCTTCAAACGGCGTAGATTAATTTTGGCATAATTTAAAAAAGGAGGAAATTAAGAATCAGCTTTTTTTTAAAAGTTGAAATATCAAGAATAAAATAAAAGTTTCACACCGCTACGAAATTTTTATATCAAAACTAGATGTCAGAAAAAAATTATGGAATTGCGTTCAAATATGACGAGCTACTCATTGAGATAAGAGTTCACAAGTATTGTGCATTCAGGAATCCCCAATCCTGAGTTTAAACTCTTCACATTGTTATATTATTGTAATTTATAATATAACTAGCGAGTGCCCGGCATGTGTTGCAATACTCCTCAAATAAAGAAATTGTTTCCCGCTGTATGTCCTTCCGTCCCTGTTCTCGCCCCTGTTCTCAACCCGCGTTCCCTTTCCATCCCGCTTTCCCTTTCCAGATTCCCCTCCTCACTCCTCCCGCATCCCCATATCCCGTTAACCCTCCTTCCCCCCTCTTGTGTTCCTTTTCCCCACCTCCCACGTTTTCCTTACCACCTCTCCAACCTTTTTCCTCCCTCGTTGCCCCTCCTGCAAACCCCCCCCCCCTTCTCCTCAGTCCCCTTCCCCTTCCTTCATTCCCTCCCCTCTCCCACCTTCCCTCCCTGTCGCTAAACTATATAAAATACACGCAATTTTAGCGACATTAAATTAAAATTAAAGTTATATCACCACTGTTAGCACTTACAAATATTAACACGATTGTTATTACCTTTAAAGATAATCACGATAAAGGTTTAAACATTGGTGTTATATTAGTTATATTATATTACTAGCAGACCCGGCCAAACCTTTCTGTGGCTAACGAAACACAACGCCATTACCCAACCTTTATAAAATCTATACCACCCTCTTGTCAGCTGCCTGCTGCCTGAATTGAATATTTGAATTACTCGGCTTTCTCTACTATAATAAGCATGTATTATACATACAAACCTTTCTCTTGAATCACTCTATCTATTGGTGAAAACCGCATGAAAATCCGTTGCGTAGTTTAAAAGATCTAAGCGTACATATATTTTGAGCGACTTCATAATATGTAAAGATATTTTCTTTGAATTTCTCGGCTTTTCTCTAATATAATATCCATTTATTATACATACAAATCTTCCTCTTGCATGACCCTATCTATTGGTGAAAACCGCATGAAAATCCGTTGCGTAGTTTAAAAGATCTAAGCGCACATACATTTTGAGAGAGTTCATGTTATACTATAAAATGATATATAATAATAAAAAATTTGTCTTAATTTTGGCATTGGATAAGTTAATGTAGAATATAGTCCCCGACCTTGTATTACGATTAAATTAGAACAATAAACCTAAACATGAGAATTTTTTTTTTTTTGAGAATTAAGGAAGTTATTTGGATTAATACCAGATATATTTCTTGGGAAATGCAGAAAATGTTCGAAGGAATATTCCTGTCAGCAAAATTCAACGATCATTCGGTCGAAGGAAATTTTGAAAATGGTCCCTGGGAGTACGAATATGTTAAATTCACTTGACATTGTGATCCTACATTATGTTCAGAGAGCTTGCATTTCATACCCCACCGCCTTTCGCTCAGCTCACTTGAGTTATTCCCTCCCTTTAGCCCATCTTGTCACGCACAGCGGCATATCACTTCACGTTTAATATCGCGATATGACATTTGGTTTGGGAAACCTCATTTGGACTATGATGGTTCCATGAAATATTAACAAAATTCCCTCAAACAAAAGAAGTTGGATGAATTCTTTCTACAATGCTAGAACTGAATTAATCTGAAAATATACAAAAATTTTAACAAAAGAAAAAACGACTTCAAAAATGCACTAAAAAGTAAAAAAATAATTTCGTACGATTGTTATTTTTGGAGTCGGTGTCACTACTGGGGTCGGGTAACTACATAAATATAAGTAGTTAAAGGTGAGATGTGGATATCTTGGCTGACACCGACTCCAAAAATAACAATCGTACGAAATTATTATTTTTTACTTTTTAGTGCATTTTTGAAGTGGTTTTTGTTTTGTTAAATTTTTGTTTATTTTTTGATTTTTAGTGACGAACGTGCGTAAAGAAGTTTTGCTTAAAAAAATCATCGAAATCTGTTGGCGTAATATTGAGTTATTCGTCCATTTGTCGCGCACATACTTATTGCAAATTTAAGTCATATGTGGTTTTCTCATGAATCCCATTGTCAGAACTGGATCAAATTAAAATGGAACCACACGGGCAGCACCAGCTTTCTAATAAAAAAGAATCATCAATATCGGTTCACCCAATCAAAAGTTCTGAGGTAACAAACAAACAAAAAAAAAAAAAAAACAGTCGAATTGATAACCTCCTCCTTTTGGAAGTCGTTTAAATAGTTGGATTTCTATTTCAATCACACTAAATTCTGTCCCTCTGCGATTTTATTTGAAAGGAAACGAAAAATTAACAAGCTAGAACTACGGTCGTTTATTTGTGAATGTTTCGTATGACTTGCCATAGCAGTGATAACATGGTTTCGAAATCTAAGTGACCGGTACACTGGATGTTGCAACTACAACCTGCAGAATTAAAATCGTTCTAACGATATCCTAAATCCGATAGGTAGTCAATATTGCTTAACGTTTAGACTTGGTGCATTATAACAAACTTTCATACCTTAACGTGGGAAGGTACCTAATCCAACAGCTTAGAGAATTAGTAATAGTAATACAGAAAAGGCTTTATTCCATTCGTGGTAGTTAACAAGGGAAAACGCTGTGAGTACGCCCGATAAAAAATTAGGACTTGTAACTTTCTTAGCATTCTAACGAGTACGTACAAGATGCGGCAAAATAAACAGTACAGTTTTGAAAGGCCGGTACATCCCGTGTGGTGGGAGTAGAAACCTGGGAGTGGTCTCATTGTGTCGGGAGGGTCATGCCGTTTTTAATCGTTGCCATGGTTTGGTCCGGACAACACCGGGGCTTTGCCTTCCGTACGAATCTTGAAATGGGCAAAAGTGACGAGGCCCACTTCCATCTCTGTCGAGCGGTGAATAAACCAAATTTTTAGGTACTGGGCTGAAAATAGCCCGAGGCAACTTCACGAGAGACCTCTTCTCTCTCCAAAAGTGGCTATGTGGTGTGCGAATTCCAAAATTCAAAAATTGAGGGGGATTGGGCCGTATTTTTTCGAGGAGAATGGATGAACCGTAACTGTCAACGCTCAACGTTAATTTGCATGATAGAAAAAAATTTGAACCTCGATTGGAAGAACTAACGGAGGAAACAGATCTGGTTTCAACAGGACGGTGCTAGGGTTCATTCTGCTCGAGTTTCAATAACGAAACTGGAACAGATGCGCCTCGCCTCTCTGAGGGGTGGCCCGCGCGCTCACCTGATTTAAGCATTTGCGACTTCTTCCTTTGCGGCTATCTGAAGGAAAAAGTTTTCAAACATCGGCCTCACACCTTGGAAGAACTCAAGAATCGAATTCGGGAGGAAATCGCCGCTATGCCCATCGAGATGTGCCAAAATGCAGTCAAAAACTTCAGAAATTGCCTTCATCAATGTATCGGTGCTGGGGGCCATCATCTTTCTGATGTCATCTTCAGTACTTGATGCATAAAACGGCATGATGTACCGAATAAAATAAAATAAACCCCATTTCAGTAAGTGGCGCCGTTTTTTTAATAGCCTTTCAAAACTGCACTGTCTCAGTTGACGCACCCTGTATTTTAATTCTTAACTCCCGGCGGTAGACTAACTAATCCTCTTTAGTGTGCGCGCATTGTAGAAGAAATTATTAAAACATTATAAGAACATAGAATTAAAACAGACGCATTTTGAAATGTATAAAACCATCAACTAAAACATTTTATGGAAAATTTTCGAAATCACTGGATACCTACGCTTAATACGAATATTTTTTGGCTAAAACCTCTTGATTCGCCGTTATTACTTTCAAAAACAACTATTTGCATTCGTGGCGATGGAAAATACCGTATTTAAAATTTCAATAACGTATAATGACAATTTGCCTTCGTCGTATGAGATATCGGCCATTTAAAATAGTTTGTCATTTTATTATGTTGGTTTTCCTGATATCATAGCACAACAAAGAGCTAAAAGATACATTGTTGCCATTTAATCTATGCGTATTAGATAGGCACTAGTTAGGCGGTATTCTGGAAAAAAATAAACACAATTACTCGTCATTTAATGTCTTCCTCTGAAGTCGACTATATCATCTACCATCTAGCTCTTCGTATGGTATCAGGAATACCAACATAACAAACTGACAGAAATCGTTGGAAATGGCTTGTCATACCATACGACGAAAGCGAATTATCATTTTACGTAATTAAAATTTTGAATGCAGTATTTTCCATCGCCCCGAATCGAAACAGATGTCTTTTTTAGTAATCAAGGTGAATCAAAAGGTTTATTCTAAAAAATATTCGTATTAAGCGTATCCATTTGTTATACATACAGGCACTTAAAAACAGCGAAATTCCAGAAGAAATACTGAATGTACAGCTATGCAGTGATCTTTTTGTCGATAGAATCAATGATAAATAAACAATTTGACTAAATTTGCATTAATCTATTGATAAATAAATGTTTATATTATGATTATTATTATTATGAGAAAACAATCTCATATATAATATAATACCCCCGATCCAGGTAGACGCAAAAATGTACTGCTTCATTTGACCTCCATTAAGACAAACAAAATGGTGCATCAAAGTTTAGTTCAATGATTAACATCCCGAGTACGATAGCTTTTGGTTTATATTAATCTATTCGTATAGTTTAGTAGTTGCATAAATATTTAAGCTTTGATACATAGTAATAAAGTTATGAATGAGACTATGTACCTCTACACATAATATATGAAAATCACCAACAATAGACTGGTGAAAACTATGTTACATTACGCTTTAAATTCACGAACAATAACAAATATTTACGAAACAGAAATTTAAGAGTTAACACTAATTCGAAAATATTTATTTATAATGTGAAGTTGAAAAACCTCGTAGGAACAATATCAAGTAGAGAGAATATGGAAATGATGTGGAAAGTCCGGGTGGGAAGAAAACATGACAACTAGGAATTATTTAGAATTACATTTCTCGCTCCACGAGCCCATCTTATAAAATCTTAACCCACGACGACCGAAGGAAGGTGGGACGCGTTGATTCTCTTGGGACGCAGAGAGACTTATTGTCCCATCCAGCACGAGCCAGTATAACATAGTAGGTGTGTCGCAAACCTACTTGATTAGGTAGGTACTTCTGACACTGGGAGAGTGTCCATAATATAGTATTGTGGGAGTGCTGCAATATGTCGAAAAAACCACAAGTTTTCCAGAGAATGCGCAAAATAACCCTAGAGATACCGGATAAACAATAAACCGATGAAAACGCGTTGTGCAATTTCTGCTTCCACTTGGTGAAATTGTTCAAACATTTTAATTTTTTTTATAATTGTTGTTGTGTTAATTCGTGGATCTCCTTATAAATCAAAATTAAATATATTTATTATAAAGCTCTGCAAGTATTTTTTTTTATTATTGTAACAGTTATTTCGGCGTTCATATTCAATAAAACTCTGGTTAGGACACTTGGTGACTTTTTATTTACGATATAATTTGAGAAAGAGACAAGATAGATTGTGATAGATTGCCCCGGACTACATGAACGAATTCAATCAAGATTGCCCATCAGACAAACCAGACGAACCACCACATTAAACCTCCCTCAACGCAACACTAATTCAAAACAAAACCAGACAAAAACACACATTAAACCTCCTTCAACGCAACACTAATTCAAAACAAAACCAGACAAAAACACACAATAAACCTCCCTCAACGCAACACTAATTCAAAACAAAACTAGACAAAATCACACATTAAACCTCCCTCAACGCAACACTAATTCAAAACAAAACCAGACAAAACCACACATTAAACCTCCCTCAATGCAACACTAATTCAAAACAAAACCAGACAAAACCACACATTAAACCTCCCTCAACGCAACACTAATTCAAAACAAAACTAGACAAAATCACACATTAAACCTCCCTCAACGCAACACTAATTCAAAACAAAACCAGACAAAACCACACATTAAACCTCCCTCAATGCAACACTAATTCAAAACTAAACCAGACAAAACCATACAATAAACCTCCCTCAACGCAACACTAATTCAAAACAAAACCAGACAAAACTACACATTAAACCTCCCTCAACGCAACACTAATTCAAAACAAAACCAGACAAAACCACACACTAAACCTCCCTCAATGCAACACTAATTCAAAACAAAACTAGACAAAACCACACATTAAACCTCTCTCAACGCAACACTAATTCAAAACAAAACCAGACAAAAACCTCCCTCAACGCAACACTAATTCAAAAACAAAACCACACATTAAATCTCCCTCAACGCAACACTAATTCAAAACCAAACAATTCATTCACCGCTCTAAACACATTTTTAACAGTCCATACAATGAATTCGGTTTATTTAACTCAGCACCTCACAACTTCAAACCTACAATCAATATATTAATAACAATCACACAATACATATTACTCTACACCCTACGCAGACTAGATCCATCCGCTTTCCCACCCTCCCTCTATCCCGTCAACATGGGCTATTGTATTTTTTCTTTTGTAACCATTAATAATAAAGACACTTCAGTGAAAACCTATTAGTTCAGTTATTATACATAGTCTAACAGCACGTACCCGAAGCATTTTAATCAACGATTTGTAAGCATATGTGGAGTAAAAAATATAGATGTCCGTCCGATGATATATTTTTCTCAATTAAAAAAACATATACATATTTTTCCATCACGCGTCGCAACCGAGTAGTCCGGTATATCTTAACTGTTCACGTGATTAGCAATTAGTTTCATTTCAGCAGCACGGTGAAACATGTAACAGTGCGTCGCGACGTGTAATAGTGTGATCAGTGGCGTATGATTGAAAAAAATTGCAAGTGTGCAGTTCACATTAGGTAGAAGTTAAACCTTTAGAAAACTAAAGTAGACAAGAGTGGGAGGCCACGAAGTACCGCACAAAGAGGAGACCGATTATTCTATCTCATTATCTTGCAGGCTAAATCCTATAGATGTATGTGTTTGTCTCTTTTTAATGTCACTTTTTCATCAAGTTTCATTCCCAACGGTGCTAAAGAAATTTTCACTTCAAAAATGTTTTTAATAGAACAAAATCATCGAACAGAAAAATGATATCTACATTTCCTGCTCCAAATATGCCCGAAATCATTGGTTAAAATTCTTCGGGTACGTGCTATTATACCCTGTTTATATTTTGCCATAACTTAAAAAAATGTTGCTAACTGTCAGTTTTTTAAAGAAATGTAATAAAAATAATAAAAGTTAAATAAAATAACACCTCGTAGACGTATCTGATTCTTACAACTTACGTCAGCTTTACATTTGTGATATTTATTTAATTCCAGATAAGTTACAAACTTTTTAGAAATGTGCTAATCGCCTTAGAAAAGGCTTTTAGAAAAGTTATAAGACAAACCTTTACACAGGAAAAGAAAAAGGTAAAGCGTGATGGGCACGAGGACATATTCTGCATATGAAATGAAAGATCGGTTATGTTAAAAAACGTAAAAGTTTTTTTTTGATAACACGTTACACATCCGATATTTAAAACAAATGGTTAAAACACTAGGGGATAATGTAAGGAACTAAGAACAATTCGGAGTTCACGGTCAACACGGAATAATTTCCCAAATTCTGGCGTCTGACGGCTGAGGGCTTGTGGTCGGGGGCGCATCAACTCGCGCAGGTGTGGCCATTAAACAAAGTGTTGAAAATCAATAAATAACAAATAAAATCATACTTCCTATAAGGGAAATCATTTCAGATGTCTTGAGGTCAATCTACCTTCAGAAAATACACAAAGTTGCAATATTTATATTGCAATAGTTGCAATACTACTACGTAGTTAGTTGTCGGAAAAAACAACAATTTCGCCCAAGGAAAGACATTCGCGCACACACGTTCCATATTCCTCCTTGCGAAATTTGAAAAACACTAAGTTGCGAGTCTCTAGACTGAAAAATGTAATTACTACTTTCTGTAGCGCTATTTCGAAGACAGCGGACTAAGAAATAAGCTTTCTTTGAGGCTTTCACATGGAAAGGTGGGGCAACGAATAAAACATCAAATGACGATGGCTGTTTCTACGGCCATTGCAAAAATTGTTTTAAACTAGAAATAGAGTTTTAAACTTAAATTTTCATACTGATGAAGCTTGAGTCACGCGAAACCGGCTGAAGGGTAAATTTAAATAAATTAGTGGTTAAAAACACAATGTTTGTTTCATTTAACATCATTAACAAATCACTTAAACTATGCGGAATCATTCATATAATTAACTTAAACATTTAAGTACACTAAAAACTCAATACTGAATATGTTAGTGCCATTTGGTCTCATTTCTATGCTGTCCACATTCATCGTATCGAATCTGTACAACATCGCTTCTTGCGAGGAAATGCATGTAAGTTAGGACTTGGAAGAGATGAGTACTCATGTGATGAAATTGAACAAACAAACTTAAAATCTTTCTTCTTTGGAAAATTAAAAAATTATCAACATAGGGAATTGGTTTTCCTAAAGGCCTTCTGTGAGGATATAATGTTAAAAAATCCGGCTAATACGACTTCTAAGAATAAATTAAATGTTTATGTTTTTTTTTAGTTGTCACGAGCATTATAGAAAATCCATATTACAAAGGTAAATGTGTTACTTATGGACTAGTATAATAGCCTCTCTGCATATAAATCAATTTGACAAACCAAAATTAAGTTCAAAATAATTAAAACTTAATTTTTAACAGGTTCTTAACGCGACCTTTTTCATACAAAACTAAAATTTGGATTTGGGGCCAAAATACCCAACAAAGAAATAAATTCTGAAATTCTTTTTGAATTACGTTGCTTTGTACAATTATTAAAATATTAATAAGACAAGATTTTATCATGTAGGTAAAGCGCTTTGATGGTAGATTATGACCCACTTACCCTTCCAGCCCTTTTCTTCAGAACATGGTAGAGAATATATTATTTCTGTGAAACTTACCTGCAACAAAAGAAATACAAACATTAGTTTAGTTTAGTAGAAAGCAATCACTTTGAGGTTTGACATTTTATTATTAAATTAAACATACAACTTGCTTTTAACCAGAGCTAAGTAAATAAATTTAAATAAAATAGTAGTTAAAACAATTCTTCAATGAATACTAGTAAAGTGTTAATATTTTTATTTATTTATTTATTATAGATATATTTATTTATTTATATTTATTATACAAAAGAAAGTACAAATTACTTATTAGGAAGCTTTGCCTGTCCAACTAGGAAAGTTGATATGATAGAATAATCAAATACAGTAACCAACATTATTTTTTGAGTGAAAACTTCTTTAGCACGGTTTGTGATTTGAAACTCGATGATACGAAAAAACCACACTAAAAAGCGGCAAATATATACATCTACAGGATTTAGCCTGCGAGAGTTTAAGGTAGAATAATCGGTATCCTCTTTGTGCGGTGCTTCGTTGCTTCCCCATTCTTGTCTAATTTAGTTTTCTGAAGGTTTCACTTCTACCGCGTGCAAACTGCAAACTTGAATTTTTTTAATCAAAAGGTATAGCAAATGTCTATTACGGAAACTTGCTATTTTATTTAATTGTGTTTTAAATTGTGATACATGGACCATTAAAGAAATCAATTTTGCATGATTTTATATGTAACTTTGGCATTTTTTTGCGAGTTTATAGTGATACCAGATTACCAAATCGTGACACGAGACTTCCAGAGCTGTTCTTTGTTTATCCATCTAAAACTAACTATTGCATTAACTCCCCAATCAAAAGACTACATAGGTTTGGAAATAAATTCAGTTCGGTTGATATTTTCATTTATTCCTTACCTATATTTATATTAGAAATTTCTAAAATTCAAATTTCTAAAAATCTTCCGAGAAAAGATACATGCCGCCAACGGGACTTGAACCCGTGTCCTTTTTGCTTATAATAATTGTTACCCTTTGTGATATGCATAAAAATATTCTCTTAAAAAACCTTAGTTTATCAATTAAAAATAATAATTAAAATTATTCTTTTAATATTATTTTTCTTGTAATTTTTTTTTTAACTCTGCTTATATCCTTAATGTTAAGTTTATTATGTTATATATTACATGCTTATAATTGTACTGTTGAATAACTTATGTGTCTATAATAACGTGATATTGTAAAAGCCTTCAAGGCGTGAATAAATAAATAAATAAATAAATAATTCCAACACAAATCAGTCGTCTATAATTTAAACTTAAGCTCATAAAATTGGTTTTATTAATTAGGTATCTTATATTTTCTCATATATACATAAATATTTAAATTGAACATTTTTTTAAAATAATTATTATTAACTTACAAATAATTGCCAAGGTTGCCTCTAAAATCATGAAAAATGCATTTAATGTCCCATATTTTATAATAAAAAAAACGTGTTCACACGCAGTAAAGGTGATACCGTCAGAAAACTAAACTTCTAGAGAATGAGACGAATGCAGAGTATCAGGAGTAGGTTAATTGTAGTGTTTATTTATTAAAATATAACAAATATTATAATCAATAATTATCAGCCTGAAACACTCATCAACATTGAAAAAATCTTCCGAGAAAAGATACTGGCCGCCAACGGGAATTTAACCCGTGTCCCTCTGATTGACGGTCAGGAGCTCTGACCACTGAGCTATGGCGGCTTATCTAATACCCGCCAAATAATTCAATATATACTAGTATTTCATTCGACAATTACTCATTATTACATTTTTGAGAGAGGTATTGTTATGTACTAAATCTCCCGCTAGGTGGCGTCGAGACTAATTATGTCTGCATATATTGCTGAAATACTTTAACTTGTCAAATATTAATTATTATTTTTAATTGATAAACTTAACGTTTAAACAAGATATTTATGCATAGCACAAAGGGTAGATAACAAATATTATAATCAATAATTATCAGCCTGAAACACTCATCAACATTGAAAAAATCTTCCGAGAAAAGATACTGGCCGCCAACTGGCCGTCACAAAAATAAAGTTGGTTGTTTTCAGTTGGAAAAATGTAATAATGAGTAATTGTCGAATGAAACACTAGTATATATTGAATTATTTGGCGGGTATTAGATAAGCCGCCATAGCTCAGTGGTCAGAGCAGCTGACCGGCAATCAGAGGGACACGGGTTCAATTCCCGTTGGCGGCCAGTATCTTTTCTCGGAAGATTTTTTCAATGTTGATGATTGTTTCAGGCTGATAATTATTGATTATAATATTTGTTGTCTACCCTTTGTGCTGTGCATAAAAATCTTGTTTAAACGTTAAGTTTATCAATTAAAAATAATAATTATTCAAATATTGTTATTGTTACAAAAATTATTTACTCTCGCAGGCTACATCCTATAGATGTATGTGTTTGTCTCTTTTTAGTGTCGCTCGTTTCCGTGTCATCGAGTTTCAATTCACAACAGTGCTAAAGATGTTTTCACTTCAAAAACCAATAAATAATGTATCATTACTGGATATTTGCTACACTTTCAGATCAAAAAAATATATTTTTCATTCATATTTGGTTGAGTAGATATTTTGACCTCAAATACAAAACTAAATTCTTTTATGTAAAAGGCCGCACAGTCTTTCCTCTAAAGTGCATTTAATGCATTTAACAGAAACGAGATGATCTCCAGTAATAGGATAGGAAGAAGCGAGTCCGAGCGGAAATTCGGGATATCGGGAGCAATTTAAAACCGCTTTTCACAGACCATAAACACGCGTATGTGTTCAACTTAGAATTTTTAGTTTTGACTACGTACATGTTCAGAATCTGTTAAGTAGAGTAGATGCTGAGTTGTGACAACATCTACAATTCAAAACGGCTAAGATAAACTCAAACGACGTTAAGATAAAAGTTTGAATATAAAATTTTCTTTCAGTCAGGAAGCGAATTTCATATTTCCCTTTGCCCGTAACTGACTCCCCAGAGACTGACGTCTGAACTACTGTGAAAATTACCTTATGAGAAAGGAAGAATTCAGAAATAAATTCTTTTGAAGATGATTTAATATGTATTGGAATAGTTAGTAGAAATCTAAAATTTACATAACCCATCGCAAAAACAAACATAGTTTGAAAAGGAATTTTTAAAGACAGGTTTATCATCTTTTTCCATTCGTGTAACCGTGCCGCAATTTTGGCGTACGATTCACAAATAAATCTTTTATAAGACGGTAAATAAATTACCCTTCAACTGAAGTATCAAGAACCGAGTGCCAATTGCGGTTTTTCTCACTTCAAAATATTATGACACTTTTTCTAAATTAAGATGTACAAAAGGTGATCGCAGTAACCGCTAGATGACAGCACAGGACAAAAAGTGTCAGTTTTTATTCGGGTTCTAAACCATATTCATTTCAAATAAATATAATAACAGTACCTACGTATTACAAAATTACCGTAACATTTTGACAGGTTTTATTTATACATCTGTGGGATATATTTTATGGGCACATATAATATTATGGGCAGACCACGGTTCAAAGCTTGTTACCTACACAGGTACATAATATATACTGTTGATTTATCTGACCAAAATATTAAAACAAATTCGTCCCAAATCAGATTATAAGTATTTTGGTATTTACGAGAATTTTTCCGATTAATATTTATGAAGTTTATGAAGAAGTGACATATTATAAATTAAGTATTTACTTAATTTATATGCGGAAAAAATTACTTACTATGTATTTACTCAATTATGTATGCGGGAAAAACCTTTCAAAATCCAAATCCTAAGTCTCGAAGTCACCTTCTAAGCCCGTTAGGAAGGAAAATAATCTTGTACCCTTTTCAATATTAAAATTTTGAATAAAACAACTGAAAAACAAAAATCTTCTAGGTTGTAGTTTTTCACGACAAAAGTATTACCGTTATATGTTTTTAGGGAGTTATGCCGTGTTAAGCTACCTCCTTCTTTATTCAACGTTTCGGTTACAACGGGCAAATGTGTAATCGAGTGGTTAAATGTGAACTTATTTAAGTAGATGCCATACCATATTGACAGCTGCAATCGTCTATGAGCTGGTATTACAGATTAATTTTAAACGGTTTTCTGCCGAGAACTATTGAGCAAAACAACCGAGAAGAATTGCGTCAGTAATTTGGCGTGCTCTGTATGTTTTTGGTCTTCCCAAGACCTTAGGAACATATCCAATTATCTACTTACAAAAGCACACACTTTACCACTGTCGATAACACAGCTTCCCCGATGATGGACACTGTAACGCTGTCCGAAATTCTGGCTAGTGAAAGTAAAAGCACAACACGGCATAATACGCCAAAAATGAATCACGATAAAGAACTTCTTGAGAAACAACGATGGTGCATGATGTTTTGTGAGGCAGTGGATCCGGATTTACTGTGTATGTCTGCCAAGGTTCCGTACGTACACTTGCACTGAAGTTTTGACTTGTTTAAACGCATAAATCGCAAAGTCCATTAAATATGCCATATTTAAGCTACGGTATAAACACATTTTATACCGAACGAAAATAATCAACGAATATATATATATCCGTTGAAGTATATTACACATATTTTCTGATCTTACAATGTGAACTTCAAATGGAATTACTTTAAACGCAAGAATGCTTGAAATGTTATGATACAGGGTTACAAATCAATATGTCTGCATTCATACCAACTTCTGGAATGAACATATTACAATGCAGTTGTAATATGTTCATTCTGATTCAGGCTGATTAGTTCACGCTGATTTGTTCGGTTTTCGGGACAACTCTGGTAGGTCTCATACAAAACGTTGTGTCTTCCTTAATATCATGGTTAGAAATATGATTCAAAACGCCACGCTTTATATTCAAATCTAAAAGTTAACCACAAATTTACAAAAATGTACACTTTTATGAATACAAATTTTTCAACAGCAGTTTAAATTATTTTTACATGAAACAACCAAAAATTGAGTTGAAGATAATTGTACAATACATTTACCTAATAAAATAAATGCGTGTGTGATTTTTTTTACGATTTCAGAAATTTTAGTTATAAAAAAAACATAAGAGGAAATAACCATACAAAACCGGAATTACATATATGTCATTATTAAATAAAATTTTTGCGGTATTGACTCTTTTCCACAAAAAAAGTATAAATTGATTTCGAAAGATTGTTATTTTATCTGGTAAAGTTATCTTATAATTATGAGAAAAAGTGTTTATTTTTAGCATAATTAGGTTTTACCGTAGGTCATTG
The DNA here is from genome assembly GCA_917563855.2 of Limnephilus lunatus. Classification (NCBI taxonomy): domain Eukaryota; kingdom Metazoa; phylum Arthropoda; class Insecta; order Trichoptera; family Limnephilidae; genus Limnephilus; species Limnephilus lunatus. The sequence goes on from OU830604.1 coordinate 40,262,132, forward strand.
GCAGATTTGTTAAATTTTCTATTATAGAACACAAATTTCAAATCATATAATCATGCAGTAAAATAAATCAACAAAATTATCTGGGAAAACCATATTACAGAATTTTAATTTTAGTTTCAATAAAATCAATAAAAAAAAAAAGATCCGCGCAAGTGTTTTGCGACTAAAATACTTCAGTTGTCTATTTATTTACGGTCTTAAAAACTAATATATTTAAGTTTTTTTACATTGATATTTTGCTTAAACATTATTGAAAAATTATAAATACTTATGATCCAAAAATAATTACAAAAAGTACATAATTTTAATAGTTTTATCATCACGCCTCATAATTAATATTTCAAAAATTATATGTTTATTTCGAATTTATAGCGAATTTCTTCACCTTTCAAAAACAGTTTTAATTTATCGGTAGGTTGAGAAATATTTTTTTTTTGGATTTTATTGCAAAGCGGAAATATTTTGACCCTCTGACAAAATAGGTCAGAGGCCTGAGGGTTAATTTCAAGGTTTAAAAATAGCTAGAATCACAAATCAGCATTTATAAAATTCCATTGTTATTTTGACCCTCGCTCATTTTCGATAATCATAATAACGAATAATGTTAAAATAATCTGACGGTAAATGGGTCTTGAGCGCCGAAGTTGTTTAACCCGATAATATAAAAGATCGCATATAGCAGGTATTGAATGCTATAAAAAACTATAATTAGGTTATTAGGTTGGTATAAAAAAAACATATATACCGTACATGGTAACCTTCTACGCTTTGAACTCAGCGCAGGACCGGAAACTTAACGATTAGAATCTACACGAGAACAAGTTAGTGTTAAGTGTGCAGACATCAACATGTACCATTATCACTTACATACATTAATCGTTGTTAAGTATTGAGAGTTTTTTACACTTTGAATTAGGTCAACGATAAATTTAACATTCAGAATATTTACTGATTCAAGTGTTTTCAATGTATCTAGTTCAATGGAGATTGAATCCAGAAACTACAAACTTTCTTATCGACACTTAAATGCAACATTTGCAAGGACGTGCGCGTGTAAGCGGGGGGGGGGGGGGGTTAGGGGGTTCAACCCTCCTCCCATCCTCTTCTCCCCAATCAGTCAGTACTGTGTACGAAAAAAGATAATATTATTGGAAAACACAAAAATATTATTTGTATCATACCTTTGATCAATGTGATTTGTTCATTAGGGGCATACATTAATTACGTGAGCAGTTTTTTTTCCAATTTAGATCCGTCTCCCCCCCTTGGTGAGATTAAGTGAGATTTTGTGGGACCTTCCTCTCCCACGGTGAGATCAGTGATGTATCTGGGTCCCACCCTATCCCATCCTGCCCTACCTCTATCCTTTTACGCCCCCCCGTTGAGGTAAATATGATCGCTGAAAAACAATACAAGATCATATTTATTCATCTCAACGGAGGGAGCACAATGCGATAGGATGGGGCGGGATGGGATGGGTTTTTTCTGGGCACCCGCCAACGTCATTAAACTTTTTTAGCGAACAAAATTTGGGATAGTTGACATGAGATTTTCATTGACCCCCCCCCCCCCCCGGATTTAATTGAGATTTGCTGAGATTTTACTGGACCCCAATTTTGACCTCACGTAATTAATATATACCCCATTAAGACCTACACAGTTATATGTATGTTAAATTAAAGTATTACATGGTTATAGTACCGTAATACGAGATGAGATGTGAATGGTTCTTAAAATTTAACTAATGAATATACGAGTAATGGTAATAAAAACGAAGAGAAAATTTCAAATCAAGAATTACAGCTAAAAAAAGTTTAATGATACATGAAGTGTTAGTAGTTTTAAAATAATATCACGCTAAGAAGTTTAAAAAAATAGTTTTGTAGATAAGCAAGGAAACATAAAAATGTCTAAATGTACCAATTTTTTGTATTGGGTAAAAATTGTGATGTAAACAATAAGATGTGGTAATTACACATTTCAAAGAAACTTTCTAATTAGTTTTCCAAGCACTCTCTCTCTCTCTCTCTCTCGTCCTTACCCACCCCAGGATCGAAACCCAATGCAAATGCTATAGGGACACCATTGACTCTTAGCGACAGTGAACTTTAGGATACGCAGCGTCATTTGCTATCGGCAATATGATAAGGCGGTGAAGATGCTAATTATGGAAATCACGCTTATATATATATTTTATATTATTTATACATCGTTTTCATCCTCATGTATTTCCGTAATTTCATTAAATTTAAAACGCTCTTGAGTCGTTCTTCCTTAAACGGCACTTTGAAAAAGATCCAATAACTGTCATTATTATTCTAGAATATACATAAAAGGGTGTACGAGGCTTGTTAGAATTTATAAATTTACGAGACCTTTCGAATTCCGTCCGCGAAACATTTCACGTTTCGGCCCTAGTTTCGATGATCCGAAGAAATTCTTTTATTATATAAAAACGTGCCTTAGATAAGCCAAATACGGAAGATAAAAAGATAAATAAATAGATGATCCTTAGAATATTGAAGAACCACCAAAACGATGAGATAATTAGCACATCAATATAAAATTATAAGAATAATAGGGTGGTTGCCATATTACATATGTGCGAATGCAAATTTTGCGGAAGACACCCCAATGAATGTCAAAAAAATGTGTGGTTAGTTGAAAATGAACCCCTGTTAAAACTCTTCAGAAGCAGCGCGTAACGACTTCTCATAAGACACTCAGTGAAAGACCACCATTCAGAATCAAAACGTTGCGTTATTTGAAATGGCTTCAGCTACGTTTAGTGCGCAGATCTGAATAGCCAGGCACCTTTCTCATACCATCTTCTTCATCCCCACAATATACCCAAAGATGGGACACCATTGTCTCATAATAACAGTACCTAATAATTATAATTTGTTTCAAAATAAGGAATACGTAAAAACCAATAAATAAAGATACAGGTGTGGTTTGGGAAAGTCAAATATTATAACCCATTACGTTGTCCGTTGTTCGTTTCATTTCAGAAAAGTAAAGTAGGTATTTAGTTTCAGTGCAAAAACCAGGTAATGGATAAAATTAATAATTTTTCAAGATTCAGTCAGTTGCTCAGTCGCTGGTCGGCGCGAACCGGAATTATCTAAACCGAGTGAAATTGTTTCGGATAGTTCTTTAGATAGAATGGATGTGGCCATGTCGGGCGGGAAATTCGATAGAGCGAATAATTGCGGTTTTATGATGAGCCAACTCGTGCCCATCTTTCGGAAAGATGGCAGTTATCTAGGTGGTGAGCATTTTTATCTATTTTGATCGTTATGATTTTAATAATTATAGACATAATAATACCATACGCAATTACAATTAAAAAAAATTGGATCATACATTTATCGGCTGCAATAGTATTTAGAAAATTGTATATTTTTAATTACAATTTCGAAAGACGAATGCGTATTATTTGGTTAAAGAGTTTGTTTATATGGAGTAAAAAATGTAGATAGCGTTTTGGTCACCTGTAAATAAAAAAAACGATTTTTTTTAATTTTATTAATTTATTGGCAGCACCTTTTCCATTGGATTCGATGCACTGGTTTGTAACCTAGATAGTGTCTCGGATATTATTTATATTCTATATCCGATTTTACTTATATTTAAAATATCCCCCCTATCCCTTCACCAAATCGAACATAACTAACCAATGCTAATTTCGTACGTTTTTAGAGTAAAAAAAACGTCAACGAAAACGCGATGCAGAACAAAAGCCATCCAGTTTTTTTTTATTGAAATATAATAATAATAGTTTGATAATTTATAAAGCGCCGTTTTTGTGAAAAATCACCTGAAGGGCGCTAAATATACGTAGGAATCTCCGGTTAAAGTTTGTCGTGTACCATCCTGTATATATGTTTTTAATCTGACAAATAAAACAATATAATGTGCAATTACAAGATTTCGGAACATCAAAATATTTACTTCTAATATGAGTATTGGTGTTGGATTGTAAAAAGGAAAAAGGTTATGTTGTAAGATATTTTAATATGAACGATGAAGTAGGATTAATTGGAAGTACTACCCACCCAAAGAAATTCATTTTATTAGGAAAATATTTTTTTATCTTTCTAGTAGGTACCAATCACCCTTTTAAAAAATAAAACAACACGAACTTCAAAATGCGACAACATACAGACTTTTCATAAATTAATTATCTTATCCTTAATTAAATACGCCTCGTAAATTTCAACACAAAATTCAGTTTATGGTTCATAAAGTGAAACAATTATAAAGTGCCAGTTGTATTTCATGAACGGAGAGACAAACGACTGAGGCAGAGTGTGGATAGTTCGCTACACGCCGGTTCCACGCACAACACACCCTACTTATCTGCCGTTTTTAAGAAAATATGTGAAGGGATCGAACAATGGGGAAAGGATGGTCAGACAACAAACTAAGGCTGCATTCTTTACCACGAAACTGGAAAAATTCGAGAATATCGATAACAAAAAAAAAATAATATTGTAAGTGTGTTTTGTTACTCAATAACCTGATGGTTTATGTTCATTAACCCTGGCTGACTTTTTTTGATTTGAAAAACCTCTTTTTCAATAAATGTGGGCGTGCTTCGAAGACAGAAAAAATAATTTAAACAATCATAACCATTTTTCATTAAAATCATGTTTTTCAGGAAAATATAAAAAAGATTAAAAAAAATTCAAGACGAGTTATAAATTATAATTAATTTGAATAATTTATGTATTTCTATTTATTTTACAACTAAATATTTTAATCGTTTAAAATTTCCTTATTTTTTTCATCCGAAACCGGTGGCCGTCCGGCACGCTTTTATATTCTCTGCACCATTTGCGCACGTTTTCGCACTCATACATTGTTTTCCGTACACTTCAAATAGCTGAGAATGAATTTCTACTGGGGTTTTGTTTTTCGCACGAAAAATCTAATTATCGAGAGTAATTCACACCTGGCGGCTGCGGCGAGCGGAAGCTTCATCACGAACGGCTGCCACGCCGAGACTAAGTGTCGCAGAGAGTGCAGCTTTGTGGGGATTTGGCGTAGGGAAACCAGCCTACATGCCAGTTTTCCCAAATCTCGCGTAAAATTGTTCCTCGCGACCGCAGCACCTTGGAGACCTTATTTTACGGACAGCCCTTGTATATTGACCGTTTTTTTTAATATTTTGTTCATCAAAACCAAACAACAAAAAATCTTCTAGGTGTCACTAGTTGTCACTTAGTTGTCACTTAGCTGTCACTAGTCAATTAGCTATCACTTGTCACTATCACTAGTCACTTAGCCGAGTCACCGCCCAACCCCTTAGCCCTGTCCAATACCTAAGTTTTATAAAAATTGTACAAAAAACGTACCTAAGTTTTATAAAAATCATACAAAATTTAGTACATGTTATTGGCAATAAATCATAAAATATATTCAGTACTTACAACGTACATAGCCATCGCCTACCAGCTTAATTATCAAAGCATTCACTATTAGGAAAAAAATCATATTTTGTTGAGTTGGTTTTTAAAAAAATCGAGTGCAGTTAACACGCGGAAGAAGCGAAACTATAACAAAACAAACTCATCCAATACTTGAAAACTGAGGTCATAATCATAGCGACCAATGAGCGCAGACCTAGCGTATTTTCCGTTTCGTATCTCAACCAATAGGAGCCTTCAAAAGTGAAATCATAATTAAAGTGGCCGATGAGTGCAATTGATGCGTCGCAGGGGCAGTAATCGTCATATCCGTTTCATCTAAAATCCAAATCACAGCAAGGCTATAGAACTTTCACTTCAAAAAATAAAATGTTGAATATCGCTATGAGTAATTTCAGATTGCGTGTAGATGTTGGCTGTGAAGAACAGTATGTAGTGTAGGAATTTCATATACGAGTACTTACATGAGGGTACAAGGTTTTTGCTTTCTTATAAAAAAAAGTACGACCAAGTGCGAAACTGTAAGTATCATTGTATCGAGTCAATACCATTATAATAATCATTATTTAAATCAGATAAATATTTAAGGTCATATGTGTGAAATGCTATTAGGTGCTGATAGATTATAAAGGTAGGTACATAATAAATACGTTTGCACTATCTACACTACACGAAGGCTTAACACAGCTTCATAAATATGATAATTTATCAAAGCTAATTGTATGCTGGTAATATATACGAACACTTATGCAAAAGTAAGCCATAATTATTTTAATTTGTTAAATTACGTACTGCAGTTTTCAGTATTTTTGTTGTTCAATTAAAAAAATGCAATTTCACGCCGCTTTTTATAATTATTTTAACACGTATTTCTACCGTAGCTACCATGATCTTATGAGTTCAGTTCGTTGTGATTAAAAAACTTGACATAGATACTTTAAAAAAAAACATCAATTGGAATAATAGTGTAATGTTAGCACCTTGTGTTGTTAATTAACGTTTCTAAACGACTTTATTTCATTGAGATACTTCCTTTTCATTCTGGAATATTAAGACTGCGACTTACTTAGATTTTATTAGTTTTTGGGTTACAGCAAAATTTATTGTTGCGCCTACCTACTCGGATAGGCCATTAGGTAAATCACGAGTTTCGTTCAGTTTTCGGGTAGGAAATAGAGTGGGAAAACACAATATTCATTCAAGTTATCATTATAAATTAAGTTAAGTGTTTACGGTAAAGATAATAAATGCGCAAAGGGAGGGGGTGGCCAATAGGCATTATCAAGTTTCCTTATCAGATTCTATGAGCGGGATTGGCTAACACGAGCCAGAGTGTCCATGAGAGCGCGGGTGGGGGTGGGGGAGGGGCGAGGGGGGTTGTGGTTTGGCGGTTAATCAGAAACATGATACGTCCCGTCTAGAGGCACTAACTTCTTAGAGGTCACACGCAGAAAGTTACAACCGTTTCCAAAATTCGCGAATCCCAACTGTGATGAAGAAAATGCTCCTCTTCGAAAGTGCCTCGAGTGCGTGAAACAGTAACACATTTAAAACGCTAATTATCCGAACATAACTTCTCGTTGAATTTCATAAAGCGATGTTAACTAGATACCGTGAAAATATTCTGTTTCATGGTTCAACTGAGCGAGCACTTAGAAATAAAGCAATGAGTACTAGTTAACATCATCCATGCTGTCAACGACTAAGAAAGACCCAAAATATACGGAATATCTCCGTATATTTTAATGCATTGATGTATTAAAAAATATTTTTACAAGATCCCGAAAATACAAGCAGGGCAATTCGAGATATTAAAAGACAAAGGTCACCAAAATTGGTTTCTCGCGAATATTGTGAATTTCGATGACAGCTAAACTTGTAGAAAACCTTATTAACTACAAGATTGGTTATTTGCATTTTCTCCATAAGTTCAACCCTTTTCGAGATGAGGTTGTGATGAAACTCGAATAGCGCCCATCATATTATTAGGATTTTGAAAAATTATTATTTGTAAAACCGAATCATACTTGTGTACAAAAATTCAGCTTTGTAGGATGTATTCCGACCGAAAATCCTTGTTTGAATAGAAATTTAGTTCTAAATTAATGAAAGCAGAAGCAGAAAGCAGGGTGTCCTGTTAGGACCTTCTTCGTTACTCTTTGTGTCGGAATCTCCATGTCTCTCCCTCTCGCACGCAATTCAAACGATACATTAGTAAAAATAATGAAATTTCGTTGTAGGATCTTTCATTATCCGCATTTATCCCATTATCCGAACATAATATTGTGTAAGATCAAGTTGAGTTTCACTCAGTGAAGTTATGTAAATAGATGCCGATACTAGTCAGTTCTTATAGATCTACTGATAGTTTACAGTTTATCTGAGACCTAGGAAGAAGTCAGAACGACACGCGTCGCGCCATTCCTAGAACGTTGAGTAATAATCGAAGGAGAGCATACCCGAGCTAATAAACTACTAAGGAAATGACACGAACTCGTTTAATACATCTGCGATATGAAGACCGTTTTCCGTTTTGATTCTACTTTCGAGTTTGCAACACGCCGACGAGAATGAATGCAAACGAACAAAAGCGAAAAATCGTGAGATGCACAACAACTAATATAAATAATAACCTTTCCTTCTTTAACACAACACACATATTTTATCTATTGGCTCTTTTATCAAGTATAGTATAAATATATATAGGGTACTTAGAATGTTTAAGGAATAATGATTGAGAGTGGATGTTAACGGTACTCTAAGCGATCCAGCCAATATTAAATAATAATAGTGTACCACAAGGAAGTACTCTAGGACCACTTTTGTTTAATGTTAATATAAATAAGTTATGTAATAGTTCCTTCGCAAATCACATTATTACCTTTGCAGATGATACATGTTTTATTATTTGAAGGCAAAAAGTGGAATGAATCTCACAGTAAAGCAGAAATTGGCACAAAGTCCATAATAATGATTAACTACGTAACAATTTCCAGACATTTTGTTTTGAAGAGTTTTATTTCACATGTTCTCCCTTCCCCAAATTCACCACTACCACTGCCCCCACCTACTAAAATCTAATCATTTTTAACTAATTAACCATCACGTCGGTTCCCCGTAGTGGTAGGCAGAGAGGACGGACCGCCAAAAAACTCATGCTTGGCACACACTCATTGCCTCACTCACATTCATACATACTCTTCTATTATTCCAACTTTTGACATGGCCCGACTCAAGAATCTGATTCACTTGGTCGTGCTATGTCTTCCTCGGGCGTCCCCGAATTCTTCTACCATTCACATTTGCATCATTAGTTTATGACCTGGATGTGTCGAAACCGGAAACAGATAAATAAAAATTAAGTAGTATTATTTAGTTTTAGTACGAGGGTGGGAAGAAACCAATGACGCGCTACAACTTTCATCCGATTTTTGTTTTAGAATTTTAGAAGTTTCTAGGACAAAAAGTCGTTTTAGAGTTTAAAGTAACTATTTGTTATTTTACGACTCATCCGTAAATTTCGAAAAAGTTTGTTTACCGCGATGTTTTTTAAATAATAAGTAATTTTTAAATATATCTTCAGGAAAATCACAAAAAGGATTGGGTACATTACTGAGTACATACCTATAAAAAAATCTCTTTGTTACTATATCAATTAATGTTTTAATGTAAAGTTACAGGGGAAAAAAATCTATGCACACATATGTGAAACCAGAATAAAAATGATGACATTTCAGTGAGTTCTACAATTTCTAAGCTATAGGTATCATACAAAACGTTAAAATAAAAAAAATTACGGTAATTCTTCGGAACAAACGGTAACGGTTAATACGCACTTTTTTTTAATAAAACTTTTACATTCTTCTTAATTACCATAAAAGACAACTATTTGCATTGGGGGCGGTTGAATATGTTACATTTTTAATTTTAGTTACGTAAAATGAAAATTTGCTTTCGTATTTAGACACAACGCTTCACCATATGCAATTTGTAATGATTATTGTCATTTTATTATGTTGGTTTTACTGATACTATATGGAAGGCTACATCATACCGTAACTGACTTCATGGCAATATATTCTAACGGTTAATACGCACTTTTTTTTTATAAAACTTTTAGATTCTTCTTAATTACCATAAAAGACAACTATTTGCATTGGGGGCGGTTGAATATGTTACATTTTTAATTTTAGTTACGTAAATTGAAAATTTGCTTTCACTGTCAAATCACTCTGTTTGCCATATTATTGTTATTTTAATATGTTGGTATTACTGATATTTTACATTGCACTGGCTGTATAAGATAACGAGTGGCTAGAAAATTAGTTATACCACCAATTTGTGTGAATTAGGTAAGCACTAATTTGGTTAGAAACATTGTTTGGAATTCAAACTAGATAAATCCTGGGGTGTTTTTTTTAAAGAATTGATGTTTAACGATTTTTTCTTTTGAATCACAAACCATGTTACACAAACCTAGCGTAGCCGCTAAACTACTTGAATATGTTACATTTTTAATTTTAGTTACGTAAATTGAAAATTTGCTTTCACTGTCAAATCACTCTGTTTGCCATATTATTGTTATTTTAATATGTTGGTATTACTGATATTTTACATTGCACTGGCTGTATAAGATAACGAGTGGCTAGAAAATTAGTTATACCACCAATTTGTGTGAATTAGGTAAGCACTAATTTGGTTAGAAACATTGTTTGGAATTCAAACTAGATAAATCCTGGGGTGTTTTTTTTAAAGAATTGATGTTTAACGATTTTTTCTTTTGAATCACAAACCATGTTACACAAACCTAGCGTAGCCGCTAAACTACTTGAAAACTGGGATGTTTTTTTTGCCTTGACGCGAGTAGGCGTTATAAAGGGGCACTTTCTTTTGAATCACAAACCATGTTACACAAACCTAACTACTTGAAAACTGGGATGTTTTTCTCACCCCCCGCCTCCTTTAGGTACTATTTAATATTAAAAAAAAGTGAAAATCAATGGTTTCTAGCCGTAGGTTTTTTCGGTTACGCGCCTTTGAATATATTGCCATGAAGTCGGTGATGGTATGATGTAGCCTTCCATATAGTATTAGTAATACCAACATAATAAAATGACAATAATCATTACAAATTGCATATGGTGAAGCGTTGTGTCTAAATACGAAAGCAAATTTTCAATTTACGTAACTAAAATTAAAAATGTAACATTTTCAACCGCCCCCAATGCAAATAGTTGTCTTTTATGGTAATTAAGAAGAATCTAAAAGTTTTATAAAAAAAAAGTGCGTATTAACCGTTACCGTTTGTTCCGAATATTTACCAAAATTACTTCCGCAAAAAAATGTTTACAAATATTTATTCTTGAAAATGGGAGATTGGAACTGCACGCCCCTGAGAGAAACTTGGTTCTGGTTACTATAGATATAATATTATTGACATTGACTTCACCGTGACGGAAAATAATGTTAAAGCGAGAACTGGAATACCGGGATGTTAATAAACAGCCAACAAGTCTGATTTACTTGGAGCCACACGAAATTATTTTTACCGGACCGCGTAATTTCACAGTAGATTAAAATATATATACAAAAATACTAACAAAATGTAATTAGGTATGAGCGAAAGTTCGATTTCAACTATTGATAGTAAAGGCATGTTATAAACTGTAGTTTTAAAATAACTTTCATTTGATAATTTTCAACTTACAAAAATATACGTTTTTTACGAGATATTAAGATATCGTGGGAGATTTTTGAGAATTTTACGAAAATGCCGAAGATATACGCCTCGGGCGATGGTCGAAATTCATCTCACGTAGAACCGATCGAAACAGTGTTCCAAGACTGATGGGCAATATTATGATAGACTGGTAAAATTTAAAATTCTTGTCTTGTATAATTTATGAGACACGTGACCACAAATGGGTTTGGCATGAGGCATCTCCGATTTCATCCAGTCATATACATAATTACTTCATCTCGTTATGAACCTCAAGAATTTGATTTTTCCTAGGTCATCCTTGACTTCAACCATAAACCTGCATGTCATAATATTTTTACCCAAAACCTTTTTTCTCCATCCATCAGCTCAATATTCAAACTATCCAAGAGTTACTTTCTTAATCTTCATCAACACACTTACACAAGTCTTGCATTCTTATTATATCGTCTTATTCGTATGACGACCGGTTTCATCACACAAACGCCTCAAAGCTCTTATTACTTCTGCAATCAGTCTAATTTCATTCTTCCTTCAGCAGTTCCAAGCCTCGCTGCAATGCATAACCCTTCTACGCAATATCTTATTTATGAATAAGTTTATTTTGAGTAAATATATAAGAAGGTCGACAGCCGTATACACCAGGCTAGGCTTGCATTCAATAAAAGGTCGAAAGTAATTGAATCAAATAATATAGACCTAAAACTGCGAATAGTCCTCATCAAGACCTATGTGTGGAGTATCTTGATGTACGGCTGCGAAACATGGTGCCTATCCGAAAGAGATAAACGGAGACTAGAGGCTTTTGAGATGTGGTCCTATAGAAGATTATTAGGAATTTCCTGGAGAGACCACATTACAAATGAGGAGGTTCTCCAAAGAATCGAAGGAGGAAGGCACCTGCTCAGGACCTTGTCCGAAAGGCGTGCAAGATGGATCGGCCATGTTATACGACAAGAAGGCCTCTTGCATGCCATAATGGAGGGTATGACCGAGGGGACAAACTCTAGGGGACGCCCACGCCGAGAGTACCTGGACGACCTGCTGGTGGACGTGCGCTGCTCATCATATGCAGAATTCAAAAGAGCCGCACAAGACAGGGAAGAATGGAAGAGAAAATTAGAGGAAATTGCTGCAAACCAATCCCAGGATTGAAACCAGAGAGAGAGATATAAGAAGGTAGGTATTACACTATTACAGCCGTTTGAACACCAGTCAAGCGAAACGGTAAAAAATAGATCACAAATATCGACAATCAAACGCTGACGGACCGAGAATCGCCTGTTTACATGGACCAATGGCAAACATCAAACAATTCAAAATCGCGCTAATTAATTCATTACAACGACAAAAGTGATGAGTCTTCAAATTTATTCTTTAAATTATTAAAAATATACATGTGTGCAGTTCACACGCGGTAGAAGTGAAACCCTCAGAAAACGAAAGTAGACAAGAGAGGGGAGGCTACGAAGCAATACAAAATCACTACTTAAAGGGGAGACCGATTATTCTATCTCATTCCATCGCTGGTTAAATTCTATAGATTTGTGTGTTTGTCTCTTTTTAGGGTTGCTTTTTCGTTTCAAATCACGACGGTGCTAAAGAAGTTTTCACTTCAAAGAATGGGATGGGTAGTAAAGAGAAATTTAAAGACAAAACTACTCATACGAAGTGGTCGATCAATTCACCTACCTGGGCTCCAGTCTGACAGAGAACAATGAGGATCTAGCAGAAATCAGAAGGACAATCATAGCAGCCAACAAAACATACTTCTCTTTGCTTCCATTGTTTAAGTCACGTAGTGTCCGCAGAAAAAAACAAAATAACCATATATAAGACCATTGTTAGAACTGTATTGGCATGTGGATGTGAGGCGCTGAAGATGGCTAAAATGCTAGATACTTTTGAAAGAAAAGTGCTGAGAAGAATATGTGGACCCGTGAAAGAGGGCGAACAGTGGCGTATCCGGCACAATACAAAATTGTATGATATATATAAGGCCCCTACATAGCTTCTCAGCATATACGAGACTCCTTAGGCTGAGATGGGCTGGGCATGTACAGAGAATGCCGGATACACGCGTCCCAAAAAGAATTTTGACTGGACATCCAGGTGGAAAGAAAAAAGTGGAAAGACCCAGACTGAGGTGGGAAGACAAGATAAGAGGGGATGCAGCATAGTTTCTCCAGGTATCAAACTGGAAGTCAGCCGCTGAGGAGAAGTTGGAGGCGACTGTTGAAGGAGGCCAAAGCTCGATATGGGCTGTAGCGCCATCGAAGGAATGAGTAGTAGTGGGTATCGAACGTTTCATTTTGGCTTTTGTTTTTCTTTCGTCACTGGACATAATTAATGTTTTTTGATCAACTTTTTAGAGCACCTCAAGATCTATAGGACGACGCACGAATAACGCATTTAATCCTTTCGGTTGCGGAGTTATGACTGATTCTCTGGATAGAGTTAATTTCGAGGCTCTTATCTGATACCCACCCCGTTCGATGAAGTAAACGCACTATCAATTGGTGACAACAAAAGCGTTTCATCGCAAACTTTAGCGGGACCTAAGTACGGTCGGTAGCCTTTTGAAGTGAACACCAAACTGTGATTTGAAACTCGATGAAACGGAAGCGATCGACACTAAAAGCAGACAAACACATACATCCATAGGATTTAGCCTGCGAGGGAATAAGTTATTAATAAAATATTTATTTATTTCACAGATACTCGGTTCCAATATAATACGATAAGTCCACGGTCCTACGCAGGTCTCCTTTGCGGTATAAAACGCCTGACGAAATTTAGCGTCCAGACATTCAGCGGACCAAGAAGGATCGAATTCTACGAATACCAAAAATAAAAAATAAATTTTTTTTAAATCAATATCCAATCTTCAAACCACTCCAAAATGAACAGGCAAAGAAAACATAAAAGAAAGCGACATCTAGTGACTCCGGAGAAGAAAACACAAATCGTAATAAGACGACAAAATGAATAAGAAAAGGTGCACTGGTATTCGACGACAAAAAATATGGTACAAAAATCATCCTTCACATTATACGGTACGACACGATTGTACCCCCCAGCCAAGAGCACTCCTATCCGAGTGAGACCGGTACACCGAGGGGCACTGGTTTGTTAGGACTTGGAACACGTGCTCTGAGTTAGATCGACCGGTACACATGGCAACCAAATAAGCCAATATTGAAATTTTGGATGGGCAGATATAAAGGAATGGATTAAGCGTTATGACTTTTTTTAAATTCTTTATTTGTGTCTTCCTTCTTCTTTCCTAGTCATTATCCTTTACATTGATAAGAAAAAAGTGCTTCGTAGTCTCCCCAATTTTGTCTATGTTAGTTTTCTGAAGATTTCACTTCAACCGCGTGTGAATTGCAAAATATGTTTTTTTTTTAAATTTTTCTTGTTAATAGGAGTCATGGCTCAAATCCCTGCAGCGATAATAAACCTTCGTCAAATATGTACACCAGAAGTAACTCGTAAGAAGATTGAGTACATGTGCGCCAGCTGTTGTACGAAAGGGAGAACATTCATATTAAGTAATGAGCGAGGCAGGGGCCTCTCGTAGGAGTCACGTGACACGTCCCAATCGCGCTGGGCTAAGGAGTCTTTTCGTGAACATGAGCTTTAATGCTTTGAAACAGAGCCGAAAAGAGGTCTCCAGGGGTCTTGATTCTTTGATTTTTTATTGTTTAACCAGTTAGACGCTACGTTCGTAAAGCAAACTTAAATGCTGGTACGGAATCTCTGGGGCTCGCGGAAAACGGAATAGGCTGCTTGCATCACATTTAAAAAAAAATTCCGGTTTAGGCAAATATTCTAAGACATTCTGTATTTTTTTTTAAATCGCATTTTTGAAACCCTGGCGATTTTTTGAAAATTTCAATCCGAAAAATCAGACCATTTTTTATAAACCGGAAAGACGGGACATAATTTTATAGGTGCGAAAAAACGATAATAACATAGCCGAACATCATTTTTAAAAAATAACGTTTTCCACACGAATAGTAATAAATTGTACGGGGTTCTCTTCGTAACATCTGTAAAAACACCGCCATCTTTATCAAAAAATCAAACCAAAGGATAAGTTCGCATAGAACAAACAATAAATCTAGTGAACGTTACGCAAATTCAAATATTCGCCGGAAATCAAAGTGTTGCCATATAAAAAAAAAATATCAGTGTGGAATGTTACAAAATTATGGGAACATAATCGGAGACGGGACATTTTCATGTAGTGACGTCACGAGCTCAAATAAGGGATTTATTCATTAAAAAATAAATAAAAAACTATCCACACGATTTTTTCCAAGTCGTTATGAAATCGATGCAAGTGGCCTCTTGTGCTTACAAACTAGGAATGAGAAAAGCCGTCAAAATAGTTCCATTACAAAACATACTAAAAAAGTCAGAGTGTGCAATTAACACGTGGTAGAAGGGAAAACTTCAGAAAACTAAAGTAGACAAGAGTTTGGGAATATTCCTGCCCTTTTCCAAAATTCAAATTCCTACCTACACCTTGCTCTACCTACACATGTGAAACTAGTGCAGTGACAGTCTTCAACATGCGAACAGTGTTTCTATGATTCAGTGTGTCTATTTTGTATTCTCGAATGCGAATGATAAATTACCAACTATTAAAAATCTTCTAATTAAACTGTTGGTGTAATATTACAATATGTGCACAGTTGGAAAGTTTTACGTGGAATGTGGAAATTATGTGGACATCATCATTCCTGCCTTCAGTGAGTTAACGCTTCATTATATTCCCTTCTTCCAGAGTGAGGAGACTACGAAGCACCTCCCAAAAAGGACGCCGATTATAGTATCTAATCCTCTCGCAGGCTAAATCTTAAAGATGTATTCTCTGACTCTTTTTAGTGTCGCTAGGTTTGTTTCATCGAGTTTCAAGAAGTTTTCACTTCAAAAAACTTCCACCAAAAATAGCACAATATTGGGGGGTGTAGTGAGTGGTTGTAGTAGTGGAATGGGAATAAGAAAATACAGAGGAAGAATGTAAAAGTCCAGCTATTCAGATGAAATCATTTCAGACAAGGTTTCAATTCTACACGACATGCATTATGTGTCATTCACCGAAGCTATAACTAACAACACCATCACGTATCATATTATTCCTACACTTTTTTCTACGACCATTCTCTCCACCCGCCCAAATCAACTAAGCATAACTTGATAAAGCTTGTTTAGTATAGACCTAGTACCTCTGCATGGTTTTAATAGTGTTCACGAATTAAATTGACCTATTATTTTAACGTATTTTACCGCTAACAATTAAAATAATCATGATAATGACGCTATAACGAACGAGATTATCTTCAAAGTCACCTTTAATATGATCCCAGATCTAACTAATTGTATCGACTGGCCTGCAAACTACTAGTAAAGAAAGCCTTCGTTTTCAGAGAAGTAAATAAGCCGAGGATAATTGAGTTACGCGAGGAAAGGTAAAGAATTCCATTCGATACAGTTTCGCTAGCGAATTTAAATGCGGTCTCGAACTATTCGATTCCAAATTGCGTAATTTTATGTAGTATTTGACAAACTCTTAGCAGAGCGGTATGATTCAATTGAATAGTTTCCGCCCACATTAAAAAAATCATACCTCCGAATTTTAATATTATGTAAAAATTGAAAAAAATAAAATGCATTCAGGGAAAATTTGCTTAAAACTGGCAGCAAAACAATCCAAGGTATTTTAAATGGTGCCATATTGTTGCAAAAAGCGCTCCAGCGCAGATATTATATGTCACTATACATAGATACCTATATCAACTTCATTTCGGAAAATGTTTGAATTATAAATGTAAGTAATTTACCAAAAAAAAAGCGAAAATATACCATTATTAAATGCATTTTTATAATAATACTAGCTGGTTTCCGGCATGCGTTGAAAAGCAAAATATTCAAAGAAATATATTGTTTCTCCCTAAATCACCTTTCCCGTGCGTCCCCGTTCCCCTCCTGCGCCTCCTTCCAAATTAGCTTTATAAATTATAGCATATATGTTATTCTGATGTAAGAGCTATATCATTGTAAAGTTTCATTATAATCCATTCAGTAGTTTTTGCGTGAAAGAAAAACAAACACACATAGTGAAACTTCTTAGCAACGTTGTGATTTGAAAGTCGATGAAACGGAAACGACACTAAAAAGAGACAAACACATACATCTATACGGTTTAAGCCTGCGAGAGAATGAGATAGAATGAAACCTTACCTACTTAACCGTACACTGGGCGCTTTGATTATGAGCTCACTTTTCAAGACTCCTATTGGTTGAGATTGTGTGGGTGAAGTTTCACTTTTACCGCGCGTGAACGGCATATATTTAATTAGTTCTCTAGTGTGCCCGAAGTTAGTTCAATTTATCCTCACTTCTGTTGAAATTGATCAAACATTTTCAAAAATTTAAGGCAAAAAAAACCAATTCCATTGGCATATCTGGGGTCTAGGAATCAAAAAGTCCTATGTAAATTAGCAACATTCTATTATTGTAGAAAGCAATCACTTTGTGGTTTGACATATTTAATAAAATAAAATACTGTTTTGTTTAAAACCACGAGTTGATGCTTGAGTAAAGCGAAACCGGTCGGTTCAAAAAAACAAAACAGTATTTTATTTTATTAGCAACATTCTGTTATAGTATTTGGTGTGACATGCTTCGGTCCAACATTTTCAAATATATGTATAACCAAATTCTTTTTCCAGCAGATAAACAAAGTCTGTCTGGTGTCTGGAAGTCAAAAGGTTATATGTAAATTTGCAATCTTAGTTTTCTCATTAAACGTAGACGTTTTTTTATGTTTAAAAAATGATGTAGCTACCTTCACAATGTTAAATAAAGAAAATCAAAATATGCAATTTACACACGGTAGAAGTGAAACCTTCAGAAAACTTAAGTATACAAGAGTGTGGAAGAGTTTTGAAGTTAAACTTCTTTACGCACGCTTGACTTGGGGAGTAAGCTGGTGAATGCGTGACGAGAGCGTTACGAAAAGTGTGATCGGGCGAGGCGAACGGAAGTTGAGAGGGAGATATAAGTTAGTGAAGATAGAAAGAGAGAGAGTTACGATTCGTATATTACTGTAGGGGCAAGAGAGAGAGAGGTGCGAGCACACATTTTCTTTCTCTCTTTCTCTCATAGATAGTTACGTTTCGTATATCTAAGACACAGTGCAGGCCTATTGTCTGTATCACACTATAGGAGCAAGAGAGAGCAGTGCGCGCGCACATTTTCTTTCTCTTATTTTATAAGTTAGTGAAGTTTTACTTCAGTCATGTGGTCTAAAGCACACTCGTTTTTTTTATATCAATGTGAAGGATGATTGTTTCCATATTTTTGTTTTCGTCGAATTCCAGTGCACCTTTTTTAATACATTTGGCCATCTTATTAGTATTTATTTGTGATTTCTTCTTCGGAGTCGCTAGATGTCGCTTTCTTGTGTTTTCTTTGCCTGTTTATTTTGGATTGGTTTGAAGGTTATGAAAAAAAATGAAAAAAAAAAACGCCTGGGTTGCCGGCACTTAAACTGAAACAGATATTAAAAAAAAAAAATCGATCATTGGTTCGCTGAATGTCTGGCCGCTAAGGTCCGTCAGGCGCTTTATACCACTTGACCAAAGGAGACTTGCGTGGGACCGTGGATTTATTGTATTGTATTGGAACCGGGTACCCGTGAAATAAATAAATATTTTATTGCTATCTCATTCTCTCGCAGGATAAATAGACGTATGTGTTTATATATTTGTAGTGTCGCTAGCTTCCGTTTCATCAAGTTTCAAATCACAACGGTGCCAAAGAAGTTTTCACTTCAAAAATAAAAAATAAAACTATGTTACTGTTATATAAACAACTTATAAATATTCTTTCCGGATGCAAAAAAATCATGTTTGTAAAGTCCATCTAGCTTACTGGCTATATATTACAACACTCAATATGTAATCAAAAACTTGACATTCCCACACTCTTAGATTCAAATAAGCAAACGATTACACCAACTTGAAGCAAGAGATACAACGATTGCTAAAAAACTACTTGCCCATTACCCTATTAATAAGTGCGAACCTAACCCAAAACGAAATAATGTTAATGTCGCGTTATTATAGCTGTTTTTATTTTTACTCATATTTATTAAAAACTTGCTGTTGCCCCCGGCTTCGCTCGCATCCCCTGCACTACCCCCCCCCAACCCCCCTCCCCCCCTCCCCTTCCCACAATCAAATACGCACCGTTTCGCATTCATAATATTAGTATAGCTGTTGGCTTAGGTCAAAATGTAGATAAGCACCTATTTTATACTTGAACAGTCAATATTCATATTAGAATACTCATATTTGAATTTTCGCTATCCAAGAAATCTCCATAGTAACTTAAACAAATAACAATAGGACAGCCCACGTCAAACATTTACTTAGCAACACGCTTTGCCAATAAACGTATATTAAATAATTTCATAACGCCACAGCTTATTCATAACGCCAGAGCTTAACATTATATATAGCCTATATTACTCGCAAATAATGTAGCTTTCGTTTTAGTGAAAGAATTTGAAAATTCCATTCGGTATTTATTGCGTGAAAGAGTGACAAACAATCACATTTATAATATAAGTAAGATAGTAAGATGATAAAGGATAATGATTTTTGAATAGGTAAAGAGGTATGATTTAACAGTAAGTTGGGCCACACACAAAATGCGCAACGAAATAATAATATAATTGGCTAACGTTGCACCCTACAAGTTAAACGGTCAGCAATAATTGATATCAATTGGTACAGTTTCCATAAAGTGGAGAAAAACAGTCGGGTGAATGGATCAAAACAAAACAATAAAAGTAAAATTAATTTAGGCCGAAGAGGTTTTATTAATTGCAGGCAATTGAATTATATATATATATACCTACCAAATAAGTAGATACTTCATGTTAGTTTTTGGTAACGAAACTAAAACGCCAAATATCGACGTTGGACAAAACGTATTTAAAACTTTTATTTATCTTATTGAGTAAAACCTCAACTTGTAATATTTGCGTCCTGTATTTTTTTCTGATTTTTCTTTTTCAGATTTTCGATCGAGTTTCATCAAAATTATCTTCATTAATAACGTATTTATAACAATCTATTGAAGTGATATCTTCTTTAGCACCGTGTGATTAACACTTTTGTGATTTGAAAGTCAATGAAACGAAAAATAACGACATTAAAAAGAGACAAACACACACATCTACAGGATTTAGCCTAAGTGAGAACGAGAGAGTAGTTATAATCGATCTCTTCTTTGTGCGGTGCCTCGTAGCCTATCGGTCTCCTCTTTCTCCCCACGCTTGTCTACTTTAGTTTTTTGAAGTTTTCACTTCTTGCGTTACGCAAGAAGTAAAATTTTCTAGTTTGCAGTTCATACGCAAGTTGTGTATGAACTGCAAACTAGAAATTATTTTTTTCTTCACTTTTTAAGCTCCCGCTAAACTGCCAAAGCAGTTTTGTCAGCAGGTCAACTTCAGAAACTTGAGAAACCATGCACAATATCTATCTTCTATATAAATAAAAATGAATCGCCGAAATGTATGTACGCTTATAACATCCGAACGACTGCATTAAATTGGATAATTCATTTTTTTGTGTTCGTTATTGTGAGGATAAGATTTGTATAAAACTACTGGTGTTATTAAATTTGTATAAAAAATTGCAATGGGCGGCACGCGAGCTGTGAAACCTGAATGTACCGGGACTAAATGAATGTAATGCGGAAGGGGGAAGGAGGGAGGGGTATTCGGTTAGGGGGTTCGCGGGAGGGGGGAAAAGAACCAGGGGGGGTGGAGGGGAACCTGGCAGGGGGGAGGGGAACTCGGGAGGGGGGTTCGCGAGACGGGGGAATGGGGGAGTGGAGTGGGGAGAGGGAAGGAGGAGTTGGAGTGGGAACGCGAGAGGGTAAGGCATAACAACGCATGCCGGGTACCAGCTAGTAGAAAATCTAAATAGAAGAATAACATCACAAGTGACTACAAAATAAAGGCATAAAAACTTTAAACTGTTAAATCCTAGAAAACTTGTAATTAACCGACATGCACATATATATAGTAAATAAATCTAGAAATAGGTGCTAATGGGGTAATAATAAAGTAATAAAGAGCACTAGAAAAGCCATTCAACTTTTTTTTATATTCGATAGGTTGGTAGTAGGTACTTACAACACAAGAGTTTAAACTGTCCAGTGTGTGGGATTTGGAAATGTTTGTGAATCGAAGGAAGGTTAGAAATAACATAATTATTCAGATCTAGTTACGATGAACAGAGCTTAACAGAGAAATTACAGATGAAAAGAGCTATTTTGGATTTTGAATATGAGAAAAGCATTAAATACATATTGTGAATATATTCCACTCCGAAGTAATGTGATCGAGTCTTAGTTTGATAACACTAACACATTGTAAACAGCTGCTAAAAAGCCAAAACTAAACTGTAACAGCTGTTAAACAGCGAAAACAGAACATTCGATCCAATAATGCCACGAAAACCAAGTATTTTGTATGAAGTTTCCTTGATGGCGCATGGCGTAAGCGTAAGCAATAATAATATGAAGAAAAGGGAATTGGCTCGTCCTTGTGGGTGAGGTGATTCATCAATAGTATTGCGTTAGATAAGAAACCGCAGTCAGGCGATAAAGTAACTTGAAACATAGAAGAGTGTTGGTGCGATCATGAATTATTTTATTCCCCGCCGCCAGTACCTACCTACAAACTAACTTATAACAAACACTTCGTACGTAACTGTGAGAGAGTCTTACGTGACCGAATAATAAATTACATGAAAAGTATCTTGCATAATACTAAACTTCCTACAAATAGGACGGCTTTGGTATAATAAAATATGAATAGACATCGCACCCCTAGTTACGTATATACTTATGATATAGAAGAATTTGAACCCGTTGTCACCAGATTAGAAAAAGAAAGAATATCGGGAGCACAGAACATCGGGAGAAGGTACCACAAAACACTTTTCACTGATAATCTCTTCAATTGCTGGAATGCAACAAACATCAACAAAACGTGAAGGATATATGTAAAAAGAGTATAAATTATATTTCAAAAATTGGCTAACTGACAATTTAATTCACTATTTGTTAGTAGGTACATACGTTTTTTGTGGATACCTTCATTGTGAAGAGGTCAAATCAAATACACCAATAGGTACTTCAAATCTTGTAAGGTATGAAACCGGCTAAAAACGTTCATTTCTTGTAAACTTATCTGAAGTCCACGGCCTGGGACTGTAATTTTCCTCTTATTTTGAACGTCAAGTGTGCAATTTTGTGATTTATTATGAAGTATCAAAATTCGGCTTTAATGGTTGGGAACAAGGGATGGGGATAGGAGGCACAAAATACCACTACGCCATGTCAAACATTTCTCGCTTAACGCAACTTAAAAATGTTAATGTAATTCTTTATGTTTTCCTTGTCTAACAATGAAATCGTTACTTGAGAAACGCAGCATGTGCCCTTCTGCCTTGCGGTGGGATAATGAAGGAAGTTTTGCGGTAAAGGAACAGAGGAAGGTTCCTCTAACCTTACTATTATGTATAATTTACTTAACAATCGACTTACAACAAATTATTTATAAACATGATATTGTGTTAATTGACTTATTGGTTCTAAGAGCTAAAACTAAGACAACGTTTTACTTTTAGCTCTTAGAACCAATAATAATATAGGAAGCTTAAACGCTCAAAAAACGAGTGTGCTTTAGACCACACGACTGAAGTAAAACTTCACTAACTCATCCTCATCCTCATCCTCATCCTTATCCTTATCTTTATCCAGCTTACTCCCCAAGTCAAGCGTGTGTAAAGGCCTTACTGTTCGGCTCGCATCGATTACCGTTCGCATCACACTTTTTGTAACGCATTCACTAGCTTACCGTAAAGAAGTTTTACTTCAAAAATAGAAATCTTAAATTTATTAACGGTGGAATACATGAATTAAAATGTGATCACGCCGACTGTAACGCCACTTAGATCGGACAAATGGGTAGAGCATTCTCAACTAGATTTAAAGAAAATATAAAACAAATTATGAATAAAAATGATATTGTGTTATTTGACTTTATCATCTGTCTGATTAGTGGTGAACTCAGCAAGGCTAGTTGAAGCAAGAAATGTTCGTTTAAGAAGGAGAAAGAGGCTCGACACCCCAAAACTCAAACAACGTTTTACTACCGACCGTGAGAGGCTTGAATCACAACGAACTAATATAATATATTATAAAAACTATTTTCATCGAAATATGACTGAGATAATTGTTAGGGCAATATTGATCATGGCACAGTGGGTACGAGTTATCCAAGATTAATTGGCCAGCCAGCCTTCGAGCTCACCAGGGGATTGGGGTGAGGATTGTGAATGGGAATGGGGGGGGGGGTGTTCAAACAAAAGTGTGGATTAGCTAATCCACACTTTTGCTCGCCCGCACTGTGTCACCTCAACGGAGCAAACAGCCGCGGGCGCTCGGCACTGGGCTTAGCTGTAGGATTTACACGAAATCAGTGATAAATTAAATATTAAAGTTATTATAGTTATTATCACACTGATTTCCCGTAAGAACGAGAAAATTGGATAATTCACAGCAGAGTTTCCCGAAGAGGTATGCAGAGAAGACGGACCGCCAAACAATTCGGTCATGGCAAACACTCCTTTCCTCATTCGTCTCATACGTAATCTTCTACTATTCTGACTCTTGACATGGCCCGACTCAACTATCTGATTCACTTGACCTTGTCTTCTTCGGGCGTCCCCGACTTCTTCTACCATTCACATTTTCGTCATATACTATATCCTAACACTCCTTTTTTATGTCATTCGCTCTACCATCTGAGGATCCCTTTCTTAATCTGGCTCATTACGTTTACATAATAGCATTCTTTGCGGATCTCCACGTTTCTCACGCGATCATACATGAGTTTACAACAGGATCTCATTTCTACAGCATTTCGTCTACTTTCATCCTTCCTCTGCCAGTCCCATGATTCACTGACATACAACAGGGTAGATAACAGCACTCCATTGTGGACGGCTAGCGTCGCTTCTTGGACAGTTTTTTTTGTTAGCGCTAACGGCATTCAGTCCTCATTAATGTAGATACCGGCATTTACCCTCTTTTCAATATCTCTATCAGCGTTCCCATCTCTATCACAAATGCTCAAACGCATCTTCCTGCTCCAAGTATTCATAATTCGCAACTCTCTCTCTCTGGTTTCAATCCTGGGATTTGTTTGCAGCAATTTCCTATATTCATCTCTTCCATTCTTCCCTGTCTTGTATATACTATATTGCTGTTTTCGAATCCCAAACACCATGACTTTAGACTTACTTACATTTATCATTAACTCATTCTTCGAGCATACTTCGTGCATCCTAGACAGGAGAGACTGTAAATCTTCCATAGTGTTAGAAACAAAAGTAGTGATAAATTCCCTGACCCCATTACATTGCTTTTGTACAAGTATTAAAATATTAATAAAACAAGATTTTACCATTTAGGTAAAGCGCCGTAAAGATAATATTTCAGTAGATTATGACCCACTTACCTTATCAATCCCTTTTCTTCAGAATATGTTAGAGAGAATATTTTTGTGAAACTTACCTGCAACAAAAGAAATACAAACATTAGTTTAGTTTTCGTAGAAAGCAACGTTTTATGGTGTGACATGTTTTTATAAAATTAAACAAACAACTTGCTTTTAACCGCCGCTAAGCGAAACCGGTAGGTGAAGAAACTTAAAATAAAATATTAGTTAAAAACAACTCGTTTCAATGAATATCAGTAAAGTAATAACATATTCATTGTTAGGATTGAATAATCAAATATAGAAACCAACATCATTTTTAACCACTCGGACCCATACGCTTTTTTTCACTATAATATAACATTACATTACACAACAGATATATGTATGACTAATGAGGCTTATCTGACATAAATTGGTAGTGCTGTGATCGGATTTAATATCGGTTTACAAATGTCCCAACTCTGTATTACTACAAAAGGTTCTTGCACCACGACCCCCCCCCCCCCCCCCTCCCTACTCAAATCGTCAAAAATATGAAAAAAGCTTAAAAATAGTTAGAATGGACGGTGGAAGGCCTATTCAAAGTTATTAGCATTATTTTATCAAGTCTAATCCTAGGTGGCATGATAATTAAACCTAACAACGTCTTTGCAACGTCTTACGAGCCTCCCTGTGGGACATAAACCGACCATAAAACAAAGTCACTTGCAGTCTTATAATTAAAACAATTAAAATTAACTGCCACCAAGAATCAGACTTCAAGAGCTGAATTAATTAGACGGAGATTAGAGACAAGATCGCGTTTAACTCAAAAAAGATACCGGGCGGAAGACGGGACAAAAGATCGCGAAGATAAATATATATATAAAGCAAAAGTAACAATAAAAACAATAAGCAAGATCCAAGCAGGAATAAACTACAATGACACGGTAGGGCTTTTGATTAAGGATTGGTTAATGCACACATTAATATTAAATTTACTCGTTGGAGAGCTCGCGTACAGAGAAAACCAGAAATATGTTATTTTTAAATCAGATTTTAGACGTATTGACTCTTTTCCAAAAAAAAATTATAAATTGATTTCGAAAGATAAAAGTAAACGTATATTTTAAATTTTGAGAAAAAATGTTTATTTTTAGTTTAATAAGATTATACCATAGGTCGTTGGCAGATTTGATAAATTTTCAAAAAAGATTTTGTATTATACAACACCCATTTCAAATCATATAATCATGCAGTAAAATAAATCAATACATTATCTGGGAACGTATGTTACAGAATTTAATTTTAGTTTAAATAAAACATTAAAAAATACATGCGTACATGTGTTTCTTGACGAAAATTGGTCCGTTTGTGTATTTATTTACGCCCTTACAAACTAATATTTTTCAGATATTTTTACATTCTTATTTTGCTTAGACATTATTGAAAAACGATAAATACTTATGATCAAAAAATAATTACAAAAAGGACATAATTTTAATAGTTAGATGTAGGTATAAATTAAAGCAAATTTGGAAAGAAATAAAATCGATATTGAGTTATAATTTTAAAAAGCTGGTACGGAGAATAATTAATCTTTCTAATTGGAACCGCCCTGTACGATCGTAAGAACATCTATCGACGAAATGTGGATTTCGGCCGTTGGCTGGTTAAACGCCCTTAACCACTGGAGTGACAGCGCAATTAAAAACCTTTTTTCCGATTGCTCGAGATTGTTGGTGTACATTTGAATATTTTCCATTTATTATAGCCAAATGAATTCACATATCTTTTGTCGATTATCACATATATCTACGTACGATTTATAATTTTTTTTTTTCATAAATTTCTACTTAATTACTAAACTATTAAAATATCGTAAACTTCTACTTAATTACTTACAAATAAGGGAAAATTTGCCAAAATTGGAAGCAAAGCAATCGGGGGTATTTGAAATAGTACCATATTGTGGCAAAAAGCGCTCCAGTGGTTAAATATTAAATCTAATTTTTGTATTTCTTGGGCATTAATTATGTAACAATTTCCAGACATTTTGTTAAAGGTAATTGACAAACAAACAATAAAATAAAGTAACAAATGTACATGTGTAATAAAAAAAATGAAAAAAATTGCTTCAAGACAAAATAATAAATCAAAACCTAAATTTGTTCTGATATCATAAGATTTTTAAGCAGGACTTACCAACGTTCGTAACTTACATACTTAATTATAAACCATTAAATATTTTAAGTAATACATATTTTTCAAATAAGGAATTTTACCTACAATTATTTGAATGAAATGTCACAATCTCAATGACAATTACAATATTGTCATAATATTTATCCTTTCGACTTGACAGCTTGCGGTAGAAAGCCCGATCATGCAAACCAATCGGGTTAAAAGAATATTATCGAACATATCGGCCACCGACTTGAACCGGAACCGAAACGTGACAAATAAATTTATATACAGACGAAATGCAAAATGGCCGAGTTAAACAGGACTAGTAGAATTGTAAGTAGTTACATAATAATATAAGATAGGTTCTGTGCGTTTCTGTTTTCTTTTCGTTTCACTGGCACTGTTTCATCTGAAGGAACACATCTATTGGCAATCTGTAAATTGAAGTGATTTTAGGAAATCTATCGGCGTAAAACACAGCGGACCCTCGTAAAAGTGTTCATGATTGACGACAAAACCCAGCGCGATGCTTTTGGAAAATTGTGTTCAAATAGTGAAAATACAGAAAGAACATTGTATAAAAGTTTCGAAACTGGAGATGACTTAATGTTGAAGAAAGTGCAAATTCTAAGAAATTAAAAAAAAATAAAATAAAATAAAGAAATATCAAGTATTTTTCTAGTACATCTACTATCTACTACACAATATAAAGAGGAAAGATTTGTTTGTTCGTTTGTTTGCATTGAATAGGCTCCGAAACTACTGAACCGATTTGAAATTCTTTAAAATTCTTTCACTGTTGGGAAGCTACACTATCCCCGGGTGACAAAGGCTATATTATATATTTTTTAAAATAGGGATCCTTACTAAAACTCCAATAATGTAACCCAAGGTGTAAAAAAATTACCTAAAATATTCTTTACACCGCGTGCGCTGCGAAAACTATTGATGATAGAATAAAATAATGTAATACGACTTTGCAAAATACATCATTATTTACACAAAAGTGTCGCGACAGCATATGTCTAACTATTATAGTTATGCCACAATAAGTGTTATTTTATTTTAAAAATTTAAATAAAATGTCGCCGCTTGAAAAGGCTCTTTATTTGTATCTTGGTTATAGTCCTTATCAAAATAAATTACTTCTTATTCAAGAATGCTTCAATACCTTTATTAAACTTTTTGAATTATTCAATTCGGACATACCATTCGAAAGATATCACGAGTTTAAAAATGTAAGTATTAGAAACGTAATAAAGTATTAGACGCGGGAGGGGAACGGGGACGCACGGGAAGGTGATTCCGGGAGAAAAATGTATTTATTTGAATATGGCATTGCAACGCATGCCGGGAACCAGCTAGTACTTTATAAGACATATTTTTTTGTAGGTTTTTACATAATAATGTCCCAATGGACATAGAGGTCGGCGATACTCAGAAGAATTATTGAAGAAACGGAAACTGTGTTATGAAAGAATGGAAGCATAAAAAGAAATTGAATCATTGCATGCATCTAACTATCCAAAGTTGGTTAAATAACACAGCTAAAGCCCTTTCAGGCAATATTTCGATGCAGTGCGATATTGAGTATTCGAGAATAAAGTCTGAAAATGTTCAAATTTATATTCTTTCAATAAATACTATGCTTTTTCAGACCATGTTCCGTATGTTAATACTCATCCTAATTTGACTGTCCTAAAACGGGAATCCTCCTAGTTGGGCAGTCAAAAAATTTCTTAAATAATGTATATAAATGTATAATCTTTTACTAAACAAAAAAAAATAATAATTTTGAACAAGCGATCTCAATGTCGAAAGACGAAAAGCTTCGTCAAAAACTCTTTCCGCGTTGGCACGGATCTCTTAAAATGAACAACTTGCCAAGCGCTGTTTTAATTAGCACCACCATACATACTAAACATTCGTAATGTCGAAACTCCGTCACGTAGTCTCCCTAAATTTAATAAACTACAAACCGAGCGAAACACCCAACGGAGGAAAAAAGTAATAATGAGAGTGAGTCCCCAAAGCTCGGGGTCGGGAGGAAGAACAAACTTTTCGCGCCTCTGGAATTGGCAGAAGAGTGAAGAACGGAGAGGCAACAATAGGTAATGCTCCCTCTGATATTATTCAACCGGCGAAAGTCTAATGAGGCATTGTACTTCAGGGTAAACGAACATCTGGAACTTTTAAATTATATTAACTGTATCATATGAATTTTACACGTCACAATACATTTTCTAGGAAGGTATCAAATGAAATATAGCACAACGGCTTGTAATAAATATATTTTACAATGTGTCGTGTTGCAGGTACTTTGATGTTAATAATATGAACTTAAAATGGGGAAGTTCATAATACGAATTTTAAATCATGAGCTTCATATTATGAACTTCAAAATGTTATGTAATGAGATAGATTATGTAAATAAGTTCGTACGGCGAGGTTCACAAAATGAAACTCATATTTTGAGGTCTTTAAAAAACGGAAAAGTTTATAGTGAAGTGTTACTTCAGTCGTGTGGTCTAAAGCACACTCGTTTTTTTATCAGTAATTTTAGTTAAGAAACGTAAGGTGAGCCTTTTTTAAAACTTTTTATGTTTATATGCAAAAATTTTATGTTTTAAAAATTATATGTTTATTTTATAAAATTATAAAGCCTATTTTATGAATTTTATTGCAAAGCCGAAATATGTTAAGTGAAATGCCAGGAATCGTATTATAATCTTCTCTACCTCAAGGGTAGAGGTCAGATGTAAAGATGTAAACATTCACGTTATTTGTTTTAAAATAAAATGGAATAGCGAGGAGAGTTATATTATGCACGTGTTTGAATAACAATGGAAATACGTAACTACATAGATATTATTCTTTAATTATATGTACCTACGTAAGAGCAATTACTTCGTGGTAGGAAAATATAAATGAGGATCGCTTTCCATAAAGAAGTTAGTCAGCACCATGCCAACACAGTTGTGGACTTTAAGCAAACGTTTTTCTTAATCAAATCTTAAAGACCTGCGACCTTTTAAAAAATCATAAGTGGTTTAAAATAAACATATATGTGGGTACATCGCTGAGATATTTATTATTCAATTCATTAAAAAGCGATAGCGCAATTCAATCTGAAATTTTAGGGTTTTCTTTCATTGCAATAATAACTAAAAAATAAAAACTAGCGAGTACCTGTTGCAATGCTACTCAAAGAAATAAAGTGTTTGTGTTTTAATTCTGTTTATTTATTGAAGTGCTTTTGGATAAATCAAAAGGTTTTCCGAAGCGTGAACAGGGCACAAACAGCTGACAGTGTGAGAAGCATCCTTTTTCTAAATTTACCCAATGCTATCCCCTACTGCTACTAAGTTTATTTTGTAATCCCGCTCTCTGCACCTCTCTTGTGTCCCCTACTCGTCTGTCACCCTTCTCCTGCTCGTCCTTTCCCGTGCAACTCTGTTCTCGCCAACGTTCCCATTCCGCGTTCCCTTCCCATCCCGCGTTCTTCTTCCATTCTACTTCTACTTCCCTCCTCCCTCGTTCTCCTCCCGCGAATCCCCCCCTCTCCTTCGCCCCCTTCCCCACCCCTCCTGGATAGCTTGCCCCCACCCGACTTCCCTCCCGGCCGCTAAACTATATGAAACACACTTCTTTTTCAAACCACTCGCGCTCCACCCATTGTGAAATTTTACACAAATTTCATAACGCCAGAGCTCATCATATAGAAACCATCGCGGGCACGCGCAAAACAAATTACCCACATTTCGTAGCAATCGAAAGAAAGAATTAGGAACGCATAAGCAACAAACAAAGGAACATTCATATTTAAATATTAAGATTAATACAAAATAGATACACAAGATTTTTCGTTAATTCTAATAAATTCGGCAAGTTTGTTAAAGATAATAGAGCAGTACCATAGCCGCATGGCGAAGTACGGGAACGTTTACAACATATTTACCCGATACCTGTATATAGTAGATAATAAGCTCGCCTGGGATTTTCAGTCGGAAGCTCACACTGTATGCACTACCAGATTGAAACGCTTTGAGAGAGCTTTCAATTGCAAAGAAAATATTATGACTAGCTTGGTGAGAAATCGCAAGAACATAATTCCAAATTATTGTGCACGCTGCGGGGTATAAAAACCACCTGTGATAACTCAACTAACTAACTTGAACTGTTTCAAATAATCTTTATTATTATTACTTGTTTTGTTATCTAAATAATTGCTGTATTCGTATAATATTTCTACCATAGGGTGCACCAATAAGTTTTTGCACTTTTGATATTGCTCTTGCGGGGAAAGCTGACGAGAGATCCAAAACTCGGTTTCTCTGAGATTTTGTCGCCATGGGGTAATGACATTATGTAATAAATGCGCTTTCTGTGTGAAACATAATATATACAAACAACGATTCGGCGATTCGGTGCCTATTTCCTGCTCATTTCTGCTTATTTATTTATTTATTATTGTTATACGCCCGTAGGGGCTTTTACATAGATTATAAATAAGTTTTACAAAAGTAATCGAGTTAGAATTTATACCAAAGTTATAAAAGTGAAAAATTAAAAAATAGTATATACAAGTAGTTTTTGAAGAATATGGCGTAAAGAAATACTTTAAACAATATAATATATGAGTTATCGAGTTAGAATTTATACCAAAAGTTATAAAAGTGAAAAATTAAAAGAAATATATAAGTAGTTTTTGAAGAACATGGCGTAAAGAAATATTTTAAACAATATAATATTTGATAATAACATAATATACAACATTACAATAACACATCAAATCGTTAAATATATTAAACCCGTTACAATAATTTGTAGGATTCCACAAAGTGTTGGTTTAATTTGCATTTAAGATTATAAAGGGAATCAGCAAATATATCTATAATACCACCAAACTTGTTGCCCAAATTATGCATCCTATTGGTAAGCGAGTGTGATTGATAGTTGGTTGTGTATGTGTCGCAAAAGAATGTTGTACTTTGTCTAGTATTCCTTGTCGGTACAGAGAGTTTAATAGCAGCAACGATGGCAGGGCTGTCAATAAGGTTGTTCATGACTCTGTATAATAAAATTAGATCTGAAATGGTTCTCCTGTCAGACAGCGTAATTAAATTAAGTCGATACATCAAATTTACATAATTTATGTTTTCTATTGGAATTTTGAGTTTGAAATTTAAGTACCTAAGAAATTTGTGTTGAACCCGTTCTAATTTGTTAGAGTGTACTTTATAGAAAGGAGACCAAATAGGTGAATTATATTCCACTTGGCTTCTAACTAGTGAAATGTAGAGTGTTTTCATGCAATACAAGGACTTAAAATCAGTTAGGGTTCTAAAAAGGAAGCCAAGAATTTTTAAAGCCTTATTAGTTATATCATCTATATGTGCTGTGAATGTTAAGTTTGATTCGAATATAACTCCCAAGTCACGAATTTGTGATACTGGTGTTAATTTAACATTATTTAAATTATATTCATGTAAGATATGAGAATGAGTTCTGGAAAATCGTATTACTTGACATTTCTCAATGTTCAAAAATAACATATTTTGTTCGCACCATTTAAAAAATTCATCTACATAAATGAGCCTGTAAAATTAGGCAATCATATATATTTCGTATTATTTTAAACAATTTTAGATCATCTGCAAAAATTAGGACTTGTACATCTTTAAATATGTTTACAATGTCATTGATATTAATGCTTATACAATTTGTTGTGATTTGAAAATCGATGAAACGAAAAATTGTCTCAAATTATTAGGATTTAGGGTGCGAGAAAATGAGATAGAAATAAAATACTCATTTAATTCACAGGTAGTTGGTTCCAACATAAAACGATATATCCACAGTCCCACGCAAGTCTTTGGTATAGTGGTAAAAAAGTGCCTGACGAATCTCAGCGGTCAGACATTTGGCAGACCAAGGATCGAATCAAATAAAAAAAAAATTGTACAATATCCAATGTTCAAACCATTCCATAATGAACAGATAAAATAAAACACAAATACTAATAGGATGACCAAATGTATAGAAAAAGGTGCACTGTGATTCGACGACAAAAATATGGATAAAATCATCCTTCACATTGATAAAAAAAACAAGTTTACTGAAGATTTCACTTATACCGTGAGTGAATTGCGCACTCTGATTTTCTTGTAATATGACGCGCTTTAAACATTTTTTTTTACTTAGAAGCATTATGATTAACTGATGATCCTACACTCCGATAAGGTAAACAGTTGGAATAAAAAGGGGAAAAAATATAGTGATTTTTTTTAATTGAGGGGATCACGGTAATTTGAAAAAGAGTAAAATTTTTACATACCCTATACAAACATCATACCGCTTTCCATTTATTATATTTTTTGCTGTCTTTATCGAGTAGAACGCCGACAAATTGATTTGTAATAAATACCTGTTTTAAATGCTAACGCCACGAAAATATCTTTATAATATATAATATTAATGGTTGTTTCCATTGATTAGTAAGTTATCTTTCGTAAAATTTGGTACGCTATCAATTAATTGATTAATTATAATATTAGATACATGAGAGCGCACCTCCTACCTAGAAACGTAGACTAATCGATTAGAAAATCAAGTGACAAACATCGTAACAACAGCTTTTGAATGCATTGAAGATCTGAGCGCGAAGTACTAACAACATAAAATGTGACACCCATTTGATATTTTGTACTTACTATACTTGCATTTTGTTCTGTGTCAACCTTTTAAATTTGTTTACACTTGATGCACTGATGCAGTGAATAAATTTCAGAGTCTTCAAAAGCGACATATTAATAAAATATGGAAATTATTCTGTGAAAACACGCTTCATCGACGATGACCGAGGAGGTTGAACAACAAAATGCTTAAAATATCGATTTTAATTAATTTTCTAGTTTTAAAAATGAACCGTTAATGTAAATGTATGAAAATAAATTTAATACTAGTTGGGTTACCCGACTTCGTTCAAGACAACATTCGAGAGTGTTCGGGAATGTTCCACAATGATGTTCCCAATTTCCTATTCCCGAACATTCCTCAACATTCCAGGATGTTCTGGAATACTGTGGAATGCTTTCAAATACTTTGTAGATCTTTCCGGAACGAACCGGAATGTTTTGGAATGTTGCGGAATTTTCTCGAATGTTTTGGGCTGTTCTTGAAATTTCTAAATGGCGAAACTTCCAGCCCTTATATCTTCAAAAGCACGCCCTTTAGGTAAAACCGGAAAACTTCATCCTGGAGGGGGATAGAGATTAACCACACGATATAACTCCCTTGATCGTACCGGGACTCGTTTCTGAGTTTTTGAGGGACGCACGTTTTTTTTGGACTTTGGACTTTTTGGACTATATATTGATTATGTTGGTAAAATACACTAATGCAAACTATATAACAAGCATTTTCACAAGATTGTTCAAAATATTACCATAAATTTTAAAATGATGCACTACTAAGCAATGCAAAATGAAAAGTAGATCGCTTTGAAGTATTTTGATGCTTTAATTAAATAACAACAATCGAATATAACACATATTTGCCTTTGAAACAATCGAGTTTTTTTCATCAGACCTATAAAAACTGCTTTAAAACTGCAAACACATAAAAACTGCAAACACATAGCATAATACAACATGATACATACAACAATAATACTTCAGTGACAAGTCTGTTTTTTGTTTGCTCCCGCAAAATTAAAAAAATATATTTAATAAAAGTGACAGAAACCATAAAAAAGTGCAGTAATTGCTGCTGGTATTTTAGTTCTGTCTTTTCTGTCTGTCAAAACCATACGGTTTTACTCCAGTTATACAAAATCAAAACTAACCAAGCCAATGAAAAAGTGATATAATTTACGACATTTTTAATACAGTAAAAAGTTTACTCACTCCCTATTTTCAAAGTGTAAATATAATTTTAAACATAAAATTGATAGTATTCCATAATAAACAGTGACTTACTAAGTTGTACAAGTTAATTTATTCAACTTATAAAGTGGAAGTGACAGTTCGCAGTAAATCGGTCAAAGTTTTTTTAGTGCACATTGGATCATTTATTTAGCCCTATGTCCAAACCAACTAAAATCATGGAAACAAGGTCTAACAAAAATACCAAAGATGACCCAATATTCGAATTCATCAATTCAAAATTCGAGGAAATGAAATCAGTTATGTTTAAAAAAATAGAAACTGAGCTTCAAGAAATAAAAACGTTTAACAGCTTTATTAACGATAAATATGACGATATCCTAAACAAACTGTCGCAAATCATGGATACACCAAAACACATAAACAAACTTAAGGAAGAAATGGCAGAAAAGGAGAAAAGATTGGCTACGGTGGAGGTTCACCTGGCAGACATTGAACAATCAGCCCTGTTAAACAGTATTGAAATAAGCGGCCTTAAATTACAGGAAAACATACCCCCAGCCCATACTGTGAGCCAGATCGCTGAGCTCGCAGGCGTTACCATATCACCAGAGGACACCTTTAAAATTACAACTTCCAAACCAAACAACCAAAAAAAAATCACAATTAATTTTGTAGACAATAAAAAAGTACACATCATGTTAGCTGCTAAACATAGTGACCCAATAAAAAAATTCAACGGGGAAGGAGCCCAATACGTCTATCTAAATGCGGCATTAACACAGTACTACAAAAATTTACATTGGAACACCAAACAAAGAGCCCTAGAAAAAGAATATAAATATGTTTGGGTTAAAGATGGAAAAATTCTTATAAGAAAAACTAAAGACTCAAAGGTTATCGAAATAAGACATCTCAACGATATACCTATTAAGATGATTTAAAAAAAAAAAAACCCTATATACACTCCATCTACTCTATATCTTTATAATGGCCTCTTTCACAACGGAAACACTTGAAAAACTGATACCTCAACCAATAATCACCACAAATACCTGCATGTTAAACCGTATACTCCAGGACGAGTTCCCGATCCTGAACATAATTCATCAAAACATTCGAAGTATTAACAAAAACTTTGAGGATTTCACTGTGCTGATAAATGAATTAAATTTAGAACCTGACTTATTAATCCTCACAGAATGTTGGATAAATTCCTCAACATATGTGCATAAAAACATCAACAACTACAAAGTCTTCAATACTAAACTTCACAAACATCAAAACGACGGAGTAATTGTATATTGTAAAATTAATATGGAATGCAAAATAGAAGAAATTGAACTACAAGACGCAAACTGTTTGAAAATAAAACTCGATCAAGATACATGCATCTTCGCTATCTACAGATCGCCTTCATCTGCAAATTTATCACCATTTCTTGGATCACTAGACTCCATACTACTTCAAGAACGAAACATCAGGAACCTGTTCATTATTGGGGATATTAACATTAATATACTGGATACTGGAAGGCAACATCCACAAACACAGGAGTACCAATTACTCCTCCTCTCCCACGGGATGTCTGCCGCAATAAGGGAACCAACAAGAGTGGATCACAAAATGAATAAATCAATCCCCTCGCAAACTTGCATTGACCACATAATGGCAAAAACGAATAAAAAATACTCCACAATCATACATCAATCCACCATCACTGATCACTACACTTTAATTCTTAACATTCATGCAAAGAAAAATCGACCATCGACTCAAAATTTAACGTGGAATAAACGTGTTATAGACTATACAAAACTAAAAAAATCACTACAAACTGAAACCTGGGAGTCAATATATAAAGCTGAAGACATAGAAGTTGCTTGGAAAATGTTTATTGAACACTTGCAATTAAAAATACAAAACCACACTTCAATAAAAACTTACACGTATTCACACAATAAAATTATCAAAAAAGCTTGGATCACACCTGGCCTACTTAAATGTATAAGAAAAAGAGACAAGATCCATCAGCAAGTAAAAAACAATCCTTATGACTTTTCTTTAAAACTATTTTACAAAAACTATAGAAACATCTGCTCCAATCTTACTAAATCGGCTAAACAAAATTACTACAGATCTAAAATAGATCAATCCAATAATAATCCAAAACTTATCTGGCAAATAATTAAAGAAATCACCTACACAGATCAAAACAAAACAAACCCATTGGAAGAAATCAACACAGATAACGGTACACTCTCGGTCAACAAAAACGTACATAAACTAATTAACTACACAAACAACTTTTTTGCAAACATAGGCTCGAATTTAGCGAACAAAATAACCAAACCTCAACACTTTAACCCGAACATAAACAAACACCCAAATCCACAAAGTATTAAATTTGCCCTAAAACCAATCACTAAACAAGAACTAACACTAATGTTATCTAAATTCAAATCAACATCCTCATCTGGTAGTGATGAAATCACAATGAAAACAATAAAATTCTTACAAGATGAAATTACCGAACCGATACTCTTTCTAATAAACAAATCTATCACAGAAAGCAGATTTCCATCTCAACTCAAAATAGGGACTATTACACCAATCTTTAAATCAGGAAATCATAAAGATATCAATAACTACAGACCAATCACAATTCTAAACACATTATCTAAAATCTTAGAATTAACAGTTAAAACTCAACTCGTCGACTACCTAGAATCAAATAAACTATTATCACCAAAACAATTTGGCTTCAGAAAAAATTTAGGAACATCCAACGCCATAGCCTTAGTAATTGAATATATTAAAAATTCTCTAGACTCTCATAAAAAATGCATTGGCATATTTCTCGACCTTTCTAAAGCGTTTGACACAATAAATCACTCACATCTTTTTGAAAAACTAGAGAACATAGGAATTACTGATAATGAACTAATATTTTTAAAAAGTTACATGGGAAATAGAAAGCAAACTGTGAAACTTAACAACATAACCAGTGAGTGTATTGATGTCAAATTCGGGGTGCCTCAAGGAAGTATTCTGGGTCCGATTCTGTTCCTTATTTATATTAATGACCTATGCCACATAGAATGTGACGGAGAAATCATCAGTTTTGCGGATGATACTGTTCTCCTAATAAATGGGAAAAATTGGGCAGAAACATTTAAGAAAGCAGAAGACACACTTAAAAGAATTAAAAATTGGCTAGACTACCATTCACTTACACTTAATGCTAATAAAACCAAATTCATCACTTTCAAAATAAAAAATAAGAAAAACTCTGAAGAAAACCTGAACATGAAAATTCATAGTCAGCATCACTTAAATGAGCATTGTAATTGTCCTTCATTAGAAAACGTTGACCATATAACGTATCTGGGTCTAAAAATTGACCAAAACTTAAAATGGACCGAACACATTACCTATTTAAATAATAAAATTAAAAAACTAAGTTATTTTTTCAAAACTATTAGGAATGTCCTCATTAAAAAAGACTTAATCAAGATTTACATGGCTCTCTGCCAATCACTGTTAGAATACGGTATTATCGGATGGGGCAGTGCAAATAAAAACATACTAAATCCACTAATTAAAACTCAAAAATCCATAATGAAAATTATACTGAAAGTTCCTGTAAGAACTAGCACTGATGAAATCTTCAACAATCTTAACATCATGTCAATTAAACAACTGTATTCTAAAACTATACTCATTTACATTCATAAGTACAAAACCCAAGAAATGACAACTTACACGTACATTAGAAACACTAGATCTCATGGTCAAAAACATATCCAACAAGTAACTACTAACACAACATTTGGGCAAAAAAGCTTCTTGTATTATGGTATTAAACTTTACAATAAAATACCACTCTCACTTAAAAACCTCAACAGTATAACATTTAAATCTCAAATAAAAAGCTGGATACTAAATATAGGGAGAACAGAAATAGAAAATATACTGATATCAAATATAGACTAAAACCGAATCTACTGATCTGAATTAAAAAAAAAACACAATTTTATTTAATTTTTAATTATTTAACAAAATACTACATGATACCTATACGTTTATAACAAATTCATATTAATTTCTTATAATTAAAATATAATATGTAAATGAAATCCTCAGCACGGGAAATCCCAGTGAGGATATCATTATCTTTAGATGTTTGTAAAGAAAGAAAAACAATAAATCATTATTATTATTATTATTATTATTAAAGTTAAAAAATCTCCTATTTACGAACCCCTTTCCGGATGTGGTTTTCTTTTAGAATGTAGAAAATTATATTCTTAAGATAATAATGGTGAAACATTTAAATATTTGTGCATGAGCTTTGCAAAATAAAATAAAATACGCTTTTGGCGACGTTTTTTTCGTGAATTAATCAGAACAGACTGCTTGTGTTAAACGTGAATTTAAACCTTAACGCCATATTCATAAGGAGAGTTATGAGAATCTTCAATTTTATAATCAACTTATTCAATTATAATCTCTTAACGATAGATTCACATTACATTAATTGATTTATGAATAGATAAAGTTGTATTACACGCACTTTCATCGGACTCTTCAATATCAATATCTTAATTAATTAATTCAATTATATTATAGGTACCCTAAATTAATTCACGTATTCATTGATATTGCCCTTAAATTGTATTACACGCACTTTCGCCCGATTCTTCGATATCATAATCAACTTTTCCAATTCAATTTGTTAATTAAAATGTATAAGTATTGTAATTGATAGGATCAGCGTTTGTTCGGGGTCTTTCCCTTTCCGCGTGGAGCTGGCCGAATGTAAACAAATAAAGGTCCCCCCCCCCATCATTTCAATCCACCCCTCCCGACGGCGAAACGAAACGAAAGGTTGGGATAGGAGAGCGACAGGCGGCATAGGCGCGTCTGCCGAAATCCTGACGGACCCGGCGAGGGGGGACGCCGGTTAATGGAAAGGTTCGGGGGGGGGGCGGTAGGACACTGCGGGGCGCGCGGGGGTCAAGGTCGCAGTTGGTATTGATCTGCGCGCGTGTGTTAGTGGGACCGACAAGGGGCGCGCGGTAGTGTTGGTGCGTTGCGCCACAAGGAATGCTTAAGGGGGGTTTTGGAATGCGCGCGGAATAATTTGAGACACTGTGTGAAATGTGTCGATAAAACGATTTTATATTTGTTTATGTTTTTGAAGATACAAAAGGTCTGACTATCACGCCATTTCACCGTAAATGTAATCAGAGACCTTTCTTCACATTCACATTATTTATTGTAGATACTCTTACTTTATATCAAAACTATTCAAAGACCGAACTCAATTTTTTTGATTCACGTAATAGTGTCATCCTAGGGCGTCTTCGATTCATTATCCATTCCTTTATTAATTAATTTTAATTGGTTACTAATTATCATTGATTAATTAATTATTCTATTTTATTTTATTTATTTTTGAGAAAGTTGACAGCAAATCAGAGATTACAAAATAATACAATAATTAGATGTTAATTATGCCAATTATGAACTTTCCACTGATGGTAATGAATGATAAAGTGTGACATTATAAAAGTATTTTCTTAAATAATTTATTTTTAGTTACAATATTTGAAAAGAAGGGGGGGGGGGGGGGGGAAGGAACATAGGAATAGGATTATGAGACAAAGGACGGGAATATATAGGGATTTAACTTCATAGTTTGAGTCATGTTGCTTAGTGAGATTTCGTTTTATTTCAAATAACGTTGAGTTAAAAATGTCAATTTGGTAATAATTTAAGTTAAATGAATGTGTGGATCTGTAGATAAATGAGTTATGTTTGGAGTTAGTCTTGCAAATAGGGAGATTAAAAGTAAGCGACTGTCTACTGTTGCGATTTGGAACGTGGAATGATAGGCGTTGAAGAAGATCAGGACTCTCGATTAAGTTATGTGTAATTTTAAATAACAATACCGAATCTGCTATATTTTTTCGACAAGATAGCGTCTGTATTTTGAAGAATTTTGCAGAGTCTTTATTACTAACATGAGATCGAAAAGAGCCGACATTGAGATACCTTAAAAATCTATTTTGTAAACTTTCAATTCTATTTTTGTGTACCTACTGCATAGCCTGGGTTCCACACTTGAGATGCGTATTCAAGGATACTACGAACATATGAGAAATATAGTGTTTTGAAAGTAGAAAGGTATATAATATATATATATATATATATATTGACCTCTTCTCGTAGTATGCTGATCCAGTAAGAAGTTATTCGACAGTGTTGATCCACCTTTAACACCATATAACTTGGCTTTGATGGAATACTTCTGTATGATTTGGCAACAACGTTACATTAAATAACACGGTTGCCAGTTTCCCAGTAAAAGTAAACGAAATACTACACATAAAATTTTCGATATTTGTATGGAAATCATACGCTTCGTAACTGTTGATCCGCCCAAATCACCATGCGTTGATGATCCGCCTAAATTGCCATGCGTTGTTGATCCACATAATCGTATATCTTATGTACCTATATGTGCTTTTACTATAAAATTGTTGATCTGACCATGACCAATCAGAATGGCGTTCAAGATGGCGTCATGAACGAAGCCTTCTGATTGGTCATAAAAACACATATACCTCTATCTGGTTTTACTGTTCATTGGTTGAGCCGATATGGAAGTTGCAAAACGTAATATTATAACGGCCGCGGCAGCGACTTAAAAAATATATCTTTCTGTATTTTATAAAATTCTAATATTATACTTCCGCGGGTTTTTGCGGCTAGGCTCCGCCGCCCGGGAAACATTTATTGGATAACCAACACATCTGTCATACGTCATCCCAAGTGGCTCGATACTTTTGATGACTTAGCAGGGGTGCCCGGGTTCGAGGGGTGATAATGCGTTGCATTACGATCTTAGCTACGAATTCGGAAGTCGCAAGTTCAAATTGTGGCGTGCGCAATAAATTTTACTTTGATAAATATGTATGATTCCTCGATAATGCATTGCATTATGATCCTTGATTACGAATTCGGATGTCGCAAGTTCAAAGTTGGCGTGCGCAAGTAAATTTTATTTTGTTAAATTTGTATAATTCCTCGATAACACGTTGCATTACGATCTTGGTTATGAATTCGGAAGTCACAAGTTCAAAAATAATAAATTTTATGTTCGTAAATATTTAGATATAATTCCTCGATAAAGCGTTGCGGTACGATCTTGACTACGAATTCGGAAGTCGCAAGTTCAAAATTGGCGTGCACAAGTAAATTTTTTTTTGATAAATATCTATGTATGATTCCTCAATAATGCGTTGCATTATGATCCTTGACTACGAATTCGGAAGTCGCAAGTTCAAAATTGGCGTGTGCAAGTAAATTTTATTTTGATAAATATCTATGTACGATTCCTCAATAATGCGTTGCATTATGATCCTTGACTACGAATTCGGATGTCGCAAGTTCAAAATTGGCGTACACAAGTAAATTTTATTTGATAAATTTGTTTAATTCCTTGGTAACGCGTTACATTACGATCTTGGCTACGAATTAGGAAGTCACAAGTTCATATTGTATTTTATTTTGATAATATATGTATAATTCAAACGTCACCTCATGGTTCGCTACTTTTGGTGACTTAGCAGGAGTGACCGGGTTCAAGGAGTGAGATTTGTCTAGGTCCGTACGGGGAACGCGTTTGCCCACCTACTGCGTGGCAAGCCGGATCGGGAGAGACTGATTGAGGGATATTTATATTTTTATTTTTTATATATGAAGAAAATATACCCCTCAGGGGGACTATGTAATCTCTGCGGACGTTGTGTGGAAGGTATTTTTAGGAAAGGAAGGAGAGGAAGTTTTGGGAAGGAAAAGGGTAGTAGGAGTGGGTAAGAATCTGGAGGTCAGTGTGTCCAGGAGTATGGCGGTCGTATGAATCCATTTCGGTGTAATTTTCAGAGATTTTCAGAGTAAGGCTGAAGAAATCGAAGAGACTCCCTCAACTACTCTCTCCCGATTCGGCCTGCTATGCAAATGGTGAGCAGATGCGCACAAACCTCACCCCATGAACCCGGGCACCCCGGCTTAGTAAGTCACCAAACGTAGCGAACCACTTCACCTGGACCTACAGTTTGGGAGGCGGGTATGAGTACCGACGCCCCGGGAACTATTTATTGGATAACCAACACATCCACTCCGAGTGGTTCCGTAAATTAAAACCAAATGTTGTTACAAGTCAGATGCGCCTCCTACGTTATTCGTATGTATACCCACATTAAATTATTGTGAAAACGTGCTTTTATCACAATATTCAATTTTTTTTTAAACCAACGGGATTAGCAGACCGGAAGTCGGCGTCCCCGCAGGAATAGGCAGAGAGGGCGGACCACCAAACAACTCGGTCTAGGCACATACTCTTTGCCTAACTCATATTTATACATCTTCTCATACATTCTCTTCTATTATTCTGACTTTTGACATGGCCCGACTCAAGTATCTGATTCACCTGATCATGCCATGTCTTCCTCGGGCGTCCCCGACTTTTTCTACTATTCACATTTGCGTCGTATATTCTTCTTACACCTTCACATTCAATGCCCGCGACACTGTAAATAACTAACCTAAAAATTTAGAGAAAAAGAAAAAAAAAAATAATAATAATAATAATAAAAAAATAAATAAAAATAAAAATAAAGTAAAAAAATAACTATTTGTAAGCGTTTTTAAAGGTCATTTTAGTAACATTCTCCAGCCCTAAAGAGTCGTAAATTCTCCAGTCTTTTAAAATACATATTTTGATATTATCAACTCCACTTTTGCCACTAATCTTTTAAAATTTAATACTTATAGTGATGGGGGTAGCAAATGTAAAATCATGCAATGTCCAGTGTTTTAAATATAATGTCCTCCGCGAGCAAAGCCGTAGCTTCTCCAAGCACAAACTTTCTAATTAAAGTGTTTATCGGAAGTGACCTGCAGGTAAGTATGTTTATGTATCCATTTGTAAATATTAAAATTAGATAGAACCTAAGAATTATGAATAAATTGTACAGCGCCCTTGAGGTGATTTTTCACAAAAACGGCGCTCTATAAATTATCCAATTATTATTATTATTATTATTACTTTCTTCGTTCATTCGCTCTACATGCCCAAAACATCTGAGGGTCCCCTTCTAAATCTTACTCATTATTCTTACATCAGCCGTACATTATTTGCGGATATCCAAATTTCTCACACGATCATACATTGTTTTACCACACGTACGCCTCAGGGATCTCATTTCAATAGCATTCAGTTTACTTACATCCTTCCTCTACCAGTTCAAGAATTTTTCAAATCAGTTCAGTAGTTTCGGAGCCTATTCAATGCAAACAAACAAACAAAGAACCAAATCTTTCCTCTTTATACATATAATAATAGTGTGTT
Source organism: Limnephilus lunatus (assembly GCA_917563855.2). Lineage (NCBI taxonomy): Eukaryota > Metazoa > Arthropoda > Insecta > Trichoptera > Limnephilidae > Limnephilus > Limnephilus lunatus. The sequence goes on from OU830604.1 coordinate 40,306,356, forward strand.
AGATGTTGTCCAGCTGTACCCTCTCGCCTTTCAGAACGGTGACCAGACAACTCAGAATGAAACAACCTCTTCTTCCTTTCCTAAAAAATACGCTCCACACTGCATCCCCAAAGATGACATAGGCCTTGAGGGAATTTATTTTCTTCAGGGCTTAGTAAGTTATTTTCTTAGAGCTAATGTAAGAAAAAAAAAGGTCTCCCTCAACCAGTCTCTCCCGATCCGGTCCGTAACGCAGTAAGTGGGCAAACCCGTTCGCCGCAAAGACCTAGACAAATCTCATCCCTTGAACCCGAGCAGCCCTGCTAAGTCACAAAAAAGTTGTTGGGATGACGTGTGACGAGTTGGTTATCCAATAAATGGTTCCCGGGGCGGCGGTACCCATGCCTGGCTCCCAAACTACAAGTCTAGGTTAAATGGTTTGAATGGTTGAGGGGGTTCCTTCGCCGTACTCTATCGGAAGATGCCATGAACCGCAATGGGAGGGATAGATTCATGGAACGGGGACGCACGGGAAGGTGATTCCGGGAGAAAAATGTATTTATTTAATATGGCGTTGCAACGCATGCCGGGAACCAGCCAGTTCTAAAATAAAGTCAATCCGACGACTTTAACCAGCCATTCCTGATCTTATTTGGAATAAAAAGGGTAGTTTTTATTCGCTCTACATGCCAAAACCATCTGAGGGTCCCTTTCTAAATCTTACTCATTATTCTTACATCAGCCTTACATTATTTGCGGATATCCAAATTTCTCACACGATCATACATTGTTTTACTACACGTACGCCTCAGGGATTTCATTTCAACAGCATTAAGTTTACTTTCATCCTTCCTCTACCAGTTCCAGGCCTCACTGCCATACATCAGGGTAAGTACCAGGACTCCATTGTGGACTGCTAGCTTCGCTTCTTTTGGCATTTTTTTTTGCGCCAACGGCATTCAGTCCTCCATTAATGGAGTTACTGGGATTAACCCTTCTTTCAATATCTCTATCAGCCATCCCATCTCTCTTAAACATACTATCCAGATACACAAACTCATCCACCTGCTCCAAGTATTCATCATTCAAAACTATATTGCATACTGTTTTTGTACTCCCTCTTTCAAACACCATGACTTTAGACTTACTTACATTCATCATTTAGCTTCATCTTAATGATAAATTAATTTAGGTAATCAAAAAAAAATTATTAAGCAAAAGGTATCGCATTACTATTTTTTTTAAACATTAAAGTATTCGTATTTCCCATCCCACCTCGTCTTGTCGCAGTAGTACTAAACGAGCGAGCTGCAAGCTGGGCGGTAAATACTACTAAAAACCGCATTTTGATAGAAAGGACTGTTTTGTAATAATTGAGTCAGGCTCGCTTTCCTACTATCGCTTTTACCATTTTGCGTTAAAGCTGAAAACTGGACAATGGTAACCGGATCATTCCGTCTCGGTAGCATCCGGTCTCTGGCTAGGATTTTTTTAGAAACATTAATAAAATTGCATTTGTCTCTGTTTCTCATACGAAATACAAACAGATTAGAAAGAGAGATTTATTTTATTTAAAATTGAACTTGCGGTGCAAGGCTGAAAAAGTCGAAGGGACTCCCTCAACCATTCTCTCCCGATCCGGCCTGAAATGCAAATGGTGAGCAGACGCGTTCGTGGCCAAGACACCACAAACCTCACCCCATGATCCTGGGCACCCCGGCTAAGTCACCAAACGTAGAGAACCTCTTAACCTATACTAAAAGTTTGAGTGGGTATGGGTACCGCCGCCTCGTGAACCATTTTTTGGATGACCAACACCTCTGTCACGTTTCGCTACTTTTGGTGTCTTAGCAGAGGTGCCCAGGTTCATCGGGTGAGGTCAGTCTAGGTCTTTTCGGCGAATACGTTAGCCCATCCACTGCGTGGCGGGCCGGATCAGGACAGACTGATTGAGGGAGACCTAACCTGACTTTGTAGGGGTGCCCTGGTTCAACGGGTGTGGTTTGTATACCGTGTACCTGCTTGTGTACCGCCACCCCGGGAGCCATTCATCGGATAACCAACACCACTTCCGTAGGTTACCCCAAGTAGTTCATAATTTAATTTTAAAAACCTTCACATCCTATATATTATTAATATTATTTAATTATTTAAAAAAAATAATACTTTTTCTCTTCATCATTGTTACCAACTTACAAATAATGATAATATCTTACAAATGTAGCTATTCTTATTATGTTGTTTCCAGATTTTCTTAATTTTTATTGTTTCATTGGAAAGAAGGTTCGTTTCCTGTAGTGACGACTGACGACTGGCGTAGTCTAGTGGTAAGGCTCTTGACTCACACACCGAAGGTCGCGGGATGTAATCCCAACGTGGCAAAAAAAATATATGATTAATTTTTGTTTGCACAATTTATGCTTTTAAAATAATATATAGTTTATTTGCGGCACGTTCCAGAGTGGATGATACTCTCAGTATCGCCCTAATGTAAGACCACCATCCAGAATTTTAACGTTGCTCGAAATGGCGTTAGCCGTGTTCGGTGACCAGATCTGAATAGCCAGGTACTTCCCCACCTTCCTCTTCCCTTTCTCCTTCCCTTCCCCACTACCTTCAGCCTAACAATACACCTCAATTGAGGATGCCATAGTCTCACTTGGCTGACTAGACGGGAGCAGCTGAGACTCTTGTGATGTATTACTGTTAAAAAAAATTTACTCAACATGAAATATATTTTAATTATTATTTACCCACCATTAAACATTTTCAAAGTGTCTCTTTAAGTTAAATTATTTGCATATATTATAAATAGAAATATTATTTCATTGTTGCAATATTGTAATATTTAAATACCTATCGTAGCAATTTTATTTTCGATGTTTAATCTGCCCAACTATATTAGGTATATCTTTCTCAACTAGATTAAGAAAGGGACCAAAAAGATTAAGAAAGGGCCCCTCAGATGGTTTGGGCATGTAGAGCGAATGAACGATGAAAGCAGTGTAAGAAGAATATACGACGTAAATGTGAATGGTAGAAGAAGTCGGGGACGTCCGAGGAAGACATGGCACGATCAAGTGAATCAGATACTTGAGTCGGGCCATGTCAAAAGTCAGAATAATAGAAGAGAATGTATGAGACGATGTGTGAATGTGAGTGAGGCAAAGAGTGTGTGCCAAGACCGAGTTGTTTGGCGGTCCGTCCTCTCTGCCTACCCCTGCGGGGAAACGGCGTGATGGTTAGTTAGTTAACTTCTCAAATATTTCTTAAGAGGGCATTACCAGCGGCCGAAAATTCAAATTTCATCAAAAGACGGCCTCACGATCGGAAGTTTTTTAGAACGAGATAGAAATACCACATTCGCTCCGCCGCAAGCAGCATGTCCCACTCAACTGGCGATATCTATAGGATGGTTCAGACGACATCGATATTGAATTCTCGGTTCCAGCTTTTTCCGAATAAGTAGTTATTTGTAATTTGTTTACCGAAGTGCATAAACATAATTAGATACAATTGAAATGCGTAAAAATAGTGGGTATAAAATAGGTACTTACGTAATATACAAATTTCTTGATTTTTGAAATGTTTTTACGAGTATTCTGTTGTTGTTTTTTAATTGTATTTCTACTGAGTGATATTCAGTTTGATTGTAAGAAATATCTCATTTTTACATATTTATTCTCACAATAGGTATTATCAGTAATTTGGGAGGCGGGTATGGGTACTACCGCCCGGGAACCAGAGAGATTATTGTTGGTAATCTAAATTAAATTGAATTTCAAAAACCTCACCCCATGTACTTGGGTTCATTTATTTGTCCGGATCTTGGCGACGGATGCACCTGCCCACCAACTGCATGGCAGGCCGGATCAGGAGAGACTGGTTGGACCTGGGAGATCTTTTACCTACCCAGCAGCACTCTCCGAAACATCTCCTTACAGTGGGAGGGATAGATTTTTTCATGTCCGTCACTCTTGGACTGACCCCCAGATTCCTACATGCCCCTGATACCTTTTTTCTTCCCAGAATCCCGAACCCAATTTGGGAAACGGAACTCAATTTGGACCCCTAGCTTCCTACCACTCCTGGTACCTTTTTCCTTCCCAGAATCCAGAACCCAATTTGGGAGGCGGGTATGGGTACCGCCGCCCAGGAAACCATTTATTGGATAACCAACACCTCTGCCATAGGTCACCCCAAGGGGTTCGTTTCGTTTGGTGACTTACTTGCCCGGGTTCAAGGGATAAGGTTTGTTCGAATCTTGGCGGCGGATGCGTCTGCCCACCAGCTGTGTGGCAGGCCGGATCGGAAGAGACTGGTTGAGGGAGATTTTTTGACCTCTCCTGCAGGATTCTCTCGGAAGCCTTGCACTGCAGTGGTGAGGATAGACTCATACATCCTCTTGGATACACCGATCCCAGATTCCTACCCACCCCTCATACCTTTTTTCCTTTCAAGAACTTCCTCTCCTTCCTTTTTCTAAAAAGACCTTCGACACAACATCCCCAAAGATGACATATTTATTCTTATTATGAAATATTTTCCTGTATGGAGCTAATGTCAAAAAAAGTAAAATGTATTTTTAACATTTAAATTTTTACCAAAATTATGTAATTCAACTATAAAAAAAGATAACCAAAAAAGCAGCAGCATTATAATAAAAAATATGTAAAATATAGCAACAAGCATATATTTTAGTATACTCTACATAATATATGTACAGAACTTGAAAATATAAAAACAGTAGGACTGTTAGTAGTTGTACAGTGAAAACAGACCGCAATACAATAATGTGAAGGTTGTCCAAGAATTAACTACCTTTGCTCGTTTTTTCTCAAAATATGATGGCACTAGCGTTAGCTCAGACTTTCCCAAAAAACCGAGCGGTGATCCGGCTTGGTAGCTGCTTCAGTGCGATCTTTGCGTTCGTTTGAGAAAGACGCTCCGTTGTCGAATCCCACCCCCTGCGAGGTGCGCTCAATTATTCGCTTTTTCAATTTAGAGGGAGTTAGCCCTGTTGAAGTTCATAAGCTTGCAGTTTTAATCCCAGATGTCAGTAAGTCTACCACACAAATGATTTTGAGGGAAAAATGGAGTATGCAAATTAATGCTCGTTGCGCAAATGCGCTCGGATCTCTTCGAACTGTTTTTCCAACCAAGGCGAAACTTTTTTGGGTTGAAAAATGGGTTCACCACCTAACCCTACCAAAAAGGCAATGAATGACATGAATTACACCTCTTTCGACATTACTCTTTACACATGGACGAAAAATCTTTGGAGACCGACCAGGATGCGGAGGGAGAGTTGATTGCATTTTTGACGGCGGAGTTGAACGATAAGGGAATGAAGACCTGGTTCCACGGCTCACCTAGTGCATTGATCGTAACAGGGACTATGTCTCTATGGCATTATTAATAGAATAAAACTGAAAATAATATAAAATATACTGAATATACTAATATATTAGAGACTTGGTCATTATAACAGAAATTATTAACAAAAACACGATTTGAATTACACAATCACAAATTAAAACCATAATTTTTACGGGAAATTCACGCGCATGGTGCATGCATGTCTAGCCTCTCTTTCACAGCCAGTTAAAGACATTTTTTATTAGTAATAGTTCAAAACAGAAATTGTACAGTATTTATTAAATGTGTTACTAAAACACTGTTTAACAGAAAGTAACTTTAACCAGAGAAAGTTTAAGTTCTTTTAACAGAAAGTAACTTCTAAAGAGCGTTTTAATTTTTTTTAAATATTGATTTGGATTCACCAGTCGTTCTTAATATAAAACACGATCCATAACCATTCAAAGACACAGTATCAAATTTCTTTATAATATATTTTTTTGACAAATTAGAGAAGCGTCAGAAATTTACATTTCGAATGAACGTCGTTAGTAAGCTCAAAAATCATCTGTCAAAAAATTAAATAAAGCGAGTACACATTTCTAATATATAATTATTACCGAAATTAGTGTGTTAAATTAATCTAAGGGTAAAAAAAGAAACAACCTACCGGAGAGCTAAAGAAAAATAGAAAATGACAAATGAATGCTTGCTAAAAGCAAATAAAGATCTTATAAAAATAAAATGTGAATGGATGTGGGTAAACTTTCGAAATCACTGGAAAACGATAATAGGAATATTTGTCTCATTTTCCACGCTGATGTGCACATTTAGTCCAGTCAAGGAAGGAGGTGTAGAGTACGTGAGCAGGACCCTAAGCGATTCCTCCAGAAACTTGTTTAGGGTGCTTAGGGTCTGAACATACTAAAAGTACTGACGTCTAGGTGTGAGCTAGCGGGGGGAGGGGGAGAAGGTCCCAATGTTCGGATTTCCGCTTATATCTCGAAAACGGTGCGTCACAGAGAAATTTTTCTTAAAATAAGTAAAAGCTTGTAAAATTATCTACAACTTTTGTTTTATACGTAATTCTCGAAATTTAAGCCGTTTTTAAGTTACACGCTCCACAAATGTAGACTTTTTCGAAAAAATCATTTAACCTTACATTTTTCATCAAACATTCCTTCATATCGTCTAAAATATTCATCAAAGAAATACATTTATTTTAAGGAAGTTATAAAGAATTTATTTCCCTTTTAGAATATATATATATATATACAAATGCAAATTAATCTCAAACCGGTCAACATTTACAGCAATTTTAAGTTTTTTCGTAAAATTTTGTCATGAGATAATTATAATTTTCATTATAAAATACAATTTAAAAATTTTCAAGTGATATTATTTTTTCTACTTTCTTTAAAAATTGGCTTTAAACTGTGGTCACACGTATTATTAGGCGAACGAACAAAATGTTTGTCAGTAATGAGATAAAAACAGCTTTGTCTGAAAATGATATTTTACGAAAAAACTTAAAATTGTTGTAAATATTTACTGGTTGGAGATTAATTTGCATCTAAATATATATATATATATATATAATTATATTATAAAAGTAAATTAAATTCTTTACAACTTCTTTAATATAAATTTATTTTCTTTGTTGAATATTTTAGACGACATGAAGGAATGTTTGATGAAAAATGTGAGGTAAAATGATTTTTTTCAAAAATATCTACGTTTGTAGAACGTGTAACTCAAAAACGGCTGGGATTTCGAAAATTACATAAAGAATAAAAGTTGGAGATGATTTTATGAGCTTTTACTTAATTTCAGAAAATTTTCCTCTGCAACGCACCGTTTTCGAGATATAAGCGGAAACCTGAAAATTGGGACCTCCCCCCCACCCCTTAACTCACCACCTAGACGTCAGGACTTTTAGTATGTTTACACCCTAAGCACCCTAAACAATTTTTTGAAGGAATCGCTTAGGTTCCTGCTCACGCACCCTAAAACCTTTTGGATCATTCATTGACTGGACGAACTTGTCTTAAACAAAGTAGATTCAGAATCAAATTGAATTTGAGGACGATTTACGCAGATTATTGTTTATAAATTAATATGTTCGTAAAAAGAAAAATAAATAAGTTAAAAATAGACGAAAAAATATGGTAAAAAGCTTCTGTTCCCGTGGTGAAATTTGAGTCCTCAGTTTTCCGCTTCTACCACGAATTTCCTGACACCGTGTGTACAAGGTAATGTTGCATGTCTATAATTTGCGCAACGTTGGGTATTAATGCTAGTAAATTATTGTTCATAATTAGGTCACCGTAATGTACCACGAGTTTCCCGCCACCGTGTATATGTCGCAGGCAAACCGTAAAATCAGGCCGTTCTTGATGCGTCTGAGGCACTTCACGATCTGCTGCCAGGCACTTCACGAAGTAACTAGGCGCACCATGATCTGCCTGATTTTACTATCGACCGCCGACATATATAAGGCAATGAAGTATGCGTGTAACTCGCGCAACGCCGGGTATGCAAGTAAATTATTGTTTATAATTACCATGGTAATAACAATGAACCTGTCACCGTAATGTACCACGTATTTTTCGACACCTTGTATATGTCGCAGGCCAATCGTAAAAACAGGCAGATCACGATGCGCCTCAGGCACATCACGATCTGCCGCCATTTCACGATGCAGCAGATCATGATGTGGCTAGGCGCAACATGATCTGCCTGATTTTACGATCGGCCTACGACATACATATGCAAGGTAATGTTGCGAGCGTATAATTCGCACAACGCCGGGTATTAGTGTTAGTGAATTATTGTTTATAATTACGTCACCGGAATGTACCACCGGTTTCCCGCCACCGTGTATATAAGGCAATGTTGCTTGCGTGTATTAATGCTAGTAAATTATCGTTTATAATTACCGCGGTAATTACAATTGAATCGGTCACCGTAATGTACCACGTATTTCCCGACACCGTGTACCTATACACGGTAAGGCTGGGTAGTATTGCTAGTTTATAATTTCCGCGGTATAAACGGATAAATCGGTCACCGTAATATCCATGAATCACAATGTATTGAAGTTATTACCCATTTTCATTGATCAAATATACTTTGTCGAAGCCCATTTACGCGTACATAATAATATGTATATAATAAAAATTTGAATTGCACATACCGATGAAACTTTACAGTCATTGTTTACTTTAGAATGTTGATTCTTTTCTCTAAAAATTAAACAACATGTTATAAAAAATACACAATAAATCTGACAGATTCGTTCCAACGACCCTGTAGCATATAAGGTATGTACAACGTAAATTGATAATTAAATATTACTAATCATTGTTTTTTCTCGTTATATTTCTCCCAGTTATGTTTTTGGTGTGGTAATTTTGATTTTTTTATGAAAGTTCTCTCTTTATTGATTTTTCTCCCCATTTTAAGCGGACGAATAAATTTAAAATGTTATGAACTGGACCGGCGCGGACAGCACGACCGCTCGCTGCCGTGAATCGACAGATACTAAGAGTTCTGGTTAGCGCCGTGCGCGTCAAAATACAGAATAAAATATTCACAAAAGCGTGTCGCAAATTCAACAGAATTATATACTCGAGAAAATATTTTTGGTTAAAAATTATTTCTAATATTTCAATAACGTCTTAAGTTAAATTTCTGTGTTAAAAATTCCGAGAGAAATCAATTTGTAAGTGTGTAATAAATAAGTCAAGTTGTAGTATTTTCGGCACAAAACGGGTGCTTGGATTTTTATTTTAATGATTTTATTTGAAATTAAATTAAAATTCTAAATTATATTTTGCCTAGATAATGAACAGTTTTATAATACTGTATTACTATTTGGTATGATATATGTATTGTATAATAACTTTACTCGTTTGAAAATTAACAAATATTGCCATCGACCAACAGTAAAACTATTTTTTTATTAAAAAAATGTTAACTTTTTCAAAATTTAAAATATAAGTTTACCACATAAAATAACGATCTTTCGAAATCAATTTATCGTTTTTCTGTAAAAAGCTTCGACACGTCTATGAGCTCATTCAAAAATGTCATTTTTCAGCTTTGTCTGGTTATTAACTCTTAAATGTTGGTCGTTTTCGTGCTTGGTTGAATTTCGATTTTTCCCTATAACGTGGGGAAATTTCCCCTGAGATTCCCTATTTTGTTGAAAAATTATCTTCAATATTACACGAACAGCTTTTAAAAACTGACAGATATCCAAGTTTCAAATATTATGATTTTAAAATTAAATTGGGAGATGTTAACTGGGTTTTAACACTACATTCTATGTTATTTTTAATCTTAAAAATTATAAACCTCAAAACGTTTACCAAGTTCTATAAAAATCAGCTTCTTCTCAGTATGTAGTGAAAATTGAAGGGGTATTGATATATTTCATATTACTAATATTCCCACATTTCTCGAGTAAAATACATAATTTTACATAAATACTGGGAACTTTTCTACCTCTCAACACCGAACACCTGCTAGTAGCGTGCCAACTTGTCCATCATCGCCTGTGCAAATTGCTAGGGCTTTCAAAACATGGAAATATAAAACAACGTTGTAATATTCATTCATTTATTTAAAAGTTTAGGTTTTTTGCAAAATAGAATAAAATAGTTTTTATAATAAAAAAACACAAGCTTACATAATTCTTTAACTACATTTTTGATGCTTCAGATTTTACGTCCGGGTTAAATCTTCCCCACAGGAAACCCTTCCACACACTATTCCAAAAACGATTGTCTAGTAAATCCACGCAATGTAAGTGCGCTATATAAGTATAATAAATACAAAACAATACAAGAACAATACGCCAATCCACCAGAGACCACATGGGAAAGTAATTCACCGACTCCAGATATTTTCATATCAGACGGTTCGGCTCGATAGAACTCACAACATTATACTCATAAACAATGCAGGAAACGACTAGTTTAAGAAACTTGCACAAAAAAATAAAGTAATAATATTATTGAATTTGATCAATAAAGTTTGTAGGTACAAAACATAAAAAATCCATTGATATGAAAAAATCCAAAATAGTTACATTTTTTTTCTTTCCGCCGACAAAATGCTGTTAAATGTGTTAGTCAATTTAAATAGCTTTAACAAAATATTCCCATACTTGATGAAAAACTTCAATAAGGTTTGCTTATATATTACAATTGATGTACTAAATATATCAACAACATCGGAGTTTTTGTTTTCTAGCTGTTGAATCGTCGCATAGGAGTGTAATATTTGGATATTGATGTGGAATTGCTACAATAATATGGTAGGTACTGTCTTGTGACTGACCTACCTGGAGTATGAAAAGAGATTACATAGAACAATGTCTTGCTCTGGTGGAATTTATTTATTAACTTATTTTTATTAATATCCTAGTGGCGTTAACATACATACATGAAAATATTACAATAAATTATATTTTTGTACCAATTAAATAACTGATACAATTTAGAAAATAAAACTTGACTTTAAAGCTAAAATGTAGCCATATGGATACAATTGTTCATGTGTGTTACAAACAATAAAATAAAGATATAATGTACTCGTACGGTATCGAATTTTAAAAGAGAAGAATTTTGTAAAACGAAAAAAAATAATAAAAGTTAATTATAAAAAGATAGACTGGCGGGAATATAACACCGAAATCTCGTATCTGCAATACTCGAAGAAACTTAGCACCACTCATAAAAAGGGGAAAATGAAAAGGATTTTTATTTTTGTAAAAATTTAAAAGTAATCTGGCATTTACCAATATTTCACATTCCATAGTGAAAGAAGATACTCTCAGTATCACCTTTATGAAAACCACCATTCAGAATCCAAGGGTTGCTTGAGATGGCTTTAGCCGTGTTTGGTGACTAGATCTGAATAACCAAGTAGTTCCTCTCCTTATTCAAAAAGGATACTATATTATATGAGAAGATCCAAGAATTTGTTACAATTTTGATAGAAACAACAGTTTTGTTTTCATAAGGAACATAATACAAGGTAAAAGACAGAGTGTACATGGCCGGTATTAGTTATAAACATTTCACACAGAGCGCATGCAAAAAGATCGCTCCATAAAGATCATCTGAATTAATAGCGTATAATAAATAAAAAAAGGTTAAACTAAAGGTATCAAGAAATATTTCACAAAACGTGCTAAGAAAAAATAATAAAGCGTCATCGTAACTCTTACTTCAACATTGCGGAATTCTTTTGAATGTGTGGCTGTAGTGAGTTCATGAATGTCATACACACTTTGATCCTAAAAAAAACTTATTCATGTGTGAATATTTTTGATAAATTACCCAAATAATCATTATTTGATGTTGCTTACTGTTGAAACTATATTCGTAGGTAGTTCAGTACTGAAATTTTCAGAAAAGTTATCCTCGACAGCATTCTCTTCTATTCCCTGAGATCTTCGAGAAATCGATCTGTACACAAAATAGTCAAGTTTAATTTGATTAATTTGTGTCATTTCACAATTAATTCATTTGAAATAATACACAGTATATTTGTGGCACGTTCCAGAGTGGAAGGTATTTTTAGTATCGCCCTGGTGTAAGACCACCATTCAGAACTGAAACGGTGCTTAAAATGGCTTTAGCCTTTAAATTTTATTCTACAAATAGGTTAAAAATCATACTTTTTCATTCGGAGTCTATTGAGCTGACGCCAAGTTTTGGAACGCCATTTGTTTCCCATATTTAAATTTATATACTGAAAAAAAAATACAAAAACTAATTAAACAAAGTGAATTTTTTGTAATTATTCAATAAGTAATGTTCATTTCTTTGAATCAACACGATAATAGCTAGATTAAATACTTAAATGATTATAATAATTATTCACCTATTTGCACAGCCCTTAAACTTTTGTCGGATGTAATATGATATCTTCAAATATATTGTATCGTTTCAATAATGTATTGTTACAGTGGTCTCGCTCTGACATACGCACGGCGCCGAGCTAGAGAAAGAGATCACAATACAATTAAAACTTGCTTTGTTGTTCAGAGTGGTATGGGGCCCTGTGCGAAGCTATTTGAAGGTAACATGTGAGAAGGTACAATATATCTGAACGTTCGCGTTCTAGGTATTCTAGTAATTTTGTCCCTTTCCACGTGCTCCGTTTGAAAATTTTATAGAGTACGCTGTTTCAAAAAAGCGCGCACAAATGACCCTGTGCAAAGCTATTTGAAGGTAACACATCAGAAGTTACAATATACAAGAAAAGGCTGAGTCCTTGCCACGTACTTTAACTAATTCCTTTTGACATGTTTCTTTTTAAATGATAAACAGGTTAAATGTGGAAAAGTTTAAGCATATCATCGTCTGTCTCCATGCTACGCACGTTTTTGAAATCCTTTTTGACACGCTTCCTTCAAATTACACGAACAAATTATACAGTTTGATTTCATTCATACAGTGTATATGGATTCATCTTAATAACTAATACACTTACGTTTTTCAACATAGCTTTACGGAACAGAGCGTCACAGACAACCAGTCGGGCGGATATCATCAAATAAACAATTGATTTTTTAAATATTAATTTATACATTGTAAAGTTAAACTACTGTTTTATTGGGTAATATTTTTATTAAACAGAAAAAGAATGGTTTTTAGTACAAAAAAATGATTTTAAAGTACGTCGATTTACGTAGTTTAAAAAATTTTAATACGTCATAATTAAGCTACATTATAAAAATATATTAACAGGATGAGATGTTTTCCATACCAAAATATTTTTATATATCTTTTTCATATTATATACGATTACAGATGGAAAAAACCGGGGGTCGAGTGACCATTTATTGAAAACTGCTATTTTATATGTTTAAAGTAAGAATAACTTTTTTTGTTAATATTTAAATTTAACTGGGGGCTTACAACATACATACATCTAATAAAATATTTAGACAAAAAAAAATTTTAATGTGCTGTTACGTGCACAGAAGATTTTGAAAACACGCTAAACCACAAAACATCGAAAAATATTGAAAAATCCCTTGTGCCCTATAAAAATAAAAATGTTATGAATAAATAAATAGATAATAAATAAATAGTGTTTGGTGACCTAATAGGGGTGCCCGGGTTCAGAAAGTGAAGTTTGTCTAGGTCTTTGCGGGGAATGCGTGTGCCCAACTACTGCGTGGCGGGCCAGGTTGGGAGAGACTAATTGAAGGAGTCCTAACCTAGAACTCCCTTGACTCGCCTTTAAACTGGGAATAACATGGGAGGTTAATAAGTGTACCGTCGCCCCGAGAACCATTTATTGGATAACCAACACCTCTGTCGTAAGCCATCCCAAGTGGTTCGCTACTTTTGGTGACTTAGCAGGGGTACCCGGGTTGAGGGGCGAGATTTGTCTAAGTTCGTGCGGCGAACGCGTTTGCCCCACATAATGCGCGGCAGGCCGGATCGGGAAAGACTGGTTGAAGGATACTTCTTTTTCATGAGCTTCACGCAGGAGGCCCTGAAGAAGATAATTCTTCGGAAATTATTTTTAGGAAAGGACGGAGAGGAAGTTCTGAGACCGAAAAGGTTTGTAGGTGTGGGCAGAAATCTGGGAATCAGTGTGTCCAAGAGTGACGGACGTATAAATTTGTTCTTGCGACTTCCGAATTCGTTATGATCGTAATGCAATTTGTTCTTGCGACTTCCGAATTCGTAGAGATCGTAATACAATGTATTATCGAGGAATCATACATATTTGTCAAAATAAAATTTACTTGGCCACGCCACAATTCGAACTTGCGACTTCCGAATTCGTAGTCAAGATCGTAATGCAACGCATTGTCGAGGAATTATATCAAAATCTTTATCAACATAAAAATTACTTGCGCACGCCACAATTCGAACTTGCGACTTCCAAATTCGTAGCCAAGATCGTAAGACAACGCATGATCGAGGAATTATACATATTTATCAAAATAAAATTTATTGGCGCATGCCATTTAAACTTGCGACATCCGAATTCGTAGTCAAGATCGCACTGCACTGCATTATTGTTGTATTATACAAACTTATCAAATAAAAATTACCTCTGCACGCCACAATTCGAACTTGCGACTCCCGAATTCGTAGTCAAGGTCGCAATGCCCCTTAGATGTCGTTGAATTATACATTTAAATCAAAATAATATTTACTTGCGCACGCCACAATTTGTTCTTGCGACTTCCGAATTCGTATTGATCGTAATGCAATTTGTTCTTGCGACTTCCGAATTCGTATTGATCATAATGCAATTTGTTCTTGCGACTTCCGAATTCGTAGAGATCGTAATGCAATGCATTATCGAGGAATCATACGTATTCCCCGATAACGCATTGCATCCCCAAAGAAGACATAGGCCTTGACGGGATTTATTTTCTTCAGGGCTTCCTGTGTGGAGCTAATGTAAGAAAAATAAGGTCTCCCTCAACCAGTCTCTCCCAATCCGGTCCGTAATGCAGTAGGTGGGCAAACCCGTTAACCGCAAAGACCTAGACAAATCTCATCCCTTGAACCCGAGCAGCCCTGCTAAGTCACAAAAAATCAGTCTCTCCCAATCCGGCTAGCCACGCAGTAGGTGAGCGAACGCGTTCGCCGCATGGACCTAGACAAATTTCACTCCTTGAACCGGGCACTCCTGCTAAGTCACGAATGTCACTGCAAAGTGACATATGACAGAGGTGTTGATTACCCAAAAATGGTTCCCGGGGCGGTGGTAATCATACCCGCCTAGCAAAATTAAGGTATACCTTAAGTGGTTCGCTATGTTTGGTGACTTAACCGGGGTGCCCAGGTTCATGGGGTGAGGTTTGTGCGGGTCTTAGAAGCGGAAACGAAAACAAAATCAAAATCAAAATCAAAATTAAAATCAAATTCAAAATCAAAATCGAAATTGAAATCGAAATCGAAATCGAAATCGAAATCGAAATCACAATCGAAAAATCAAAATCAAAATCTCAAAAACCAAAATCAAAATCAAAGTCAAAATCATAATTAAAATCTCAAACAAAAACCAAAATCAAAATCAAAATCAAAATCGAAATCCAAACCAAAATCAAAATCAAAATTAAAATCTCAAACCAAAACCAAAATCTCAAATCAAAACCAAAATCAAAATCAAAATCTCAAACCAAAATCAAAATCAAAATGAAAGTAAAAATCAAAATCTAAATTAAAACCAAAATTAAAAAATCAAAATAAAAATCAAAATAAGAATGCAAATAAAAATTAAAATCAAAATCAAAATTAAAATCTCAAACCAAAATCAAAATCAAAATAAAAATTAAATCTTAAACCAAAATACATTAAAAAAGAAATGAAATAGAACGAATTGAAATAAGAACGTACAGGTACCTACTAAAAGAAGCTGAAAAGTACGACAGACGGGCACCTTTGTTGGCGGTCAAAACTTGGCATTTATATGGATCAACAAAAAAAAACGTGTAAAATGTATAAGACACCGAACAATGGGCGTGGCTTACAGCTAAATCTTGATGGTATAAATTGATCCACATGGATCAGGATGTGTATGCCAGCTTGTGTAATGGATCAACATATCCGGATGGATCAACACGTGCGAACGGATCAACTTAAAACTGGTGTACCGTCGCGCAAGATCAGATTTCTGGTTGAATTTTGCAATCTTTCATACAGATAGCAGCCAATAAAATTTGCGTTACGAAAATGAAGATAATGTTGGTAGTTTCTAGTCGAAGTATGAAACGGTTAAAAATGACAGAATCGGATGGGGACTCATTAGCGCAATGGTTAGAGCTGGTGCCCGGAAAGCCGAAGGTCCTGGCTTGTACCTCTTTCTGATTTTTCTGTTTCAGATTTTGGATTGAGTTTCGCTAATATTGTCTTCACTTATTTAAATTTTACAATTTGAAGTTTAACTCATTGTTCGAAATAAAAATAAATATTCATCCTAGACTTGCAGAAAATTTAATGGCCGTCCTTAACCAGTCTCTCGATCTCGATCCGGCCCGCCACGCAGCAGGTGGGCAGAGGCATCCATCGCCAAGACCTGGACAAATCTTACCCGAGGAATCGGGCACGCCCACTAAGTCACCAAACAGAGAGAACCACTTGGGGTGACCTATGGCAGAGGTGTTGGTTATCCAATTAATGGTTCTCGGGGCGACGGTACACTTATTAACCTCCCATGTTATTCCCAGTTTAAAGGCGAGTCAAGGGAGTTCTAGGTTAGGACTCCTTCAATTAGTCTCTCCCAACCTGGCCCGCCACGCAGTAGTTGGGCACACGCATTCCCCGCAAAGACCTAGACAAACTTCACTTTCTGAACCCGGGCACTCCTATTAGGTCACCAAACACTATTTATTTATTATCTATTTATTTATTCATAACATTTTTATTTTTATAGGGCACTAGGGATTTTTCAATATTTTTCGATGTTTTGTGGTTTAGCGTGTTTTCAAAATCTTCTGTGCACGTAACAGCACATTAAAAAAAATATTTGTCAAAATATTTTATTAGATGTATGTATGTTGTAAGCCCCCAGTTAAATTTAAATATTAACAAAAAAAGTTATTCTTACTTTAAAACTGTTTATAAAATAGCAGTTTTCAATAAATCGTCAGTCGACCCCCGGTTTGTTTCCATCTGTAATCGTATATAATATGAAAAAGATATATAAAAATATTTTGTAATAGAAAACATCTCAACCTGTTTATATATTTTTATAATGTAGCTTAAGTATGACGTATTTAAATTTTTTAAACTGCGTAAATCAACGTACTTTAAAATCATTTTTTTGAACTAAAAACCATTTTTTCTGTTTAATAAAAATATTACCCAATAAAACAGTAGTTTAACTTTACAATGTATAAATTAATATTAAAAAAATCAATTATTTATTTTATGATATCCGCCCGACAGGTTGTCTATGACGCTCTGTTCCGTAAAGCTATGTTGAAAAACATAAGTTATTAGGATGTATCAATATACACTGTATGAATGAAATCAAACTGTATAATTTGTTCGTGTAATTTGAAGGAAGCGTGTCAAAAAGGATTTCAAAAACGTGCGTAGCAAGGAGACAGACGATGATATGCTTAAACTTTTCCACATTTAACCTGTTTATCATTTAAAAAGAAACATGTCAAAAGGAATTAGTTAAAGTACGTGGCAAGGACTCAGCCTTTTCTTGTATATTGTAACTTCTGATGTGTTACCTTCAAATAGCTTCGCACGGAGCATTTGTGCGCGCTTTTTTGAAACAGCATACTTTATAAAATTTACAAACGGAGCACGTAGAAAGTGACAAAATTACTAGAATACCTAGAACGCGAACGTTCAGATATATTGTACCTTCTCACATGTTACCTTCAAATAGTTTCGCACAGGGTCAAATACTACTCTGAACAACAAACAAGTTTGAATTGTATTGTGATCTCTTTCTCTAGCGCGGCGCCGTGGGTATGTCAGAGCGAGACCACCGTAACAATACATTTATTGAAACGATACAATATATTTGAAGATATCATATTACATCCGACAAAAGTTTAAGGCCGTTATACACGAGCCCGATTTTCAGCCCGTTTCCAATTGGAGACAAAAGTAAACATTTTTCGCTTTACGCGACCGCTGTTTTCATCTCTCATTTTCATATCTACGATTTCAGTAGGCATCACAACAAATAGTATGGTTCGTGTGTTGTTTGCAGTGATGACAATTGAAATCCTAGATATGAAAATAGAGGTGAAAATAGCGATCGCGCAAATCGAAAAATTAATCTAGCTATCATCGTGTTGATTCAAAGAAATGAACATTACTTATTGAATAATTACAAAAAAATTCACTTTGTTTTATTAGTTTTTATATATTTTTTTCAGTAAAAAAATTTAAATATGGGAAACAAATGGCGTTCCAAAACTTGGCGTCAGCTCAATAGACTCCGAATGAAAAAGTATGATTTATAACCTATTTATAGCATAAAATTTATAGGCTAAAGCCATTTCAAGCACCGTTTCAGTTCTGAATGGTGGTCTTACACCAGGGCGATACTAAAAATACCTTCCACTCTGGAACGTGCCACAAATATACTGTGTATTATTTCAAATGAATTAATTGTGAAATGACACAAATTAATCAAATTAAATTTGACTATTTTGTGTACAGATCGATTTCTCGAAGATCTCAGGGAATAGAAGAGAATGCTGTCGAGGATAACTTTTCTGAAAATTTCAGTACTGAACTACCTACGAATATAGTTTCAACAGTAAGCAACATCAAATAATGATTATTTGGGTAATTTATCAAAAATATTCACACATGAATAAGTTTTTTTTAGGATCAAAGTGTGTATGACATTCATGAACTCACTACAGCCACACATTCAAAAGAATTCCGCAATGTTGAAGTAAGAGTTACGATGACGCTTTATTATTTTTTCTTAGCACGTTTTGTGAAATATTTCTTGATACCTTTAGTTTAACCTTTTCATGTATTATACGCTATTAATTCAGATGATCTTTATGGAGCGATCTTTTTGCATGCGATCTGTGTGAAATGTTTATAACTAATACCGGCCATGTACACTCTGTCTTTTACCTTGTATTATGTTCCTTATGAAAACAAAACTGTTGTTTCTATCAAAATTGTAACAAATTCTTGCATCTTCTCATATACTATAGTATCCTTTTTGAATAAGGAGAGGAACTACTTGGTTATTCAAATCTAGTCACCAAACACGGCTAAAGCCATCTCAAGCAACTCTTGGATTCTGAATGGTGGTTTCCATAAAGGTGATACTGTGAGTATCTTCTTTCACTATGGAATGTGAAATATTAGTAAATGCCAGATTACTTTAAAATTTTTACAAAAAAAAAAATCCTTTTCATTTTCCCCTTTTTATGAGTGGTGCTAAGTTTCTTCGAGTATTGCAGATACGAGATCTCGGTGTTATATTCCCGCCAGTCTATCTTTTTATAATTAACTTTTATTATTTTTTTTCTTTTTACAAAATTCTTCTCTTTTAAAATTCGATACCGTACGAGTACATCATATCTTTATTTTATTGTTTGTAACACACATGAACAATTGTATCCATATGGCTACATTTTAGCTTTAAAGTCAAGTTTTATTTTCTAATTGTATCAGTTTTTTAATTGGTACAAAAATATAATTTATTGTAATATTTTCATGCATGTATGTTAACGCCACTAGGATATTAATAAAAATAAGTTAATAAATAAATTCCACCAGAGCAAGACATTATTCTATGAAATCTCTTTTCATACTCCAGGTAGGTCAGTCACAAGACAGTACCTACCATATTATTGTAGCAATTCCACATCAATATCCAAATATTACACTCCTATGCGACGATTCAACAGCTAGAAAACAAAAACTCCGATGTTGTTGATATATTTAGTATATCAATTGTAATATACATATAAGCAAATATACCTTATTGAAGTTTTTTCATCTAGTAGGGGAATATTTTGTTAAAGCTATTTAAATTGACTATCACATTTAACAGCATTTTGTCGGCTGAAAGAAAAAAAAATGTCACTATTTTGGATTTTTTCATATCAATAGATTTTTTTTATATTCTGTACCTACATACTTTATTGATCAAATTCAATGATATTTTTACTTTATTTTTTTGTGCAAGTTTCTTAAACTAGTCGTTTCCTGCATTGTTTATGAGTATAATTTTCTGAGTTCTATCGAGCCAAACCGTCTGATATGAAAATCTGATATGAATGTATCTGGAGTCGGTGAATTACTTTCCCATTTGGTCTCTGGTGGATTGGCGTATTGTTCTTGTATTGTTTTGTATTTATTATACTTATATAGTGCACTTACATTGCGTGGATTTACTAGACAATCGTTTTTGGAATAGTGTGTGGAAGGGTTTCCTGTGGGGAAGATTTAACCCGGACGTAAAATCTGAAGCATCAAAAACGTAGTTAAAGAATTATGTAAGCTTGTGTTTTTTTATGACAAAAACTATTTTATTCTATTTTACAAAAAACCTTAACTTTTAAATAAAGAAATGATATGTCAACGTTGTTTTATATTTGGGTGATTCCACGAAAATTGGGTAACTTTTAGATATATTTTGTTTACGATACTTTTTTATTAATATTCCCATAAATTTGGGCATATAAGATAGCTAATAAAATGAATATATTGTTCGTATTTGGGCCAGTCACTTTTTCAATTAGATTCTGAGATATTTCGTTTTTTCTGAATTTGACTGCCAAAGGACTGACGAGGGTGACATAGTACTGAGAAAAAACACAATTTCATAAGATATATATGTAATTTATTAATATTTAGAAGAAATCTCTTAGAATCTAATAATGGCACATATTTTGAGTCTTAATTGACTTAAGTAACAATTAAAAACCATTAATGTGTAATAGTGTAAGAAAAAATTTTCTCCCCCTTTAAAACAGCGATTTAAAATTTTTTAATAATGTTATATTACTTAACTAAGTATTAGTACAGTGTAGTTTGAGGTAGTTTAACTATCCTCCTTTTAAAATTATACATTTTCTAAGTAATTAACAAACAATTGAAACTAAAATAACACTCTTTCTGCCTTGAAGATATATTCTGCCTTAATGGAATTTATAACAAAGTAATTAAACTATTTCAGTCTTCAAAATAGCCTTCTGACATTTTTAATATTGTTATGTTGTTTAACTTATTTATTTGGATTCAGTATTACTGAATTATCAGTGTCCATTTTCTAAAAAACTAACAACTAATAGGAACTAAAACTATAAAAATCTACGCCTTTTAGGCAGGTAATAAAAATGAGATCTTTTCCTCCACAAAAAAATAAATACTGCAAAATACTTTAACACTTAACTTATTTATTTTGATTCAGTATTACTGAATTATCAGTGTACATTTTCTAAGAAACTAACAAGTAATAGGAACTAACATTATGAAAATCCACTTAGATTTTTCACTTTAAACCAAAGTTCACCGGATAGTAGTTTACCGGTTTGACTTAAACCAAACCAATTTTTTAATGTAGTTCAAGTACCGTACCGATCAAAGTTCATAAGAATTGAGCTGTAGCTCAAATGTGTTGCTGTAGGCAAATCGCCGGTCAGCAGCTCTGACCACTGAGCTATGGCGGCTTATGGCTTTGGCGGGTATTAGATAAGCCGCCATAGCTCAGTGGTCAGAGCTGCTGACCGGCGATTTGCCTACAGCAACACATTTGAGCTACAGCTCAATTCTTATGAACTTTGATCGGTACGGTACTTGAACTACATTAAAAAATTGGTTTGGTTTAAGTCAAACCGGTAAACTACTATCCGGTGAACTTTGGTTTAAAGTGAAACCGGTAATCTACAATAATTTGATGAACTTTGGAGTCACACCGGTATTCAAACAGTTGAGCTTTCACACCCTTCAGCCTCACAACATATCCCAATTAGGGATGCAATAGTCCTACTGGCTACGAGCAGTTAGTATTCACAAAAAATCTTAAACACGATCTGGTTTGGGAGTGTACTTCATAGTATTATTCATTTACTTATAAAGTTTTTCAGCCACGCAATATGTTGTATGGGGTAGTTCAATTGATAATAACCGGATAATGATTAATTGTTAAAATTATTAATCTTTTATGCTGACGAAGATAACATTGTTTTTGAAACATGTCGATAATATTAATAAAATAGTGGCGTTTACAAAATTACTTATTCTCATTGAAGCAATAATGAAGCCACAAAGTTTATTTGCGAAGTTTGAAGAAGAAAAATTACCTAAACTTCATATTTGATTTCGAATGTGCATCATGCACTAATTAATATACACGATAAACAGACGTCATGATTACAGACATTGCCAAGTCTGGCGGTGATTATAACACTATTCACATTGATTAATATTATAGTTTTCCCATAAGTTTTGGAGTAGAAAACTGTATTTCCTGTAAATGTTCAACAGAAATTATGGTCACCTCTGGTCGGAAATTGTTTGTTTACTTTTAAAATTAATATGTATCACAATATTTTAACCACTCAGGTATTTTGCGATTATGCAAGTTTTTTTGTCTTAAACGAACTGCCAGATTTATAAAACTTTGTGTTATTTCTGCTTCACAATTAAGGGTCAATAAGTGGAACATATCTGAACGTAGCCGAATACTAAAAACTGTCACACATCTGCCGGATCTGCCCTGATGAAGGACACTGCAACGCTGTCCGAAACGTCGGCCAAAGAAGGAGGTAGCGCAACACGGTATAACACCCCATAAACAAAAAACAGAAAAAAACTAAAAACTTGAAACGTTTGTTTGAAATAAGGTTTCAAATTGTTATATTACAAAAAAATATTAACATTTATAAATATTAAAATTTAGAAAGCAAACATAAAAATATTGTAAAAATGACTCACGCGATGTTTTTATGTGGAAACGGTACTAAAATCACTGATTATGTAAAAATAACACTTATTCTATTGAATAAATAAACAATTTTGTCACCTACCTTTTACCATTTCATACAAGAATATTTAAAAAATTAATAATGTCTAACAGCGCGTAGGTGATTTGGGGGTGAAAACTGTTTCTACAAAATTAGTATTTTTTATGTACTTCTATGGACAACTTTGAATAGAAATGTGAAGCATTCAATATGGATCTTCTACTTTTTGTTTTAGGGTTATCACTAGAACAATAACAGAGTTATAACGACTTCTGTGGGAACACACGAAAAAACGCGCTTATTTTACGGCTATTGTTATATATTAACACGCTTACGTATCCGAGTGGTTGAAATATTCTAAAAACCATTGTATTAAAGACCGGATGTCGGTAACTTGATATATTCATGTTGCCGCTATTTAAAAATATATCTGAATATTATTTTAAATTTTTAGCAAATCTACAGTGTGGTAACAAATTCAATAAAAATTAATCAATTTTTACGATTATGTTTTATGTTAAAACTTATTTCACAGTAGCCTCATTAGTATTAATTAATGAAAATGTGGGCCGAACTGCATTGGCAAATTTTATTTATTACATAAACATAAAATTTCAGAGACAGAAAGAATCGACTGTGTACCAAGTTTCATCTCGATTATGTGACGGAAAGTGGATTTTTTAGACTTTTGAGACTCAAACAAACTCAGAATTCCAAGTAAATGTGATACTTAAGAGGAATATAAACGCTAGAAGTATTTCGATTCTCGTGCCTGCAAAATTTGCAATCGAGCGTCTTATTTGCGCGCGGCAAGTAAGCGAAAAAGTGGTTTTTATTTATTTTGTCCATAATTTTATAAGAGTGAAAAAAAGTTAGAACATAGAAAACCTCAAAAATGGTCTTACCCATAAAGGAGTATTTTTATAAAAATGTTTCTTGTACTACTTCATAGTTAAGTCATGAAAAAACATTTTTTTAGTGGTTCACGCTTATTTTTTTTTTGTTATGTAAATAATAATTTTATTCTAATTCCATTACATAAAAAACCTAGTAAAAGCTTCAATTTATCCGTAGCATATTTTTTGATGTTGATACTGTAAGCCAATTCGTCATAAAGATTAATCTAAATAGGATTTCACGTATAACTTCACCTTAAAAGAACGCCTCTATATTATATGTAGATGGCGCGAGTTTAATTATTTTAGCGTAAAACTTTTTTTTTTAAGTTGTGCTTTAAAATATTAAGATGAATTAATTGTTTGCGCCCGTACAGTTGCAATATGAATATGAATAAATAGTTTTTTTGGTTTGAATAAATCTTTCAAGAAAGGCGTACAAATACAATATTGGATTGAATTACCGATACAATATGGTATTTGTTTGCCATTTTTGAAAGATTTATTTAAACCAAAAAAACTATTTATTCATATTCATATTACGCATGAATGGGCGCTAACAATTCATTCATCTTAATAAGGCACTACTTGTAAAAAGCGTGTTCCCTAAAATAATTAAACTTGCGCCATCTATGAAAGAGTAGATTGTGAAATCTTTTTAATATCACTTTAATATAAAAAGGCGGCTCCTTGGCCGTCGCCGTCGTAAGAAAGTATTAATTATGATTTCTAAAATATTTTCTTAAGTAAGGTAAAAACAATGATATAATTTTTTTTTTTTTTAATTAAGCTAGTCTTTCCCGAGATAGTATACTTTTAGTTAAAAACTAGCAGACCAGGCCACATGTTGCTGTGACTAACGAAACATAACGCCATCACAACGCCACGCCACTACCCAACCTTTATAACCAACGCCATCTGTTAAATCAAATCGACACCGCCCGCTTGCTGCCGACTGCCCGATGCCCGCTGTCTGCTTGCCAGCCCTATTTCAGGCAATTAACACAAAACCTTGACAAATTATATACTCTAAAACCTTCCTCATGAATCACTCTATCTATTGGTGAAAACCGCATGAAAATTTGTTGCTTAGTTTAAAAGATCTAAGCGCACAGACAGCGGAAGCGACTTCATTTTATACTATGTAAAGGTAACACAATTTTTTGCCCAAAAAAATAACATAATAAATACCTACTCTAAAGAACTACTTTTCGAAAAAAATGTCCTTACTTATTAAACGTGCTTTAATTTTTAAACAACTGATAAACAAAAATATACCACACATAATTTCATTTTTCTCAGTTAAAACGCAATTTTTAGTAATGGGATATGCGATTAGATGTTTTTAAATATTTAAAAAAGCGGGATTTCAATGGTTTTTACTTCGGGCATTCTTCATTGAAGTTCAAAGTTGATAAGCTTTTAGCCATTCCAAATAATAAAAATATCTATATAAATAAAATAATTAAAAAAGAAAAAATCGATAATTATTTTCTTCCAAACATTTTTAAACACCCAGTTTGTTTTGAACACCTGCACTCATGCCTAGCCAGAAGTGTGAACGGGCTCTACCACCCACAATGATAATCCACACTATGGAAACTATTTTCAAGGCACTCCGTAAAAAATGATACCGAACGAGTTGGTTTAATTTTTACGTAAAAGTAAAGAAAATACATTGCTGTGAACCGTTTTGAAATATTTGACATTTGTAATCCATTGAAGATATGCATGTTACATGATGTATGTTTTAAAATATTTTTGGCGGCAATTCAGCAAACCTACATACATTAATATTATATTTTCGTTTTTTGTTTTGTGTTGGCTACCTCCTTCTTTAGCAGACGTTTCGGACAGCGTTGCAGTGTTCATCGTCAGGGCGGATCCAGCAGATCCGACGATGTCTGCGATAATCTGCCGGATCTGCCCTGATGATGGACACTGCAACGCTGTCCAAAACGTCGGATAAAAAAGGAGGTAGCGCAACACGGCATAACACCTAAAAAACAAACAACGAAAATGCTTTTGGCCGTGAAAATCTAAAAACTTATCATTCATATTATAGGTATATTGGGAAGAGGATTACGCACACCACCGCCCCGGGAACCATTTATTGATTAACCAAACCTTTGCCATAGGTCATACCAAGCGGTTCACTACTTTCAGTGACTTAGCAGGGGTGCCCAGGTTCAAGGGGTGAGGTTTGTCTAGGTCTTTGAGGAGAATGTGTTTGCCCACTTACTTCATGGCAGGCCAGAACGGGAGAGACTGATTGAAGGAGACCTAACCTAGAACTCTTCTATTGGACTCTCTCAACCCAATTTGGGAGGTTGAGAGAGTCCGATTTGTTCCATCGCCCCGGGAACCATTTATTGGATAACCAACACCTCCGCCATAGGTCACCGCAAGAAACTCACTACGTTTAGTGACTTAACAGGGATTCCCGGTTTTAAGGGGAGAGGTTTGTCCAGGTCTTTGCGACGAATGCGATTGCCCACCTACTGCGTGGCGGGCCAGGTTGGGAGAGACTAATTGAAAGAGTCCTAACCTAGAACTCCCTCAACTCGCCTCTCAACTGGGAATAACATGGGAGGTGGATAAGTGTATCGTCGCCCCGAGAACCATTTATTGGATAACCAACACCTCTGCCATAGGTCACCCCAAGTGGTTCTCTCTGTTCGGTGACTTAGTGGGCGTGCCCGATTCCTCGGGTAAGATTTGTCCAGGTCTTGGCGATGGATGCCTCTGCCCACCTGCTGCGTGGCGGGCCGGATCGAGATCGAGAGACTGGTTAAGGACGGCCATTAAATTTTCTGCAAGTCTAGGATGAATATTTATTTTTATTTAGAACAATGAGTTAAACTTCAAATTGTAAAATTTAAATAAATGAAGACAATATTAGCGAAACTCAATCCAAAATCTGAAACAGAAAAATCAGAAAGAGGTACGGTCACATCAGGGACTCCAAGCCAGGACCTTCGGCTTTCCGGGCAGCAGCTCTAACCATTGCGCTAAGCTAATTAGTCCCCATCCGATTCTGTCATTTTTAACCGTTTCATACTTCGACTAGAAACTACCAACATTATCTTCATTTTCGTAACGCAAATTTTATTGGCTGCTATCTGTATGAAAGATTGCAAAATTCAAACAGAACTAAATATAATCTAGATAGTGTCTTGGATAAAGTTATCAATTTTTATTTAATATGCGACGTCTATTGACTTTTCTGCAAGTCTAGGAGGAATATTTATTTTTAACTATGAGTAAAACCTCAAATTGTAATTTTGTAATATAATCAAATATTTAAGATAATTTTCACGTTCTATTCAAGTTCCGTCATTATATCATTATAGGCCAGTTGCTCTATCAATCTGAAATAATACAGAATTTGAATAGAACTTACACAGGTCGTAAAAAAATAATTTCAAATATTTGAAATTTTTTGAAACAACCCGTCTTTAGTTTCATTAGCTCCAGATAGAAGAGAGCATCTGGGACTATTGTGCGGTACATTCATAAAATACCTATATTAGTCCCTCGACCCGTCTCCCAACAAAGGAATATCAATTTGGAGGCGGATATGTGTAACTCCGCCCCGGGAACTATTTATCGGATAACCAACATCCTTGCCGTAGGTTACTCCACGTGGTTCACAACGTTTGGTGACTTAGCAGGGGTGCCTGGGTTTAGAAGTTGAGATTTGTCTAAGTCTTGGCGGAGAATGCGTTTACCCACCAACTGCGTGGCGGACCGGATGGATTATGAATTCTCCAATCAGACTTTCTCAACCCTTTCCCCAAACGGGGCTATTTTTAAACTCGTGGTATCTTTAGAATAAAATATCCGAATTGAATAATTCAAAAAGTTAAATAAAGGTATTGAAGCAGTCTTGAATATGAAGTAATTTATTTTGATAAGGATTAAAACCAAGACACAAATAAAGAGCCATTTGACGCGGCGTCATTTTAATTAAATTTTTAAAATAAATAAACACTTTTTGTGGCATAACTATAATAGTTAGACATATGCTGTCGCGAAACTTTTTGTAAATAATGATGTTTTCTGCAAAGTCGTACTACATTATTTTATTCTATTGTTAATAGTTTTCGCAGCGCACGCGATGTAAAGAATATTTTAGGTATTTTTTTTACACCTTGGGCTACATTATTGGAGTTTTAGTAACGATCCCTAATTTTTTTTGAAAATATCATATAGCTTATGTCAACCGAGAATAGTGTAGCTTCCTACCAATGAAAGAATTTTTCAAATCGGTTCAGTAGTTTCGGAGCCTATTCAATGCAAACAAACAAACGATCAAATCTTTCCTCTTTAAATAGTGTTAGATTGGTTCCATGCAAACTCAGAAAGAAACCAACTCATAATTCAGGTCATTAAGATGAAGCCATACTAAATAATGCAAAATCATACAAAATCGTATGTTTTTGTTTTGAAAATTTGACCGCTTAGACGTATTATACATGCTTCAATTAAATACTTCGTGTAGAACATACCTTGGCCCTTAAAAATATCGGTCATTTTTTTAATGTCTTTTAATAAGCTTAGAAAAAATAAAGTATTAGGTCTATAAAAAACATTTTTTAGTGCAAACTCTCCTACTTATAAACACTTTTTCGGATATGGTTTTATTGCATAATGTGGCAAATTCAGTTTCTTATATAGCGGAGAAACAACGTGTTAGGGTCCGCGCTGCTTGTTTTCGTGAAATCAATTTAAAAATTCCGTTTTATTACAATAAACAATGCATAAAAAAGGAATTAATGTTTTTTACAGGCCTTTACGAAATCAACATGTAAAAAAAATTCTCAAATATCTTTTCCAACCTTTCCAAAAGCTTTTTCTCAAGTATTTTTAAACTCCTCCCATAAAAGGGCGTGAATTCAAATTTCGATTTTTTCCTGTACTAGTGGATCGCCTTAAAAGCTATGAAAACATAATTTTAAAATAGCCGGTAACCAGAGGCGGCCCCTGCCTTGTAGGCCAGTCAATAAAGGCTCAAAATGAGACTAACCCAAACATTAATTCCTCCGTCGATGAAATTTTGCAGTTACAATAAAAAATAAAAAATAAAACCAACCTTTATACCTTATTTTATTGTATTTTTGTTATATGTTTATGGTCAGTTAGTAAATGATCTTTGATGTTAGTTTCGCAAAGTAATGTTAGTAAAATGTTAAACTTTTTTCATATTATAATATATTTTGATTCAACAATAAAACGATAAAAATAAAAACTGATCCCAATTGCTGTCATTTGTAAATACATAGATATTATAATGTCTTATAATTAATATTATTATTCAACAACAGTAACTAATTTTCGGTCAAATAAATAGGCATTTGTCAAAATAATTAATTAGTTAAAATAACATTGTATTACGTAAGTATTTTAAAATTAAAATGAATATAGAAGCTTACGTCTATTTCATTGATTTTAACAACGCTTTCGGAGTTGCCTGTTTGTGTTGATTTCTATTGAGAATTTGAGTTACGAAAAAACCTCATTTACAATGCCACAATAATTTAAAAGCAGACATTGAGTTATTTTATATTGCACTTCGCATAATACATATAAACCATTCGTAAAATTTAATATAATTCTACGGTTATTAAAAAACTCTTTTACAAATCAAAAAACTCTTTTACGAATAAGCAACGCGTGCATCTTTAGTTACGCCGAGACGTTATATGATATGATATTTCTACCGGGACAGTCTACAGAGGCTGGAACGGTGAAAGAGCAAGACAGGTAGAGAACCATATCGGAAATTGACTTGTTAGAGTAGTGAAGATATATGACGCACGCGTGCACTAGCGGAGAGGCATTCTGATTTATGACAAAACCTTAAACATGCTTGATATGGTGCCGAACGTTTGGAAAGATATAGGATTTTAGGATTAACGAATTTACAACTAATTAACAATGTTATGTATTAGCGCAACCAGAGCGCCGAGCATGTGAAATAAAGATTTTGGCAGATCAGATCAGTATTGACATAATTTTAATGGTTTTCGCTAGTTTTGCTTTTTAAAAAACTTAAGATATTTAAAAATAAGTGGTAATGAAAACATTGCGATTAACGTAACCGAATTTAATTTGAGAATAAATTGTTTTTGAAAAATAATAACCCTCCAAAACCATTGCTGAATATAATACAAGTTTGTAAGGTTAAGGAAAAAAACGGTGAATAGAGTTTTAAAAACAAAGTAGGTATTAAATATTCGAAAGCATCTTGGCTTTGTGAATGTGATCGTAAGTAGCGAACCACTTGGAGTTACATATGACAGAGGTGTTGAATACCCAAAAAATATGTTCCCGGGGCGGTGGTAACCATACCCGCCTCCCAAATTTTAGGTATACGTTTAGTGGTTCGCTATATTTGGTGACTTAGCCGGGGTGCTAAGGTTCATAGGGTGTGCGGGTCTTAAAAGCGGAAACGAAAACGAAAATAAAAACAAAATCAAAATAAAAATCATAATCAAAATCAAAAGTCAAAATCAAAATAAAAATCATAATCAAAATCAAAAGTCAAAATCTAAATCTAAATCTAAATCGAAATCGAAATCGAAATCAAAAGTCAAAATCAAATTCAAAATCAAAATCAAAATCTCAAACCAACACCAAAATCAAAGTCAAAGTCCAAATCAAAATTAAAATCTCAAACCAAAACCAAAATCAAAATCAATATCCGAACTTGCGACATCCGAATTCGTAGTCAAGATCGCACTGCACTGCATTATTGTTGTATTATACAAACGTTTCAAATAAAAATTACCTCCGCACGCCACAATTCGAACTGGCGACTTCCGAATTCGTAGCCAAGATAGTGAGGCAGTGCATTATCGAGGAATTATATGTATTTATCAAAATAAAATTAACTGGCGCATGCCATTTAAACTTGCGACATCCGAATTCGTAGTCAAGATCGCACTGCACTGCATTATTGTTGTATTATACAAACGTATCAAATAAAAATTACCTCTGCACGCCACAATTCGAACTTGCGACTCCCGAATTCGTAGTCAAGGTCGCAATGCCCCTTAGATATCGTTGAATTATACATTTAAATCAAAATAATATTTACTTTCGCACGCAACAATTTGTTCTTGCGACTTCCGAATTCGTATTGATCGTAATGCAATTTGTTCTTGCGACTTCCGAATTCGTAGAGATCGTAATGCAATGCATTATCGAGGAATCATACGTATTCCCCGATAATGCATTGCATCCCCAAAGAAGACATAGGCCTTGACGGGATTTATTTTCTTCAGAGCTTCCTGTGTGGAGCTAATGTAAAAAAAATAAGGTCTCCCTCAACCAGTCTCTCCCAATCCGGTCCGTAATGCAGTAGGTGGGCAAACCCGTTCACCGCAAAGACCTAGACAAATCTCATCCCTTGAACCCGAGCAGCCCTGCTAAGTCACAAAAAATCAGTCTCTCCCAATCCGGCTTGCCACGCAGTAGGTGAGCGAACGCGTTCGCCGCACGGACCTAGACAAATCTCACTCCTTGAACCGGGCACTCCTGCTAAGTCACGAATGTCACTGCAAAGTGACATATGACAGAGGTGTTGATTACCCAAAAATGGTTCCCGGGGCGGTGGTAATCATACCCGCCTCCCAAAATTAAGGTATACCTTAAGTGGTTCGCTATGTTTGGTGACTTAACCGGGGTGCCCAGGTTCATGGGGTGAGGTTTGTGCGGGTCTTAGAAGCGGAAACGAAAACAAAATCAAAATCAAAATCAAAATCGAAATTGAAATCGAAATCGAAATCGAAATCGAAATCGAAATCGAAATCGAAATCGAAATCGAAATCGAAATCGAAATCGAAATCGAAATCAAAATCGAAATCGAAATCGAAATCGAAATCAAAAATCAAAATCAAAAACAAAATCAAAAATCAAAATCAAAATCTCAAACCAAAACCAAAATCAAAATCAATGTCAAAATCATAATTAAAATCTCAAATCAAAACCAAAATCAAAATCTCAAACCAAAATCAATATCAAAATCAAAATGAAAGTAAAAATCAAAATAAGAATGCAAATAAAAATTAAAATCAAAATCAAAATTAAAATCTCAAACCAAAATCAAAATTAAAATCTCGATCCAAAATCAAAATCAAAATCGAAATCCAAATCAAAATCAAAAACAAAATCAAAATTAAAATTAAATCTTAAACCAAAATACATTAAAAAAGAAATGAAATAGAACGAATTGAAATAAGAACGTACAGGTACCTACTAAAAGAAGCTGAAAAGTACGACAGACGGGCACCTTTGTTGGCGGTCAAAACTTGGCATTTATATGGATCAACAAAAAAAAACGTGTAAAATGTATAAGACACCGAACAATGGGCGTGGCTTACAGCAAAATCTTGATGGTATAAATTGATCCACATGGATCAGGATGTGTATGCCAGCTTGTGTAATGGATCAGCATATCCGGATGGATCAACACGTCCGAACGGATCAACTTAAAACTGGTGTACCGTCGCGCAAGATCAACGTTTTACTAGAGGAGATAAATATATATATATATATATATATATATATATATATATTGACCTCTTCTCGTAATATGCTGATCCAGTAAGAAGTTATTTGACAGTGTTGATCCACCTTTAACACCGAATAACTTGGCTTTAATGGATTACTTCTGTATGAATTTGCAACAACGTTACATTAAATAGCAAGGTTGCCAGTTTCCCAGTAAAAGTAAACGAAATACTGCACATAAAATTTTCGATATTTGTATGGAAATCATACGCTTCGTAACTGTTGATCCGCCCAATTTACCATGCGTTGATGATCCGCCCAAATTGCCATGCGTTGTTGATCCACATAATCGTATATCTTATGTACCTATATGTGCTTTTACTATAAAATTGTTGATCTGACAATGACCAATCAGAATGGCGTTCAAGATGGCGTTATGAACGAAGCCTTCTGATTGGTCATAAAAAAACATATACCTATATCTGGTTTTACTGCTCATTGGTTGAGCCGATATGGAAGTTGCAAAACGTAATATTATAACGGCCGCGGCACCGACTTGAAAAATATATCTTTCTGTATTTTATAAAATTCTAATAATATACTTCCGCGGGTTTTTGTTGCTAGGCTCCGCCGCCCGGGAAACATTTATTGGATAAACACATCTGTCATACGTCATCCCAAGTGGTTCGATACTTTTGATGACTTAGCAAGGGTGCCCGGGTTCGAGGGGTGATAATGCGTTGCATTACGATCTTGGCTACGAATTCGGAAGTCGCAAGTTCAAATTTTGGCGTGCGCAATAAATTTTACTTTGATAAATATATATGATTCCTCGATAATGCATTGCATTATGATCCTTGACTACGAATTCGGATGTCGCAAGTTCAAAATTGGCGTGCGCAAGTAAATTTTATTTTGTTAAATTTGTATAATTCCTCGATAACGCGTTGCATTACGATCTTGGTTATGAATTCGGAAGTCACAAGTTCAAAAATAATAAACTTTATGTTGGTAAATATTTAGATATAATTCCCCGATAATGCGATGCAGTACGATCTTGACTACGAATTCGGAAGTCGCAAGTTCAAAATTGGCGTGCGCAAGTAAATATAATTTTGATAAATATCTACGTATGATTACTCAATAATGCGTTGCATTATGATCCTTGACTACGAATTCGGATGTCGCAAGTACAAAATTGGCGTGCACAAGTAAATTTTATTTTGATAAAAGTCTATGTATGATTCCTCAATAATGCGTTGCATTATGAACCTTGACTACGAATTCGGATGTCGCAAGTTCAAAATTGGCGTGCGCAAGTAAATTTTATTTTGATAAATATCTATATATAATTCCTCAATAATGCGTTGCATTATGATCCTTGACTACGAATTCGGATGTCGCAATTTCAAAATTGGCGTGCGCAAGTAAATTTTATTTTGATAAATATCTTTGTATTATTCCTCAATAATGCGTTGCATTATGATCCTTGACTATGAATTTGGATGTCGCAAGTTCAAAATTGGCGTGCGCAAGTAAATTTTATTTTGTTAAATTTTTATAATTCCTCGATAACGCGTTGCATTACGATCTTGGTTATGATTTCGGAAGTCAAAAGTTCAAAAATAATAAATTTTATGTTGGTAAATATTTAGATATAATTCCTCGATAATGCGTTGCGGTACGATCTTGACTACAAATTCGGAAGTCGCAAGTTCAAAATTGGCGTGCGTAAGTAAATTTTATGTTGATAAATATCTATGCATGATTCCTCAATAATGCGTTGCATTGTGATCCTTGACTACGAATTCGGAGGTCGCAAGTACAAAATTGGCGTGCACAAGTAAATTTTATTTTGATAAATATCTATGTATGATTCCTCAATAATGCGTTGCATTATGATCTTTGACTACGAATTCGGATGTCGCAAGTTCAAAATTGGCGTGCACCAGTAAATTTTATTTAATAAATTTGTTTAATTCCTCGGTAACGCATTACAATACAGTCGTAAGTTCATATTGTATTTTATTTTGATAATATATGTATATGCTCGGGTTCAAGGGATGAGATTTGTCTAGGTCTTTGCGGCGAACGGGTTTGCCCACCTACTGCGTTACGGACTGGATCGGGAGAGACTGGTTGAGGGAGACCTTTTTTCTTACATTAGCTCCACACAGGAAGCCCTGAAGAAAATAAATCCCCTCAAGGCCAATGTCATCTTTAGGGATGCAGTGTGGAGCGTATTTTTAGGAAAGGAAGAAGAGGATGTTCAGGGAAGGAATGGGGTAGTAGGTGTGAGTAGGAATCTGGGGGTCAGTATGTCTAGGAGTGACGGACGTGTGAATCCATCCCTCCCATTTCGTTGCAAGGCGATGTTCCGAAAGGTTCCATGTCAACTCAGAAATAAACCAACTCATAATAACTCAGAACCTCCTTAGAAAGGTCATTAAATGCTATGAAAATATAATTTTAAAAAAGCCGGTAACCCTAACCTAACTTAACCTATTCAACCTATGTTTTCTGAAGTGCTTCTCAGTATGTTTCATTATGAGTTGTTCCACCGTTCACCGTTCCGAAAGGCGATCATTCTAATCTAACACACTTCTACTATCTACTACACTATAAAGAGGTAAGATTTGTTTGTTTGTTTGTTTGTTTGCATTGAATAGGCTCCGAAACTACTGAACCGATTTGAAAAATTCTTTCGCTGTTGGGAAGCTACACTATCCCCGGTTGACATAGGATATATGATATTTTAAAAAAAAATTAGGGATCGTTACTAAAACTCCAATAATGTAACCCAAGGTGTATAAAAATTACCTAAAATATTCTTTACATCGCGTGCGCTGCGAAAACTATTGATGATAGAATAAAATGATGTACTACGACTTTGCAGAACACATAATTGTTTACAAAAAATGTTATGACAGCATATGTCTAACTATTATAGTTATGCCACAAAAAGAGTTTATTTATTTTAAAAATTTAATTAAAATGACGGCTCTTTATTTGTATCTTGGTTTTGATCCTTATCAAAATAAATTACTTCATATTCAAGACTGCTTCAATACCTTTATTTAACTTTTTGAATGATTCAATTCGGACATTTTATTAGTTTAAAAATGAAAGCATTAGAAAAAAACTATAATAAAGAGGAAAGATTTGATTATTTGTTTGTTTGCATTGAATAGGCTCCGAAACTACTGAACTGATTTGAAAAATTCTTTCACCAATAGAAATCTACATTATCAGCAAGTAACATAGGCTGTATATAATGGTGAGCTCTGGCATTATGAAATTTGTATAAATGAATATATGTGTATTTCATATATTTTAGCGGCAGGGAGGAAAGGCAGGGGGAAAGTGGGGTTCGCGGAGAGGGAAGAGACGAGGGAGGGGGAAGGCGGAAAGGAACGGGGACGCACGGGAAAGGACATGCAGGGAGAATCAATTTATTTCTTTAAATGGCATTGCAACGCATGCCGGGTATCAGCTAGTCATAAATAAAATGCGAAATTCTTGTGAACTTTGATCGGTACGGTACTTGAACTACATTAAAAAATTGGTTTGGTTTAAGTCAAACCGGTAAACTACTATCCGGTGAACTTTGGTTTAAAGTGAAACCGGTAATCTACAATAATTTGATGAACTTTGGAGTCACACCGGTAGTCAAACAGTTGAGCTTTCACACCCTTCAGCCTCACAACATATCCCAATTAGGGATGCAATAGTCCTACTGGCTACGAGCAGTTAGTATTCACAAAAAATCTAAAACACGATCTGGTTTGGGAGTGTACTTCATAGTATTATTCATTTACTTATAAAGTTTTTCAGCCACGCAATATGTTGTATGGGGACACCGTAGTTCAATTGATAATAACCGGATAATGATTAATTGTTAAAATTATTAATCTTTTATGCTGACGAAGATAACATTGTTTTTGAAACATGTCGATAATATTAATAAAATAGTGGTGTTTACAAAATTACTTTTTCTCATTGAAGCAATAATGAAGCCACAAAGTTTATTAGCGAAGTTTGAAGAAAAAAAAATTACCTACACTTCATATTTGATTTCGAATGTGCATCATGCACTAATTAATATACACGATAAACAGACGTCATGATTACAGACATTGCCAAGTCTGGCGGTGATTATAACACTATTCACATTGATTAATATTATAGTTTTCCCATAAGTTTTGGAGTAGAAAACTGTATTTCCTGTAAATGTTCAACAGAAATTATGGTCACCTCTAGTCGGAAATCGTTTGTTTACTTTTAAAATTAATATGTATCACAATATTTTAACCACTCAGGTATTTTGCGATTATGCAAGTTTTTTGTCTTAAACGAACTGCCAGATTTATAAAACTTTGTGTTATTTCCGCTTCACAATTAAGGGTCAATAAATGGAACATATCTGAACGTAGCCGAATACTAAAAACTGTCACACATTTTTATTTATTTTTTTTTTTATTTTTATTTATTTATTCAACGCCCAGAGGGCTTTTACAGTAATACAGATATAACAGATGATTTTTCAACAGATAGAGAAATGATAAGAATAAAATTAGATAAAAATGCACACAAGTCACAAAAATACAGCGATTCGATAAGTTTACAAAAATACATATATGTTTAGGAATAGTTTTGGAACAAGTTTTTTACAAGATCCACAAAATTCGCCAAGTTGATGTTGAATATGTCAACATCACTTAAATACTGATTTCCCATAGTGTGAAATCTTTGTATCGGAGAGTGGGCAATGTAGTTCCGCTTATGAATGCTGCAGTAGAATAGTGTGTTTTGTCGTGTGGTTACTGTCGGTATTCGTAAGTTTATGAGTTGTAGGAGTTCGCAACAGTCGAATTTAGAGTTAAGTATTTTGAATAAAAATGTCAAGTCGTTTATTTTACGTCTGTCTTCTAGTGTGTGTATTTTTAGAATATTTAGTAATAGATTATATTTTAAGTCTTCTAGTGGGATATTTAATTTAAAATTTATAAAACGCAGAAATTTTTTTTGTATTCGCTCAATATTATTAATGTGGATTTTGTAAGATGGAGACCAAACTACCGAGTTATATTCAATTTGGCTTCTAACTAGAGATACATATAATAGTTTAATGGCTTCTATGGAATTAAAGCTTTTAGTTGTTCTTAAAACGAAGCCTAGTGTTTTCATACCTTTGTTCATAATTTGGTGTATATGATTGGCGAAACTTAGTTTTTCATCCAAAATGATCCCAAGATCCCTCATTTCCGTGACTCTTTCTAAAGCTGTGTTATTGATGGAATATTCGAATAAAACAGGATTTTTAT
Source organism: Limnephilus lunatus (assembly GCA_917563855.2). Lineage (NCBI taxonomy): Eukaryota > Metazoa > Arthropoda > Insecta > Trichoptera > Limnephilidae > Limnephilus > Limnephilus lunatus. The sequence continues at coordinate 40,343,891 of OU830604.1, forward strand.
TTCTGAAGAAAGTCAAGGTTTTACACTTTTCTACATTTAAAAATAAATTATTTTGAATGCACCAATCTTTAAACTTACTAATATTCGACTGTAATATTTGGCAATGATTTATATCAGTTATTTTCTTGTATAGCTTGATGTCATCAGCAAACAGCAATACCTCGACATCATTGAAGCAATTGGTTATATCATTGATGAAAATGAGGAACAAAACCGGGCCAAGGTGACTGCCTTGCGGTAGGCCACTAGTAGCCCAGAACGCTTTCGACATCCAAGAACATCTGCCGGATCTGCCCTGATGAAGGACACTGCAACGCTGTCCGAAACGTCGGCCAAAGAAGGAGGTAGCGCAACACGGTATAACACCCCATAAACAAATAACAGAAAAAAACTAAAAACTTGAAACGTTTGTTTGAAATAAGGTTTCAAATTGTTATATTACAAAAAAATATTAACATTTATAAATATTAAAATTTAGAAAGCAAACATAAAAATATTGTAAAAATGACTCACGCGATGTTTTTATGTGGAAACGGTACTAAAATCACTGATTATGTAAAAATAACACTTATTCTATTGAATAAATAAACAATTTTGTCACCTACCTTTTACCATAGCGCGTAGGTGATTTGGGGGTGAAAACTGTTTCTACAAAATTAGTATTTTTTATGTACTTCTATGGACAACTTTGAATAGAAATGTGAAGCATTCAATATGGATCTTCTACTTTTTGTTTTAGGGTTATCACTAGAACAATAACAGAGTTATAACGACTTCTGTGGGAACACACGAAAAAACGCGCTTATTTTACGGCTATTGTTATATATTAACACGCTTACGTATCCGAGTGGTTGAAATATTCTAAAAACCATTGTATTAAAGACCGGATGTCGGTAACTTGATATATTCATGTTGCCGCTATTTAAAAATATATCTGAATATTATTTTAATTTTTTAGCAAATCTACAGTGTGGTAACAAATTCAATAAAAATTAATCAATTTTTACGATTATGTTTTATGTTAAAACTTATTTCACAGTAGCCTCATTAGTATTAATTAATGAAAATGAGGGCCGAACTGCATTGGCAAATTTTATTTATTACATAAACATAAAATTTCAGAGACAGAAAGAATCGACTGTGTACCAAGTTTCATCTCGATTATGTGACGGAAAGTGGATTTTTTAGACTTTTGAGACTCAAACAAACTCAGAATTCCAAGTAAATGTGATACTTAAGAGGAATATAAACGCTAGAAGTATTTCGATTCTCGTGCCTGCAAAATTTGCAATCGAGCGTCTTATTTGCGCGCGGCAAGTAAGCGAAAAAGTGGTTTTTATTTATTTTGTCCATAATTTTATAAGAGTGAAAAAAAGTTAGAACATAGAAAACCTCAAAAATGGTCTTACCCATAAAGGAGTATTTTTATAAAAATGTTTCTTGTTAAGTCATGAAAAAACATTTTTTTAGTGGTTTACGCTTATTTTTTTTTTGTTATGTAAATAATAATTTTATTCTAATTCCATTACATAAAAAAAAATAGTAAAAGCTTCAATTTATCCGTAGCATATTTTTTGATGTTGATACTGTAAGCCAATTCGTCATAAAGATTAATCTAAATAGGATTTCACGTATAACTTCACCTTAAAAGAACGCCTCTATATTATATGTAGATGGCGCGAGTTTCATTATTTTAGCATAAAACTTTTTTTTAAAGTTGTGCTTTAAAATATTAAGATGAATTAATCGTTTGCGCCCGTACAGTTGCAATATGAATATGAATAAATAGTTTTTTTGGTTTGAATAAATCTTTCAAGAAAGGCGTACAAATACAATATTGGATTGAATTACCGATACAATATGGTATTTGTTTGCCATTTTTGAAAGATTTATTTAAACCAAAAAAACTATTTATTCATATTCATATTACGCATGAATGGGCGCTAACAATTCATTCATCTTAATAAGGCACTACTTGTAAAAAGCGTGTTCCCTAAAATAATTAAACTTGCGCCATCTATGAAAGAGTAGATTGTGAAATCTTTTTAATATCACTTTAATATAAAAAGGCGGCTCCTTGGCCGTCGCCGTCGTAAGAAAGTATTAATTATGATTTCTAAAATATTTTCTTAAGTAAGGTAAAAACAATGATATAATTTTTTTTTTTTTTTTAATTAAGCTAGTCATTCCCGAGATAGTATACTTTTAGTTAAAAACTAGCAGACCAGGCCACATGTTGCTGTGACTAACGAAACATAACGCCATCACAACGCCACGCCACTACCCAACCTTTATAACCAACGCCATCTGTTAAATCAAATCGACACCGCCCGCTTGCTGCCGACTGCCCGATGCCCGCTGCCTGCTTGCCAGCCCTATTTCAGCCAATTAACACAAAACCTTGACAAATTATATACTCTAAAACCTTCCTCATGAATCACTCTATCTATTGGTGAAAACCGCATGAAAATTTGTTGCTTAGTTTAAAAGATCTAAGCGCACAGACAGCGGAAGCGACTTCATTTTATACTATGTAAAGGTAACACAATTTTTTGCCCAAAAAAATAACATAATAAATACCTACTCTAAAGAACTACTTTTCGAAAAAAATGTCCTTACTTATTAAAACGTGCTTTAATTTTTAAACAACTGATAAACAAAAATATACCACACATAATTTAATTTTTCTCAGTTAAAACGCAATTTTTAGTAATGGGATATGCGATTAGATGTTTTTAAATATTTAAAAAAGCGGGATTTCAATGGTTTTTACTTCGGGCATTCTTCATTGAAGTTCAAAGTTGATAAGCTTTTAGCCATTCCAAATAATAAAAACATCTATATAAATAAAATAATTAAAAAATAAAAAATCGATAATTATTTTCTTCCAAACATTTTTAAACACCCAGTTTGTTTTGAACACCTGCACTCATGCCTAGCCAGAATTGTGAACGGGCTCTACCACCCACAATGATAATCCACACTATGGAAACTATTTTCAAGGCACTCCGTAAAAAATGATACCGAACGAGTTGGTTTAATTTTTACGTAAAAGTAAAGAAAATACATTGCTGTGAACCGTTTTGAAATATTTGACATTTGTAATCCATTGAAGATATGCATGTTACATGATGTATGTTTTAAAATATTTTTGGCGGCAATTCAGCAAACCTACATACATTAATATTATATTTTCGTTTTTTGTTTTGTGTTGGCTACCTCCTTCTTTAGCAGACGTTTCGGACAGCGTTGCAGTGTTCATCGTCAGGGCGGATCCAGCAGATCCGACGATGTCTGCGACAATCTGCCGGATCTGCCCTGATGATGGACACTGCAACGCTGTCCAAAACGTCGGATAAAAAAGGAGGTAGCGCAACACGGCATAACACCTAAAAAACAAACAACGAAAATGCTTTTGGCCGTGAAAATCTAAAAACTTATCATTAATATTATAGGTATATTGGGAAGAGGATTACGCACACCACCGCCCCGGGAACCATTTATTGATTAACCAAACCTTTGCCATAGGTCATACCAAGCGGTTCACTACTTTCAGTGACTTAGCAGGGGTGCCCAGGTTCAAGGGGTGAGGTTTGTCTAGGTCTTTGAGGAGAATGTGTTTGCCCACTTACTTCATGGCAGGCCAGAACGGGAGAGACTGATTGAAGGAGACCTAACCTAGAACTCTTCTATTGGACTCTCTCAACCCAATTTGGGAGGTTGAGAGAGTCCGATTTGTTCCATCGCCCCGGGAACCATTTATTGGATAACCAACACCTCCGCCATAGGTCACCGCAAGAAACTCACTACGTTTAGTGACTTAACAGGGATTCCCGGTTTTAAGGGGAGAGGTTTGTCCAGGTCTTTGCGAAGAATGCGATTGCCCACCTACTGCGTGGCGGGCCAAGTTGGGAGAGACTAATTGAAAGAGTCCTAACCTAGAACTCCCTCAACTCGCCTCTCAACTGGGAATAACATGGGAGGTGGATAAGTGTATCGTCGCCCCGAGAACCATTTATTGGATAACCAACACCTCTGCCATAGGTCACCCCAAGTGGTTCTCTCTGTTCGGTGACTTAGTGGGCGTGCCCGATTCCTCGGGTAAGATTTGTCCAGGCCTTGGCGATGGATGCCTCTGCCCACCTGCTGCGTGGCGGGCCGGATCGAGATCGAGAGACTGGTTAAGGACGGCCATTAAATTTTCTGCAAGTCTAGGATGAATATTTATTTTTATTTAGAACAATGAGTTAAACTTCAAATTGTAAAATTTAAATAAATGAAGACAATATTAGCAAAACTCAATCCAAAATCTGAAACAGAAAAATCAGAAAGAGGTACGGTCACATCAGGGACTCCAAGCCAGGACCTTCGGCTTTCCGGGCAGCAGCTCTAACCATTGCGCTAAGCTAATTAATTAGTCCCCATCCGATTCTGTCATTTTTAATCGTTTCATACTTCGACTAGAAACTACCAACATTATCTTCATTTTCGTAACGCAAATTTTATTGGCTGCTATCTGTATGAAAGATTGCAAAATTCAACCAGAACTAAATATAATCTAGATAGTGTCTTGGATAAAGTTATCAATTTTTATTTAATATGCGACGTCTATTGACTTTTCTGCAAGTCTAGGAGGAATATTTATTTTTTACTATGAGTAAAACCTCAAATTGTAATTTTGTAATATAATCAAATATTTTAAGATAATTTTCACGTTCTATTCAAGTTCCGTCATTATATCATTATAGGCCAGTTGCTCTATCAATCTGAAATAATACAGAATTTGAATAGAACTTACACAGGTCGTAAAAAAATAATTTCAAATATTTGATGAATCCGTAAAATTTTTTGAAACAACCCGTCTTTAGTTTCATTAGCTCCAGATAGAAGAGAGCATCTGGGACTATTGTGCGGTACATTCATAAAATACCTATATTAGTCCCTCGACCCGTCTCCCAACAAAGGAATATCAATTTGGAGGCGGATATGTGTAACTCCGCCCCGGGAACTATTTATCGGATAACCAACATCCTTGCCGTAGGTTACTCCAAGTGGTTCACAACGTTTGGTGACTTAGCAGGGGTGCCTGGGTTTAGAAGTTGAGATTTGTCTAAGTCTTGGCGGAGAATGCGTTTACCCACCAACTGCGTGGCGGACCGGATGGATAATGAATTCTCCAATCAGACTTTCTCAACCCTTTCCCCAAACGGGGCTATTTTTAAACTCGTGGTAACTTTAGAATAAAATGTCCGAATTGAATAATTCAAAAAGTTAAATAAAGGTATTGAAGCAGTCTTGAATATGAAGTAATTTATTTTGATAAGGATTAAAACCAAGATACAAATAAAGAGCCATTTGACGCGGCGTCATTTTAATTAAATTTTTAAAATAAATAAACACTTTTTGTGGCATAACTATAATAGTTAGACATATGCTGTCGCGAAACTTTTTGTAAATAATGATGTTTTCTACAAAGTCGTACTACATTTTTTTATTCTATTGTTAATAGTTTTCGCAGCGCACGCGATGTAAAGAATATTTTAGGTATTTTTTTTACACCTTGGGCTACATTATTGGAGTTTTAGTAACGATCCCTAATTTTTTTTTGAAAATATCATATAGCCTATGTCAACCGGGAATAGTGTAGCTTCCTACCAATGAAAGAATTTTTCAAATCGGTTCAGTAGTTTCGGAGCCTATTCAATGCAAACAAACAAACAATCAAATCTTTCCTCTTTAAATAGTGTTAGATTGGTTCCATGCAAACTCAGAAAGAAACCAACTCATAATTCAGGTCATTAAGATGAAGCCATACTAAATAATGCAAAATCATACAAAATCGTATGTTTTTGTTTTGAAAATTTGACCGCTTAGACGTATTATAAATGCTTCAATTAAATACTTCGTGTAGAACATACCTTGGCCCTTAAAAATATCGGTCATTTTTTTAATGTCTTTTAATAAGCTTAGAAAAAAAAAAGTATTAGGTCTATAAAAAACATTTTTTAGTGCAAATTCTCCTACTTATAAACACTTTTTCGGATATGGTTTTATTGCATAATGTGGCAAATTCAGTTTCTTATATAGCGGAGAAACAACGTGTTAGGGTCCGCGCTGCTTGTTTTCGTGAAATCAATTTAAAAATTCCGTTTTATTACAATAAACAATGCATAAAAAAGGAATTAATGTTTTTTACAGGCCTTTACGAAATCAACATGTAAAAAAAATTCTCAAATATCTTTTCCAACCTTTCCAAAAGCTTTTTCTCAAGTATTTTTAAACTCCTCCCATAAAAGGGCGTGAATTCAAATTTCGATTTTTTCCTGTACTAGTGGATCGCCTTAAAAGCTATGAAAACATAATTTTAAAATAGCCGGTAACCAGAGGCGGCCCCTGCCTTGTAGGCCAGTCAATAAAGGCTCAAAATGAGACTAACCCAAACATTAATTCCTCCGTCGATGAAATTTTGCAGTTACAATAAAAAATAAAACCAACCTTTATACCTTATTTTATTGTATTTTTGTTATATGTTTATGGTCAGTTAGTAAATGATCTTTGATGTTAGTTTCGCAAAGTAATGTTAGTAAAATGTTAAACTTTTTTCATATTATAATATATTTTGATTCAACAATAAAACGATAAAAATAAAAACTGATCCCAATTGCTGTCATTTGTAAATACATAGATATTATAATGTCTTATAATTAATATTATTATTCAACAACAGTAACTAATTTTCGGTCAAATAAATAGGCATTTGTCAAAATAATTAATTAGTTAAAATAACATTGTATTACGTAAGTATTTTAAAATTAAAATGAATATAGAAGCTTACGTCTATTTCATTGATTTTAACAACGCTTTCGGAATTGCCTGTTTGTGTTGATTTCTATTGAGAATTTGAGTTACGAAAAAACCTCATTTACAATGCCACAATAATTTAAAAATAAACATTGAGTTATTTTATATTGCACTTCGCATAATACATACAAACCATTCGTAAAATTTAATAAATTCTACGGTTATTAAAAAACTCTTTTACAAATCAAGGCTCTCCGTGCGTAATAGACTCCGGCGGATCCGAATAGGCAACGCGCGCATCTTTAGTTACGCCGAGACGTTATATGATATGATATTTCTACCGGGACAGTCTACAGAGGCTGGAACGGTGAAAGAGCAAGACAGGTAGAGAACCATATCGGAAATTGACTTGTTAGAGTAGTGAAGATATATGACGCACGCGTGCACTAGCGGAGAGGCATTCTGATTTATGACAAAACCTTAAACATGCGTGATATGGTGCCGAACGTTTGGAAAGATATAGGATTTTAGGATTAACGAATTTACAACTAATTAACAATGTTATGTATTAGCGCAACCAGAGCGCCGAGCATGTGAAATAAAGATTTTGGCAGATCAGATCAGTATTGACATAATTTTAATGGTTTTCGCTAGTTTTGCTTTTTAAAAAACTTAAGATATTTAAAAATAAGTGGTAATGAAAACATTGCGATTAACGTCGATTTTTTCAAAAGTAACCGAATTTAATTTGAGAATAAATTGTTTTTGAAAAATAATAACCCTCCAAAACCATTGCTGAATATAATACAAGTTTGTAAGGTTAAGGAAAAAAACGGTGAATAGAGTTTTAAAAACAAAGTAGGTATTAAATATTCGAAAGCATCTTGGCTTTGTGAATGTGATCGTAAGTAGCGAACCACTTGGAGTTACATATGACAGAGGTGTTGAATACCCAAAAAATATGTTCCCGGGGCGGTGGTAACCATACCCGCCTCCCAAATTTTAGGTATACATTTAGTGGTTCGCTATATTTGGTGACTTAGCCGGGGTGCTAAGGTTCATAGGGTGTGCGGGTCTTAAAAGCGGAAACGAAAACGAAAATAAAAACAAAATCAAAATAAAAATCATAATTAAAATCAAAAGTCAAAATCAAAATAAAAATCATAATCATAATCAAAATCAAAAGTCAAAATCTAAATCTTAATCGAAATCGAAATCAAAAGTCAAAATCAAATTCAAAATCAAAATCAAAATCTCAAACCAACACCAAAATCAAAGTCAAAGTCCAAATCAAAATTAAAATCTCAAACCAAAACCAAAATCAAAATCAATATCCGAACTTGCGACATCCGAATTCGTAGTCAAGATCGCACTGCACTGCATTATTGTTGTATTATACAAACGTTTCAAATAAAAATTACCTCCGCACGCCACAATTCGAACTGGCGACTTCCGAATTCGTAGCCAAGATAGTGAGGCAATGCATTATCGAGGAATTATATGTATTTATCAAAATAAAATTAACTGGCGCATGCCATTTAAACTTGCGACATCCGAATTCGTAGTCAAGATCGCACTGCACTGCATTATTGTTGTATTATACAAACGTATCAAATAAAAATTACCTCTGCACGCCACAATTCGAACTTGCGACCCCCGAATATGAGTCAAGGTCGCAATGCCCCTTAGATATCGTTGAATTATACATTTAAATCAAAATAATATTTAATTTCGCACGCAACAATTTGTTCTTGCGACTTCCGAATTCGTATTGATCGTAATGCAATTTGTTCTTGCGACTTCCGAATTCGTAGAGATCGTAATGCAATGCATTATCGAGGAATCATACGTATTCCCCGATAATGCATTGCATCCCCAAAGAAGACATAGGCCTTGACGGGATTTATTTTCTTCAGAGCTTCCTGTGTGGAGCTAATGTAAAAAAAATAAGGTGTCCCTCAACCAGTCTCTCCCAATCCGGTCCGTAATGCATTAGGTGGGCAAACCCGTTCACCGCAAAGACCTAGACAAATCTCATCCCTTGAACCCGAGCAGCCCTGCTAAGTCACAAAAAATCAGTCTCTCCCAATCCGGCTTGCCACGCAGTAGGTGAGCGAACGCGTTCGCCGCACGGACCTAGACAAATCTCACTCCTTGAACCGGGCACTCCTGCTAAGTCACGAATGTCACTGCAAAGTGACATATGACAGAGGTGTTGATTACCCAAAAATGGTTCCCGGGGCGGTGGTAATCATACCCGCCTCCCAAAATTAAGGTATACCTTAAGTGGTTCGCTATGTTTGGTGACTTAACCGGGGTGCCCAGGTTCATGGGGTGAGGTTTGTGCGGGTCTTAGAAGCGGAAACGAAAACAAAATCAAAATCAAAATCAAAATCAAAATCAAAATCAAAATCAAAATCGAAATCAAAATCGAAATTGAAATCGAAATCGAAATCGAAATCGAAATCGAAATCAAAATCGAAATCGAAATCGAAATCAAAAATCAAAATCAAAAACAAAATCAAAAATCAAAATCAAAATCTCAAACCATAATCAAAATCAATATCAAAATCATAATTAAAATCTCAAATCAAAACCAAAATCAAAATCAAAATCTCAAACCAAAATCAATATCAAAATCAAAATGAAAGTAAAAATCAAAATAAAAATCAAAATAAGATTGCAAATAAAAATTAAAATCAAAATCAAAATTAAAATCTCAAACCAAAATCAAAATTAAAATCTCGATCCAAAATCAAAATCAAAATCGAAATCCAAATCAAAATCAAAAACAAAATCAAAATAAAAATTAAATCTTAAACCAAAATACATTAAAAAAGAAATGAAAAAGAACGAATTGAAATAAGAACGTACAGGTACCTACTAAAAGAAGCTGAAAAGTACGACAGACGGGCACCTTTGTTGGCGGTCAAAACTTGGCATTTATATGGATCAACAAAAAAAAACGTGTAAAATGTATAAGACACCGAACAATGGGCGTGGCTTACAGCGAAATCTTGATGGTATAAATTGATCCACATGGATCAGGATGTGTATGCCAGCTTGTGTAATGGATCAGCATATCCGGATGGATCAACACGTCCGAACGGATCAACTTAAAACTGGTGTACCGTCGCGCAAGATCAATGTTTTACGAGAGGAGATAAATATATATATATATATATATATATATATATATAATATATTCAAAATTCCTGTAATATTAAAAAAACTGTTTATAAAAAAATAAGAAAATATACAGATTTAGGAAATGAGATAAAAGAATTTGGCAATCTCAGAATATAAAAATATTACCATTTGTTATTTCGGCTACTGGCATTATACCTAGCTCTCTCATTCAAAATTTAGGCTTATTAAATTTGTCAAAAAAAATTTAAATAAAAATGCAAAAATCAGTCATTTTAAATACATATAGGATTACGAAAGATTTTTTAAATATTTATATTGAGGGATCAGTAGGATTTATCATTCCACTTAGGAGTTCTACCGAGCCGAACCCCATGAAATGAAAATATCTGGAGTCGGTGAATTATTTTTCCTTTCGGTCTCTGTGAATGATATAAGAAGTCGGGGATCCCCGAGGAAGACAAGGAACGACCAAGTAAATCAGAAACTTGAGCAGAGCAATGTCAAGAGTCAGAATAATAAAAGAGCATGTATGAGACGACATATGAATGAATGTGAACGAGGCAGGGATTGTGTGCCAAGACCGAGTTGTTTGGGTCGATTCTCTAGTTAGTTAGTTAAGTTAGGTAAGTGTCCAAACCATTAGCGATACATCACCGACCATTATCGCCGGAGCTCGACATTCGTAATACGGTAATATATGGTTTTAACACACTGAGATCTAATTTCTAGTTCAGTGGTTCTTAACCCGGGTTCGATCGAACCCCAGGGGTTCGGTGAGTCAGTCTCGCGGGTTCGGCGGAGGTCAAGACACACCCCCGAATCATATGATATGGTTCGATTTAAAATAAAGAAGGGTTCGGTGATTGCGCATATAAAACTGGTGGGGGTCAGTACCTACCTCCAACAAGGTTAAGAACAACTGATCTGGTTCATTCACTCTACTTTCGTCCTTCTTCTGCGAGTCATGTGAAATAACCTAATCTGACCCGTCAATCAATGTTGAATGATTACGAGTTACAGCATTATTAGAAAATACAAACTCATAGAAGGCTGTGAGAGGCATTCCAGTATGATAACAGCAGCGGAACCGCGCGCCAGGGCTACGCGCGACGGGACGCGCTTGGGTACTTATTATCAACTGCACCCCCACTTAGAAAAATGTTTATTTACCCAATGACGCCACAAGACATCTATTTATTGGTATTTCTTGAGGGCTTATGTTATACGGCCCCCGTAGTCGAGGGGTAAGGCTTTTGGCTCCATCGGAAGGTCACGGGATCGAATCCCGTTAATTAATTTGTCATCTCACAATTAATTAATTAAAAATAATATATACTAGATTTGCGGCACGTTCGAGAGAGGAAAACACTCTCAGTATCGCCCTAGTGTAAGACCACCATTCAACATTGAAACGTTGCTTGAAATAGTTTTAGCCGTAATTGATGACCAGTTCTGAATAGCTAGTTTAGTTTTCTCCACCTTCCTCTTATTCAGCTCTTTCGTCTACCCACTACCTTCAGCCTCCATTATGGACGGTTAGCATCGCTTCTTAGGTCAGTTATTTGTTGGCGCAAACGGAATGCAGTCTTCCATTTATGGAGTTACTTGCATTTACCCTTCTTTCAATATCTCTATCAGCCTTCCCATCTCTCGTAAACATACTACCCAAATACACAAACTAATCACTAAGCATCTAAGTACATCTACGTACATATACTTTTTATTCACGCTCTTTTTTATTGCATACCGAAAAACACAAAAATTGTTAAATATTGGTTTACTGAATAGTGAAAATAATTTTTTTTTTTTTTTTTGGAATAATTCTTGCCATAATAACTTTCGGAGGTAGCAGCCAAAAATATGGGAAAATTTGGTCGAAAATGATATTGTTAATTCTGAAATTGAAATATAAGATCGACAAAAAGCCTTTAAAAAAGTCCTAATGACTGATTTGGTTAAGAAGTTTGTTAAAGTAAGATAAGAGATCCTGGGTTCGAGACCCAATTGCGACCGTTACTTTTTTTATTTTTTTTGTTACTTGTTCATACTTATGTTTAGATTTATTGATATTATTTTCTTCTGCAAACAATTATTAGCCTTTTCTAAAATGTGAAATCGAACTAGTTGGACTTTTAAATTTGTAAAACATATCGTTACATAGTATAAAATGATGTCGCTCAAAATGTATGTGCGCTTAGATCTTTTAATCCACGCAACGGATTTTCATGCGGTTTTCACCAATAGATAGAGTGATTCATGAGGAAGGTTTATATGTATAATACATGCTTATTATAGTAGAGAAAAGTCGAGAAATTCAAATATTCACTACCATGTAGTATAAAATGAAGTCGCTCAAAATGTATGTGCGCTTAGATCTTTTAAACTACGCAACGGATTTTCATGCGGTTTTCGCCAATAGATAAAACATGCTTATTATAGTAGAGAAAAGTCGAGAAATTCAAAGATTCAATTCAAGCTGCGGGCAGCGGGCAGCTGGCAATCGGGTGGTGTGGATTTTATAAAGGTTGGGTAATGGCGTTGTGTTTCGTTAGCCACAGCAACGTGTAATCGGGTCTTATAAATAAATAAAATCTAATAAATACGGTACACAACACAGAAATTCTCAGGCAGGCTAGAGCAGATAGAGAACTGCTTACATTGATTAAAATCAAGAAAATTTCATATCTGGGTCATTTACTTCGGGGGAGAATTATCACTTTCTCCATTTAATATTGAAAGGCAATATAGAGGGTCGCCGAGGGTCTGGTAGGAGACAAATGTCTTAGCTGCGAAATATAAGAGACAGGACCGGCATTAGAAGTGTGGAGGAGCTATTGCGGGCAGCGCAAGACAGAGAGACCTTTTCAAGAGTGATCGCCAACGTCGGGGGGACCTGATAAGGCACACGAAGAAGAAAGAAGAAATACAGTTTCCACAAAAAATTATGAAAGAATTTCGAAACTTCAATTAGGTAATTTGTCTATTATAATTACCTTATTATTATCAAAAACTCTAGCTATTAGTCATAACAGACTGAAAAACCCGAATGTTGTAGAATTTACATTATTCGTTTTAGTGTTTCGCTCAAACATTACCTCATTGTTCATTGTTTGTGTTATTTTATATTCGAATCTGTTTTATCTTTGATTTATATGGGTATTCGATACCCTTACTAATTAGAATGCCGTTCTAAATAGACTTTGGTTAAATTTGTGGATTTAAAAGGGATGATGCAACATTAGCGATCGATTTAATTTATTTTAAAGCCTTATCGTAGTAAAATAGTTGACGTATAATAAATAGTAGATACCTAAGCATTTTACCAAAAATGTTTTGTGTTTTCTTCTTCGGAATAGATATCGCTTTCATTTGTTGTTCATTTTGAAGTGGTTTGAAGGTCGGATGTTGATTTTACTAAAATAAAAATACGTTTTTTTATTGAAAACTTTGCACCATTGTGATTTGAAACTCGATGAAACAGAAGCGAGCGACACTAAAAAAAGACAAACACGTACATCTATAGGATTTAGCCTGCGAGAGTAAGAGGGTAAGCGGTGCTTCGTCCACTCTTGTTTACTTTTGTTTTTTTAAGATTTCACTTCTACCGCGTGTGAACTTACCGCATACTTTTTTGATTTCTTAGGATTCGATCCTTGGTCTGAGATTCGTCAGGCGCTCTATACCTACCACTAGACTAAAGGAGACTTTTTAACATGAGCTCCGCACAGTAGGCCCTGTGGAAAATAATTTCCCTCATGGCCTTTGTCATCTTTGGGGATGCTATGTGGAGGGTATTTTTACGGAGTATTTTGGGAAGGAAAAAAGTTTAAGGGGTGGGTAGGAATCTGGGGTTCAGTGTGTCCTGGTCATCCGCCTCCAAGACCTAGACAATCCTCACCCACGAACCCGCGCAACCCCTACTAAATCACCAAACGTAGCGAATCACTTGGGGTGACCTATGGCAGAGGTGTTGGTTATTCAATAAAGGTTCCCGGGGCAAATTTCGTGGGATGGTGAATTTATCGTAGTTTATTAGAACAGAGTACCCGTAAAATAAATAAATATTTCAACTCATTCTCTCGCAGGCTAAATCCAAAAGAATAGTCTCTTTTTAGTGTCGCTCGTTTCCGTTTCATCGAGTTTCAAATCACAACGGTGCTAAAGAAGTTTTCACTTCAATAAATCTTTATATTGTATAAAATGAAGTTGCTCAAAATGTATGTGCGCTTAAATCTTTTAAACTATTCAACGGATTTTCATGCGAATTTCACCAATAGATAGTCATTCAAGAGGAAGGTTTGTATGTATAATACATGGATATTATAGTAGAGAAAAACCGAGAAATTTTCATGCCGTTTTCACAAATAGTAGGTAAAGCTATCTTTTGTAATGAACATTAATAAGTCACAGAGTGAAACATTCAACGTTGCTGGCTTAGATTTGAGTGTTGAGTGTTTCTCACACTGCCAGTTATATGTCGCGCTTTCGAGAGTAACATCTAAAGAAAACATGTTTATACTATCTCATGAAAAAACAGCTGTAAAAATTGTATATAAAGATATCCTGTAGTAAAGACTAATCATAATCATAGTATTATTAAATCATTCCACACTGCCTCACATTAGTATCTACATTGCACCCGTGCAAAGCCGGGGCGGGTCACAAATTCTGTGATGATCTGAACATCAATACGATCACTATGCCGTTATTATGAGTTTATTATCAGTAGGTACTAAACTAATGATGATCAGGTTTTGAAAGTCACCAGCTAACGTTCGAAATAACATCACAACACGATAAGAATATGAACATACTCGCATTTGCACATGTCGTGTTATGACTGAGTGTGTTTGGATGTAGGGGTGGGTATGGCGATGTGAGGGAGGGAGGCAGCGTGTTAATTCGGGAGCAGCATCCTTCCGCGCCAATGCTGCGGGTAAACACGCCCGAGGGATGGCGTGACGTCATTATATCCGAATCCTATTTACACTGCCCAAAAGTGCATGTTATATTAATAATAGGCCACTTGCAGGATTTCATAACGACTTTGAAAAAATCGTGTGGATAGATTTTTTTACTAAGATTACGAAAATGTTAGTAAATTTTTTTAGAAATGTATAGTTTTATTTTTATTTTTATATAAATAAATCCATTATTTGAGCTCGTGACATCACTACATGAAAATGTCCCGTCTCCGATTATGTTCTATTAATTTTGTAAAATTCCACACTGATTAATTTTTTTTTTTATGGCAACACTTTTATTTCCGGCGAATTTTTGAATTTGCGTTGAACGTTCACTAGATTTATTGCTTGTTCTATGCGAACTTATCCTTTGATTTGATTTTTTTGATAAAGATGGCGGTGTTATTACAGATGTTACGAAGAGAACCCCGTACAATTTATTGCTATTCGTGTGGAAAACGTTATTTTTTTAAAATGATTTTCGGCCATGTGTTTGTCATTTTTTCGCACCCATAAAATTATGTCCCGTCTTTCCGGTTTATAAAAAATGGTCTGATTTTTCCGATTGAAGTTTTCAAAAAATCGCCAGGGTTTCAAAAATACGATTAAAAAAAAAATACAGAATGTCTTAGAATATTTGCATAAACCGGAATAAAAAAAATTAAAAATTTGGTGCAAGTGGCCTATTATTCAAAATTGAAAACTTGCAAAGAGCTCTCCGCGTTGTTGAGTTCCCCAAGCACGAATTGAACTGAGTTGGATATTAATTGAGTTTATAATCACTTTAGAGATTCTGAAATGATTTTAATAGAAGGGTATATATTCAAATATTTACGGTTTAATGTGATTAAGCCGTTCAATGTCAAGAATAAGGCACATAATTCAAAATTTCTATAAAAAAAAATAAGACAAGATTATCACAAAGATAAGATATTTTTTTCTATGTAATACGTTTGCCGAGTGAGGAATCAAAAATAAACTACGGTTCTGTTTTCGCAGAGGTACTTCGTCATCAGTGCCAGCTTTTAGAAAAGCGGATCCCACTCCTCTAAAGAAAAAGCTGACACACAAAGCTCGCTGAAATGTGACGAAAGTGCTGAAAAATGGCCACATTATATCCCAAGAAAACAGTGTTTAAAATTTACGGAGCACATTTTGTAGGAAATGGACGAATCCGAAATATGAGAGGCACTCAAATTCATCTTATTAAAAAAATATATGGTAGGTATTACAATTAGGCAAACATAAAAATGTAATGTTTTAAAAGAGCCTGAGATTCTGGGAAAATAAAACAAGAACTAGAATACCAACCTCAAAAAACAGAATATAATTTAAGGCAGTACACAACCCTAATAATTTTTGTTTGCTCAAAACTCACATTTTAATCATTTCGCGAATTCGTAACTACGAATATGATAAATGTTTTATTCCAACAGAACACTGGGGATGTAAGTTCTTTATATTTAATATTCATAAAAACAATACCTTACCATTAATATATTTTATGTACAACGATTATAAAATTTTATAACCCGTTTTTCAACTATTAAGTTAGCGGTAAGCACCAAATTTTATTTTTTAGACGATGAATTAATAACTTCGGGAGTGCGACATGCAGACACATTTTAAATATTTGTAACACATTCTTCGGAATTAATTAAAATGAATGCGGCGGAAAGGTCGAATATCCAGGCCTGCTAGGGTGAATTGGACGCCCGTCCAATACGCCGTGCCGCGGGCGCATATTTGTTTACACGCTTTCTTCAATTACGTCGTTAAGATTCCCACATTATTTGTCTTCTTCTTTTATTTGATAGGGCAAATTCGACAGGAGGTGCGTCCAATACACGGGTCGCTAGTCGCAATTTGTATACACGGCTTCTTTACTTACGTCGTTAAGATTCTGAATATATTTTAGGGTATATTATCGTCTTAATCGAATTGATTAGTGAAGTCTTTTTTTTCATGATAAAAGCTTGGAATCACACATCCTGAAATTTCTGAAATGGCATGAAATACCCACATATTCTGAAGATATATAAAGTGCCTTAGCGCAACGGAAATACAGATACAATCAGTTTTAAATCTTGGTTTATTTAAAATTGCTGGAATTCGTAATCAACCCGGAATAGCTAGAGCAAATTATGATACTTCCAATTGATTATAATTCTGCGCAGGCATATCTGCAGCTAGATTTAAACCAAAAACACAAATACAACATTTTCTATTCCAATTCTTTAAAAATGATTTTTCTATCGATGTGCGCTGAAACGGTAAATCGGAGTGGAGGTGAATCCTAGAATTTGTAGTGAATTTCGTCCATGAAATATAATTCAACGGCACGTGTACAAATATACGAAAACCCGAACTAGCCGGATACAACACAGCCTTTCTAGTCATAAAATAGCCTGACACAACCGTGAACGATGTGAAGCCTATCGGCAAATCTGACAACAAAGGCAGGTTTTATCATATTTCATGAAACAGACAAAATTAAAAATTGAATAAATATTTAATAAAGAGATTGTTGAAAACTGAAAAGGCCGACCAAGTGTGACCACGACAGAATTAAAATTGATGATATTAACTAAACGTCATTGTAATATTTAAACATTGAAAATAAAAATAACATAGTAAGACACAGAAAAAAAGATAACGGTCGCAACTCGGACTCGAACCTGTTATTCTATTTTCGTTGATCGTTGTTAATATTATTTGCAATTAATAAAATTCATGATATTAACTTATAATTTAAGATATAATAATAAATTAAATTTCTACAACTTCTTCTTTAATAAAATGTCACTGCAATATCTCGCCAACGGAAAGGAAAACTACTCATTTGATTATTTCAAAGGCAATAAAAGAAGAAGACAACAATTGAGTATTTCCACATTTTATTATTGCTTAAAAAAATTAAGCAAGAAATTACGATGATTACAGCTTTTTTATTTTTTATTTTATTTTGACGAATATATTTTCTACAGCGATACAAAATTTCCCATTTTTGAATAACCGCTAAAATGATATTTTGGGGCGATGCTATGGTGTGGCGTCATGAGCGAGGATGCTCACTGACAGTGTTTATTTATGCTGGCCCAGCTGAACGACGCTTGTGACGTCACAATCCGATTTGTCAGTTTTAGATCGTTTTTAAAATCAATAATATTGAATGAAAACATAAAAAACAAACATATTTTAGTAGGATGATTAAAATCAGAAAAATGATCTTTAAATATTCCGTGCATTTTCATAATATTCATAGAATCCCTCCTTTGTGGAAATACCCCGTTCGCAAATATTTCTACCCAATGATGGATCCTTCCAAACTATACTGGTGGTTTAGTTAGCCAATTAGGATAGAGTGTATTGAAAACATCTTCAGAAGTTGGCGAGATTCTTAGCGAGCCAGAGCGAGGGTTTCGCATTTCCACGAGGAAACTAACTTACCAGAAGGGACATTCGGGAAAGCTGCTTTTACACATAGCTTATTCGAATTATTAGTAGAGCTTTTTTCGTATTATTTAAGAACTAACGAATAAACTAATGCCAAATGCCTAAAAAAATTTAAAGCTAATTTTATTAATAAATTTGACAGAAAAATATCTGTAGTAAGACAAAAAAATCGGAAAATAAGGAGAAAAGCGATTCATTAAGCTCGAAATTAACGAAAAAATCCTGACATTTGCATGGGAAAACAAAATAAAATATACGAAGGATTTACACTATTTTGAGTGCGAAGGACGAAAATTATAAATGAAGATGAGAGTTACTATTTCTGTTAGAATGCATTTATGCAGAGAACATCAAAAATGTGCAAGCTATACCCGGCGCCAATAGAACATCTACTAAATCTCTTTTTGGTGTAGCTAATTTCCATTTCATCGACATCGAAATCGAGTAATTGAGCAGGAACGTACGGGATGATGTATACATGTGAATAAAGCAATGCATGAAGCGCCTAGACATCGTTGTTTGTCTGTCGACCCTCTGCCTTCATCTACGAGGATATGGCGCGTTCATTAGACAGTAAAAATAAAGTGACTTGATTAGGGAGAGATAATAGGCACAATCCGCTACAAGTAGAGGGCTTAGCAGCCCGTGAACAGCTGGTAAAATGATTACCGTTAAGAAGATTGTGCACCACTGCTCTAAATTCTTTCAAAATTTATTCAAACGAACAAATGAGATGGGAATTCTGGATGAGCAAGTTTTCATTGGTATCAAAATCCTTTTTTGTGAACAAAGAAGAGCCTCGAACTGTGTGCACCGAAGTATAAAAGAAAAAGAGGGGGGCATTCGCAGCCCTTTTGGCACATTTCAATGAATTACTGTAATACCTCGCCTCACCTCATTTAGATAAGGTTCTATTTGACATTTTTTTCAAAAATGACCTAATGCCAAAGCATTTCTTTTGCTAATTTCTATACCCAAATAATTTTCAGAACCATCTATGTTGTAATTTCATAGATATACATATGTAGGTATGACAAAGTTCTATCATGAAGCAAATCAACATCACTTACACTCTCTATTTTGTTTCTATCTGACAGCTGATCGTAATTACGTTCGTCACGTCATTTGGATATGGTTCTAACTACGTCTTACTATTCTCTAAGGTTTCATAGTTTCCAAGAACTAATTTTTATAATCAATTTAACAATTTTAGTTTATATAGCTGGTCGCATATGGTTCAATGTGCAAGCTTATATAAATATAGCTGGTCGCATATGGTTCTATGTGCAAGCTTAGGTATGTTCTAAAAGGGTAAGTTTACGGCGTGTTTAAATACTTTATTTATAAATACGATCAATTAAAATATTTTACACAAGATTTAACCTCAAAATCGGAAATTGGTAAATAGATAAGTAACGAGAAATCGTCTTCACAAACTTAGACACCTCATATCTCAGAACAAGGTGTAGTGAAGTTAGAACCCTAGCCAAATGAAGTGACGCTATGTTCAAGCCCGAACCGCGCTTGCCCGGTGATGGGTTATTTGTTATCTTACCACAGCGGAGCTCCGTCTAGAAATCAATCCACAGAAAACTGTAAAAATCACTCTAAATATTAAAGCGTCCGTTCCGTACAGTTCTACAGAAAAGAAGTAGTTTGAAGGACAGAGGTCGCAAGATCAAGATTATGTTAATTTTAAGTTTTACTCATATTTAATAATATTATTGTTTATATTTTTATTTTTAACTTTATGAGTAAAAACTCAAATTATAATATTTAATTAAATGAAGACAGTATTAGAGAAACTCAATCAAAATCTGAAGACAGAAATATCAGAAAAAGATATTGGTTCCACTGGGACTTGAACCCAGATACCTTAGCATTCATGGCCAACTGCTCTACCGATTGAGCTATGGAACCCATTTCCAATTCGATCACTTTTAACTGTATCATACTTCAACTAAGAACTACCAACACTATCTTCATTTTTCTTAACGCACATATTATTGGCTGCTATCTTTTATATATGATTGCAAGATTCAACCCGAACTAAATGCTATCTAGATAGTGTTTGGATAAATATTTATCCATTTTATTTTTAATACGCGACATCTATTGACTTTTCTACAAGTCTAGGATAAATATTTATTTTTTTATTTTTAATTTATGAGTAAAAACTCAAATTATAATATTTAATTAAATGAAGACAGTATTAGAGAAAATGAATGCTAAGGTATCTGGGTTCGAGTCCCAGTGGAACCAATATCTTTTTCTGATTTTTCTGTCTTCAGATTTTGATTGAGTTTCTCTAATACTGTCTTCATTTAATTAAATATTATTGTTTTCTCACGTAATAGTGGTGTGTTTACAAAGAAAAAAAACAGAGTAAAATAGAAAATAGTGGAAAAGGCTGCGAAGCACCGCATAAAGACGAGACCAATTATAGTATCTCATTCTCTCGCAGGCTAAATCCTACAGATTCATGTGTTTGCCTATTTTTTGTGTCGCTATTGTTTGTTTCATCGAGTTTCAAATCACAACGGTGCTAAAAAAGTTTTCATTTCAAAAATTACTATTATACCAATATGTTTTATTTAGAATGTTGCGGTTACCCCATTAAAAAACGGTTTATTTATAAATTAGTTCTGCTGTGTAGTTATTATGACACCCATTCCGTCTTCCGAAGGTATTATCAAACTATGTTTCTTACGTCCGACGTATTTATATTATTTCTATATACCCGTAGGTGATTAAAATGAAAATCTTTAGACAAATTGTTTTCATTTTTTTTAGCAATGCTTGAACTAATTCCATGGTAAATTTTCGGAAATCATTAATAGTGTAAAGTTTTCCTACTTCATTGTTATTTTATTGTACTATTTAAATTTGAAAAAAATTAAGTTAATGTAGGGCAATTGATATTACCATAAATCGATAATTTGGAAGAAGCAGGAATCTTTAAATGTGGAAGATTCCCTCAGAATCACCTTACTGAGAAAACAATATTAGTAGACGAGTAGGCAGTAGATAGAAGAAATAATTACGTTCATGAAATAAACACCAACAACTATCCGGCGGAACCTGTGAGACTATGGGAAATTCAAGGAATGTTATGAAGCTCAAGAAATTAGAGGAAGGGAAGTAAAAGGATCTTTTATAACTAATCACAAAGAAAACCATTAAGGGCAAAGTTTCTATTCTTAACGGTTGTCATTCAAAAGTGCGACAATAACGATATCACCAACGGTACTTTTTGGACAACTCGTATCATCTTTATATACATAATAATATAATAAGT
Source organism: Limnephilus lunatus (assembly GCA_917563855.2). Classification (NCBI taxonomy): domain Eukaryota; kingdom Metazoa; phylum Arthropoda; class Insecta; order Trichoptera; family Limnephilidae; genus Limnephilus; species Limnephilus lunatus. The sequence continues at coordinate 40,365,560 of OU830604.1, forward strand.
GCTGTGGTAAAATCTCTAAAATAAAACAAATCACGCGTCTAACGTCGAGAGTGCTGAGTGCTGTCACAACAGGTGGACCGTTTTACGTATTTTATTACGTGCGGACGTTTCAAGGCTGCATTATTTGCCACTCTTCAACAAGTTAACATATCCACAATAGGGAGGCGCAAGGCGAAACATAACCTAGAAACCCGCATGCATGCATATATTGCTTATTTATAGGGTAATTTCTCAGAGACAATTTGTGGACCCATTAAACAAGAAATTAAAAGAAGGGTGATTTATAATAGTAAGTATTTAAGAATACTGAAAAACTGAAGCCTGTACATTACATAATACCTTTCGACTCCTAGACCCTCGAACGAGTTCATGAAATTGTGGTAACCGGACATATCAGAAGACTTTAGAAACATTCTGACTTCACCTCAGGAATGTGCGTAAGTCAGCCAGCCGGCTTACGCATCAGCGTCTCGAAGAATATAAAATGACATGTCTGTTTTGGCGAAAAGTCCGTTAACGCTAAACTTAAAATAATTCATAATCTTCTCCATAGATGTCTGGAATTTAATTATTTTAGGAAAAAGTTTTTAATTAATGAAGTCAATATTAGCGAAACTCAATCGAAAATATGAAAGAGAAAAAGACACAGTCACGTACAACAGTTATAGAAATAGGAACCTGTGCCTTGTCTATCTCTACTATATAGAAAGCATTTAGTTAGGGTTTGAATCTCGCAATCGCACATAAATATAGCAGCCAATAAAAATATGAAGATAATGTTGGTAGTTCTCAGTCGAAGTATGATATGGTTAAATATGACGGAATTGGAAAGGCTAACAATGCTTTCATTAATTAAAAATATTACAATTCTGGTTTGTATCAAAGTAAAAAAAAAAAAAAACTTTTGCTTGTAAAACATAAAGATGCATTGTCTGTTTGCGTACACGTCCAAAACACACTATTCGTTTATTCGCCTGGCCCGTATTCACTGCAACGCCGCGCCGCCGCGCAGACCACCCCATCCAGACTATAGCGACTAGCGACTGCCCGCCATAGAGTCTCACCGTTTGACCTCGACACACAACCAACCAACTACATGCCATTTGCTACCCCAACACTTAATTGCAACTTGCAACGTGATAGTGTAAGAATGTCGCTTCATCAACATTTTAAAAATAAGACCAAAATAATACTTTAATAAAGAAAAGTGAAACGAAAAAAACGCGACAGTTTAAAATTAACTTGTTCCAAAAAAACTTTTTAATACGATTAATAAATATAAAAAGAAATATTACATAACTACATTATTATCATATTATGTGAGTTTGTACGGAATTTCCGGCTGGTCACCCAAGTGACATTTTCAAAGTGATTTAATTTCCCCCCTCAAATAGACTTGTCTCCATGTGTGGAAAAATAACACAAAGAAAATCAACTAATCACGAAAACCTTGATAATAAATTAAAGGATTTAAATATGTGATTGTATATTTTCAACTCAAAAATCTTACATTTTATGTGCAGGGACATATTTTAACTACACACAAGTCAGAAACCTTATACAATCAGCGACTTATATATATAAAATGTACATAACAATTCTCCATTCCTCCAAATTGAACCATTTTTCCAATATACAAAGTTAATTGTCTGTTTGGCGGGCGGCGTAGATTTGATTTGTATTCAAATCTGCAGTTTTATTCCGAACTTGATGAAACTTAGTACACATGGTGTTCAAAACAAGAGGAAGATCACTGTTATTATGATATTTTGAAAAATCACTCTCAATCCCATTTTCCCACCCGGGTACTTGGACCCACCCGGGTACCGGGGACTAAAGCTATACATATGTATCTATCAATATATGAAAAGAAAGTGTCCTGGTGTGGCGGATACTTTTTAACAATTCTCTACAATAATATTATTTCCACCTTAAATTATACCCAGTTTTCGGGTGCACTAGAACTGACAACCTAAAGACTTTAGGTTATCCAAACCATTGATAATCTTGAAAAACGCTGCGTACACGTCAGCCGGTAAATTTTTAAAAATCTATATACCCAAATAAAAATGTATCGTCGAAATGAATGTACGCGCATAACTTCCGAACGACTGCACCAAATTGGATAATTTTTTTTTGTATAAAACTACTGGTGAGCTCTGGCATTATGAAACTTGCATAAAAAAATTGCAGTAGGTGGCACGCGAGCTGTTTGAAAACTGGATGTACCGGGACTGAATGTATGTAATGCGGGAGGGGGAGGGGAACTCGGGTAGGGGGTTCGCGGGAGGTATTGGGAGGGGAACCCGGGAGGGAGATTGGAACTTGGGAGTGGGGAGGAGACTCGGGAGGGGGGTTCGCGGGACGGGGAAAAGGGGGAGTGGATTAGAGAGAGGGAAGGTGGAGGAATCGGAGTGGGAACGCGAGAGGGGAAGGGGAGGCGGAAGGGGAATGGGACGAATGGGAAAGGACATGCAGGGAGAAACAATTTTTTTATTAAATGGAATAGCATTGCATGCCGGGAACCAGCTAGTTTAAAATAAATATCAACTAATCTTTTGCCGTTCATCTTCCAATTAATGTTTTATCAATTTTAAAGATGGATAAAGATGGATAAAATGGATAAAAATCATTTCATGTGCGGTGTTTTTAATATTGTATATTCAAAACACTGCACAATCGTATCTTCTCCAAGCATTATTTTTCTAATAAAACTGTGTTTATGTAAGGTGAACCGTATGTGTGTATGTTTCCTGTATATGGCTGAATAAAATTAGATAAATCCTAGGAAGTCATTTTTGTACAGCGCCCCTGAGGTGGTTTTTTTAAAAAACGGCGCCATAAAAAATTTCCAATTTTAATAATTATGTGTATTCTCATTGCAATCGAAGCCAAAATCCCGAAAGAATTCGAGAGAACTGAAAAAATACATGCTCACGTTGTATAAAAAAGCAAATGAAAAAAAATGAAGTCCGTCATAAGCCTGTTGTTTCTAGCCAACGATGTTTGCTTTGTAACATGCCAGCGAAAGTAATCAATGGGAATTTTAAATTGGGTAAGAACCATTGGTATGAAGAGTTTTGCGTTGGCAGAAAATTCTTTATTCTCTTTTAAACGGAATTCATTCCTACGTTAAATACTTGGATAAGAAAAGTTCTTAAATAATTATACTCTCCGCCTAAATACTATTTTATTTACTCTGTAAACTTACTCCGCAAAATATCCGAGAAAGTAAAAACCGTCTCGCGAGCTAGGCCTTTCAGAAAACTTCGTCGTGAAATAACCTCTTTGACATGAGATCAGTTTCACCACGAACTTATATTTGTTTTGTAAAGAAACACTAAGCCGTCGAGGTTAGTCTAAATCTGTGGAATCCCGTTGAAAATTTTACCGACCAGTGGCGTAGCGCCTGTCTCAGTAGACGCCTGGAATTCGGAGGAAGTACTCGAAAAGCGAGAGATACCTACCAACTTGAGATTCGTACAATTTGTCCTGGTAACAATAACTGTTTGTAATGTAATAATTTATGTTAATAACTGTTGTAAAGCGAAATCCTGTTTTGACTCGACCACTTTTCATTTTGTACCTCTGTAAATTTGTTTGTGTATTCCGTTTACGATCAATCCTGTCGAGATGGTAGCCGTGTTTGATTGTAACTTTTTATTCCGTCAAGGCGCTTAAGCATCGAAACTGCTGCGAGCAGCTGTCAAGCGGAGTAATCAACATTACGCGAAGTTTACTGTTCGCAGAACTACTAGTGTGCAATATCGAATACCGTTTTGAAAAGGCTTGTGGCCTACGTCCAATATGGATGCTATAGGGCGTACGCCGAAGGATAAATATACTGTACAATATATTCTTAACGCATCCTCAGCCACATTAAATGTGCCAACGCCGAAATAATTATGTTCAGAAACAGTTCCGGTACTATGGATAGTTTCTGCCGAATATAGATGTCATTGTTTAGGGTCATAAGGACATAGTAGCTGCTGCAATTGGGTGATAATATATGTATGAAAAACAAGGTGTGCAAGAAAAAGGGATAACCAATTTATATTATTTATTTGCGAAGGAGAACAAGACTCAACCACAACATTGTTATACGTATAGTCTCACCGCGACAATATCGTCACAATAAAACGAATGAGTACAAAACGCTATTATTTATTTGAGAGATGGTCAAATTCCTTTATTTTATTATAAGCAATAATTATTAGCCTGAAACACTCATCAAAATTGAAAAAATCTCCCGAGAAAAGATAAATGCCGCCGACGGGACTTGAACCCGCGTCCTTCTGATATCCGGTCAACTGCTCTTTTATCCACTGAGCAACGTCGGCTTATCTCCCACCCGCCAAATAATTCAATATATACTAGTGTTTCATTCAACAATAACTGCTTATTACATTTTTTCTCACCTGAAAACAACCAACTTTATTTTTGTGAGAAACGCATTATAAGTGCTAAATCTCCTACTAGATGGCGTTCCTTTATTTTAGTTAAAAAAGATATTGTTTACACGAAAAACCCCAGCAACTTGGTTCCAAATTAATTCCCAATCTTCATCTATTATAAAGAAACAATTGCATTTGAATTAAAACTAAAATTCTTGCAATTGTTACAAATTTCAAATACTTTTCCAGCAAGGTGATGGATGGTTAGGGAGAAATTAGGAAGGAACTGGATAAATGACATTCCGGTAGGAAAGCAAGCATATACTCATTTCAAAACCGAACATTTCAGTTGGTTTGCTTAAAAAAACTCGGGGCAGCGAGTTCGTAGTTACGCCACTGTTTTCAACCACGTGCCTTGCCATACGTTATTTCCGCGAATTTGTGTATCATAAAACAGAGAAAATGGAATTGAGTAAATACATACAGAGTAGATACAGGTATAAGTAAACAAGGCTTATAAAACAATTTACAACAGCTTGTAAGTACAACAAAAATCAATAAAAACGGGCACAAGTACATATTAATACCGTTCTGGAGAATCAAAAAATACCTATGGGTTGGTTATACATCATTTACTTTTCAGATGGTATTTTCAAATAAACATTAAGAAAACTATATGAATACAATACATGTCTCCTTATATACAAAATAATCTCGTACACACAAACATAGAATTCATTAAAATGTCTCAAGTAGGTACATAAACACTTTACACGACAACAAAATAACATACATTTAAACTCCATCCACACTAACTATGGTAAACAATCCATTGGTTACGAGGGGGGCAACTTATATAATTGCCTCCCAAATGAAAATAAAAACGAAAATAAGTTGGGTAAATTTAAAAAAAATATATTAATATTTATTCTTGATAAACAAAATAATGAAATAGAACAGCGCAGTATTGAAATATTTAGTTTATTTTAAAGTGTATAATTATTTCTAGTCAAATGAGTGAAAATAATTTTCTTTTAACTGAACTAAAAAAAAAAAATTAAAATATTTTTTTTTTTTTTTTTAAATTGAGATTAAATTTATTCTACTTTCATTGTGAAAACTACAAGACTGAGATAGAAAATATGTACACATATTCACCGTCTGGAAGAAATTTTCAGAATAACCTTTGCGTTCAATCTGACAGGCCCGTTCCATACATTCATTAATAAACAGAAAATAAAACCGATTTATGACCAAGTTACTAGAAGAGGTCTGGCATTATGCAGTTTTGCGGGAAGTGAAACATGCTGTTTAATAGTGCAGTTTTATGGAAAAGCTTTTATAAGATTCTACGATTAATTTATGTGTTCAAAAAACGCACCGAAATATAAAAAGCTCATGGACGTGCATGCAAAGAAAAAATCTCAACTAAGTAACATTGATTAGGTTTTTATAAGATTGTTTATTATATTCGCAATACAAATGCAATGAAAAATTTCTGTAAGGAATATTTCAGGATTAAGGCGTTCATGCTTGTATATATTAACGCCTTCATCTTTGGGGGATGCTGTGTTGATGGAGTTTAAGAAGAAGTGAATATGGAGAGAAAAAATAACTGTTATAAAATCATTCTACAAACAAAAAGTGTCGTTAAGAGCGTATAACCAGAGAACACCAGAAATATGTCATTTTTAAATCAGTGTTTAGACGTATTGATTCTTTTCGACAAAAAAATTATGGATTGATTTCGAAAGATTGTTCTTTTATCTAGTAAACGTATTTTTTAACTTTGCAGAAAAAAATATAATTTTTAGTATAATAAATTTATACCATAGGTCGTTGGCGGATTTGTTGAAATTTAAAAAAAAATACATTTATTATGCAACACCCATTTCACATCATATAATCATGCAGTAAAATAAATCAATACATTATCTGGTAAACGTATGTAACAGAATTTTAATTTTAGTTTAAATAAAATCATTAAAAAATATATCAGTACATGTGTTTCTTGACGAAAATAAGTCCGTTTGTGTATTTATTTGCGCACTTACAGACTAATTAATATATTTCAATTTTTTTTACATTCTTATTTTGCTGAGACATTATTGAAAAATGATAAATACTAACGATCAAAAAATAATTATAAAAAGTTCATAATTTCAATAGTTTTATTACCACGCCTTTCAGCATTTTTGGATGTAAGTATAAATTAAAGCAAATTTGGAATGAAATAAAATCGATAATGAGTTATAATTTTAAAAAGTCGTACGGAGAGTAATTAATCTTTCTCATTTGAACCGCCCTGTATGATCGTAAGAACCTCTTTCGACGAAATGTGGATTTTCAGCCGCTGGCTGGTTATACGCTCGTAAAATGTCCCATCCTCGTAAGTGAACATTCTGCAAAAAAGTTTGGCACAGTATTCCTACCTGACATCAATTTACTCCGTTAAAAAAAAGAACCTATCCAAAGAATTGCAATTGAATTTTTGCATCGAATTAAAAGTCCTATTCTAGGTATTGATTCTTATTTAGAAACTGGTTGGGTTGAGATGAGATAATAATGTCGATCAAAGTGATATTATAAAGAAATAATAAAAAGCACAATCAAAGATCAACACTCAGTGACATTGGCACCCATGGCATGGGTCATCCCAAATGGTTCGCTACGTTCGGTAACTTAGCAGGAGTGCCCGGTTTCATGGGGGAGGATTGTCTAGGTCTTGGCGGCGGCGGATGCGGGCCTGATCTGGAAGGACTGGTTGAGGAAGACCTTTTGACTTTTCCAGCCGGACTCTCTCGCACCGCAGTGGGGGGAATGGATTCAAACGTCCGTCACTCCTGGATGCACTGATCACAGATTCTAATCTACCCCTCACCTTTTTCCTTCCCATAACTTCCTCTCCTTCCTTTAACTAAAAAGATTCTCCACAAAGCATCCCCGAAGATGACGTAGGCTCCGAAGGAAATTGTTTTCCCCAGGGCCTCCTGCGTGGAGCTAATGTAAAACAAATAAATAAAAAAAAAATAGAACGAGTTCTATTTACGTTGCAAAGCTTCAGGTAAGTAACGAAGTATGAACGATCAAATTCGGCTCCAAATATGTTTTAAGGGAGTATTTCCATGTATGATGAGATTAACGCGATGCCGCGAATAATAAACTACTAAATACTAAACTGAAAAATTAATTAATTCGCTGCCTACTTATTGAGATTTAACCGTTTTTAGGATAAAAAATATATGGCTTACTAAAGACTTGCAAACAGTGAAATCTGGAGTCGTGTATTTGTAGTCATTTTCAACTAACTTTCATCGGAAGATATAAGTTGGCGAAAAAGAAGGGCACTGTCGTCTATGACACAACGATAATAGAGTGAATTGCCAGATTAAAATATATGGATATAGCGTTAGTCCGTGTTTACGTCACCGCTAACTTATATGTGTAGCACCGACTATTTTGATTTTTGTTTTAAATACCTACTACAATACATCATATACGTCCACAATACAATACGTCCACATTGTAGGTTACTATTAAGCTCAATAAAACAAAATGTTGAAACGAGTAAAAGGAAAATATCTACCTGGGAGCACCTAATAAAAGATTTTCCTTTCTGTATAGAGTTTTTAGTATAATAAACAGTCATAAAATTATTGATAATTAATCTCAATTAGAAACAAAAGGCAGTAAGCGGTCTCATTTGACTGCGAGTTATCCGACCATCCGGTGCGCTTCCGGACAGAATTTAATTTCTGGTTTCTCCCGGAACCGGCAGCGCTACCGCAGAGAGAAAGCGAAGGGGATAGCTATGAAAGGGGGATTGGGGAGAAAGGGTAAAGCAATAGATGGAGCGGAAGATTTAAAAAAGTAAAAGAAAAATGTTTTCATATTCAAATCACGCAGTCAATACGGCCTTGGAGAATTCGGATATTGGTAATATTATGGTAAAACGATTTTCACGGCCAATATTCTTTCAATGGTTTATTTTGGAGGGATAAGTCATGTTTCGTTTCAAGTAGCAATAAATTTGAAGCAAACCAGTATTACCTTAGAATGCAATGGATTCACTGCAAGCGAGATTACACATCATTTATTTATTTATTTAACGCCCAAAGAGCTTTTAAATGTTTGGTAGTACAGTTAATTCATGACTGATGATTTTTAAACAGATAAAGAAATAATAAAAAAATAAAATTAGATAAAAAATGCAAAGAAGTCATAAAAATACAAAAATACACCGATTTTATAGGTTTACAAAAATTCAGATTTGTTTAGGAATAGTTTTGGAATAAGTTTTTTACAAGATCCACAACATTCGCCAATTTTATGTTAAATATGTCAACATCACCTAAGTACTGATTTCCTATTGTGTGAAATCGTTGTATCGGAGAGTGGGCGATGTAGGTCCGCTAATGAATGCTATAGTAGAATAGTGTATTTTGTCGTGTAGTTACTTTCGATATTCGTAAGTTTATTATCTCAATGTTATTAATGTGAATTTTGTAAGATGGAGACCAAACTACCGAGTTATATTCCATTAGGTTTCTAACTAGAGATGCATATAATAATTTAATGGCTTGTATGGAATTAAAGATTTTGGTTGTTCTTAATACGAAGCCTAGTGTTTTTATACCCTTGTTTACATTTTGGTGGATATGATTGGCGAAACGTTTTTCATCCAAAATAATTCCAAGATCTCCATCATAACCACAAAACAAGACAAAATTTGCATCAGATTCTAAACGCGGAGCTTTCTTGTTTTCTTTGTACACAACGTAAAAAACAGGTTTACTAGGCAGAATTAATTGACTAATAAGTAATTCATTAAAACCTGCCACCATTAAAGCCAACATTGTAACGGTAAGTGCTTCATATAATTGATTTTTTAAGTTAATCATATTTTACCAAAAATATTATTCCGATGCAACTAAAAACAGAGGAGGGTAAATAAAATCATATAAATAAATCGTCTCTAACTAAAACTAACTAACCATCATGCTGTTTCCCCGCAGGGGTAGGCAGAGAGGACGGACCGCCAAACAACTCGGTCTTGGCACACACTCCTTGCCTGTCTCAATATGGCATAACCACATGATGATAATGGGCTTGAACGCCGAAACAGCTGTTTCATTAATTAAAGCTATTTTTTTTAAACTGTATCAGTAGATAAAACCTCAAATTGTAATATTTAATTAAATGAAGACAATATAAGCTAAACTCAATTGAAAATCTGGAAACAGAAAAATCAATCAAATGCCCGGAAAGCAAGAGATCCTGGGTTCGCATCCCAGAGGTGCCAATATCGTTTTCTGATTTTTCTGTTCCCAGATTTTCGATTGAGTTTCGCTTATATTGTCTTCATTTAATTAAAGCTAAATTACTTGCTGATCTTAACACACGCAATAACATTATTAAATGAAATTTTCTTTAATTTTTTTTAAAAATATGTATAGGTATTAAAGTAAAGTAGTATCAATGTTGTCTTCCTTATCCTGACAAGTATCCAAAGTAAAATAATTCTTCTTCATGCATTTGAAATATACAAACTATTAAAAGGTTTAGGAAGCCAAAAACTATCGGATTACAACAAAATGGTTATCTGAACTTGAATGTCCGCAAATTTGATCACCCGGAGAAAGGCGCATTAAGCGATCTTGTATAGCTTCAGTACTGATAATCATAGCACATACCGAGATGGGGTTGAAATTTGTAGAAACCAGAAAAACATTGATGGGTGACGAGACAAATGTTCGAAATGTTTTGGAATTGGGATCAAATCACAGATGTAACTCATATTTCGGATGATTGACTTCTAAGTTATCACGATGCACAAATATTCCTATATTATGTACTATCTATTCACAGTTCAGTTGGAAAAGTACCAATACATAGGAGAAAGGGCAACTCGGCTTAAGAGGGACGACTGCGCGGCCTTTTTAACATTGTTTACCAAAATACATATTTTTATTAAAAAAAAGTATAGGCAAATATTTATTAGACACGGATATCAGCTATTTTATTTGTGTTTTAAATTATGATATATTGGTCCTTAAAAAATTCAATTTTGCACAATTTTAGAGGGAACTTTGGAATCTTTTGGCGAGTAAATTATAATTTATTAAAACAATATTCTTACCCTACCCACCGAGTAAATACGATGAAAAAATCAAAGTGTGCAATTCAGACGCGATAGAAGTAAAATTTTCAGAAAACTAAGGTAAAAAAGAGTGGGGAGTCTACGAAGCACCGCACAGAGAGGAGACCGATTATTCTATCCCATTCTCTCGCAGTCTAAATCGTGTAGTTGTATTTGTTTGTCTCTTTTTAGTGTCACTATTTTTCGTTTCATCGAGTTTTAAATTCTGAAGAATTTTTCACTTCAAAATATAAATAATCAGTAACTCAATGTTAACTACAATTCTATTTTTATTTGGCTTATAACTAGGTTGGATTCCGACGACCTAATTTACTGGCAGCGACGATGTCGTTATAAATGTCTCTGCTCGAAATGATCGATCAAACATGACTTAGTTAGCAAGCTCTTATTACATCTGCCACTCACTCGAGAACACCATCTCTCCATCCGCGTGATGACCAAACATAATTATATGAAAAAGTATAAACGCTTTCCTCTTGGGGAGAGGCGGGGAGTTAAGTGGATACGGAGGAATTCCGCGAAATAATCGTCCCAGCATCGGCAGCTACGTGCTGGGATCCCTGGACACGCTGCGATTAAAGGTGAGCATGAACATGGCCACAGTTGTTGGGAGGGGAAAAGTGACATTTTCCAAATAACGGTGAGTTCTGGGGTTATGAATTTTACTCACATTTTTCTTGTCTAGATAAACTAGGTGAACACAACTGCATATTTTGAAAAAACAAAGCTATTTTTATCGCGTTATTTGTTATATTCATATAGAAATATCCCATACAAAAAGACATCTAAAAATCCTTAGTGTGAAGTACAAACTTACCAGATAAATTTTCAGTGAGCTTAAGGTGAAGTTATACGTGAAATCCTATTTAGGTACTATTTAGATTAATCTTTACGACGAATTGGCTCACAGTATGAACATCAAAAAATATGCTACGGATAAATTGAAGCTTTAACTAGGTTTTCTATGTAACGGAATTACAATAAAATTATTTTTTACATAACAAAAAAAATTTGCGTAAACCACTAAAAAAAATGTTTTTTCATGACTTAACTATGAAGTAATAATAAAAACATTTTTATAAAAATACACCTTTATGGCTAAGACCATTTTTGAGGTTTTCTATGTTCTAACTTTTTTTCACTCTTATAAAATTATGGACAAAATAAATAAAAGCCACTTTTTCGCTTACTTGCCTCGCGCAAATAAGACGCTCGATTGCAAATTTTGCAGGCACGAGAATCGAAATATTTCTAGCGTTTATATTCCTCTTTACTGTTAAAAAACAGGACGCCACGTTCTATTGTATTGCAGCAATCTATTTCGGAACTCCATTGGCTCAAGTAGCTTATAAAAAAATCGCTTCATATTATTATGCAAACTAATAATTTTCGTTACTTATTTTGGGGTGTTATGCCATATTGCGCTACCTCCTTCTTTGGCCAACGTTTCATCCACCATTACAGTGTTCATCATCAGGGCAGTTGTGTAAAATAAATAACGAAAATACTTTTATTGAGGCCTGAAAAACTAAATTCGTATCTCTCTAAACTCTAAACTAATAAGCTTATTTTGAGTTTCAGCTTTTTAACACAAACAAAAAAAAATCACCAAACGCCACTACTTTTTAGAATTAATTGAAATACTGCGGTAATTTAACGATTTTGCTTGAAGCTCGAAACAATTATAATTCAGCTCTGGTGAATTTAAGTCACGTGCACTCGGAAATCCGGAAACTGTTGAAATTTAATACTTTCTGAACTTAAATGACTAAACTCCCATTCATTGTGCACATTTAAGGGGGACACAAAGGATAAACACAACACAAAGCTTGGTTTGGTAATGTGCCGATTAGAAGCAAAAGTCTGCTGCTCCAGTTGTGTGCCGAAGTCGGAAAGTGATTCTGTGTGTTATGAGTATTATGCTTGTAGCTGTGTGGGATGCTTCCAGCGAGATTCGGAGGGAATGCGAAGCTCTTTTCGCCAAATTGAATTCAATACGTTTCAACCTTACACACGTCTGGGTCGCTTTCAAAGATTTCAAAGACAACTTGACGGAATCAAATACAATTTTATGTGGGATAAATTCTTAGGTATGGCACGGAAACCATGGCACTAAACAAAGTGTCGAAACCAGCGGAAGCACTTAAATTATGGATGGAATATAGGTACCTTCAAATCCAAAAATAGTTTAAAGTAACAAGAAAATATACAAATAATAGATCAACTTGGTCAAAACGGAGAGACAAATACAAGACTAACCAATAGTGATACAACTTTTCCTCAATATAATATTTATATTAAACGCATTGAAGCCATCCAAAGAAAATTTGTCCATCATTTAAATTTTAAGTTTAATATTGGTTATCATGACATAAACAACTCGATGGACCTTTATGGACTTAAATAATTAAAAATTAGAAGAGACTCCGCAGATATAATATATCTTCATAAAATTATCAATGGTTTTATTGATTGTTTGCCCCTTTTGGCTGAGATTAATTTTAGAGTCCCAGGCGTTAGAACAAGAAAAAAATCACTTTTTCATCTTCAATAATGTTCTACTAATCTCAGACAAAATGCTTTTGTATTCAGAGCATGCAATGTATTTAATAAGAATTTTAATAATATGGACTTATTCTAATGTAATTTAAGTAGGTACCTTTAAAAAGTATGTCGTAGCTAAAATTAAATAATTTTTTGACCGTTTTGCAAGTTATCACAGTATTGCTGTGAATCCTTTCCAGTTACTTGCTTATAGTGTTCACTCTGAGTTGTAGGTATGTACATATTATTATTGTTGTTGTGTAGTGAGAATAAATTTCTGACTCTGACTACTTTATGTTTTGAAATTTAGCAAGCAGATTATTAGTTTATATTATAGTTTGTATTATGTTTTTACATCTTCTTTTTTACAATTTTCAAGGTTATATTTTTGTTAACTTCTTACGGGTACAGGATCCTTACTTCTGAATTATAATTTTAATTATGAGAAAATCTATTACTAGATATAATGTGTATTATTATTCTTTATTATAAATGATTTTGTGTAATAAATAAACTTGACAGAATCAAATACAATTTTTATGCGGGTTAAATTCTTACTTATGGCAAGGAAACCAGGGTTCTAAACTAAATTATGGATGTAATACAGGTCCAAATCCAAAAAATGTTTAAAATAACGTTTAAAAAATAACGTTCAAAAAATGTTTAGAACTTACAGGGAAGTTTACTCAAGTAGTTGGGTAAGGCCAAGGTAAGACGCATCGTCTGGTACACAAGCGTAGTTCCAAGTTGTTTCAATATGGAGTCTGCAGTATGAAGATTACCCTGATATTAACGTAATCAATTGAGCAAAATAGGATTTTTTGTTACATACAAATTTGTATTTTTTTTATTATTAATTAAGTTTACGTCCTCTTTCGTGCAGTTCTAAGTTGTTTCAAGATGCAGCCTACGATGTGAGGATTTCCCCGATATTAAGTCAATCCATGGTGCAAAAATTCACAAATTCAAGCATTGCAATGAAATGAATTAATTTTCGATTCACAAGTACCAATCAAGTTTTAAAATTGTTCTCCTCATTTTTGCAAGACAGAATATTTTTACAAATGAAAGTTGGATATTTCCCGTATCTCTACTCTACGATAAGAAATGTTAAAAACTATCTTGCTTTAAAAATATAAAATCGAAATGAAGATAAATAAACTCACACTCGTAAAAGCGTAACTTTTTTCCAGCAACAAAAGAATAAGCGACAAACAGCTCTATTGATCGGAAGAAATGGTAAACGGTTGCAGAAAATAGGAAACAAAAGAAAGTGTAGAAAAATTCAATAAATCATAAAAACTAAAAAAGGTGTGCTTTTTACGAAAAGATAATGTGCTCAGAAATAAGTTACACTAGAACAAAGAGAAAAAAATCAGAGTGTGCAATTCACAAGCGAAAAAATAAAACCTTCAGAAAACTAAAGTAGACAATAGTAGGAAAACTGTGAAGCACTGCACAAAAAGAAGACCGATAGGCTAAGAAGCACCGCACAAAGAGGAGACCGATTATAGTATCTCATTCTATGACCGGCTAAATCCTGTAAATGTATGTGTTTGTCTTTTTTTAGTGTCGCTAAAATTCGTTTAATCGAGTTTCATATCACAAAGGTGCCAAAGAGGTTTTCACTTCAAAAATATCTTCTACGAACTGGAAGAGTCTTCAATCGACCTTTTGTATTTGAATACTGAAATGTTATTGAAGAGATGTGGGTGGTTACCTGAATATACTTGAGAGACCCGAAAGGTAATTTAAGCTGGCACAGTACTCTAATAATGGGGGTATGATCAAGACTTTTATTATTTCTCTCCCCTCTGTTCCCACTACCTCCACCTCACAAGATATCTCAATTGGGACTCCAGACAGTTGGGACTCGGCATTCACAAAGACAATACAAGTGTGCAATTCACACGCGGTAGAAGTGAAATCTTCAAAAAACTTAAGTAGACAAGAGTGGGGAAGTGGCTACGAAGCATCGCACAAAAAGGTGACCGAAGGCGTTGTAATACAGAGTATTTATTTCTAGAGCACCTGTATGGCGAACCTATTAAATATTTCAAATTGTATTTGTATTTCAGTTTTCAAAAATGGTCGCCGCCATCCGTTCGAAGTACTGAAGGATAGTCGAAATACTAAAATATGCTTTATTTATTATACAGGTTTAAATTAACATTTTTTTGTGTAAAAATATACAAAATTATTATAAAATATCATGATAATAATTTCTGTAGTTAATATTAATTTAATTCAGGTTAGGCAAGATCGTTTAGTATGTGGATGCGGCGCATTCCTTGACTGAAAGAATCCTGAAGATCTTCATGCAAAAAGATAAAATTAAAAAAAAAAAAAACTTTTTTTTCAGCTACAACAACGTCAATAACAGTCATTATTTTCAATCTTAGCGCCCTAGCTCACTGAAAAATCACGGACCGCCACTGGAGGTACCTAAACACATACAACACTTTATTTTGAATAGCAACTAGCTCTTCCAGTAAAGGTGACTCTCAAATGATTGCATAATTTTCTAATTCATTTGTCGTTGAGAATACTTCAATTTAGACGCAAATTATTTCGATTCAGTTCGTCGCACACAGAAACAATTCACGAGCACTCAACTTACAATTTATTATTAGTGCACTATTGCTCCACTGGCTACGGCAGGTAATACTTGCTTACCTAGATACATACATCTCTCGTATTATTGTCTAGAAGGCGGTTGGATTGAGAAATTCTCAGCGCCCATCCATTCTAACGACCTGTATTAATCCATCCACTATTTCATACCTTCCTTCTTTTATTCTCCTGGCGATAAACTCGATCGATATATTCAACGCTCTTCAGAACCAACTTTCATTCCTCGAATTTATCGTGAACACAGAGTTGGTTTGATTTTATTTTTTTAATTTTTAAAGTGAAAACTTCTTTAGTACCGTTGTAATTTTAAACTTGATGAAACGAAAAAGCGACACTAAAATGGGACCAACACATACAACTATAGGATACGACTTAAACATGTATTTGTATGCCTCAAACTAAACACTTCTTTTGCCCAAACCATTATACACACCAAGGAAAATACTTCTTAACCTACCGGTAGAAATCAGAAGCATTAATGACAAAGTAAAATTATTGTTGAACTCATCAACGGGAAAACTGCTGGTTCCCCTATCTCCACATGAATTTGTGTCTCTTAGTTAAAGGGTCTTGATTGCGATGTGATTTAACTGTATATATTAACTGTATATATTAACTGTATATTAGCTGTGTATTAACTGTACCAGATTTTATAAATTGTACATATATGAAATGTAAACTCTTCTCCCATCCACAAGCAAATGCTTTTAATGGAAGATAAGTAATATTATTAAAAATACACATACTAGAAGACAGACGTAAAATAAACGACTTGACATTTTTATTCAAAATACTTAACTCTAAATTCGACTGTTGCGAACTCCTACAACTCATAAACTTACGAATACCGACAGTAACCACACGACGAAATACACTATTCTACTGCAGCATTCATAAGCGGAACTACATTGCCCACTCTCCGATACAAATATTTCACACTATGGGAAATCAGTACTTAAGTGATGTTGACATATTCAACACCAACTTGGCGAATTTTGTGGATCTTGTAAAAAACTTATTCCAAAACTATTCCTAAACATATATGTATTTTTGTAAACTTATCAAATCGCTGTATTTTTGTATTTTTGTGACTTGTGTGCATTTTTATCTAATTTTATTCTTATCATTTCTCTATCTGTTTAAAAATCATCTGTCATAAACAAATTGTACTACTGTAAAAGCCCTCTGGGCGTTGAATAAATAAATAAATAAATAAATTATAATATGTTTTATTTAAAAAAAAAAATTATAATAATATTAAAAAAATATTATAATAATTGTTAATCTTATAAAATCTTACAATAATTGTTACCCTTTGTGCTATGCATAAAAATCTTGTCTTAAACATTAGTTAACCAATTAAAAAAAAATAATAATAATTTGCCTGCGAGAGAACGAGATAGAATAATCGGTCTCATCTTTGTGTTAAACCGACTTCAAATTGTACAGAACAGGGGATCAACGGAACCGAAACAAGGTACGAAATATACGCCATAATAAAAATGTTCGTATTGTGCTAAGCACTTCTTTTTCAGGGGCTACAATATATCACGCCTATAATAAATTCATAATATGGGAAGCTGAATAAATTAATGATTTTGAGTGCCGGCTGAGTGAATCCGGTGAATGGCCAAGTGTTATCACCCCTGAGTGCTAAAGTCAAGGGAAATAAATATCTACTACACGACAAGGGGTGTTTCGGGGGTTGGGGGGGGGGGGGTTAGCTCGTCACCGACAAAAGCATCATCCAGAGGGACAAACTTCAAACTAAGTTAGATGGTTTATTAGGTTATTTTTTGTGATTTTCGCCAAAAGTAAGCCACTGATGGACCAGAAGTTTTGGTGAGGGTCGATGAAGCTTCGAAAATAGTTAGCTGCCAAAAGTATTCGGTCCTCGCGTGTTCGTAGTTTACGATAAAACGTACCAATAGTTGTTGTCCGTGCGTGGGTGCGTGATTTTAAATTCTATTTCTGCGGAAAGCATAAAAGTTTATTGAACTTGTAATTTTGAACTCATAAGTGTGCCTAAATCATATCAGACAATTGATAAAGGTGGTACCATAATTATTTTTTCCATTAACAGTTATTTATTTGAAATGTGTATTTCTTTTGTTTAGATGTTTAAATTAACTAACTTTTAGACAATACGTTACTAAGACAACGCGCGTGGTTTCACTGAACTAGTTCCAGTGAACATCTTTTGGCGGGCCGTTCATAATCAATATATACTCGTATTATAAAATAAAGTGTATGAAAGTGTGCGTCCCACTAAAACTCAGAAATGAGTCCCGCTACGATCATGGGAGTTATATGGTGTGGTAGCCCTCTATCTCCCATCCATGAAGAAGTATCCCGTTTTTACTTGAAGGGCTAGCTTTTGAAGATATAAGGGCTAGAAGTTTCGCCCTCAACAAAAATTTCTAGAACAGTCCACAACATTCGAGAGTATTATTCCACAATATTTCTAAACATCCCGGAACATTCTGGAATGTTGTGGAAAGTTGGGGAATAGTTTGGAACTATAGGGAACATACCAGAACATCCCAAATTGTTGTGTAACATTCCAGAACACTCTCGAATGTGGTGGATGTTCTGGAAAATTGTGGACCATTCGAAGCTTTCTTTTTGTATGATTGGGGCTACCAATTGGTAGGGGTATATGAAGCATGATCCGTCGTGGGTTTGAACGTCAGTTCAATTAGCCTAAGCGAAGCCGGATACCTCAGCTAATATATAATACAAATAAAATATCACCGTGGATACTACGATTTTAAATACACGTCTGTTATTGAAAATATTTTAAAAAGTGTAAAACTTTCATTTGTGACTAGAAATGGCATATTTAGCAGATTCACTTCACTGAGAATTCCGAAAATTTCATTAGAAAGTAGAAAGAGAAAGTATACTAAAGAAAAGTAAACACCCGAAAGCAATCCGAGTACAACCAAGGTGCAAAAAGTCCCTTGTAAAGTCGTAGAGAGTTTTAATGGTGTTACGAATTCCCGGGTTACGAGTGTCCCTTCAATATCTCAAAAGGGATTACGTCTTTACACCAAGGATAGTGCAAAAATTTTGGACTTACCAGTCTGTCCCTCGGGTTCTGCTCTGCGCGACGGGCTGGCCGGCTGACCAGGCTGCGGTTTGAGCACGACGGCGGGCACGAGCCCTTCTCGTGCCGGCGTGCCCTCGGCGGGCTGCGCGCGCACGAGGCACCAGTCGGCGCGGGCGGCGCTCATCTCGAGCACTTCGACCTGCTGCCCCTTTTGCACGGAAAGTTCTCCGGCGGCCGTGGGCGTATGGTCAGCTATGACCCAGGTCATTTCTGGACCTCCAGTCTGGAAAAGGGAACAAAAAAAAGAATTAGAAAAATGTTAAAGCATTATAAAAAAAATAACAACATTCTGAAAGATTCTCAATTATTGCATAAGATATTCAATTACCTGAGAACTAAGTGAGTGTATCTTTCTCATTTATTAAAAAAGTCATTCGCTCTACATTCCCGTCAGTAAATTCTGCCACCCTCTAAAACAAACACTTACGAATACTTCGTCGTTCATAACCTCATTGACATTGCTCGTGAAAATGCAAAACTACATTATGAAGTGCAACGATTGTTGAACAGCACAACAATTTGATACCCTACGAGGTCTCGCACCATTATTTAAAAACACACAGTTTATGTGTACATACACATTGTAGCAATTCAGCTCTTTTTGAATATCAAACAACCACACAACCTATCCTAACAAAACGTACCTGAAGTCACTCCCGTCAAAGGAAATTATTACAAACCCCACGTAAAGACGTGAAGTGTGTATCGCCGCGAAGGAATAGGTACACCCATTAAGGTTTTAATTAGCACCCATCGAAACACTAGACAGTGACAGTGCAAGAGAGCAAAGAATGACAAGTTTAGTTTAGTGACAAGTCATCAAAAGCCTACAATTTGTTTAAAATCAATACAGAAAGAAGTAAAGATTATTTTTCAATATGGATTATATAGATGCACAGAAATAGGAAAGTAATAGTAATGACCAAATTCTTTATTGCAAACTTTCCTACATATACGTAAGACACAGAAAGAAGAAGAAATGACGGTGGTCACTTTGTCCGCAACACTTTTTCAGGATGAACTTAGATAAATACAACTTCCGTTAAGTAAGTATAAAATAAATGAAAAAATACGCATTTTGCAGGGTGAAGTAATATTACACACCTTTTCCTCAACTTAAAGCAAAATATTTCAAAAAACCAAAGTCGTTTCGATTTATATTCTCACACCCTCTACGTCGTATGCAACGCTACGGTAGAGATAATGCTTCTTGATTATTTAATAGGGACCATGCTTGGAAAAATTTGCTAAAGCGTTTAGGTTGCGTCTCGGGGTTATAATAGCTTTGGCGCAGCAAATTATTTATTCGGCACCTTCAGAGAATTTGGGCCGTGGTGTTATATTGTACTAAATATGAAGATATGTGAGGCGGCGCTGAGGTACCGAGAAATTCTATCAGCAGCAACCAACAATACGGCGTGGATCGTTTATTGCAGAGGGTGTGTCGGACATCTTTATTGCAAAATTATAAGAAATACATTTTTTTAAACCACTCCCTGTTATCTATAAATTAATTTACTATAAAAGTTTCATTTAGATAATTTAATTTGTTAGATTGCCCTGAAATTTATTAAACATAGCCATATTACAGGTTTGTGTACATCATAACTTACTAACTAACTAACCATCACGCCGTTTCCTCGCAGGGGTAGGTAGAGAGGACGGACCGCCACACAATTCGGTTTTGGCACACTCCTTGCCTCGTTCACATTCATACATCGTCTCATAAATGCTCTTCTATTATTCTGACTCTTGACATGGCCCGACTCAAGTATCTGATTCACTTGATCGTCCCATGTCTTTCTCGAGCGTCCCCGACTTCTTCTACCATTCACAATTGAGTCATATATTCTCCTTACACTCATTTCCTCGTTCATTCGCTCTACATGCCCGAACTATCGAAGCGTTCCTTTCTTGATCATCTTACTAATTACGCTTACATCAGCCTTGCATTCTTTGCGGATCTCCGCGTTTCTCACACGATCATACATGGTTTTACCACACATACGCCTCAGGGATCTCAGTTTTACAGCATTAAGTCTACTTTCATCCTTCCTCTGCCAGTTCCATGCCTCACTGCCATACATCGGGGTAGGTACCAGTACTCCATTATGGACGGCTAGTTTCGCGTCTTTGGACCGTTTTTTGTTGGTGCCAACGGCGTTCAGTCCTCCGTTAATAGAGTTACCTGCATTCACCCTTCTTTCAACATCTCTTTCAGCCTTCCCATCTCTTGTAAACATACTTCCCAAATAAACAAACCAATCCACCTGCTCCAAGTATTCATCGTTCACAACTATATTGCATACTGTTTTCGTACTCTCTCTTTCAAATACCATAACTTTAGACTTACTTACATTCATCATTAACTCATTCTTCATACATACTTCGTTCGTCCTTGACACGAGAGACCGTAGATCTTCCATACTGTTAGATACCAGCACCGCATCATCAGCATACAACAGGCAACATACTTTCAGATTACTCAATTTCGCGCCCAATCCCATCTCTTTCAATTCTTGCATACAATTATCCATGTATAGATTGAATAACCACGGCGACATTACGCAGCCTTGTATAACACCTTTTGTGATGTCAAACCACCCCGTAAGATCGCCGTTCACCCTAATCCATGCAATGCTTTCCTCATTTAGTGACGCAATTACCTGTATGAGATTCGTATTCATTCCATACTTGGACAATACCTTCCATAGCTTTTTCCTGACAACTCAGTCGTATGCTTTTTGTAGATCTACAAAGGCACAGAAGAGTTTCTGGTTTTTTGCAAGAAACTTCTCAGTGAGCATTCGCAATGAGAAAATCTGGTCCATGAACCCCCTTCCACTCATAAAAGCACCTTGCGCATCCCATATTTTATCTTTTGTTTCCATTATTACCCTTTCAAACAATATTCTACCATATAGCTTGCCGACTGAACTAAGAAGGCTAATAGCCCTATGATTTCCACATTCCATACGTGACCCTTTACCTTTGTACAATAGCATGATTACAGCCCTTCTCCAATCTAGTGGCGTGCAACCCTCCTCTAAACATTGGTTAAAAAATTTGCACAACGTAATACGGTATATCTCCTTTAAAGTATTCAGCATCAATATTGTCGAAACCCACAGCCTTACCATTTTTCATACATTTAATAGATCTTTTTATTTCATCCATGCTGATTTTGGTAACATTTACTACATCATCGTTCACACCCGATTCACCCCTGGGATCACAGTCATCCGGGTTACTTTCGAAGACTTCTTCGAAATATTTTATCCATCTCTCTTTAATTTCTTTTTCATTCGTCAACATTTGCCCATCTTTCGATTTTATCACTTTCATGCTTCCGTTCTCTGGACCACTCCGGGACCTTTTGACCTCCTTCCAAAACAGTTTAATGTTTTCTTGGAAGTTGTTTGTCATTTTTATCCCCTCTTCCTCTTCCAGGCGGTTCTTTCGTTCGTTCTTCCACTTCTTTCGCTCGATCTCTCTCTTCGCTTGGATCATTGCCAGTCCTTATCAGTGTACATCATCATTGAGATTAATAAAGACGACGGGGCTACACCAAAAAAAACGCCAAATCCCATAATAATTTTTTTAAAAAACAGGGTGTGGCATTCAAACGCCGTAGAAGTTAAACCTTCAGCAAACTAAAGTAGACAAGAGGGGGGATGCTACGAAGCACCGAACATAGAGAAGACCGATTATAATATCTCATTCACTCGCAGGATAAATCCTATACAGTGTATATGTATGTGTTTGTCTCTTTTTAGTGTCGCTATTTTTCGTTTCGTTTCAAGTTTCAAATCATAACGGTGCTAAAAAGTTTTCACTTCAAAAATCTTGTTATGAAATATCAAAAATCTTGTTCTAATGTAATATACTGTGTTTATGTATGTTGAAGTGATAACACGGTATCACTTCAACATACATAAACACAGTACGATACGCGGTATGTTGGCTAAAGAAGGAAGAAGCACAACGCAGCGGATTAATCAAAAAAATTATTCACTATAAAAGCTCCAAATAGGCCACTTGCATGGTTTTCATAACGACTTGGAAAAAATTGTGTGGATAGATTTTTTTACTAAGATTACGAAAATGTTAGTCAAAATTTTTAGAAATGTATAGTTTATTTTTATTTTTAAATCAATAAATCCATTATTTGAGCTCGTGACGTCACTACATGAAAATGTCCCGTCTCCGATTATGTTCCCTTAATTTTGTAAAATTCCACACTGATTATTTTTTTTTTGTATACGGCAACACTTTGATTTCCGGCGAATTTTAGAATTTGTGTTTAACGTTCACTAGATTTATTGTTTGTTCTATGCGAACTTATCCTTATCCGAACCCCGTACAATTTATTGCTATTCGTGTGGAAAATTTTCTTTTTTAAAAATAATTTTCGGCTATGTAATTATCGTTTTTTCGCAACCATAAAATTATGTCCCGTCTTTCCGGTTTATAAAAAATGGTCTCATTTTTCGGATTGAAATTTTCAAAAATCGCCAGGGTTTCAAAAATACGATTAAAAAAAATATACCGAATGTCTTAGAATATTTGCCTAAACCGTTTTTTTTTTTAAAAAAAGGTGATGCAAGTGGCCTATTATAAAACAAATTCAAACAAAACGTTTTTTTCTGAAAAGGAAAACGCTAATGACAGGAACAATCAATATCCTTGTGGAAATCGTAAACGTAACACAACCAGAAACTCACTGTTCATTAACCTTTTCAGGAAGCTTGTTTAACCGTATTCTATGGTAGTTTTTAAACAACAATAC
Organism: Limnephilus lunatus; assembly: GCA_917563855.2. NCBI lineage: Eukaryota > Metazoa > Arthropoda > Insecta > Trichoptera > Limnephilidae > Limnephilus > Limnephilus lunatus. The sequence goes on from OU830604.1 coordinate 40,389,193, forward strand.
CATTACGCTTAATTTTATTTTAAAAAAATGGAGAAACTTTACAGTAGACCAACGTCGTCGAACGCAGAGAAGTTTAAATATGTAAACTTGGAGGTATCTAACTCTTCAATGAAAAAGGGTTGCAATATTTTTTAAATGTTCAAATTTAATATTTGATTAGATTATTTAAGTTTGACACAGTCAATAGTATTACAATGTATCTACTTTGATGATTGGGGTAATCGTATTTAACCACCTCCATGTGCTTGAGACAACGTTTTTCAGGCCGCAATTTACCAATTCAAGAAGATGCTTTAAGTGCTGACCAAACCAGGAGTTGGAACGTGTCAATCGCAGTTATGTTCGATGGTTTTATATAAGGGTTGTGGTACAAATAATTGGAAAAGTTCCTACGCCAAGGACGGACACAGGGGTACGAGCATTTTTTTTTTGCAAAACATTTAATGCAGTTAGTAAAAAAAAAAAAAAAATTGGTCCAGTTTTTGCGGAAAAAATGGGGAATGCACAACCTTGATTTTGATGATTTTATTTAGTTATCAGCCTGAGGTGCAGTTGTTCCTATCGCTCAGTATTCGGGGTAGTATGAGCGACGGTGACAGCAACAGCAACCTTTGCATACAAATCAAATCGACATCGCCCGCTTGCCAGCCCGACCACCACATACACACATCCTCCTTTATATATTACTAGCATACCCGGCCACACGTTGCTGTGGCTAACGAAACACAACGCCATTACCAAACCTTTATAAAATCCACACCATCCGCTTGCCCGCTGCATGAATTGAATATTTGAATTTCTCGGCTTTTCTTTACTATAATAAGCATGTATTATACACATAAACCTTCCTCTTAAATCACTATATCTATTGGTGAAAGCAGCATGAAAATCTGTTGCGTAGTTTAAAAGATCTAAGCGTACATACATTTTAGCGACTTCATTTTATACTATGATATATTTCAACCAATTTACACAAAACTTTGACAAATTATATATTTGACAAGTTATTATTATAAATTAAAACCTTCCTGATGAATCACTCTTATCTATTGATGAAAATCACATAAAAAATCCGTTCAGTGGTTTTTAAGTTCATCGCGAACAAACAGTCAGACAGACGCGACGGAGGACTTTAATTTATAATACTACGGGTACCCAAAAGAAACCGAACTGTGGTGGGCCGAGTTTTTGTAGTATCGCGTTCTGCCGCTAGGGGGCGTATAGAGCCACCATTCCCGAGTCAGTACCTAAGCCAAACGACATCGCTAAAGAATGTTCCGTTCGATTTGTGTAAATTGGTAAAATACCTATTGTTTAAATTTCTCGGTGACCGGGTTTCCTCTTAAGACGTAATATATGCTTTCAAAAATATTATAAGCTTGAACGCAAAGACAGATAAAGTTTTTAAAGTCGCTTACCGATGGTTTTCATCGGGTAAATTATCATTACCACTTTACACGAAAATAAAACATATTTGATTAGTTAATGAAGTTCATTTTTTTCCGTTATATAACTAATATCATTCAAATGCTAAATGATGTTACACAGAATTATTTCACAATTTTCGGGAGAGTACATGGTAAACTTTTAAATGCAAATATAAAACGACGTGTTCTTTTTTTGTAACCGTGTTTAAATAATATCACTGTAATACAAAATCAGACAGAATGACTTTTGCAGGCTGACAGACATATCTCCCAAAAAGACTCTGTGAGTGTTTGACGTCTGGTAAAAATAACTCTCAAAATTTCTCTAGGGGATACATAAACTCTATTTCATATTATATATGTTACAACCTTAGTTAAAGATCTTTGAAATATTCATTTCACAGTCAACAAATAAGAAGACAATATCAAATTTAATATTTTATTTATTTATTTGCTATTCAAGATGCCGAATAAAAATTAGAATGTTGAAATTAGGACGAAGTTGGGTAATTTATTCTAATAGGTTTTTCATTCAAATTAGTAATTTTTCAAAATCGTTATCTACGATTAGTAGATAGTGAAATTACATTGTTATCTAGGATTTACAAGAAATAGACTAACGAGAGCAAAATCCACCGCCGAAAGTATGGACCTAATTGTGATTTATCCAATTTCAGGATATTCCAGAGACAACGCTCGAATGGTCTAAGCGGCTTAACGAACGGATGTAACGCGGTTTAAGTTGAATCTTGAAGGGGTGGTTTATTACTGTTGGCAGTAGGAGAATTAGTATACAGAGAGAAAACTTTGAGAATATACTAAGTAACAGTGGAAATATTATGTAAATATATAGCTTCAGTTGGAATAATATGGAAACACTTTGGTTAACAGTGTAAATATTATATACCTAGTTATTAATTTTATACACATACCTACATATTTTCTAATTTGTTGTTAAATTTTGACATTTATAATTTAATGCTTATTATTTTATATTGATTTATTTTGTCATATTCAGATGGCGGGTCGCTTTCCCCATGGACAAATTCAGATACAGATTTGAAGATATATCTACCTTGGAGATTCTAAACTGGAGAGAGCTGGCACAAAACCGAGATGAGTGGACGAAGACTCTTGAGGAGGCCAAAACCCACCAGGGGTTATAAAGCCAATAGTGATGATGATGATGATGAGATAGAATATAACGGATATTCAATGGAAACATGATGAAATAAACTATCAATGTGTGCATAATATTATTGAGTAAAATATATTATAAATAAAACTTCTTTAGGCACGCTTGACTTGGGGAGTAAGCTGGTGAATGCGTGACGAAAGCGTTATGAAAAGTGTGATCAGGCGAGGCGAACGGAAGTTGAGAGGGAGATATAAGTTAATGAAGATAGAAAGAGAGAGAGTTACGTTTCGTATATTACTGTAGGGGCAAGAGAGAGGTGCGAGCACACATTTTCTTTCTCTCTTTATCTCATAGCCTGTTAAGTTTCGTATATCTAAGACATAGTGCGGGCCTATTCTCTGTATCACACTGTAGGAGCAAGAGAGCTCTCTTCTTTTATAAGTTAGTGAAGTTTTACTTCAGTCGTGTGGTCTAAAGCACACTCATTTTTTATCGTTATATACTTCCCAACACGCCTTTTATTAACACACTTGGTGACGCTACAAGTGACCAGCTCAGACAAGGGAGCTCCATCGACATCAGAGACAAGCAAGCCTCTCAGAAACCGGGCGCAGTACTGCAGATATTACACAACAGCTGACCCTGTAAAAATAAAAGTGAGCACCAATGTTGAATTTTCCAAGCACTCTGGTCTGGAGCTCCAAATTACCTGAAAAACTGTTGACACTGTGCTGAAAAGGGCGGTCCATTTGATAGATTCCACTATCTCAATAAACGGATTGCAATCTTTAGAGCCCAGGCGTCAGTTATTATAATTATTATTATTATTATTGGATGATTTTTATAGCGCCATTTTCGTGAGAAAATCACCTCAAGGGCGCAGTTCCGTACGCTATCCTTGTCAACCGGTAATACAATTAAAGATATTCCGAGGAACTAGCGACATTAACCATTCGCCACCGGTGCAGTCGGGGAACACACCAAAAGCGCGCCCACATACGTACACGGTTGACATGGGTCATTTGAGAGCCGGTCGTTTCCACGACTTGTTCTTGAGTTCAACAGTTCGGCTGTAGAACAATTTGTCGTCCTCTATGTTTCCTCCCTCAAACAATATAAGTCTCTTCAAGATCAGTGTTAACTCCATCCTCTCTTCAAAAAAACCTTCCGCACACATATATCATCCAGCAATTCATACATCATCAGCATCCCCAAAGATTTTTACATCTCCTTTGTGGAGTTAAATGTTAAAAGAATAGTAACTAATTTAGTGGGAATATTTTCGCATAAGGTGAGTCGAGGTTTATTCGACCTTTGCAGTGACTGTGTCTTTTGAGTTTACAGTGCCATTTCAAACTCTTACAACCAAAGCAAAAAATTAATCATCGTAACGAGTTATATCGGTAAACACTGATGTTCTTTACAAACATGACAATAAACTATAATCATCGTAAAAAATAGCTTCACAAATCAACTATCAATATTTTAAACCTATCTTTGATCTGAAAGCTTTCCTCCTAAGGCGCCGCATCCGCGCTCAAAAAGAAGAAGATGAAGAGATATGTAATTACGAATGTTAGAGGAGCGCGCTAATATTTAAAGCGATAAAATCGATGCGAAAATTGTGAGAATGTTTAATAAAACACGACTCGTTTAAAATTGAGCAAAATTGGCATGGAAGGCGTCTTAAGTATCATTTAAAGAAACATTGTGATTTTTTTATAATAACTGAAACAAACGTGTTTATAATAATTTTCGGAGCATACTTTGCGATTTTTTTTCTATCCAGGGAATTTTATATAATTTGCGTTTCGACGTGGAACGCGTCGAGATATTATCTTAAAAAATAGGAATATATATGTAATAAATCGGTAGAAATTCAGGTAAAATGGTTACATTTTTTTTTGTTCCACGTGCGCCTTGTTGGGTTTATTGTCGTTAGATGACATTGATAAATATAACAAACCCTTGCTGTATAAGCTGTACGTTGATATTATTTATTTTTTATTTATTTAATTATAATGTATTACAAAAACATGGTAAGTGACACATTATTCCCAATGAGTTGAGAAGAAAACTCATTACGGAAGGACAGATAGATATAAGTACATTTTACACAGATATTACACGTTTAAAAAATACAATATATTGAAAAGGAAAAAAATAAAAATGCATTGTCAAGAATAGAGATTTTAGAAATACTGAGAGACATCCATACACATAAAACATAAAAAACAAACGTATGAAGGCAAGCCAATATTCACTGGTTTAAAAATTTTTTCAGGAAATATTCTTTAAGCGTTTTAACTAATATATTTTGTTAGCTACTGATTGCTTTATTTCATTAGGTTCAATGTATTGTCTATATGCGATATATTTTAACGAGTTAATACCAAATTTAGTTTTGTGGGTAGATGATGCTAAGTGTATTTGATTCTGGGATCGTGTTTTGTGCTGGTGTATGTCTGAATTAAAGGCTGGTCTGATGTTAGTGTGTGAGGATCTATGTATGCTTTGTAATATTGCACTAGTGATATTGTATTTAGGTAGAACCGTAAAAGGAAGTACATATGTTTGTCTTTGAATATATATGTTTTATATGTGTATACCACGGTAGATGGTAGATATTCCTTATAGCTCGATAAATAAAATATTGAAAGTGTAATAATAAAAGAAGGCGAAATATTATAATGCATGTACTTCCGAGTAAATAAAAAAAGTGATAAGCGTTTCACAGCGTTTTTTTAAAGGTTAAACGTCACGTACGTTGTAATCTACGCATTCACAGATGGCGCCAATCAAATTATTTTAGGTTTTTAATGCTTTTTGCACGTTACGCTTTAAAATATTAAGATAAATTAATTGTTCGCGCTCGTACATATTTAATTAGAATATAAATAAATAGTTTTGTCCATAACCAAACCCAAATCTTTCAAGAAAGGCTGAAAAATTCAATTTTGTATCGGTGACTCAATCCAATATTGTATTTTTCAGCCTTTCTTGAAAGATTTGGGTTTGTTTATGGACAAAAGTATTTATTCAAATCCTAATTAAATATGTACGTTCGCGAACAATCAATTAATCTTAATATTTTAAAACATAATGAACAAAAAAAATAAAAAACCTAAAATAATTTTATTGGCGCCATCTGTGAATGCATAGATTACAACGTACGTGACGTTTAACCTTAAATATTCTACCCTGATTCCATTTGCACTTAGCGCTGAGTGGGTGTATGGTCGGTATACCCTTATCCCACTGCAGTGGGAGTTGATATACTGTGGGAGTACTAAAGAAATAAACTGAGTATAGAGTGGGTGTGTGAAATAACGGTGACTGGCTCAAGGTCGTTCGGGCATTCTTTGATGCGTTCAAATCGAGCTTCCCAAGCCTTTGTAGCATTAGGTGACATTCAGTGGCTCGTGTCAAATTAGGGTAAACCGGCGCCTGTTCCCTTACTTAACACACTGGAGGAATTCATATCGATTCGCCTAAGAACGGGAGTTCACCGCGTACCAGCATGTATTACGTTCTTGTCAGAGAAATTTGGCGAAGGAATAGAGCAATTACTTTTGTTTGAACACGCACTAAATTCATAGGTTGTTGTTTTATCTTAGGTGAGGCACGGCATATCAAGATTTTCTGTAGTAAACCGCAAACATTCTCCGAGAACAGAATTCCGTGTAAAGTATATATACTCTGCACATAAACAGTAGCAAGTTACCGTTATAATATTATACAATAATTCACGTTATTGTAAAGTGAAAATGCAAAAGCAACCGCAAAGGTATTATTATTATTATAGTTGACAAAACTGAAATCCGAGAATCCGATAACGAGGAAACCAAATAAGCTTGAATCGCTGTAGTTCAAAAACACGTCGATCTCATGTGAAATATTCTAACAAACGTGAAGTATTACGGTTCCTCGCTTTCGGATAAAAGACGGGAAATTCGTAGAGGAAGGTACACGCCGCCGCCGCCTGCATAAACTAAAATTAGGGGCAATCGGAACATGTGTGGTGCAATTTATATTTCAATATCTTTGGGTGCAACGCTAGGCCAGGAAGCTAAATTTGGCCTTTCTAATCCTAAAATAACATAATCAGGTGAAATCTAAACATAACATAGCAGAAATGTTTTCTGAAGTAATAACTTCCGAATGACGAGCCCTGGCGTCATGAAATTTGCACTTTTGAAGTGAAACTTCTTTTGCGCCTTTAGTGACATGAAATTCGGGTGAAACGGAAATACGTCACAACTCAGTTCTTCATAAACACTCGGTTAAATCGAACCTAGGCGCGTGCCTTCCGTAGCTTAGTGGGCAAGATGCCTGACAAGTCTCAGCGGCCAGAGAGATAGACATCAAACGAACGGGGGTTCGAATCCTACGAAATCCAAAAAAAAAAAATTGTGAAATCAATATCCGATCTTCAAAACACTTTAAAAAAACAAGCAAAAGAAAAGAAAGCGACATCTAGCGACTTTCTAGTTTCACTTCTACCGTGTGTGAATAAATTTCTGATATTTTTTTAAACAAACTCCATCTAGCGACTCCGAAGAAGAAAACACAAATACGAGGACCAAGTGTATAGGAAAAGGTGCACTGGTATTCTACGACAAGAAAATGAAAAAAAATCATCCTTCACATTGATAAAAAAAGTTCTTCGTAGTTTTCCCACTCTCGTTTACTTTAAATTTCTGAAGGTTCATTTCTACGGCGTGAAAATTGCACACTCAGATTTTTTTAATATAAATGTTAGGTGCCCATTTTCAGCAAGCAACTTCACTTAAGAGATATTTTGAATTATCCAACATTGAAAAATTGGATAATGACATTGGTTGTTCCATGTTTTCCAACAGCAAGGGGAATTTTCATAATAAATAATTTTAATTTGCGATAAGTTGTGCGCGTTTGATATGGAATTCAAATCTAACACAGTAATAAATAAATTAAACACAGTGAACCGAGATAATTAACTGATTAGTAGTGTAAGTCATGAAACGCGGCGGGAAATGGGTGAAACAATTAAACAATTAAATAATACTAACAAAGTAACATTAAAAAATCAGAGTATGCAATTCACAGGCGGTAGAAGTGAAACCTTTAGAAAACTAAAGTAGATAAAAGTGGAGAGTGTAATTATATATAAAATCTAACAAATATCATAATCGGACAATTCTTGGTCAAAGGGACATTCTTCTTCTTCTTTGTATGCCTTATCATGTCCCCCCGACGTTGGCGATCTCTATTGAAAAGGTCTCTCTGTTTTGCGCTGCCCGGAATAGCTCCTCCACACTTCTAATGCCGGTCCACTATCGTATATTTCGCAGCCAATACATTTGTCTCCTACCAGGCCCTCGGCGACCCTCTGTCTTGCCTTTCAATATTAAATGGAGCAAGTGATACTTCTCCCCTCGAAGTATATGACCCAGATATGAAATTTTCTTGATTTTAATTAATGTAAGCAGTTCTCTATCTGCTCTAGCCCGCCGGAGAATTTCTGTGTTGGTGATCATGTCGGTCCATGGGACCTTGTGCATTCTCCGGTGAAGCCACATTTCAAAAGTCTCTAACCTGTTCAAGGTATTTATTTTCAAGGTCCATGTTTCACAACCATACAGCAAGACCGACCACACATAACATTTTAGCATTATCTGCCTTAGTTTTAAGCTGATATTGTCATTGCAGAAGAGGGATTTCATTTTTATGAACGCAGTTCTTGCTGCTTCAATTCTGCACCTAATCTCTATATCTGGGTCAAGAGTCTCCGTGAGGATACTGCCGAGGTATCTAAATCTCTCCACCTTTTCGACATTACAACCATTTAACTGTATCATTGATTTAGAGTGATCTAGTCGTCCAAAAGTCATCCATTTAGTTTTATTGACATTGATTGTTAGGCCCAGTTGCTCACCAGCATTATTAAGAAGATCTAATAGGTCTTGGAGGTCACTGATACTGTCAGCTAGTAATACAGTATCATCTGCATATCTTATGTTATTAATGACAACTCCGTTGATCTTGAGACCCTTCTGGGTATTACTTAGGGCTCTTGTGAAGACATAGTTGGAATAGAGATTAAATAATAGTGGCGACAGGATACAGCCTTGTCGTACTCCACGCTGAATGGCGATTGCATTAGATCTCTCATTCCCATGTCTTATTTCTGCTGTTTGGAACCAATACAGGTTTTTAATGAAAGGGACATTCCAAAGGGCAAACATCGTTATATTTGCCCAGTTTAATAATTCCCAGATTCATAACATTGTTAAATGACCGGTCAGTGGTTGAGTGGGCATAGCGCTTGGGTCCCACCCGGGCGTCGCATGTTCAATTCCTCGGCTGGCTAAGTCCTCCATCACAACACAAGCAACATTTTCGGCTTTCTGTGGTGGTAGTAGGAGATTTTCAAACATTGTTGGGTTATTCGTAACCCGGGAGTGTTTGTCGTTCTTTTAAAAAAAAAAAAAAAAAAATTTTTAAATTCTGTTACTTTGGAAAAATTCTAATGTGGATAATATCGTTAAATTCTCCTATCCGGACAATTATTTACATAGTTCAAAACACATCAAAATTATCAATTTGGAATTGATCAATTTAACAGCAATTTTTTATTGCTTTTCATTAAATCTTTAATGACGCCACAAAGTGTATTTGCGAACTTTGAAGAAATAATTCTTCATTCAATCAAAGCTGCTAAATATCATCAAATTTGTCAATTTCGACAAATCCTTATCAATTGGGATATTTCTTTGTCAAAATTTGGACAATTATTATTTTATATGTCCAATTGGATAATTCCAATATGCAAAATTTCGAAGAATTTAGCTAAAAATTCGTCAATTTTATTCATTTGGATAATTCTTTGACGAAGACAATTCCGACGCGCAAAACTTCGTTAAATTTGTTCACTTGGACAGTTCTTTGTCTTTCCAATTGAAACTTATAGTGGACAAGTGTATTTGTAGCCAGCAAGTGTCATTTAAGTGCGAAAATGAACAGGGCATGAACGGCTGAACAGAAAATCGGATATAAAACTTCAGTTGCTGTTTTTACCCAGGATCTAAAGTTTTTTTTTTTAAATTGAATCCAGTTGTTACACGAAAACTTGGACAAATCATCAAAGTGAGTATTCAAGTTCTGTTATCATTTTAATTGTGTTAAACAACTGGCCTGTAACGGAATAATAACAGAATTCAAATAGAACATTTAAAGAACTCGATAATAACATCGAAATAAGAAATGTTCAAGTTTTGCGATACAAACAGCCACAACTGTTAGACTTCCAGATATAACACAAGTCAATGCAATTAATTATCTGCGCAAGAATAATTTCAATATTTGAAAATGTAATTTTCATCAGAAGCGAGGAAAAATTCAGCACTTTGGGTTCAGTCTACAACACACGTAGATATCTTGTTTTATCTCTTCAGCGGAATGAACTAAAAAAGGTTAATAAAACATTAGGTTAAGAGTGGTGTAAATCGTGAGTAGGTATCTAAAATAAGAAAGCTTTCTTGCAAACGTTTTTATTTTTTATCTTATGTGGTTTTTTTCATTCTAGTCAGTTTATTCCACAAGTCTGAACAATTTCCCAGCTCGCGGCATACGTAAATACCGTTTTATATCTAAATGCCTCGTAATCTAAGTGGAAAGCTTAAGTATATTTAAGAGGGTGTAATCAGACAAAACTAAAAATATGTAATTTTTAAATGAAATTTTAGACGTATTGACTCTTTTTCACAAAAAAATTATAAATTAATTATAAATTGATTTCGAAAGACCGTTCTTTTATCTAGTAAAGCTATGTTTTAAATTTTGAGAAAATATGTTTATTTTTAGTACAGTAAGTTTTTACCGTAGGTCGTTGGCAGATTTGTTAAGTTTTCAAAAAAACTTTTGTATTAAGCAACACATTTCAAATCATATAATCATGTTGTAAAATAAATCAATAAATTATCTGGGAAAGCTATGTTTCAGAATTTTAATTTGAGTTAAATAAAATCATTAAAAAAAAAAGATCCACGTACGTTTTTGTGAAGAAAATACTTCAGTTTGTTATTTATTTATGATCTTACAAACTAATATATTTAAAAAAAAAATACATTCTTAATTTGGCTAGTTTTATCATCAGGAGTTTGAGCATTTTTGAATGTAGATATTTATCAAAGCAAATTGTGAATGAAATAAAATCGAAAAAGAGTTATTATCTTAACATGCTGGTATGAAGAATAATTTTTAATATCTCATTGGAACCGCCCTGTACAGTTGCAAGAGTACGATCGCAAGATCATCGTTAGACGAAATTTAAATTCTCGGCCGCTGGATTATGGCTCTTAAAGTAATTTTATCGTCATCATCATCACTCTTGGCTCTACAACCCCTGGTGGGTCTTGGCCTTAATAGTCTTCGTCAACCCATCTCGGTTTTGTGCCAGCTCTCTCCAGTTTAGAATCTCCAAGGTAATTTTGTATATGTTTTTAATTTAAAAAATGTTTATAATAATTCCATAATATTATGTTTTTGGTTATAATTATATAGACATGTTCTTGTAGAAGACACGCTGCTGGATATGGATAGCACTTTACTTTGCCACTAATGTTTGCGTACCGCTTTTTGCTGCATCGGATCTGTGCTCATCGGATCAACAGAGAAAGCTTTGCGAAACGCAGACGGTCTTAAAACGTTCTTCAGCCTTCCAATTAATGCCTGCACGAGGAGGTGATTTATGTTGAAGCATATTACGTAGACATGAATATTTGTCTTGAATCGATGAAAAGGGCTTGTTAGTTGTTGGCTCCTATTTCTAAACAATTGTACGTATCCATTCAAAGGCAAATAGGAAACATCACAAAGGTTTCTGGAATGTTCGCACACAAGAATCAGGAAACTAATGAGGTTTTCTGTTCGTTTGTTTCAAACAAAACTTTACATTTATTGACAGGGAAAACATATCATTGTAAAAAGAATTTCTACCTGCCAAGCGATTCCGTATCTTTTGTGGGATCGTTATTGGATAACTGACGTTATCTCTTGTCAGATTTGTGTGATTTTTACATTTTTTAGTTAAGATCGATTTAAACACGAATTCCTGAAAGTATGCATGGTTATTCATTCATTTAATGTATGTTGTACATATAAAAAGCAAATAACTCGGCTGATATCTTTTCGACCAAAATATTAAATTTCCTAGAAGTATTTTAAAAACTCTTCACGGTTGTTTATAATTAGTTGTGTTTTTTATGATTGTAAAAGAGGTAACTACATAATATAATACAATATTTATAATATATATAAATTAATGAGGAAATAGATTCACACTAACGGGGAAGAATAAATTTCAGATTCAAAACGTAATAAATACGTATTTATATATTATGGACGTAATACAAGTGAAGACCCTAGGAAATCCGCGGGATATTATAATCATAAGATTGATAATAGCATGTTAGCTAAAAAGCGCAGATCGATTAAAAATCACAAAACTCGACTTCACTTGTTAAGATTAACCCTAAGAAACTGTAACAAACGAAATACACTTTTCAAATATAGAATAAAAATAACTTTCTGGTAAAAAAAAGTACGTTATAGGTACTTTATCGATGGTCTAAATGTCTAAATTATTGACGCGAGCAGTTTAAATTTTGAAATTGATCGTTAGCCACTGGCGATGGCGTCCGGTACTAGGCTGTACTTGGCTCTGCACGCGGCGCAGAGCCGTGATGGATGTAGGAGCCTTGTCCACCATGGATATTGAAGTAGAGGTTACGATTCTCAACAATGAGGAACAGACTTGAGAAGAGTCGAACAAACCATAAATTAAATCAAAGTAAGTTTTCCCATAAAATAAATGAAAAACTAAAAAGAATGCGTCACATGATGTACACCTTTTTCCATTTTGTAACTCATTCTTCCGTAATTTTTATTCTCTACCAACCGTTAATGATCAAAAAAATATTCGCATCTCTCTCAAAAAAATTTGGGACAAATTGGAAAGAAATCTTTAAGCGTGCGCAAAAACTTTCTTTTAAAGCAAATTGAGAACGATTAAAAGAAGTCGTTCAATTTGGAGACAGACGCGAAACGAAAAAGTATTCGTTTATTCTTTATAGCGTTGAATAAAGCTTTTGGCACTTCGTAGTGAAGCGGTGTTTCGTGGCGGAATTCAAATAGCACGCGCTATAACATCTGGAATATTCTCGGTCCAAAACGAAATGAACTTTTAATTATTTTAAGGCAAGCTTCGAGCGGCTTATCTCCTGGGGAGAATCTCCTTCAAATGTATTCTTTGTAGGAACTGTGAAGAACAACTTTTCGTGTTCTTTTTGATAAACAAAAGTCACTTAGGTGAGCGAAGTTTCAAATGAACAGCAACAACTCTATAATGGCAAAGGAAGAAGCTATAAACAATACTAACTTTACGCGAATTATCTATGAAATGGGGAAAAACGGAATTCCTGAAACACATTTTTTATTTTTTTTATTTATATATTTGGCAATAATGATTTAGAATACAAATAAAATTACATCGGTTACATAAGTATTTAACAATAAAAAAACAAAAAATGTTGCCTTTCCTCACCATAAAGAGACAATGCTCTTGTGTTTGGTGAGGGAATTCAAGCTCAATTAGTAAATTAAAATATCGTGTAAGTTAGTAATAACGGCTATTGTAAATAATAAGTAAGATTAGAAAATCATGAATAAATTTAAAAATAAAAATCATGATAAGTTTAAAAAATCTTGATAAGTTTAAAAAATCATAGTATAAATTAAAAAATCATTATAAATTAATGAATTATGTAGGTTAGAAACAAAAATTATTGATATTAGTAAGTAAAGGATATGTAAGAAAGAACGCAAGATTTATAAAATAGTAGACTAAAGATTTAGAAACTAAGAAATGATAGAGAAATAAAAATTATTAAATTACTTCTTATTTTCGATAGTTTTTATAAGACATTTATATTTACATAACACGCGGTTTTGTTAAAAATTTGAGATTATCATATCCTTAAATCCTTAAAAAAATAAAACCCGCGACATTCGTAAGTACTAAAATAACTTTAGTTATCGTAAATCAACATGGTGTGCCAAGTGTTCATAAATTCAAGTCATTATGGTTATAAATAAATATCTAACAGCCTTACTAAAAAAAAATCACTTCACAACTGTTAAACGCTATTTTAGTTACACAGTGTACAAAGACAGTGCAATAAAAATTTTCATCTATTAATAATAATAAAAATATGAAATATATTTTTCAACCGGGGAACACAAAATAGTTCTCTACAAAGCTTAAAATATGGCCATTTTTAAAAGTGTATTTCAAATACAAAAGTCTAATAGGTAATTTTATCTAGTTTCTAAAATGGTATTTATTTTTACGACTTCTTCAAAAATAAGAAATTTATAGGACATTTAAAATACGTTGGAAAAATTCGTAAAGTCGTCCAGAAATTATTAATAAAACAAGTATACCCATACAATATATAAATACCGTCTTCGGCTGGATTAGCAATAATTTTTCCATGAAGATTTTTTTGCCATTTTTTAATTAGTAATGTTTTCTCATACACGGTCGTTTATCAATAGAATAAAATTTTCACGGTTTTTTTAGTAAGGCTGTAACTGTTCAATGCGTCCTTGGGGTGTTTTTCACACAAATGGTACGAGAGATACTGTATCAATATTTTAAATTAAAATCAATTGATGTGCTGTATTATTATGAATTTAACTTTGTATCTTGAGGCGTATTTAGATTATTGAATGAATTAATTAGACACAACATTAAGAACCAGGGGAAGATTATTCTGGTTAACTAGCTCGGCTAAGTAACCGACGAAATTAAAATGATAACCAAGCAAAATATCAAGTGAAAAATGGGTATTCATTAGTATCGCAATATTTTTGAGAAGACATCAATATTATTGAATGAAGGATAACTCAAAGGGAAACAATTATTATAAGCAATAATTATTAGCCTGAAACACTCATCAACATTGAAAAAATCTCCCGAGAAAAGATAAATGCCGCCGACGGGACTTGAACTCGCGTCCTTCTGATATCCGGTCAACTACTCTACCAACTGAGCTATGTCGGCTTATCTCCCAACCGCCAAATAATTCAATATATACTAGTGTTTCATTCAACAATTACTGCTTATTACATTTTTTCACCTGAAAACAACCAACTTTATTTTTTTTTGTGAAAAATGCATTATAAGAGCTAACTCTCCCACTAGATGGCGTCGAGACAAATTATGTCTACATTTTTTTGGTGGAATACTTTTAGCTTGTCAAATATTAATTATTATTTTTAATTGGTAAACTAATGTTTAAGACAAGATTTTTATCATCTTTATCTTTATCTTTTCTCGGGAGATTTTTTCAATGTTGATGAGTGTTTCAGGCTAATAATTATTGCTTATAATAATTGTTACCCTTTGTGCTATGCATAAAAATCTTGTCTTAAACATTAGTTTACCAATTTAAAAAAAAAGAAGGATAACTCGTTTATAAAATGTATGCTATAATTAACAAGATTCATTAATGTCTTTGTTAGGAAGCAGGGAAATTTAGTGAGGTAGTTTTTTTTTTAAATTTCTTTTTTAAACTTACCTTTTTTGCTTCCAAGTTTTTGTTATTATTTATGATTAATTCGACATTATTTTAATCTACCTAAGTGTAAATATGCAAGTACAAACAGTTTACCTTACCCAAGCCATGACTTCTACTATTTAGACAGTGACATTCTCCTTGTTTTGAAGATCAAGTGTGTCAAATTTCATCAACCTCGGAATAAAACTGTAAATGCATATCCAATCCACTCCGCCACATGGCCCACCCGTCGGCCACAAACAGTGCACTTTATACATTAGAATATAACACGTTATTGAATTTTTGTTACAGTTCATGTGTAAAGCAAATGGACGCAGTCTATTGCACAATAAAAAATAATAATGACGCTTTTATCACTATACTCGTAAATACCATTTAAATAATACCAACAATTATTTCATGTTTAGTCTATCTGCCGGGATTCACCTCGATCGGATGTCGGGAAGTGAGTTAATTTCCAATTTCATGATTCCATTTCATTAATTTATTCATTCAATCAAGAAAAAAAAAAATTCAAATAGATGTAAAATTAAATTATTAAATTAAAATAAATTCAAATTTCTTAAATAATGTGTATAAATGTATAATCTTTTACTAAATAAAATAAAATAAATAAATAAATGTATTTAAAAAGAAGGAGGACTGTTGCTAACAATTTTGTACCGGAAGATTAATTAAAAATATATTTAAGCTGGTTTTATGAATAAAACATTTATATCGGCGAGACCGCTCAAGTCAGGATTAAGTATCGTAAAACATAACTTAGCAATACAAGTAGGATTAAATGCTTAGAAATAAAATAAAACACCACTCAATACATACGATGTTATAAGTAGGAACATCTGTCTTCGTCGTGAATGCTGTCATTAGCATAACAAGGCCACCAATTAAAACCCATAAAAGAAAACCCCAGAGGCACTAAAATTAAGAATAAGGGACAGTGAGTGCTAAAGAGATCGAAGCCTTTCAGGAGCTTTACTCTAATGTACATAGTTACGACGTGAATATTAACATTATTATATTAACATTTTAGTAAGAATTATTCTATTTCACCGGTCGGAATAATTGAGCCGACAGGGCACACAATGCCAATTTGTCCTGCGCATACAATTCTCAATTATTATTGATTGCTTTTAATTACACAGAGCTGGCCGAAAAAATAATTTTCAGGTGGTAATAATAATTAATCTCCGGGTTTAGGATGGATATTTTTGCCCCACAACTTCGAAGGGAGGGGTGGAAGGCAACGAAAGTATAAAGGGTTGCAGAATTCCCACGGCCTTTGAAAATAGGGGTCTCACAAACAGAATTGTAATGAAGAACCGACCCACAAGACCAATTAAAAAATATATAAATACGTAATGCCTTCCTTAGTTTTAACAACCTATATAGGCAGAAGGGATTTATTTCATTACATATTCGTGTTACATGAATGATATTCATTTATTTTTTAATTTATTTTATTGAATTTATGCCAAGCTGAACTTTTACATAGATTAAATATAAGAACAGAATATACCTAATGAGTAGACATCGGATTATATGCACTAACAAAGTGCCAAAACATGCATGCAAATATGCACTAAAAAAGGCCGAAATATGCACTAAAAACTCTTGATATGGCCAAAATAGGCAATATGAAAAATCAAAAAAACCATTTTTATTTGTATAAATTTTAATTAAATACGGTACAATAACAGCGAAGTATTCTTAAAATTTTGAATAGTTTTTGTGACAATATACAATTAACTGTTTTTCCAAATTTTCGAGCCCTAATTTGTGACGTTTGTCACCCAGTATTCATTTGTACGCCGAAAATTGACGTCATTGTACAAAATTTAAAAATTGGCGCCATTTCTGGAGATACCTGTTTAGGCAGGATATCACCTATACCGTTGAGGCAAGCATTAATGTTCTTCGTGTCTTCAAGACTCGGGTTCTTAAGCAAAATAGCGTCTAACTTTTTACGAATCATTTCCGATATTGAATTAAGAAGGGCGTTGGCAAGTTCGGTCATTGTTTCCAGTATTTCTATTGATTTAAATAGAGGAAGGTTTTTTTGTTTCCAATTTAACTATGGCATCTGGTAACTTGTGGAATGTGTTGAGATGAGGGTAATATTCTGTTTAGTGGATGCGTTTTCAAATGCTAGCTTGTGCTTGACTGAATTGCAATGGCCTCAGGATTGTCAAATTGACGAAAACTAAACGAAATATGCACGATTGGGAAAAAAGGCTTAAAATATGCATTAACGCCGTAATTAGAGAGTTATGTGCATTTGCATATGCAAATATGCAAATGCATATAATCCGATGTCCACTAATGAGCAATCGAAAATTATACAAAAAGTTTTTAAAGCAAATAGTAAACTAAATACGTTAAACGGTCTTGTATATTGTATTTTCTGCCTGTACAGTGCATTTTTACAGCAGCATCGCGTTCATTGGTCAAATCATTGCACATATAGTTTCGTATCGGTGATCGATGAACCGGTGGATGCAATTTTTAGCCATAAATTGTTGTTGTCTATATTTGAAATAAGATTGTATAAACGTTTTATAAATTTGTACAGCGCCCTTGAGATTTTTCACAAAAACGGCGCTATACAAGTCATCCAAATATTATTATTATTATTAAACAATATTTTTCATACATATGAAGTAAAACAATATTTTCATGCATATTGAACTTTACTCCCATATCGTATCTGTATTGTTGAACAAACTTGTTGTAAATATCTCAAAATGCAATAAATTATCGTTTACACGTAACGACAATTAAATTTCATTTGAGGGCACGTATTTTTTTGTTAGAATATATTAAAGGGACACATATCAAAGAAGTAGAATCAATCAGGGACCTTGGGGTATTACTGGATGTTAAATTAAACATTATACATGAAAGCCAACCAAATGCTGGGATTTATTATTTGTATATCAACACCTTTCCGCAAAATTAAGACTTTATAGTCCCCTTACAAAGCGTACATCCGTCCCCACTTTGAACACTGCACACTGATCTGGACTCCTTTCTACCAAGCCCATATTGATAGAATCGAAAAAATTAAAATTTAAAACATAAATTATAAACAAAACTCACACTTCAAATTAAACCGAATTTATTAATTTTCAAAACTTCAACGCCCTTCACACATGACGTTTAATTTTTCACCAAATCTTGTAATTGACCTGACTCGCCAGAGCTTAACTTAAAAAATATTCATATTCTGTCAAGATCAACACGACAAATCAATTTATTTCATTTGCCCACATGTCGAACCAACATTAGGAAAAATTCCCCGTTTATGTGCTCAGTATAATACAAAGTTTCACAATATATTCACAAATATTGACCGGTCAGTGGTTGAGTGGGCATAGCGCTTGGGTCCCACCTGGGCGTCGCATGTTCGATTCCTCGGCTGGCTAAGTCCTCCATCACAACACAAGCAACATTTTCGGCTTTCTGTGGTGGTAGTAGAAGATTTTCAAACATTGTTGGAGAAAATTTAAATTTTCATGAGAAAAACATGATACACAATTAAAGTTTTAACAAACGACCTCTGGGCCTAGCAAGGCCACTTGCCACCCTGTCACGTAATCCGTCAGACGTATTGTATTAATCTCACTGCGGTCAGAAGAGTCACGTAAATCCTCGGTTTTGGGGGAAGACGTGCAACCGTTTAGCGCATCAGCGATTAGCAGGTGATGACTCGCCCAACAGTGGGAAATTTAACTTTCTCCGCACCCTTAAATACGTACATACTGTACAGGGTACACAATGGCGTGCTGGTACCAATAGGCCACTTGCATTACATTTTTAAAAAACAAATCCGATTTAGGCAAATATTTTAAGACTTTCTGTATTTTTTTTATTTTTTAAGTCGTATTTTTGAAGCCCTGGCGTTTTTTTTTAAATTGCAATCCGAAAAATCAGTCCATTTTTTATAAGCCGGAAAGACGGGAAAAAATTTGATGGGTGCGAAAAGACGATAATTACATAGCCGAAAATCATTTTAAAAAAGAACGTTTTTCACACGCATTGCAATAATTGTACGGGGTTCTCTTCATAACATCTGTAAAAACACCGCCATCTTTATCAAAAAAATCAAACCAAAGAATAAGTTCGCATAGAACAAACAATAAATATAGTGAACGTTAAACGCAAATTCAAAAATTCGCCGGAAATCAAAGTGTTGCCATGTAAATCAGTGTCGAATTTTACAAAATTAAAGGAACATAATCGGAGACGGGACATTTTCATGTAGTGAGTTCTAATAATGGAATTATTCTTTAAAAAATAAATAAAAACTATCCACATCTAAAAAAATTTACTAACATTTTCGTAATCTTAATAAAAAAATCTATCCACACGAATTTTTCCAAGTTGTTATGAAATCCATGCAAGTGGCCTATTCTTGCGTATTGCAGTGAAGCATGGAACTGGCAGGGGAAGCCTGTAAGTAGTTTGAATTGCGGTGCGTAGTGTGATAAAACCATGCTTGAGTCGAAGAAGTAGTAGAAGAGTAGAAGGGTATGCATGAGATGATTTGTGAATGTGAATGAGGCAACGAGCGTGTGCCAAGACCGAATTGTTGAGCAGTCATCCTACCAGTGCGAGAAATGGCGTGATGGTTATTTAGTTATAAAAACTGTATACTATACAGCATGCCTACACAATAGGCCACTTGCAGGGATTTCATAACAACTTGGAAAAAATCGTGTGCATAATTTAATGTTAGTAAATTTTTTTAGAAATGTACTGTTCTTTTTTTAAATAAATAAATCCATTATTTGAGCTCGTGACGTCACGTCATGAAAATGTCCCGTCTCCGATTATGTTCCCTTAATTTTGTAAAATTCCACACTGATTAATTTTTTTATTTGGCAACACTTTGATTTCCGGCGAATTTTTGAATTTGGGTTTAACGTTCACTAGATTTATTGTTTGTTCTATGCGAACTTATCCTTAGGTTTGATTTTTTGATAAATATGGCGGTGTTTTTACAGATGTTACGAAGAGAACCCCGTACAATTTATTGCTATTCATGTGGAAAACTTTATTTTTTTTAAATGATTTTCGGCTATGTAATTATCGTTTTTTCGCACCCATAAAATTATGTCCCGTCTTTCCGGTTTATAAAAAATGGTCTGATTTCCGGATTGAAATTTTTAAAAAATCGCCAGGGTTTCAAAAATACGATAAAAAAAAAACAGAATGTCTTAGAATATTTGACTAAACCTGAATTTTTTTTTTTAAATGTAATTCAAGTGGCCTATTGTAGTGTAATAGATACATAGGTACGTATTAATATTTATTTGCATAATTATTTACTGTGGAAACTAGGTTAAATCAGGGATAAAAAAATACTGCACTCTATTATAAATTGAAATTCGCTCGCTTTGCATAACGCGGGTAAAACTGGGTGAGTGAAACTACTATACCCAAGCTAGAGGGGTTGAGATCGCGGTCCATACATTACCACCCCTGTCGCAGTGTCGGCGGTTTAACTACAGCTCCTAACCAGGGGTCGCCAAGAGTGGCGTGAGGAATTAGGGTGTCCGTGTAAGAGGTATTATCTGACAGCTGTTGAACCAAAATGCTAACAATTCACTTCGCATTTCGTAACAGCTTACGAACCCGATTGAAATTTTCTTTTTTTCGTTTGCAGAACACAAATACGGATATAATTATTCAAGATAACCATTTCTTGCTTCCATCGATTATGTTTTGTAACTGTACCTAGTTTAAAAGGTTATATTATGTAGTTTTAAGGCATTTTTACACCATGTTATTGGTTGTGGTGACGAACATAACAACGACATTATTTGATGGAGGACACTGCAAGTCTTTCCAAAGCATAAGCTCAAGCAGGAGAAATTCCCGAAGATACAACCAATGTTTAATCCACTTAGTTTAAGTTTAAAGCCAGCTTGTTTCGGTTATGTCGGAAACTTCAACTGTCGTAAGTAGTTATACAAGATGGAGTAAACGCGTTTTAAATTTACAAGTTCTAAGTTTTAGGTGTTAAGTTGTAAAACAGATAAAATTGGGTGTAATTTCCTTGTATTTAATTTGCTCCTGGTAATTTAACTAGTAGTTGTAAAGCACCCTTGGGGTGATTTTCCACTAAGCTTAAAATTATTTTTAAAAATGCTCATTTAAAGAAAAACATTAATTTAAAACCAATATGTTATATGCTTTCTAAATTATTGTATTATTTCTTAAGCATAATGTGAAAAGGATATATTTATAAATAACAGAAATCTTAGACAAACTTCAATACTTCCTACTCCAAAATGTAAAAAAAACAATAGAACAGTTAAATCATAAATATCTCGGAGTTAAATTTTTAACCGCCGTTGCAAGGAGCGGTGTTAAAAATTTGACTTTCTGTGTGTCTGTCTGTCTGTCTGCCTGTGTGTCAGACTATGATGCGGTTTTTTTTGTTTGAAAGTTAACGTGATCGAGATGGTTCTTAGATACAATTCATGAAAATCTGTTCAGGCGATTCAAGGTCTTCAGCTCTTTTATGTGTCGGTGGTTGCTTAAAATATTACTTATTTAATTTATTACCAATTGAAAAATTAGAAACATGAAAAAGAATTTAAAAATAATCTTAAAAATAATACTCAAAACTTGAACTAAATAAAAAAATAAAACCAATATAATAACATCCTCCCATACACACAAGCCCTGCTTATTTATGGGGGTATCAAATACATAATTTATGTAATTAATTACAGTATACAATTTATTTGTAATTTATGTATCTTTTTGTAACTAATAAAAAAAAATATATATACAAAATAAAATATATATATTCGAATAAAAAACACGGGTAGGTATATCTAAGTCAGTAGTTCATCAGGTATCAATCAGAAAGTATAAATAGGTGTGGAAAATACAATTTAAAAAACAGTTATAGTGGAACTTATTCACTAACACTCAAATACAGTTAATCCGCCTACAGTTGGCCCAGCTATAAAATAATATTTTTTGTGCAATATTTACCAAAATCGACTTCAAAAATACCTTTATGAAGAAGATGGTACCTGTATATAAGTATGCGGTGGGGCCAACTGTCAGTTGACAGTTGTTCTATTGTCAAACCCTCACGACCCACTGCCTAAATGCACCTGCAGATGTATTTGTAGATGTCAAGTGCGTTTGTTGCTAAAATAATAAAGGAATGAATGACTCGCTTTACCCACAAACTTGTCATCCATGTTATTTATACCATGTCGGTTTAGAAATTTATTGCTGCATAATAATCATATCCTTGTCGTTCAGGTAACTTGTACAGAGTGACCGCGAAGCGAGCGTCAGACCGGGTGACGCCTGTTGGAGAATGAGCTTTCTCTCGTCAAACAGAGGATGCAACGGAGTTCTCAGCGGTAAGACTACATTATATGAGGCAGTTGGCGGTACTCAATATCGCATTTCCTACTGTCCCGGTAGGGCAGCTTGAAGTTGCACTGCTAACACATCAGTGCGGGTTTTGTAAGGGGAGATGATAAGGTGGTTCCATGACAATGCTTCTCAGACGAGGGGCGGAGGTCGTAAAGTTACTATATATTTACCAACACCTACAGGGAAGGAACTGAACACAGAATTTTAAAATACTGATATTTCCAGAATGCAGACTCCTTCATCATATCTTTAAGTTTCACTTTGCACATAAATAACATTGATATCTTTGGACAAGTCAATGGCTGGAAGTTCTAATTTCCATCGGCGAATAAACAACAAGTGACAGAAAAAAAGGATTTCTAAATTTAAGCTCATATAAAAATACTCATAGCTTTTTATCTACTACTCACTGTAAGTTTTATTTTATTTTTATTATTTCTTATGAATGCCTCCTGCCAACTGCATTGGCGATACACAGTTTGTGCCTATACTGGAAGCCGCTCACCTAAATGTTGCATAGGTGGGATATTAGCCAACATCTAGATTCTAGACTAGATTAGCAGTGGACATAATTCCTATATCTTCTGCACAAACTGCCAAGCAGCCCCACTGTAGACAGGTACCTAATCTTCTCTTTCCACTTTGAGCAATGTCCAGTTCATACACTTGCAAAACATTGCTTTAATTTATTTTTATGTTTGGTTTTTATTTCAAATTGCTTTTTTATTGTTTATATATCAATAGTTTTTTTTTTTAATAATATTACACTTTTTATTCATTCATCATTGATTCAATTGACAAAAAGGTTCATGCTCAGCTACAGGTAATTCAGGATTTCTCCTGGAAAGTAGCTGGTTTTCAGCAGTGCCTCTAACAGTTAACCCTTTTTGGTTCTTTTGTATTCTTAAGCATTAACAACGTTACAATTTGTTGTAAAAAGTTTTATTCCTGCGTACATTTGTTACTTAAAATTTTTAAATTTTGCATCCGGTTTGAACACATCCGTGTCAAACTTTAAAAAAAGCTTTAAATCAAACTTGAAACTAGCAACCTTAAAAATTCCATGTTAGTACAAAAAATATGATTAGATTTAATTAGGTGTGGGTAGTGGGAGGGGTGATTTTTTGGAAGTGAAGAAAGGTGGGAGGAGTAAAAACCGGTAGAAAATTTAAGTAACAAAAGTAAATAGAAAATGAAACTTTTCAAAAAAAAATGTTATTTTTTATGATTAATAACCTAATGGCGTCTGTTTTTCAACCTAGGCGTTCCATTTTGGTGCTATCCTAAACAATTCTAATATTCTAATATTCTGAAATCCACTTAATGGATTAGAATTGAGAAAAAATGAGAGGAACTTAATGTTTTGTATTGCGACGAGAATAGCCAGTGATGCAAAAGAGTGGGTAAATGATTTAATAAACGCATAACAGAATATTGCAAGAAGTGCTCCCCTACAATGTCAATGGAATGCGAGACCTTTATAGGGGTAAACCAAGAGATGGTCGTAGATAAACAGAATAACCTTTGTTTACTTCCTGGCAATATCTTTCCCGCTATCCTTGTTTAGCCTTAGCCGTGTTCGGTAAGCGAGCCGGTAGACACTGCCAGTAGAGAGTACCTACTGCCGCTTGAAAACGGACAGCAGCTTTCAATGGAAATGGCGAACAAAAAGGCAGAGGCAGCTTGTTGTGCATTATTAGTTTATAAAGCATTCTCTGAACTCTCGGCTTCTGGGGGAGACATTAATCAGACTGTAACATTCAACTGATTGAACTAGTTTCATTGCTATAAAGGTTTTCATTGTGAAGTATGTTCATAATAAAATATATTATTTCACTTTGTTGCACAATAGATTTGCGCAAGAATTTCAGGATTCTAGTGTGGTAATGTGAGGACGGGTAGAAAACTTTACTTAAAATAAAATGTTTCTTTGAAACAAGCATAATTTCAGTTTATTTGATGCACACAAGCTTAGTGCAAGGATTGCGAGTTTATTGTGGCAGTTTGGAAATGTTCCATGGTAAGCCTCAGGACAGGTAATAAAATCTCACTGAAAACCGTATTTTAAAACAATGCATTATTTGAATTTGTTTGTTATGACTGGGTGGTAATGTCCCATGGCAAGCCTTAGACAGGTAGAATATTATTAAACTATTTTGAGCATTTGCTTTGTCCTTTTTGGTGATTTCATTGCAAGTCCTTGTGTAAAGTAGTTATAAAGCATGTTTTTAATGTATAAATATCATCGCGTTCAAGATCAGATCAGCAACGAATCACCAACACAAGGGAAAAACCATTACCTACTTAAATGTTAGAAAAACCATTCTTCAGGTCTCTCAAGCCAGGTTTAGATCAAAAGAGCGAATATTCGTTCCTCCACTCCGGCAAAATTCTCTTGACGAATGCCTTTTATCGAACACTCTTTTGGGTTCTACTTGATTCATCAAAATGTTCTTCGTTCGCTACCGAACATACCTATATATTTACTAATAACTATTTCTTATTATTTGCACTCAAATGGATAGGGGTCAAGAAAAAAGGTTTTCAATTCGAGAGCTTAGTAGTGTGTGGGATCCCACAATTAATGCTTATAAAACTACGCCAAATCCACCAACGTACTTTATATCCTTGATTTTTATTCAATTATGTATCAAATTAGAATCAGAACTCTTAACTACTAAGAACGAGTTGTTTTACAGAATTTCAACAACTTATCAAATTTCATAGTTAATATCCAACTGTGAAAGTCCAATTCAAGTTCTGGTATGAAATAATAACAGAACACGAATAGAATTTTAAATTTAACTTCGAATTTGAATTTGATGAATTGTTCAAAATCTTCGTCGTCAGAAATGTTGCATACCAATAAAAACGCTACTCGGCATACATTCGCGAAGAAGTAAATGATTGTTTAAGTTTAAACCAAAAACATTGTGTTAGAGTTGGAGCATTCGCTCGCAGTTCTGTATTCGCTTGATTTGGTCAAACACCACTAAATTTGTTTTGTGACCATCTGAACATATTTTACAACAGACGAGCAGGAACAGAATGTCCTGGCACTCGCTTTAAGTTTTTGCTCGTTTGGTGTGAAGCCGGTTTCAGACACAATCACAGAAATTCTTTTTTTTTTGAGAGGAAGCTAGACTTAGTTAAAACCACAACACTTAGACTGAAAGCGTTTTCATATAATCATTTTTTTTTAATGTCATGATATTTCTGTGATGTACTGGGAATCGATCAGGTAACACCCCACTTAAAAATCGAATGCGCAGAAGGTGCGACAGGTACTTCATGTAAATGTAGGTACTTAGGTACCATGTTTTCGTTTCGTGTCCCAGCGTGTTGAAATCGTCTTATTTTCGTACGATATTGGTCTACACAGGTTTTATCGGCAGAATACATAGTTTTATAGGAGACTTATCTAGTATCCACCGCTACCTTGTTCGTGACACTTCTGGGAAAGTTTATCTGAATTTTTCTTTCTTTTTCTCGTATGGTAATTCATTTTAAAACCGCCCACGCTTTATCCACAACTTTGTTTTCCGCTAAGAACTCGTAAACAAAACAATAATGCGAACGAAAACGTAACATTACTTTTAACATACCTACGTAGAGTATGTTCAATTATTTAAGAATATATTTTACTGGAGTCAAAAGAAAAAGCAATTTTCAATCTAAATCTAAACTGTTGTATTATTTTTCTTAGAAGATTGTTTGTTCTTTAATCCTTTGTTATATTCTCGGAACCACAAGTAAAATATTTGAGCAAGAAAATGAATTTAAATTTCGAGTTATTAAATGTTAGAAACGACAATGATAGTTGATTGTATATCACGATAATTTTTTTTAAACGAAGATTTATACCTACAAAAGGGTAGAAGTAAAGGACAGAGTTACAGATTATAGGTAGAAGTACTTTGTACTAAATTTGTATTTTTATAATAATACGGTATATCAAGATATATACAACTACTAGTATAGGAATCTGTATTGTCACGTAATATTAGAAAACTACATTATTAATTTACAAACTATTTTATTAATATCCATACTTTGTGACTGCACTCATGATTTTAAAATAACAACAAGGTTTCACTTCTACCTCGTGTGAATTGCGCAATCAATTTTTTTTAATTCTCGAAAAAAAATAAGAAAAAGAGATTTTTTTTCGTTATTTGTTTTTGGGGTGTTATGCCGTGTTATATGTCGGATCTGCCGGCTTTGCCCTGATGATGGATACTGCAACGCTGTCCGAAACGTCGGCTAAAGAAGGAGGTAGAGCAACACGGCATAGCACTCCAAAAAACAAATAATTAAAATGCTTTTAGCCGTGAAAAATCTAATAAACGCATCACAGCATTTTTATTTTATTTTTATGTTGACAAATAAATTTTCAAAAAAGCCATATTCGTTTTTATTCGTGAATTCGGCGGCATTGACGTCATATCGGGCAACACTGGCTGTGTACAGCCGCGTTTCCAACAAGTGGCGTTTTCTGTGTCATAATGAAGTTGTAGCCAATTGGATCCTTTTCGGAATGTGAGGTTTTTCAAATCATAATTATGAATGAAAATGTTAAAATAACAAATTAAGATGATCAGGGCCAGAAAAACAAACTAAATCTTCCACAAATTTTAACGGTATTCATGGTTTGTGAAAACACCCCATTAGGATACTTCACGTTCTGATATAAATATAAAATACAGATAAAGAGCATATATTAACATGAGTGGAGTAGAAGTATAAAACAGAAATAATAGCGATTACATGTAAGGACTTATATGTGTTTCTTCCCGATTGCTACACTTATAATTGGCTGCTGTAAAATTAATTTATTGTAGGTGCAATTTAATAAGTACGTATCAAATTCTGTACGCCTAAGTTGAATCACAATTACACCTTTTTTAATTATGCCTCTCCCCTCACGATATACGACTAAGAACTTGCGTGCTACCTCTTTCGATCCATTATTAGCTAGGATAGTTGAAATGTTTTGCATGTGGCGTAATTTGAAAGTAAACACCACTGAACAAAAGTGGAGGTCCGTAGGTTTTCAGTGAGTTAGAGAGCTTGGATTGAAAAATACGACGTTGTTATTGTAACAAAAACAAAAAAAATATATAAAGGGTTTCAGGATTTTTTCAGGTTGGGGATGCGCCGCATCCACAAAATAAAAGATCTTCATACAAAAAGGTGAAATTTTGAAAAAAAAAATTCAGCCACAACAGCATCAATAACGTTGTACTATTCAATCTTAGCACTCAGAAAACTCACAAACCGCCACTGCTGAATAATCCATGTATATGTTTAACTTGTTCTACTACTTGATTTTAAAACACGGAGCTTAAAATAAGATGGCGTCTTGAAATTTTTTGACACCAAAATTGAAAGATTTTACGTTTTTACACGAGACAGAAAATACTTTGCAGATTTCGTAACCACCGAGCTCACCGTTGAAGTTTTTTTTGCTGCTGCTGATGTTAGATTTTCTGAACAAAGACACACCAATATTTCAAAAGTAGGTCATAAATAATACCTTGTATTATTATGATAATTAAGAAATAACTTATTTTCCTTTGTGTAACTATTTTAAATTGTTTTTGTTTCGTAAAAAAATTTCCTCCCACATTACTACGTCTATAATTTAACATATCTTTGGAACCAAAATAAAATTAAACAGGCAACGAAACATCCTGTGTTCTCTCCAATTTTGTAGACAATATTTATAGGTATTATAAATATTCTGCCCCTCCTGACCTGTTCAGCGTTGAGTAATTCGTGAAAAGCCTCATTTTACATCCTTTTGTATTATGATACTGGGTGGCCGGGTAAAAAGGTTGACGGCGATGAAGATTTGGCTATTGTGCACGTGTGAATAATTCATGAGGGGATATTCTATAAATATTGCCAAGGCCGGTCCCGGCGGTGAACAGGAGTTAAAACTATCATCATTGCCGTGTCAGAGGTGAGGGCTCAGGGCTCAGATCTACATTATTCAAATGTTGGCTACGACGCGTGTTCATCAGTGTGAGAGAACCTTTAGGAAGCATTATTGTTTTTTAAACGGTGCTTTTTTTTATTTATTTTGTGTATTAACCAACTTCATTCGCACTATCAAGAATCTTCGTGTATGTTACACACCTGTTCAATTTCTTAGTCTCAGCCAAAAGTAAAGGATTTATTGCGAAAACATTTTTCATGTTTTTTTTAATGAAGCAGAGGATTATTTTATGTTGACCTATGAAAGAAAACAGTTGAACAGAAAATAAATCAGTTGTTTCAGAGGAGATGGGAATGTTTTTTTTACATTAGTTTCACACGGGAAAAACATCTCACAGGACCTACATCATCTTTGGGGTTGTTGTGTGGAGGGTTTTTTTTAAGGAAAGGAAGGAGAGGAAGGTCTGGGAAATGAAAAGTTAGGAGGGGTGCGTAGGAATCTGGCAGTCAATCTAGGAGTCAGTCTAGGAGTGATGGACGTATGAATCCATCTCTCTCAAGCAATGGATCGAGAGAGTCCGGCTAGAGAGATCTAGGTTAGGTCTCTATCTGAAGATAAGTTAAGTCTCATCCGATCCGGCCCACCATGCAGTAGGTGGGCAAACGCATTCGTCGCCAAGACCTAGACAAATCTCACCCGATGAACCCTCGCACCCTTGCTACTCAAGTCACCAAATGCAGGGGTGGGACCTGCGGCAAAGGTGTTGGTTATCCAATTAATGGTACCCGAAGAGGTAGTACCCGTACTTGCCTCCCAAATTGTAATGTGCCCTCTCTCGTTGAGAATATTGAAATCCTTGAAGGAAAATGACACTTTAGAAATAAGTTGTTTCCGTTTTGTTATTATTTTTCTTTCACATAACCTATTAGGACACAAGGGTCCCCTCGAACCGTAGAGTAGGTAATGGAGCGATAGAAGCTTTAGTTCATTAAACGATATTGTAAATTTGAGCTATATGGACCGGGATGAATTGGAAACCATCGCCCCACAGAAAATGCGTACGAACAGTAAAAAACAAGTTTTTTTAATATATAAAATACAATTAAGCATGTTTCCCCCTTCCTCTTCAACCCGCCCCTCTTCAGTTCAACGTTTGCTAATTGATTAACCAGCTTGAATAAATTTATGCACGTTTCATAGATGCTGCACTGAGCCTAGTCAATGCATAATGAATAAATCTATACATACCGTTACCATAATATTATATTAAACATGCGCATAAAATCGATAAAGGGAAAACACATTAAAAACAAGGGAATTTTATATTTCAAGAAAATACTCGCGCTGCCATCGAACTTTTACGCCGATCGGCGTTCGGAAATAAATTTGCTGGCAAGGTATCTAAGCCTAAATTATTTTCTTATTTTATTTTTGTTGGTAGACAAGCCGTATTTTTCCGCAGTTTCAACTTGACAGTGTAGAAAGTTATTGCTTGTGTACTGTTCCAAATTAAACGAGGCTCACTCAATTTTTTACTTCTTCACCTAAAAAAAAATGACATGTTAAAAGTTTTTGGACATACTTAAGTCCAGGCATTCAGATTTTCTTCGGATTTATAACACATTTTCCTTGGACAAATGTTTTTTACT
The DNA here is from genome assembly GCA_917563855.2 of Limnephilus lunatus. Taxonomy (NCBI): domain Eukaryota; kingdom Metazoa; phylum Arthropoda; class Insecta; order Trichoptera; family Limnephilidae; genus Limnephilus; species Limnephilus lunatus. The sequence goes on from OU830604.1 coordinate 40,419,381, forward strand.
TCTTAAAAAATTACGTTATTATTGAAGATAATATCTAAACATTTGCTGAACCGAAAAGGTAATTACACGAAATTCCCTCGATAGAAAAAAATTATAGATAGAGCAAAGTAGGCTCCAAAAATTATAAAAAAAAACATTTGGTTCTGTTCTTTAACATGTTATAGATGAATATCAATAAATGCTACTTTAGACATTTGCGAATCGTATTATATTAAATACTAGCTGAAGCCCCCGGCGATGCCCGTTTTAGAAATCAAATGTAGACAAAATTTCATCAACCTCGGCATTAAACTGTAGATTTGCATACAAATCAAATGCATACCGCCCGCTTGCCAGCCCGCTATTCCACCACATACAGACATTCTCCTTTATATGTATATTTCAACCAATTTGCACAAAACCTTGACAAATTATATACATAAACCTTCCTAATGAATCACTCTATTTATTGTTGAAAACCGGTTCAGCAGTTTTTAGAGTTTTTCGCAAACAGACAGACAGAAGCGGCGGAGGACTTTAATTTACAATATGTAGAGATTTTCACTTAATTATAATCGTTTTTTATTATTTTTAGCGCGCTCCCTCTAACATATGTATAAATAGGTATATCTGACTTCTTCTTCTTTTTGAACGCTAACTACGGAGCCTTAATACATTTTTAAGGACCACCACGCAACTAATAAAGAAGGTACCTCCATCGAATCTTAACATTATTGAACCCTTATAAAACGGCTCTACGTTTGGGCGAATGAAGAGCGTTGAGAGTAAACTGGAATAGCACGATGCAAACAACCGCGAAGCCGAAAAGTTATAATACCTGACAGAAGTTATTAAAAATTTAATGCGAAAAATAAATTACCTTCCTAGAGTAATTGTGGTAAAAATATTAAAATTTCCACATTGAGTGCTGAAAACTATTCTTTGCGAAAATCGCAGGTGTATTTAAAACTTATTATTTGGTATCACAAAACTCGTCAATACGAAGTTTACTCACTGCCTATATAAAAAAAGTTGAGAAATAAATACACATATGTAAAAGGCAAATCGAAAATCGAGAAAAGTATTTGAGGAACAGATTTCTTTCCGTCGACCTTTGGTAGGTATTTTGTGGACCCTAATTGAATTTCAGCAAGACTGGATATTCAATATGTTGTATTTGTTGAAGATACATCTACAATGTTTTTTTTTTATCACTGGAAATAACTGCTGACGATACAGATATATTTAAATTTTGTTCCTAGTATGTATGTATGGGAAAAAAAACACTGTGTCGTGATGAATAATGCGGTGGTGCCTAAGATTTAAGAGTTTAAAATTAGACACACTATGAGTTTTCTGGATAAAAACCCCAGCAGTTCAATCAAAATAACAGTAGCCATTTAAATGAAGAGCAAAATTTCGCTCAAACTTTGTTTAGATGCCAATTGTAGAATAGACTTAATCAAAGTGTACGTAAAGAACATCTAAGAATTAGGTAATCCTACAGATGAGGTAATAATGGTTAAACATTGTATGTCTAAAGTGAAGAAAATCTAACATTTCGGCTAAATACTTTGGCAAAAATGAAATAAACTGTTCATTAAAGTTAAAAATGAAGGAACTCGAATTACTATAGGTAGAATAAAAACGACCCAGCTGCAAAACCTTCAATGGAACCAAGATACATTATCTGTGACACGATAAGAAGAAATAAAAACACAACATATTTTTAAATACATCCATTTGAATTTCAATATCGATTTATTGAAAATGAATGTATGAATGAAGTCTATTGGAAAAGGAAATTAACCCACTTCGCAACATTCTATCGAGCTGAAACTCGACAGATTCGTTATCGATGAAAAGGCATTCTATCAACTTCTGGTGGCAAACACACGCGTATTTTACTGGAATTCGATAACTTTACAGCAATACTAAATAAATGTCGATCTTACCCAACAGAAATTTGACTCATTTGGTTGCGTTATTGACTCCGGTTCCTGGGTAGGAAGGTTCAATCCTCAGTCAAAGTTTTGATTGATTTGATTTTAGTTGATTTTTTTCAGACCGGTTGGCGTCAACGCAGCGCGAGAAGGTCCTATTAATTTTTACGTTTACCGTGGGCTATAATTCAATTGCTGTTGGGTTCATCCAACTTAGCACACGATGTAACCCGGTATGTCGGTTGCCCATGAATTATAGAACACAACCTGATTCAAAATCAAACACATGACTAAACTGTCAAGAGACATCTTGCGAATAACGAAAAAATGCTAGGAAAATATTTGTACTTTGGCTTTCCAAAAACTTTCAAAATAGTATTCAAACTATAAGCCGAGTTTCCTGTAAGTTTTATTAATATTATTAGAAAACAATATAAAAGTTGAGCTGTTCATCGACATAACAATATTATGGTAATATAGCTGGGGGAGGTTTGTGGCTCAAGTTTGCCAAGGCGTATAAAGATTTAATTTAATTTGTTGCTTTTGCCACCGGTTACAGTATCGCCCCAAGCTGGAGCGGTATCAGGCTGCATTGATATTTGCTTGTCGTACTTTTCCAATTCTCAAGCAAATATTGGACTAGAGTCCAGGGAGAACTAGCATTGTTCGATGTGCTACAATGTTTTTCAAGTTGTTGCCACGACCATGTGGGACCCACCCGGGCAGGGGGCAACAAGATTGATTTCACATGCAATTAGTCAACAATGATTTTAATGGCGAAGGTCATGGAATCGAACACAAATATGATTTTTAATATCCAAAGATTAATCTCACTGGGGCAGTGGGACAATGGTCAAATTCGAGAATGGTGTGAGGTGGTAAACGGGGAGGTGAAGAAGAATGGGAGAGATTCTGATTGAGCTAATTTCTAACATATCCGGCAACCTTTCAATTTCGAAATGTGATCTCCCGAGAGGAGAGGGTTTTTTCAACAGGCCAACGAAGCATAGATGTAATAATATTATATACCTACTTGTTAAGTGATTTAGTTTTCCGTTAGACATTAAAACCCTCGTATCAACGAAATTAAATGTTTTGATAATAAATGACTTTGGATTTTGGTTTAGAAGTTTTTTTCAAATTTTTACTTGAATTCATATTTTGAAATAATAAAAATATATCTCGGTGTACTCAATTCGAGGCTTGAACGCAAATGACATCTCAACTAATTAGTTTATCAAAATGTGTGAATTTCGTAGATTCAAGAATTAAATTCAGAGAAGGCTTATATTGCACCGTATCTTTGACCTCAAGCAATAATTACAGATGAATTATCTGTATTGGTTTCCGTTGATAAAAAACTTCAGTCATATTTAATATTTTACGAAACACATTCCAAAAATTCAGTAATTAGGTGCAGTTTGAAAGCCGGCATAGGCGATTTCGAAAGTTTTTCCTAAAATTCCAGAACGTTGGCATTTCATATAGAACTGAAAGCTAACAGTTTAAAAACTTGTTCACTGGAAACTTTATACATTTTCCTAAATACCCGCATAGAGTTTAAAGACAGAATTTAGTATTTCTTGCGTTAGCAGACTTTAAAGTGTGTATTTTTGGGTACTGACTCATAAATAAATGCTTCTTCAATAATTGCAAATTAAGTTTGTGGCATTATTTTTGATTAAATAAAAATAAATTAAAAGTTGCTTAAAATATTATTTTATTTTAGAAGAATAAAAAATTTAGAAGAATAAAAAATTTGCAATTCCTTCCGAATTAGTAAACCACTTATAATCTTTGGATATTCCTAATATTGTTCAACTAAATTTTGTTTCACTAAATTATTTTATTCTACAAAAACAGTACCAGCAAGAGTTATGGACGTCGTGAACATTCGTCCTCTTCCTTCTCACGCGTCTTGTTTGAAATCGAAAAAGACAGAAGATAATAGAACGATGACGTCATGTACGAAACTTCCAAAAACAGATTTCAATTTCGATTTATATGGATTTTATTGTAAAGCGGAAATATTTTAACTCTCTGACAAAATGGCTGAGGCCCGAGAGTTTGAGGGCGTGATTTAATATAAATGAAGAGTAAATATTGGTAATCAATGCGATATAACTAATAATTATTATCAGCCAGTCAAATCAAGAACCCGGTTAAATGGAGGCAAATTGAAATATAGGCTCAGAGGAGAACAGTTGCCGGAATTGTCGGCGTAGAATCTCCGGTATTGTCTTAAGACATGCCTGTGTCGCATTCAATTCACGGGACGATTTCCTCCCTTTACCCACAGACAAAACTGAGAGGGATATTTCCTCGAAATGTTTTGATAAAATGGTTCGCAACGATAAATTTTAGATAGAGGCAAATTTGACGAAGAAATTTGTAGCGACAGACGTTTATTGATTACAAAACATAATAAATTGAGTTTAGGTGTGCGAGTTTTGGAAGTTTATGACGAGGCTTTAAATTTATTATCCACGAAATCTATTACGTTTAGTACCCTGACGATTTACGCTTATAGCCATTTATCGTCGCTGTTAGAAAACTGTTTTTATCATTTAGAATATTTTAACAGTTAGGTACATGCCTTAATTATAGATTTTACTTCTCTTAACCCTTCAGAATTTGGCGTATTTCACTGATGGTTAAAATATTTTCGCTTTAAAATAAAATGTAAATAGATTGAATATTTCTAAATCTATCTTAAAACTAAAAACTGTTTTTGAAAGGTTAGTAAATACGCATTCAAATTTAATACTTCAAAATTAATATATAATTTTTAAAATATAAAAAATATACAAGCAGACGTAAAAAAGTTTTAAAAATGGATTACCTTACGTTTTTTTTTCAACAAAAATTAATGCTAACGAAAAAAAAAACACATTCATGTGAAAATTCTTAAAATATCAATTTTTTTTTCAAATTGCGTCTCAAAACTTTTTTTTATGAAAGTGTACATTTTACTTTTTGGTGACTTTTTTTTCGATTTGAGTATAAAGCGTGGTGTTTTGCCTTTCTAACACCTTTTAGAACATATTTCTCACTCTGAGAGTATGGGTGTTACAGCGATTTATATGAGACACATATGAGCTGGGACAATTATGGTATCTTGTCATTCAAAGGGTTAAACTGACTTTTCATACCTATCTAGAATGTCTAATTGTGATTAAAATATAAATGATTAGCGTAATAAGCGAAATTCACCCTTTAACTGTAATTGTTACTGACTATAATGAAATAATAATATTGTGAAGAGGGTTCAGATTTTCTGCACAACAAGTTGTGGTTTAACCGCTGAACAATTATACCCCTTTTCGATTGACAATGACCTTCTGTGCTCAGTAGGATCAAACTGTGGAACAAAGGGTCGATATGAAGGACTGGTTACCATAACACGCTAACTTTGGAAACCTTTAAGTGTAATTCGCGGTTTGATCTGGTTGTGTCGGTCAGTAGCATGAGAGGGCAGTATAAACAGACTTATTGGAGTGCGGTAGCGAGCTCAGTTCACACAATGAATCACCGTCATTTTACAGCCTTAAACATCGTCGAGGGTGAATCTTCATTTATTTAATATCAACGGTAGATATAAATAAACTATAAACACTGGTTACATGTCACAAAATCGTAGGAAAAATATTAGAAATAATAAAAAAAAAATGGATAAAGGTGGTAGGACCTGCCTATAAAATAAGCTTATACTACATGATTAACTATAATGCAAAATTATAACGATGAATCATCGATTAAAAGCTTAAGGTGGAAACACATTATTTAAACGCGACGTGACCCGACGAAACGCGATGCGTGTTGAGTCGAATCAAATGTATTGTTTTCTATAGACCAGAATCACACTACGAACATCCGACGCGACGCCACGCGCGCACACGCCACCCGATCCAGACGTGCCAGGTCGGTGTGTTGCCCATGGTGGGGGTAAACACGCCATCCGACGCGGTGCGCGCGGTATGTTTCTAGACAACACCCAACGCCATGTGTCAGGTGTCAGTCGTTCGAGAACTGTCACAGGGCTTATACGAAATTTATGCCAATTTAATATTATTTTTTTGCATTTATTTAGCGAAATGACCGACGAACAATTAATTGAGTTGGTAAAACGATATCCTGTTCTATATGACATGAGTTTAGCTATATACAGGGATCATACTGTGAGAAATGATGAATGGGAAGAAAAACTGCCGAGCAAATGCTGAGTCTTTCTTGTGTATGTCCCTTTGAATAAATTCGTGTATTTCTCCAAATTGTGTTTTAGTAACTCGAAAATACATATGAAATCTTTCATTATCTTGAAGTAAGTCTGGATACAAAGTATGATATTCACCACACATACTTCTCTTTTGATTTATTTCAAGTACCCAGTAACGCCTAGTAATTCTCTTTTTCTTGAGTCGTTTAAGTATCATATATGTACCGAAATTTTGCATCAAATCTTCTTCAAAGTCTTCATCTGACTGGTTATTTATTAAATTCATAATACATAACCATACACTTCCACTGCTGTTAGCTAACTGTGTTCAGAAATTGCTAGTACGTCGTGGCGTCGCGTGTTGGTAATGTGCACGGTGCATATCGGGTGTCGACGCGTTGCGTCGCGTCGCGTTTTAGTGTGTTTCCGCCTTAAATGTCTTACGGATTACGAATATTTTTTACTAGCAATTTTTACTGCTAGGTCCTGCGGGCGGCTTTTTCCGTTCGGCTTTGCCCAGTTAGAGATCCAATAGGAACTGGTTCCAAAAGTACCCCGTATCCACTGTCAAAGTGTCGACCAGTGATGGCTAGTCACCGTGACAAAGTAACCGGGACGGGCGATGACATCATATATAATATACAGCAATACAGCCGCTTGATACAACTGAGTATTACCGTAAATCTTTCGAAATCCGGGAGATACTCCACTCCAGGTTCAAAAATTTGTAGAACTTATATCTAGGAAGGATACGTCCCTATGCGTTTTGCCGACGAAAGTGGCGATATCTTGTGACGAATTCTTGAATTAGAAACCGAATTAAAATGGTAGCTTTATCTGAAAATTCACGTACACAGTTTTATGTGTGGCGCGGAGTGTAAGGCGTGGCGTCAGGCATGCAACCGAAACCGGATTCTTAAATTCAACCACGCAAACGCTACGGTATTAATAACGTTGGATTAGAATATTATATGTCTCTTTTTATAACCTTTGTAGTTTATTTCGATAAATGTATTATATCATTGAAGAAGAAGATAGCTCCAATAATCTACACGAATAAATGAAAAAGAACAAAACACAGAAAAATAAAAGATAACTGTCGCAACTGGGACTCGAACCCAGAACTTCTCGTCTTATCGGTACCAAAAAAGTTCTGAGTTCGAGTATCAGTTGCGACTGTTATTTTTTTTACATTTCTGTGTCGTTCTTTTTCATATTTTCGTATAGATTATTAGAGCTTTCTTCTTCTTCAAAAATAACAAAAATATATTAAATATCCGTAAATAAAATATACAATAAAAAAAAGTTCAAAGATTTTAGTATTCGTGAAATAATAATGATTAATGAAAAATGGTGCACATATTTATTGCGTAAATATCAATTATCCACCTGGCAACACGAAGATTCTCAGAATTCCAGACCCTTAAAAGTAATTAATTTGTGAGAAAAACCATTATTGCAAAATGTTTTTTTTTACGAAAATCGTTTGTATTTTATTAACAAGATAAAATAAAACGCGTTTCAGCTAAATTAAAAAAAGATTGTTCTTGTATCAATCTTTATTATAATTTTTTTTTACTTCATAACAATAAACACATCCACACATACCATGTAAGATAGAAATAAAACTATAGACTAAAAAAAAAACAAATTTAAAACACAGTATAAATGCATCCAAAAGTACAGCTTAGTTCCTAATTAAATTTTTAAAAAGTACTAGATTAAACACATTTAAAGATAAATGCATGTTTATATTAGACCCCTTAAGTGGATCTATTTTAAATTTAATAAATGAAAAAAAAATAAACAATATACCTAAATAACGACCAAGAAAAATCCTTGGTCGAAGACCTAAATGGATAAATTTTATAGCGCCGATTTTTGTGAAAAAGCACCTCAAAGGCGCTGTTTGCAGGATTTTGAACTACAAACAAATTATAAAGATTGGACTATGACCGTGGCACCCGAAAGATTCTGAAATCCCCTTATTAAAAAAAAACACAAAAAATGGAATCATTTTATACGGGAATTCCAACCCATGAAACCGCGTCTACAAACTGCCTCGCCCGGTACGACGACGAACCACACATAAAAAAACTTAAATAAATCCTCCGTAAAGATTAACCTCCCAATTTCGCAGCCATGTCCCCTTGCAAAAAATGTTTAACAAACAACCAAATAAAACATTTTTTCAACAATCATTATTTTAAATTCATGAGAAAGGGGCCTTTTTGTCCGAGAGCTCTGTATGCCATTATTTCAAAAAGTCAAAAGCCATGGCATCAGAAATGTACCTACCAAGGATTCAATACAAAGATAGTCGAAAGGAAGTCACTGTTACGAGTCATCACCATCTTTAGGAAAATTGGACAACAATCAGGAATCGTTGATTTCAAACTCTGTGTCATTGGTGATACTGCAGTAAGTGCAGTATGTTTTATGTCACCAACATCTAAACCTCAGATGTGAGAAACGATAAATCTAGCTGTTGAAACTTTCCAATGACATTCGGAATAACAAATTTACTGCATCTATTCTGCAATCTCACTACCAATAAAAATGGTAAATGATACATCTATCCATAAATATCTACAAGTTTTACGCACTTTAAAAACTTCACCCGAAAGATTTCAATTTATGACATAGAAAATATTGCAGTATCCAAGTTGTAGTATCAAAATCGATTCACACCTCTGACGTCAGTGTAAAGTGTAACGCCAACGCAAGTGATCAATTATTATTGATACGCACGTAAACCGTGGATTCTTGTAAGATCATCGTATCCCATAATATTTTGATGGGATTTCTCAGTTTGTATTTGAGGCGTCAGTTTTATCTGTCGGCGGTGTTTGCTTCTTTTCTGGCTGATTGAATTTCCGCGCTGTTATAGAGTTTGCGCTTTTCGAAGTCGGAATGTCGCATTCGAGTGTTTTGATATCCGCCTTCGTGGAATTACTTTCAACCGGGAATCGATTTCAACCTGCTTGTTGATGCGTCCAGTCCTAACATCTACGGCAGAAGTGGGTCGGGCTTCATCATCGCTTCGACCATGAAGTTACGTGGGCAAATGACGGTGTTGAAATTCGATTGCAGTCCATGGCTACAAAATGTGGTCGATTCTCCGGATGCGTCTACCGAAGAATCTCAAAGAAGTTTGGCAAATATTTACCAAGTTTATCTTTACCCTCCAAAGAAGCCGGAATGGGCAAGTCATATTTCGGATAGTGACATGAATTTAAGATACTATAATTAATAACTTACAAATTAAACTATCGGTTATGATCCGGAAAGACATTCGTAATGTATTTATTTATTAATAGGCAGATCCTACTTATAGCCAGAAAAGGAAATAATATACGAAAAACTAAAAAAAAATTAATATGAAAATAAATAACCAAGACTAAAAAAACAACGCCGAAGCGTGAACATTCAGAGTATTGAGTTTTATTACTCGGATTTAAACTACAATAGATAGTATGGTCTAATATCGCAGAAAAAACTACCCGTTCAGAACAGATTTCTTTTTGATTTGGTATTTCCACTTTCTGTTTAAACAATATTAGTGATATTACTAAGGAAATTTGCCATCGTAAATGAATCAAATATTGACTCATAATCAGATTGAACTTGAAAAAAACCATTTGTATATTATATGCTGTAAGAAGTCTTTAATTTCATTTAAACAGCGTTCGCCGGTTTATGTGCGGTCGGGAGTGCTGTGTTTGTTTTTTGATAATAATCTGTTGTCATATTGTAAACATAAGAATAGGCCACTTGCATTGATATCATAACGATTTGGAAAAAATCCTGTGGATAGATTTTTTTTACTAAGATTACGAAAATGTTAGTAAAAATTTTAAGAAATGTCTAGTTTTTCTTATTTTTAAATAAATAAATCCATTATTTGAGCTCGTGATGTCACTACATGAAAATGTCCTGTCTCCCATTATGTTCCCTTAATTTTGTAAAATTCCACACAGATAATTTTTTTTTTATATGGCAACACTTTGATTTCCGGCGAATTTTTTAATTTGCGTTTAATGTTCACTAGATTTATTGTTTGTTCTATGCGAACTTATCCTTTGGTTTGATTTTTTGATAAAGATGGCGGTGTTTTTAAAGATGTTACGAAGAGAACCCCGTACAATTTATTGCTATTCGTGTGGAAATCGTTCTTTTTTAAAATGATTTTCGGCTACGTAATTATCGTTTTTTCGCACACATAAAATTATGTCCCGTATTTCCGGTTTATAAAAAATGTTCTGATTTTTCGGATTGAAATTTTCAAAAAGTCGCCAGGGTTTCAAAAATACGATTAAAAAAAAAAAAAACGGAATGTCTTAGAATATTTGCCTTAACCGGAATTTTTTTTAAAAAAAAGTGATGCAAGTGGCCTATTGCGAGTTTTTTTCTTATTAATTCCCTAGATTCCGAATACCATTAATACGAGATAGGTATTTTTCAAATTAAACGTTTTAATAGAATTTTTATTTCTCAAGACAAATCAGTGGAAACATTATACAAAATTCTATAAAGAGTGAAGAACAATAAGAACACAAAGAAATTTAATTTCGTACATAAATGATGATAAAGTTAGACTGTGGAGACGCATCATCTACGACTATGCAGGAAGTTTTTCGAATCGGAACTTCGCTTGTTCTCTATTAAATTTTGAAATTACAGTTGTAGTTCTTTGAATTTATGGCCCATTTTATTGTAGCCAAAGTGTTCGTCCTTCATAGTCAAAATGACTAAAGCACTGGGTAACATGTAATGATACTAATTATACATCTCACGTTCAGTATTTTCATAAATCTTGTTGAAGGCTCAATAAATTTCACGACTTTCTCGGTGGTGAGAAGATGCTGTTCCCATAAACTATGCAAAGATAATGGCAGAATAGATAACGTAATAAATTCAAGAAGCACACTTCTCCGGTAAAACCAGTTTTCATCCCTACATTTATCTTATTTTACAATCCACGAAAGAACAAACATCACAAAATGGGATGAGAAGCGAGAAAAATCCACTATTATAAAAAAATACTACTATGTTGGGATAACTTATTTGTCATTTATTTATCACTTCTCATAATTCAAGTCGGATTTGAAACTAATGAAAAAAATATTTTGAACAACTTCACGCAAAGCGTACCACATTTAAGAAAAATTCTTAAATTCTCAAATGAAAGAGTTTTTATAAAAGACAGGCGCCGTGCAGAGGGTATTTCTAGGATCATGAAGTAACCCATAATGTAGGAGGGAGGAAAAATTCAGTGGGAAATGTTCAGTGCTGCCGAGCTGTCTGAATGCGAAGGGTGTTGAGCATGTTGAGTACAATGATGCTGGTTCTTCGTAGTATATAATATATGCATATTAAAGTTTGTAATCCGTCAGTTAAAATAGGGGTTATTATGCTAATAAGTTGAGCTGGAATAAACATTTGATGTTCTACGTGAAAGCCTTTAAAGAAAGGTCGATTCTAACAATCAATTTGAAAAATAATAACTGCAATGAAATAAGTATTACACGGAAGATTCGACCAAACAATTCTCAATTGCGAACTTCAATAATAAGAGTTGCGAAACTCGGCAAGATATCAAACAAAGTATAAAAACAACACAGCAAAATAACCCTAGAAAAATATGGACGATGTATTTCATATAACCAGCTAAAAAAGGGGAATGATAAAATACGTTCGACTGATACCAACATATAGTAGTTAGGAGCACATCCGTTTGCCTATAAAGCCGAAACCGTACGAGAAAAATTCCACCCAATAAACAACTTTGGAAAAATGACTCAAATACCGTAAATTGGGAGCGCTGAATATTCCGAGAATCCGCTTAACGGTTTTCGAAGACGCGGGGTTGTCAACCTCTGGCTCTGACATGGTAATAATGTGCAATTACTGTCATATGAGTTATATCGAAACGACAGGTTTGAATGATTTAATTAGATGTATTCGATGGTTTGGATGAATTCAATTTTCCCATCGTTGAAATAATTACAATAAACTATGGCAGTACTTATTCACATTACTTATTTTCACGCGTATGGTATCCCAGATGACCGACACAAATGTCACCGATTGCCCCGAGATAGGATCATATTATTATTCCGATTCTAGTACTCGATCCATCCGGTTGCACGGCAATTTTACCTGACTACCAGTTTGTACGCGAATCTATATTCGTTGTAAATAATATTTTAAATAAAACTTAATATCGTAGATAACTAAGTGTTTTCAATTAAACATCATCATTATTATAAGCCTGAACACAAGATCACGGCTTGGAAGTGCCGTGATCTCAAGGAGCATTTTAACCTCAATATCGGTAAAGTATGAAGGCAATCCTGCCTGACGTGGAGAGGACCTCTTCATCAAATACTCTCCATCCACTCATACATCTACTAATAAACACTTCCAACATTGGTGACCCCGAGAATTTCTAATGATAATGATGAATACTGCCAATACGGAGGATTGAGTACTGGAATGCGGAATCCTGGACACCCAATCTTGTGAGTAACATTTCAATTTTTTAACTTAAATTCAGTAGGTCCAGTATGTACATTAGAATCATATCAAGATAAATCAGTAAAGAACATCATTGTCCAACATTGTTCATTGGTTATTGTCCACCAAATTCAGTAGCGTACGAAAATACCTACATCCCGCTACTACTTTATTAATAATGCTTCCCCCGCAACTCATTACTTGTTTATGTGGATAGTATATTGCCGGTAAATATCAATTTCAGATAAACAAGAAGCCCAGCAGCTAAGGCAGAGTATCCTAACCAACAGACGCGATTTTGCAGACAGACCCAGGTACCCGGATGCCAAATACCCGGATGCCATATACCTGGAGATCCTACACCCGACCCCACAGCATCCACCGCAGATCGGAGTAAAGCAAGTAACGCAAATTCAACTTCTCACAGTGATCCTTGTTAATAATTGATAATCCGAACATTTCAACGAAATTTAGCAACCCAGCGAGAATATGCAAATATTGTTACACGGTATAAATTTTTAAACTGCACTTCATCAAAGCATTATTACAATTACAATATATTTGTACTAACATTTCAACGCAAAGATAAGAGATTTGTAAAAGATTTTGGATATCATCAACTTAACTTTTCAGACCTGGATTAGATTTATTGTTATTTTGTTTTATGCACACTTTTGATAATTTTATCTGCATACCTACACGGTCTATCAGTACTACTACTGCTTTCGCCATTGCCTATCACTTGCCATATTACAACGACAATATGCCGCTAGAAGAAACAGCATCAGGAACCAGCGCTAATTACACAATAATGGATCCAGTCATAAACTCCGTATCAGTTAAGCTACCCCCCGTCTGGTGCGACAACATACAGCTCTGGATTGCCCAGGCAGAAAGCCAGTTCTCCAACTCAAGAATCAAAGATGACACCACGAAGTACTACATTATTGTCACCTCCCTGGACATCGAAACCCTCAGGACCGTCAGCGATGTCGTCATCAAACCACCAGCAACGGACAAGTACTCTACCCTAAAAACTGCACTCATCACGAGGTTGCAAGATTCCGAAGGAAAACGTCTCACCCGACTACTAACCGGATTACAGTTGGACGACAGGAAACCATCAGGACTACTTCGATTGATGCACGAACTCGCCGGCCCCGAGCTTGCTGAAAGCGCAATCATACGCACGTTATGGCTACAAAGACTTCCCCAACATGTACAAGCTATATTGACCGCACGGCCAGACGACAATCTACTACAACTTGCGTCAGCAGCAGATAAAATCCTGGAATCATTTTTATAATCGGCGTAATCCTAGCCCCGCCGAGAATGGCGTCATCCACCGACATCGTACTCCAATACCGACCGCCAACATCGATCCCGGTCGAACGATCGAACGGACAATAACAATGAACTTCACAAAACAAACGACTACTGCATATACCATAAAAAATTCGGGCAGAGATCATTCAACTGCATTCCACCATGCACATTTCACAGAGATAATTAAAAAAACAACGGCAACGCCACACAATAAGTGTGATTTTGCTAAATTGCAGTCCATCGTAACTTTCCTTACTTACGCACAAGTAACATAAACACTTGTAGCTATTTAACAAGCACAGACAACAGATATCACCAGATAACAAGAAACATGCGACTGGACGAGATCCAGTAAACGGGCAACGAGCAACTGGGAACTGTCAACATATATCACCAGATAACAAGAAACATGCGACTGGACGAGATCCAGTAAACGGGCAACGAGCAACTGGGAACAACAAATCACCAGATAACAAGAAACATGCGACTGGACGAGATCCAGTAAACGGGCAACGAGCAACTGGGAACAACAAATCACCAGATAACAAGAAACATGCGACTGGACGAGATCCAGTAAACGGGCAACGAGCAACTGGGAACAACAGGAATACTAATGGACTCACGAATATCTACTGAATAGCTACGATCTCGAATTTTTTTTTTTTTTTTAAAGAAACAAATCGTTTTTTCACCATCTTCTCAACTTCAACATCTCCAATAATGTATATATACAGTAGCTGACACAATATCTCAATCTGAAGAGACTAACTGTCCTACTACAAGCAACCAAGGATCGGAGGGAAAGCGCAGGGTCAACCTGACGATTAAATTAAGGCAAAAGATGACTCCGCCCTCGTCCTATGTTAAATTAATGTTTCCAACTGTGACCGACTCAAACCTACATTTTTCCAAAAGTCGGAGGAAATACCGCAAAAAACGGCAAGCACACTGCCCACAATAACAACAAGAAAAACACGCTGTGGAAGACACGTACATTTTCCTGAAAGGTACCAGTCGTAAAAGTAATACTTGGCAATACTTCAATTAAAAAAGCTATCGTTTAAACAAATTAATTAGAAAACTTATATTGATGTATCCAAAATTTATTATACGATTTGTATCACTGTACCTCATAATTAATTAAAATTCTAACTAACTACTGTGAAATAAAATTAAGTTTATTTAGGTATTTAGCTAGCGAAACACCGCCATATAAATTATTGTATTATTACGTAGTCAGTATTTCTAACAAATAATAATAATATATCAATTCATTTTCGTATCCCGAATTCTGAACAGTATACAGACTACATTTTATTTGTAAATAACTAATTAATAAGATTAGCAAGGTATATCAAATTTAGCAAATAAGTTATCCAACCTGTAAATAATTTCTGTTAATTTCCGATATCTATTAATTTTACGTAGTGTTATCTTATTAAAAAGAAGCCACATATTAGATCGGACCGTCATAAATGCTAACCAAACTGTATCTGTTTAACAATAACAATATAATAAATAATAATTCGACATTCCAATACCACTGTGGAACTACGTACCTAAAGTCAGGTAGTAAACAAAGACAGCACTTGGAATTCGAATTATTATTTTCCCTCGATTAAAAATGAATTCACTCCTTAGTCTAAGATTTATAAAGTTAATTTTGAATAATATGGTTCATGTATTTTATTTATATTTTAATATTACGTATAGTTAGTTATGTTTACTTTAGTTGAAATTGTATAAACGCATAATAAGTATGTACCGAGTCAGCCAGCAGCTACTCGCCTTTGTAAATAATCACCGTTATGCATTCTAGCAGTACCTACCTACCTCAACACTATATGTCTAGCCGTAAGAAGGAACGAGTAATAATAATTTTAATCGGTCAATACCGACTGAGAAATAGGTACTTACTCCTATTACTAATGATAATTAGGACTTGTAAATAAATAACATTATAATTTTTAAACATTTTGTAACTTTGGTTATTTTTTATTTTTATAGGCATGTTATGTTCTAAGTTATTGATGTAAATTTAGAATTGTTCACAAAATTACTTATGTAAAAATTATACTTTCAAGTATGAAAAACATTGTATATAGATATGTATATCTCAATAACATACTAAATCCTATTTAGGTGTATATAATTATTTTCTTTTCGTATGCCATATTTTGTTATTCGCGTGCAACGCTGGTGGGGAGGTATATGGCAGTACTTATTCACATTACTTATTTTCACGCGTATGGTATCCCAGATGACCGACACAAATGTCACCGATTGCCCCGAGATAGGATCATATTATTATTCCGATTCTAGTACTCGATCCATCCGGTTGCACGGCAATTTTACCTGACTACCAGTTTGTACGCGAATCTATATTCGTTGTAAATAATATTTTAAATAAAACTTAATATCGTAGATAACTAAGTGTTTTCAATTAAACATCATCATTATTATAAGCCTGAACACAAGATCACGGCTTGGAAGTGCCGTGATCTCAAGGAGCATTTTAACCTCAATATCGGTAAAGTATGAAGGCAATCCTGCCTGACGTGGAGAGGACCTCTTCATCAAATACTCTCCATCCACTCATACATCTACTAATAAACACTTCCAACAAAACCAAGAACTTCGGCGAAATTAATCAAACCCCGTTGGTAAAACCGTCTTCGAATAACGTTAGGTTACTCCGTAAAGACTTTAAGGATTCAATTATTATTTATGAGATATTTAAGTCACTTGTAAAGCCATATTCGTCAGATCGATTAAACAAGGCTCATATTTGTATGAAATGAATAAATTCATCAATATATTTTTTGACAAAAATGTTACTGATAACAGTGATAACACGTAGAAAACATATTATTGCTCAATAGTAAGATAAACAAAAATTTAACAAAACAAAAAACGACTTAAAAAAATGCACTAAAAAGTAAAAAAATAATTTCGTACGATTGTTATTTTTGGAGTCGGTGTCAGCCAAGGTAACTACATACATAGGTAGTTATAGGTGAGATGTGGAGATCTTGGCTGACACCGACTCTAAACATAACACTCGTACGAAATTATTTTTTTTTACTTTTTAGAGCATTTTTTAAGTCGTTTTTGTTTTGTTAAAATTTTTGTTTATTTTTTAATTTTTAGTTACGAGCGTGCGTAAAGAAGTTTTAATTCAAAAAACGAATCATCGAAATTCGTAGGCGTAATATTGAGTTATTCGTCCATTTTTCGCGCACATACTTATTGCAAATTTAAGACATATATCGTTTTCTCATGGATCCCATTGTCAAAACTGGACCAAATTAAAATGGGACCACACGGGAAGCACCAGCTTTCTAATAAAAAAAGAATCATCAATATCGGTTCACCTAATCGAAAGTTCTAAGGTAACAAATATAAAAAAAATACCGTCGAATTGATAACCTCCTCCTTTTCGAAGACGTTTAAAAAGTATATAAAACAATTAATAACACAGTTTTATGGGTTTTCTTGGTTGTTTGGGTGCTTGCATCATCATGTGTTTTTGTAAACGCACGCACTTTACGCACGCTTTACTTGGGCAGTAAGCTAGCGAATACGTGACGAGAGCGTTACGAAAAGCGAGGCGAACGCTTCCTATATCACTGTAGCACTGGAGCAAGAGAGAGCAGTGCGCGCGCACATTTTCTTTCTCTCTTCCTATCATTTAGATGGAGCAGATGTTTTACTTCAGTTGTGTGGTCTAAAGCACACTTGTTGACACACTAATAAAATTACTTTCATAATAGTTTTTTTTTAATAATATTTTTGCTTTATCGCGTTTTCGTAGAAAAGATATTAAAGATCGGCTTACAAGCCGAAACTGCGGCCACAAAAATAAAACAAAAAACTTAAATGCATGGAGAACTATATAATAACAACTTTTTTTTGTTAAATAAATGGATTTCTACGAATTAAACAATAATAATTAAATTAAATTAATTAAACACAATAAGAATGTTTTTTTAAATTTTTTTGGTTTATATTGTATTAAAAGACAAACATTCCCTGGTTGCGAATAACCTGACAATAATTGAAAATCTCCAAATAGCACCACCGTAAGCGAAAAATGTTGCTTATGTCGGTGATTGACGACTAAGTCAGCCACGGAATCGAACACGCAACGCCTAGGTGGGACCCTAACGCGATATCAACTTAGCCACTGTTTCTTATTCATTCTTACATTACGAACTTTTTACAATTCAACCTACTAGCTTTTTTAATTACTTGTGTATTTAGTAGAATTCCATTTGTAATATTTTAAAATAATTTTTTAAATAATCCCTTTTTCTTTCAAAACACATCAGTTATTATTGCAAATAAAACGAAATAGTTATTTGTTTATTCAGAGTTAAGTCTTCCCGTACATCCGTCATAACCATGAATAATCTGTGTTTCAATTAGCGCGCACGAACCACGAACTGAAATAGGTAAGCCGGCTAATAAGTGGAATAGTATAATACCCCCTTCAGAATCGTAGCTAATGTAATGATGGAAAATGTAAATGGTAATTGTTGAGGCTGGTTTAGCAAATTTTAGGCAGGGCAATGTCAGGTAAGGTTAATGAATGTTAGTCAATGCTAAGGGTTAGTTCTGGTATGGTTATGTTAGCTAGATTAGGCCGGTTTAGGAATGTGCTATCTCGGGTTCGGTTATATTTTAGGATGAGTAATATTGTGTTAGATTAAGAATGGATATATCAGACGCTTCGTAAGCTCTGTTTCAAAGATATTTACTTTCGTAAAGTTTCTCTCCAGCAGAACTCTGACAATGGGACTGATAACATTGCTGAGTGCATCTACTGAAATATCGTTGTAATGTTAAGACATGTTATGTTCGGTTGCGCTAGGTTGGGTAAGCTAAGGCTGCACTGCATTAAGTTTGGTCAGCTAATGTTGCGTATTAAAGGTTTGTGAACTGAAAACTTATTTAGCACCGTTGTGATTTGAAACTCGATGAAACGGATACGAGCGATACTAATAGGGATTTAGCCTGCGAGAGAATGATAGCCTAATCGGTGTCCTCTTTGTGCGATGCTTCGTAGTCTATCGGCCTCTTCTTCGTGCGGTGATTCGTAGAATAAAATGTAAAATAATTTATAAACTTGGTAAAAATATCATAATAAATAAACCCTACAATTATCCCACTCCTGGTCATGATACTCCGCTTTCGTCTCATTCTCTCGACGTTTAATTTTCTATTTTCTCTCGAATGTTTCACTTCTACCGCGTGTGAACTGCACACACGTTTAAATAAACGAAAGTCATACTAAAATGAAATTTCACCATGTTATTAACTGTTCGAAGTAATGTTAATAGTAGCTTAGGTAATCTAATGCTAGGTTAGGATAGATAAATTTTAGGAAAAGAAATGTTAGAATAGGTTAAGAAAGGTCTGGCTTTGTTAGGTAAGGCAAGGTTGAGTAACGTTAGCTTGGATTTGATAATATTAGTTTAGGTTGTTTACCTAATAATGTAAAGGTTTGATATTGTCGATATGACTAAGTTGTCGAACAGCTTCAATTCCAAACTTGTTGC
This sequence comes from Limnephilus lunatus, assembly GCA_917563855.2. Classification (NCBI taxonomy): domain Eukaryota; kingdom Metazoa; phylum Arthropoda; class Insecta; order Trichoptera; family Limnephilidae; genus Limnephilus; species Limnephilus lunatus. The sequence continues at coordinate 40,438,925 of OU830604.1, forward strand.
CGAAATTATTTGCGTTGCGAGCATAGCGTACTGAAGAAATATTCAAAATTCCAAATGTCGTCGGAAAATTGTCGCAAATTGGAGAAAAATGCCTGTTACCGTTTATCACACATACACCTCCCTTGAAAGTAATTTAAATCCATATTTATTTATTGGGCTGACTAGATCTGATTTGTGAGTGTCCCCAAACCACCCATAAAAACCAATATCCGTCCCTACTCCTCACAGCACCGTCAGCCATATTGGTCGCAGAGCGGGATGAAAAAAAATTATGGATGTTCCGCCCGATATCTTCGCCTCCCTTTCGGAGAAAAGTCCTTATTTTTTTGTTGAATTCCGGAACACGGACGGTAAAAACATTCGTTCTTCAAACTTACAGAGTAATGAGATTACCGATCATCGGTCCAGTGAAGCAATAATGTTACTAAACATAAGCCTTTGAATCGGAAGTTATTCAGGATGTATTTATTTGAGAAATCGTAAATGAAGATGTACGTTGATACCTGATAGGGTGAGAGGCGGTTGGAATGGTCAGAATAGTCGAGTGTCCTTTGCGAGAACGGAAGCTTCCGAATTATTACGATACAGCGCCGACTGATAGGTGTAGGTAGTTTACTGGTTCACTAGGGCCTACGCAATAGGGTGGTTCGATTTCTTGTTTTTTTGTTTTTCTTAGTAGCGGGGTGCGGAATGGATGCTCTATAGGAATACCTTTAAAAGTTATTATGACAGCATTAAGATATTTTGAGTGCAAGTACTGCCCCAAGTCAATTCAAATTTAAAAAAAGCAGCGAGAAACTAGAAAAAGAAGGGTTTAATCTTTGGTCAATAAAAGTAGTTAAAATATAAAAAAATAATTTTTTTATTTACTAATTATATTATCTACTAATCAAGAAACAATAAAAGTACCATTGCTACACAAAAAAATCACAAACAATGTTAAAAAATAAAATCAAAAATCATAAAAGTTATTGTGTTTTATAGTCCTTCTTCGAATTGAATACTGGCATTATACGACAAGATTCTAGCTTGTTTCGTATCCATCCTTCACGTCTTTCAGGGCCGCAAACAGCAGAGCATGATGCCGTTACCACTTTGATGCATCTTTCCGTGGCTTGCGTGTGACAGGGCATCAATCGGAACTTACACAAAATGTTGGATTCGATAATTTCGTGGTCTGCAATGGCATCAATTATTGTCTCGCTAGATATCAGTTTTATAAGAGGTGGTTCTGATGGTTTTTCCCAGTAGATCAAGTCAATATAGTCTGCTGCGTTGAAATTAAAAGTAGGTAGCTTAAATACTCTTATTGGAGAGAACCCTGACGTACGTTCTCGGATACTTAGAATCCGTCTCAGAGCCAACTCTCTTATTTGTTTTCGTTCGTCGTTTAGCATACTAATAAGTATATTTTCGCTGTGGCCAAAATACCCGTTGCGTTGAATTACGGGATCTACCACCTTTTTCAAATGCTCTGGAAGGTAACGAGACAATTTAATAGTTTCGTGGAGGTGTCTCGCCCCGTAAACACACGAAGGTTGTGTTTTTATTTTAAACCACATTGGAGCATACACTCTTAGCACAAATTCAGTCAATATCACTTGATTTTCTGTCGGATTCTTGGTTGAAATGTATAGTCGGAGAATAGTATTGGCTGTTGTTAACCAACGCGAATGACAGATTTTACCCGGCTTTCTTTTCGCTAAGTTTTCGTCACATTGTCCTTTGGCGATTGCTTGGCACATTTCCAATAAATAGAGCTGGTCTGTGCTAAGGTCGTCACGGGATTTTGTAATGTCCGGTAAGTTGCATTCTACTGCTTGAAATTCTATCACAGGAAGATGTTCACAGTTCTGGAGTAACTTTCCTAGTTGGCCGCTAAAGCTTCTAGGACCTGTTGTCGTTCCATCAAGGTATTCGAAAAGGTGTCTCAAACTTAACTCGTTAGCATGTAACTGACAGACAAACCACTGAAGTGAACGATGGAGCTTTCCTTCAAGAAGTCGAATAATGCCAGCCTTAGCCCCAGTATTAACTGCTGTTCCGTCACATCCGATAGCCACGATGCACGCTAAATCAATGGATTTTGCCACAAAATATGCAAACAATTTGTGAGCTATTGTTTTAGCATCACCGAACTTAACGCCTATGTGGCCAATGTATTGTGAGCCAGGTTCTTTTAAAAGACTGATATGTTCTTCTATCACAACTTTTCTGCGTCCATCTTCCATGATTAATGTTTTATCCTTTCGACCGTCAAACGATATGCAAATGCACGAATCAAAATGGGGCTGATTGATGGCAGTCAGCGTGGTCCTAGTTTTGGCACGAGCACGTCGAATCTTATTACGATCGATCACGTTTGTTAGATTATCTGTTGTCACTAATCCAATATCTTGCAATGTAGCGCAGACGATGGCAGCACCTGCCCGATCAGAAATACTGTATCGATCCAATGTTCTGGATACAACAGATAGTCCACTGTCTGTTGGTTTTATTACATAAGAAGAAGAAGTAGATGCAGCAAAGTATTGTTCGTCAGTTGGAAGATCAACGTTATTTAAACTTAAAACTGTACTGCGAGATGTGGACGGTTGATCTAAAGATGTTTGTTGTGTTTCTTGGTATAGTTTGCGCTTTAATTTTCTTAACATATTGCTCTCATTTTGCTTAGTAGTTTTTCTATCTAAAGAACCAATCATCATTTTTCTGTCGCCTCTTTGATCTATCAAAAAATGTCTTTCTTTAATAGGTACTTTTCGATCTTGCGCACAAAAACAATTTTCGAACGAAGTACATTTGCAAGCAGCTATATCAAATAACGTCTTGCTGCGTCTTTTAAAATCATCCAGTTTTTTAAGGTAACTCTCACTATGCTTTCTACCTTTGTATGGTTTAAGAATCGCCCGATACTTTTCATGGTAGTCCTTTAATCGCGCCAAAATTGTGCGATGTTCCACGATCGGTAGAGACGCTCGTTTCCAAATATTTTCTATTTTAGTAGCAACAATTTCACTTGTATCTCTTACCAAATTCTGGAAACGTTGTTTTGTACTTTGCGAGACGTAAATAAAATATTTCATCATGTCTTCATGACTTGGTAAAACACTAGCTGGTAATTCCGCACCACAACCAAACAAAGGACAGTTTTTGTCACCGCTGCGTAAACTCATTGTTATTTTGTTTAACTTGAACTCAAAATAATAATTGTAAACTGTAATTACTCAAATGGACGTGCACGCGACGCTAATTCCAATTGTTTACTGATGATTGCAATAACGCTTGCAACACCCCGCGCCCCCGCGCCCCTGCGCACGGGGATGCGCTGTGAGCGAGCGAGGCGCGAAAGAGGACTCAGCAATTTGTCAAATTTTCGCGGTAAAATAAATATTGTCACTTTTTTTTAATATTATTATTTAAGGCACGGCAATTTTCATTAATTATGAAATGTAAAAGTAAAAAATTAAATTATTAATATTGACACAAAACTGTTTTATAAAGGGACAATTTTTACCAGATTTTAAATAATTCAACTGCTTTGGGGCAGTACTTCTTATCAAAATTTTAAAATGATATTTTGTATGCTTAATTCTATGTACCTAGAGCACCCATTCCGCACCCCGCGAAAACTGATTTCTAAAAAAAAAAAAAATCCATACAGTGGCGATCCACCTTACTACGCAACCTACCAGTACTTCATTATCAGTAAGGACAGTAAGCGCTCCTCCGTTGCAGGGTGAACACCTGTGCGTATTGCACTTTTCATCTCTGCATGACCTTTACCTGTGGGGTGCATTCCTACTATTATTGAAGAAGCGACTGCAGCACGCAGTGCTTTACTTCAGTTTTATATAGATAGATATAATAATAAAATAAATAGTAATCGGCTATGTGAAAGAAAAAACGCGTTATCACTTAGTTATTTAGCATTTGATAAGTTTAAAATTGTTAAAAGATAAATAATGAAATGCGATAAAATGATAAGATACAATTCGTTCGTAAACAAACATGTAAGTACAATGTTGTTTTCTAACGATTAATATGTTTCTGAAATCTTTGTAATGAAAACATCGACTTTTTCAGATTCTACATGTAAAATAACAATGCAACGTGAATGCTGTACAATAAAGCAGAGTTAAGGAATGTCACGGGGTGTATGGGTGCCGAAATACTGCATTGGATATTGGATGCAGCTGTGAATAACAATGAGTTTGGGATGAGTTCAAATAATGTAAACAAGTATTGACCTGCATCGGCTCAGCGTCCTTCCGCCTCCGGAAGAACGAGGAGGGAGTGTCGATGGTGTGCTGCCGAGACAAGGCCGGCTTTGGAGTGGAACTCATCTGTCTGAACCACGGCAGGGATATTTTCCGCCTCGAGTGTTTCTGATTATCCATTGATTCGAAGGAGTCGTCCGACATGGTCGTCGCTACTGCAGTAACGCGACGACAGATCGAGAGCTTCGACAAGTCGAACGTGATGGCGACTTCTTAGAACCGGCACTCAAAAAAATAAACGATATCGGTTGAAAAAAAAACCGCGATAACAACACAGAAACCAAAACAATCCGAACGTAAAACTGGATGCGCGAAAATTATGCGAAATGTTGCGGTAGACCGACACTATTTTGGTGTCGAGTAGATAGTGAGTCAATTCCGACGCGACGAGTGAGGCTCGCTCACAAAAGCAAACACTCGGCACACGTGGGTCACGGTGTGAGCTATCACCGGCTGATAAGGTAGCGCTGAGACGGGCGGGTAAGATGTGGCTAGGCGGGCTAGCGGGCGGAGAGTGAGTGCGGCGGCGTGCTTCCCGCCGCTTATATCCAGGGCCGCGCCTGCGCCCGCCGTCCCCGTCCTCATCCTGTCGGCCACCGTCTGTCTCCAGCCACCGGCCACCGTCTCCTGGAGGACCTCGTCCATCCAACAAGGCAACCAGCAGCATCCGCCCATCACGGCCGGAGACGGACGGACACTACATAGAACCACGCTGCGGTGACGTGGGCTAATAATATTAATAATTATTCCAATCCAATTCATTTTATTAAGCATCCGTAATGACCACCAGGTCATCTTGAATGACGGAATATTATACAGAACTGTTTTGGCTATTACATTTTCGTGACTTCATAATAGAGCACAATGCGATTAGAAATTGTATAAAAATTTCTTCTATAAAAAAAAAACGCGGTAGAAGCGAAACTTTACCAAAACAATCTCAACCAATACTTGAAAAGTGAAGTCATTATAATAGCGACCAATGAGCGCAGACCTAGCGTAATTTCCGTTTCATATCTCAACCAATAGGAGCCTTTATAGCGCAGTTGATGCGTCGCAGATGCAGTAATCGTCATATCCGTTTCAACCGAAATCCAATCATAGCAGGCTATAGAAGCTTCACTTCACACAAACAATTTAATGTATTGATCACTCCGTGATATTTGAATTATGTTACTGAAAATTGAGCACTTTTACGAGTAGTTTCATGTAATTTTTTTTGCATAATGACGTGTAAGACTAGTTTGTATTCTGAGAATTTTAGAGATTTCCGATAGTGAAAAGGATATTGTTTTTCGGCGTTTAGAAAAAAAACATTGTAACAAACCACAGTGAGTGCTTCATTTACATCACATACAATATATTAGAAATTATTGTGAGTTTATCACCTATACAATTTAACGTGCAGCATAAAACATATAATCATAAAGAAGTATAAAATATTCATGACAACATTGAAAAAAAAAAAGAAATGTCCAAGAGATTGCATAAAACTCGTCCAATTTACTATTGCATCAAATAATACTTTCAACATTTAATTTGATATCATTGAACACCAACCGATGAAACTGCATGAAAACTATCACTGAACTATTTCAGAACGACAAGTAAATTTAAAACTGCAACATTGCACTGCAGTGAGTTGGTGGCATTGGCAGTGACCCAGGCAGCTATCGACAGGCAGACCTAGCGAGATGTGGCTCTAGTAACTACGTAGGTCTACATTGGAATCACATTGGAAAATAGGGAGACTTAGCAAGACACGTACGAATAAGTTTGTCTAAAAAAAAATTACTGTTAATTACTGCGCCTAATTTGGATTTCGACACTTTGATCACAATACAAGAGACATCCATGTTTAAAATTTTGTATTATTTATATATTGTTATCGCGGTCGCGTTCGTTGGATTTACTCACTATTATGTATCGTTGTACGTATTTAAAGTAATATTTTTTAAAACCTTGTCATCAACATGAGAAATGTACCCACGAATGAAAACCACAAACTTATAGTGGACATTTGATATTCTGTGAAATTAAGAATGGTGCATTGCGGAACAATCGAAGGCAATGGCAGAGAGAAATCGTTAAAATAATAATCAATTAATAAATAATGTGAAACTAACTAACTAACCGTCACATCCTTTCCACGCAAGGGAAGGTATTTAGAATAGATCGCCAAACAACTCTGTCTTGCAATACGCTTCATGTTTCAATCACATTCATACATCTTCTCATACATACCCTTCTGAATCTGAATCTGATTCTTGACATGACCTGACTCACGTATTTGGTTCATTTGATCGTGCCTCGGGCATTCCCGACATCTTCTATCATTACATTCGCGTAGTGTATTCTCCTTATATTTTCTTCGTTCATTCGCTCTACATGCCCGAACCACATTTTTTTCCATAATTTATTTCTTAATCATAGGTTTGCTTATATCGTATATGAATAACACGAAATTAATAACACAACGTTAAATAGGTATAAGATTTGAACATTTGTTAGTTTATATCAATATGTTATTACAATTATTAAAATTTATCATTTATTAACAAATTAACGAAATGTGCAATTGAAGAGAAGAAATACACAAAATAAGGAATGGTGAATCGTAACATCTGTAACAATATTATCAGACATCTACGTTTTCTAGTCTACGATGGGGCCATTTAGAATATTGCCTCTAATTACTAACTTGTCAATATCTTAAATGATACATATAATATGTACACGCCTCAGAATATTGATTGTTTAAGGTTCGGTCACACAGAGCAATTACGATGGCGACTGATCAATGCGAAGATGGCGAAATCAGAATTGAACAAGTCTAATCGAATCGCGTGAATGCTTATAAGCCGCCAGGTAATTGAGTTAGTCGCAGCGAATACCTCCTCACCCGAAGCGATTTCGCCGCTACTATTCAAATATCAGCGATGTAATCGCTCTGTGTGACCGAGGCCTTATTGACGATTCGTTTGGGAAACAACCGTTGCTAAAAGTTAATTTTTTATTATTATTTTTTTTTTATTATTTATATTTGGGAAATTAGACAGCAAATCATAAATTACACGATAATACAATAATAAAATGGTTAATTATGCCAATTATAAACATTCCACAGATAATAATAATAATGTGTGACATTATAAAGGTGTTTACTTAATTAGTTCACTTTTAGTTACATTATGTGAGGGGGGGAGGAGAAATATAGGATAAGGATTAAAAGGCTAAGGACGCGAATATATAGGGGGAGGGGTAGATTGAACTTCCTAGTTTGAGTCATGTTGCTTAGTGAGATTTTGTTTTATGCCATGTAACGTCGAGTTAAAAATGTAAATGTGGTAATAATTTAAGTTGAATGAATGTGTGGATCTGTAGATAAATGAGTTATGTTTGGAGTTAGTCTTGCAAAGAGGAAGATTAAAAATAAATAATATTCTGAAATACCACTTGCGCAAGGTTGCCAGATGTCCTGAATTTTTCCAAAAGACCCGATGTTTGCGGGACGCCCCACTTTTTAAGCAAAAATTGATTGTTCCTCAAGAAACCAAAATTAACGATTATTTAAAAAAAAAAATACTCATGGGCTGAATTTTATGAAGCAGCAGAAAAATATACTCTGCAGGAACTAAAATCTTCAAAAAAATACTAATAGTGCCAGTTTTTGGAAAAATGATTGTTTAATAGATATTATTACTTTTGAAACCGAAAGGGCTTTATAATTTGCGTTGTGTCGTTTATAATAATAATAATAATAATATTTGGACGATTTATATAGCGCCGTTTTTGTGAAAAATCACCTCAAGGGCGCTGTACAAACTTACCATACATGCCTAAAATCTAGAAAGACTACATGCTAGACAAACAATTAAAAACAACTTATGGTTAAAAATTGCATACACCGGTTCATTGATCACCGATACGAAAATATATGTACAATATTTTGACCAATGAACGCGATGCTGCCTAAAAATGAATTAATACAGGACCATACTTACCTGGGAGGTCGCTTGAAATTAACACTGTTTATTGTCTATTTAAAGAAATTTAGATTATGATTAATATTATAGAAATAAACAGTTTGAGATACGGAACTGTGCATTATTGTTCAGACCGCTCTTTTACTTCTAAATCCATTAAAATTTGAAACATTAAAAATCTGCGCTCTGGCAACACTTAACAAATATGGTGAGCCTTGACTACATTTCATGGACTGCTGGATTCGTTTAGTTTGCAGTGATTGAATTTACTTGGCGAAATCAACTGAACTAATGCCAGTAGTTGTATTTGTAGATGTAGTTGTAGTAAGTATGTGGGTAGTATATAATCCATTTGAATGTATGCGTATGTAAATGTACGTAGGTCGCTAATTGACTTGGATTGTGTATGTTTGCGGAGAAGGCCTAACCAGAACATGAAACTGAGCAGCAATGGAGTATCATCAGAAATGATTAAGTCTTAAAATTGAACAAAGCTTAGCTTAGCTTCGAAGTGTAAATGTTGGTCCCTGGAGATGACAGCGCTAAGACGCAATGCTATTATGTAAAAAAAAACATCTGTCACAGCAAAATAATATTTTTTTAAATAAGAGTGAATTTGTCACAATAGGCCACTTGCATCACATTTTATTTAAATTTTTTTCCGGTTAAGGCAAATATTCTAAGACATTACGTATTTTTTATTTATTTTTTATCATATTTTTTATCGTATTTTTGAAACCCTGGCAATTTTTTGAAAACTTCAATCGGAAAAATCAGACCATTTTTTATAAACCGGAAAGACGGGACATAATATTCTGGGTTCGAAAAAATGATAATTAGATAGCCGAAAATCATTTTTAAAAAAATAACGTTTTCCACGCGAATAGCAATAAATTATACGGGGTTCTCTTCATAACATCTGTAAAAACACCGCCATCTTTATCAAAAAATCAAACCAAAGGATAAGTTCGCATAGAGCAAACAATAAATCTAGTGAACGTTAAACGAAAATTAAAAAATTCGCCGGAAATCAAAGTGTTGCCATATAAAAAAAAAAATTAATCAGTGTAGTATTTTACAAAATTAAGGGAACATAATCGGAGATGGGACATTTCCATGTAGTGACGTCATGAGCTCAAATAATGGATTTATTTATTTGAAAAAAATAAAAACTATACATTTCTTTAAATTTTTACTAACATTTTCGTAATCGTAGAAAAAAAATCTATCCACACGATTTTTTGCAAGTCGTTATGAAATCCATGCAAGTGGCCTATTCTCAAGACAACTTTTTTAAATTTTAAAACCTTTGTTTGAAAATAAATAATAAATACATTGAGAGCGTTAAGGTTTAAGACTGTGGAATAGTGAAGTAGTTAAGTTTGAGAACAATCTGAGAATGAATTTAAAATTACAAAAACACAATACACATCCATAATCCATCACTCAACAATCACAGTCCCGTAAATACACACATCCTGAAAATAAACAATACAATCGATTAACACATAAAACATAGCAAAACGTCAAAAATCTAATATTAAAAAACATATAAAAACTGATATTTTAACTTAAAGACGCACTGCATGATTAAAAAAATATCATTTAAGAAGCTTGGTCACTGCTTATAGAAAGTTTTGAATACGAATATAAAAACAGACCGATAGGCTACGAATACCGCACAAATAGGAGACCGATTATACTATCTCATTCTCTCGCAGGCTAAATCCTATAGATTGTCTCTTTTAAGTGTCGGTATTTTTCGTTTCATCGAGTTTCAATTCATAACATATTATAAAAATAATAATATTTGTATGATGTATATAGCGCTATTTTTTGTTGTTGTTGTGAAAAACCCCCTCAAGGGCGCTGGCAAATGGCTAATCATTTATCCTTAAACGTTTTCTAATGATGTGAAAATGTGTTAATTTTATATAGGTTCGCTGTTTAACTTCATCTTTTCTTTCCCACATGCTTTAATTTGTGTTTTTTCATTTCTGTTGTACACATATATATTTTTTTTTTTTCTAACACTTTACTTTTTCTTTATCTTTTTAATCTGTGTTTGTATATTATAATTTTTTTGCGGAAACTTCACTGGTTAATGCACCCATGTAATATGTTATTACCTTATAATATGTACAACTGTTTGTTTCCCTAATAAATAAAAACAAATAACGGTGCTAAAGATGTTTTCACTTCAATAAATATACAACTATTTATACAAGAAAAATCTTTCTATCTTAATTAAGACATCAAACTCACACAATCATGTTGGTCGACACTCGAGGGGCAGATTACAATTCAAAAGAAACATATTTCCCAAGAGCCATTTCTTCCGATTTCCGAAAGAACTCAACTATGAATAATTTATTTCTAGTGTACTTCGTTTCTAAAACTGTAATTGACAGACGGAGAAGCTTAGGTAAAACCGAGATAACTTTGATGTAACCCATTTTGAAAAATAACTTGTACCTATCTATAAAAATAATATATAAATATATATATATGATGTCAGCAATCAGTCAGTAACCACAAAATGTAACCTTAAAAACAGTGATTTTACTGAGCATCTAAAACGTGAACCTAATTTTAGGCGAAATATTGGATATGCCATTAGCAGGCATTCTATAATGACATGGAAAAAATCGGGTGGATAGATGTTTCTACTAAGATTATGAATATGTTATTAAAAAAATAGAAATGGAGAGTTTTTTTTAATGATAAAATAAATAAAATTTTTTTTTTGCTCGTGTTGTCCTCTACTTAAAAATGGCCTCCGATTTAATTTAATTATTTTTTTATAAAATTCAACACTTGTTTTAAAGTGAAAACTTCTTTAGCACCGTTGTGAATTGAAAATCGATGAAACGAAAAATAGCAGCACTAAAAAAAGACAAACACATACATCTATAGGATTTATTCTGCAATATAATGAGATAGACTAATCGGTTTCCTCTTTGTGCAGTGCTTCGTAGCCTCCCCACTCTTCGAATTTAGTTTTCTGAAGGTTTTACTTCTACCGCGTGTGAACTGCACACTTGTAATTTTTTGTAACTATAGAAACGACGTGAGACTTTTCGAATTAAATATTTAATATTAATTTCACTAGTTTTAAGTCTTAGATGCAAGTCACTAATTTTAAATCTAAGTTGCAAGCGACTAGTAGTAAATCTTAGCTGAGTGAAAATGATAAATTATAGGATAATCAAATTAATTTGTAAAGCGCCCTTGGGGTGATTTTCCCGCGAAAACGGCGCTATAGAAATCATCCAATCACTATGATTATTGTGTTAAGGTCTTCGCAACTAGTGCTGAACCCATCTAAGGCAATGCTTAGCAACATGATCACTGAGTCGCGGTGGGCCATGGATTGTATCGACCACCGCAACTCACTCAGAGGAGATTTGCAAACACTTAGCGAGCGGCAGCTTACTGACGACCAACAATAATGGCTATGCTGCCTAGATACAAAGGGTGTGGATGCACTCAGAAGATATTATAGTGTTCTCAAACTTCCAGAGATATAAAATTAACCCTTTAGGTGCGATATGCGAAGTGCGACCTGCGAGTGGGCCATAGAACATCCCGCCGTATCGACCGGTACGAAACTTTTTCGCCGCACAGGGAATACGTTGCCTGTCACTTGCGACATTGAAAACATTGGCAATTTGTTTATTTTTATAATTTAGCTGTTTTTGTCCACACGTAATGGGAAATATGTACATAAAATAATATTATTAATTTAATACTCCACGGATTATTGACGCTTCCCATGTAACTATAAAAAAAACCTCAAGTTTAGCAAAGAATAATACATAATAATACTATTACTAGCAGTTAAAAATCCACTCCGCAGGTGAGTTGCTGACGTAAGTGGCGGCATCTTGTTACGAATTCTTGAACTAACCGAATTACAACGGTAGTTTTGTTTGAAATTCCACGAACACAGATGTTATTTGTGGCGCAACGCGTACGGCGTGGCGTTAACATGCACCCGAAACTGGGTTCTGAAATTCAACCACGCAGACGCTGGGGTATTAATAACGTTTGATGACTGATGATTTAATAAGGTGCTCGAAATGAGTACTCACTAGGTTCTCGATGAACCGCTCTGCGTCTTCTGTAAGCCGGTCCTAATTTATTCTGTATTTTTCGTAGTATAATTTTACTTTCAAAGTATAACTTTTTATCCTGGCAGGAAATGAAGGATGCTTCCGAAACCGGTTGGTAAAATATTTGAATCCCTTATTTATAATATTATTCCACCATCATTATGAGCGCAAAATTTCGCTTGTGCAAGTTGTTGTGCCACGTAGTGTTTAAAAAAATAAATGTAAGTACCTATGTGTTTCAAATAATATTTTGATAAAAATTGCCTTTAATTAGTAATTTAACAATATTGTTATTTCAATATAGCATTCTGTGTTTTTAAAATTATTTTATAAAATTATTAATCTCAAAAAAGGCTAGTCCTAGTGAGGTTAGAATTTTAAATGAAAATAATAATCATAGGTACTTACATGAATAAATTATAAACAATAAACAATTTAAAAAGACCATCTAAAGCTAAATAAAAAAAAACGAGTGTGCTAGACCACACGGCTGAAGTAAAACTTCACTAACGCACCGCTCTCTCTTGCTCCTACAGCGTGATACGGATAATAGGCCTGCACTGTGTCTTAGATATACGAAACGTAACTGGCTATGAGAGAAAGAGAGAAAGAAAATGTGTGCTCGCACCTCTCTCTCTTTCCCCTACAGTAATATACGAAACGTAACTCTCTCTTTCTATCTTCACTAACTTATATCTCCCTCTCAATTTCAGTTCGCCTCGCCCAATCACACTTTTCGTAACGCTCTCGTCACGCATTCACCAGCTTACTCCCCAAGTCAAGCATGCGTAAATAAGTTTTTCATCAAAAATATAAGTGTGCAGTTCACGCGCGGTAGAAGTGAAACGTTCAGAAAACTAAAGTAGACAAGAGTGGGGAGGCTGCGAAGCGCCGCACAAAGAGGATACCGATTAATCCTTCTCATTCTCTCGCAGGCCAAATCCTGTAGATATAGGTATGTGTTTGTCTCTTTTTAGTGTCATTTTTACGTTTCACCGACTTTCAAATCACAGCGGTGTAGAAGATGTTTTCACTTCAACAACAGATTCCTTCTGATATGTGAATATACATACACGATATACACATTGTGTTGATAAATGCGCAAGCTTTCATGACAACATGTTGCAACTACTTTATACTTCTTAGCTTCTCGTAACTATGTTTTAAGAGCAAACTCGCCTTATAACCAAGAGTAGGGCTCGACAAAAGCCGAAAACTTATGACCAAACATTCACAAATACAACATTTGATACAAATTTATATCGTAGCTCTATAATTAATTTTTTAATGTTCCAATGACAATAAATTATGCATAGGCGACCTTTAGCACTTAGAACATAAATATTCAAACCAAATGATTAATTTTTAGCGATTCGGACTTGGGTATTCAGTAGTAAACAGTCATTTCCGCATCCTTGCGGTCTACAATAATTATTATAATGTAGAAGTATTTATAAATACAGTTCCCGAGTGATAACGCTGGAACGTACTGGAGCTCAATTTTCCAATTGAGGCCGATGGCAAACTTTGTCGAAAGGACATACATTGGTCGACCTAGATATTCTTGAGTTTTGTCGAAAGTACATACTTACACGCCAAAAGTTATTCTACTCGAACAACGATCGGTTCGAAACAGTCGACAAAATCGTATTCTCATCTGAGATTGTTTCCCAAGCGCTCTTCGAAGGACAGGCATCGTTTATTTTTACAAAGTTGTTTTAAGGTTCCATATAATGGCTGATTTAGCGGCGAAGTTGGCTACAATACATGATGTAGAAATTGTAGGACAAGCTGAAGAAGATTTAAGACCAACAATAACGTTTCGTAGGTAGGTTTCATACGAAAATTAACTATCTAATTAATCTGTAGCAACGTCGTTTTGCAGGTGTTAACAGCAATAAATTTCTTTTCCGCGAGTAGTGACCAACTGTTTTTGGTTGTGAGTAATATACCCGCTAACCATTTCGAAAAAAGGGTAATCGTAATTTCAAATTCACATCATCAATATATATATTATAAAAGAAAGTCCAAAAAACGTGCGGACCGCAAAAACTCAGAAACGAGTCCCGGTAAGATCAAGGGAGTTATATGGTGTGGTAGACTCTATCCCCCCTAGAGAATAAGTGTATCCGTTTTTACCCAAAGGGCATTCTTTTGAAGATATAAGGACTGGAAGTTTCACCCCCTTGAAATTTCTAGAACAGTTAAAATTTTTCCAGAGTATTCTTGAGCATTTACCACATTCCAGAATATCCCAGAACATTCTGAAATGTTGTGGATTGTTCGGAAATATGATGGAATGTTCAGTAACATACCGGAACATCCCAGATCATTGTGGAACATTCCAGAACACTCCTGAATATTTTGGAATGACCTGGAACATTATTTTGGAACATTTGAAGTCTTTTTTGTATGAGGCTACCCATAAGGGGTATATAAAGCAAGTTCCGTCTGAGATTCGAACGTCAATTCAATCTCACTTCAACTCTCTGAGAGAAGCCGGACACCCTAGTCAGAATATTTGAAAGCATTCCACAACGTTCCAGAACATCCCGGAACTTTCTGGAAAATTGTGGAATTATTTTCGGGAATAGGGAATCGGGAACATCAATGTGAAACATTCCAGAACACTCTAGAATGTTGTCCTCAGCGAAGCCGGGTAACCCAGCTAGTAGAAATATAAATTTATTAGAAAAGTACAAAACACCAGAAACATAGACAACATTCAAAGGACTGCCAATATAGTCATGTCTTCAACTCTTTGACTTTCAAGAATACGTAAAAATGAATCAATCGACGAACTTCGTCGAGACGACTGATAATTTTTCGTTCGCAGATGGCGCGTAACGAATGATCGCTGTTGGAGAATTGAGACCCTGAACCTGATCGGGATTGCAACTGACTATTGGCTACTGGTTCATCGTGTAACAGCGTGAAATGTGTCAGAACTGCGCTAATTGGTCAACAAGACATTAGAAACTAGTGGTATGAATCAAAAAGGTATTTTTAAGCTAAACATCAAATTAGCTTATCTTATTAAATAGAGTTCTCTTGATTGGCTCCCACGCTTAGCAAGGCTCAGGTTTATACAGAACAGCGGCATGAATCAGAAACATTCGAGTCTAAAAAATAATATTAAATTAGTGCACAAAGGTAGTTATTAAATATTAGGTAGGTACTTGATATATTTTTCATGAATCGGCTTCATTAAATTGAACGAGAATCATTTTTGTGTAAAACGGCAACAGAACTAGAAGGTATTTTGAGTTAATATAAAGCTAGTGAAACACAATTAATACATAAAGTTTTCTAGAACTGGCTTCAATTTTCAACAAGTTAGATGTTTACGAAGAATCGTGTTTACATAAAATTCTAACTGGAATCACAAGATATTTCGGGACGAAAAATAATATTAGTTTGGAACTCCAAAAGAGTTATTGCACAAAGTTTTCAAGACCTGACTTTGACAATGGCGAAATGCCTGTGAGGATATATTTTTGGAGCTAACATGTTTGTGGTACCTACTCAGATAGATGGTGCACCTGAACAAATATAACCACTTAGAATCATGGAAGGTCATATTCCCGAAAACTATTGCAGTACAATTATTTAAAAAAAACTATATTTTGGTGTGTGGGGTAGCACAGTGCTTAAAAGAAGGCGGAAAATAAAAAAGCTCAGGAATCAATGGTTTATAAATCCTTTCTCTGTCTTCTAAAACTCATTCCCTGGCAGAATTACGAACGTTATTCTGTTATATGAGATTTCTAAAATGAAAAGACTTCTAAAGCAAAATCATGTTTCTGAAAATCTTTGAAGATTGGCATACAATTTAATTTGGAAGACTCTCATATAAATAAGTTAAAGCACACACGATGGAAGGAGCAATGGAGGATAAATCTAAGGATGTATATAACTGGAAATCATTTGGGGTTGAGAGAGGCAAAAGTATAAATAAAGTTCTTCTAGGGTTACCACGCAGTAACTGAAACTAGAACACGTCCCCATTTTTCTGTCGAAATAATATAATGTTGATTACCCACCATCAAATATAATTTATTTTTACTTTACACTGCATTACAAAGTCGTATGATTTTCAGAATATTTGAAATTTTGTTATTATTATTGCCAAAGATATACTATAGTGCAAGAATAAAATTTGCTGATATTTGTGATAAAGAAGTTTTTGAGCTTTTTCAAATTGCATTACAATGATTGCATTACAAAGTCGTATGATTTTCAGAAAATTTGAAATGTCGTTATTATTATTGCCAAAGATATACTATAGTGCAAAAATAAAATTTTATGATATTTGTGATCAAGAAGTTTTTGAGCTTTTTAAAATTGCATTACAATGATTGCATTACAAAGTCGTATGATTTTCGGAATATTTGAAATGTCGTTATTATTATTGCCAAAGATTTACTAGAGTGCATGGATAAAATTTTCTGATATTTGTGATCAAGAAGTTTTTGAGCCTTTTCAAATTGATATGCAAGTATTTTTTTGGTGTTTGTAAAAAAAGTATAGGAGCCCGATATATTTAAAAAGTTTATACAA
This sequence comes from Limnephilus lunatus, assembly GCA_917563855.2. NCBI lineage: Eukaryota > Metazoa > Arthropoda > Insecta > Trichoptera > Limnephilidae > Limnephilus > Limnephilus lunatus. Next base: position 40,455,863 of record OU830604.1, read on the forward strand.
TCTCCAGACAAATATTTGTGTTGAATTTATATATCGATTGATGAAGGAATAATAAATATTAAGTGAAAACATTTTTAACCCCGATGGGATTTGAAACGCGGTGAATCGAAAACTAGCCACACTTAAAACAGTCGAACACATATAACTATAGGATTTAGCCTACGAGAGAATGAAAGAGTAAAATCGGTCTCCTCTTTGTGCGGTGCTTCGTAGCTACTCTTGTCGACATTAATTTTGTAAAGGTTGCACTTCTGCCGCGTGTGAATTACACATTCTGATTTTTATTTTATCTATTATTAAAAATGAGTTGTTTTTGGTGTGGTGTTCCACAACATCAAATAAAATAGACATTTTTTTGCCTTGCGCGATGTATGTGTAATATTTAATTTTTCATTGTGAAGATAAGCAACAGATTTAAACCTTTCAAAATTGTCTGTAAATTTTAAAAAGTCATATTTAACCCTTAGAATGGCAGGATACCATATTTGTCCCAACGGCAACGCACATAGGTCTCGTGTAAAACGCTGTAACTCCCTTACTATCATAGTGAGAAATATGTTCTAAACGGTGTTAGAAAGCTTTATATTCCAATCTAAAAAATAGCAACTAAAAAAGTAAAATGTACACTTTTATGTATACCAAGTTTTGAATCAAAAATTGAAAAAAAAATTTGAAACTTTGGGAATTTTTTATAAATTATTTTTACATTGCGACAAAAAAGTGAGATTACAATATGTGTTTCTTATACGTTTGTCTAATGAAATATGTATGTGTTTTTATTTATTTTTTATTATCAGTAACTTTAGTTAGAAAAAACGTAAGGTGAGCCATTTTTGAATTTTTTTTATGTTTGTACGCAAAAATTTTATAATTAAAAAAATATATGTTTATTTTGAATTATATAATTTCAAAGCGTATTTCATCGCTTTTCTAAAACAGTTTTTACTTTTTGAATGTGCTTAGAAACATTCCAAATAGATACTTGCATTTTATTGTAAAGCAAAAATATTTTGACCATCTGAAAAAAATGTCAAATTTTTAAAGGGTTAATTGATTTCTGGCGAGAATAGCATATTCTTATTTTTGCACGTGACGACCTTCACGGACCGTAACTGAGCTTCAGTTTTAATAAAGTTTTGTTGACTGCACTTCGAGCTGTACAATTAAGCTATTCGACGGAAAATGTAATAAAACACGATTCACTTCTCTATATTGATTTTCATAAATAAAGTCTTTCACTAGAAAGATGAAATCGTGCTATTGAAAACCAATTAGAGAAGATTTTTTCGACGTTTTAAAACTGTTGTACAATGATTTCCAAAAGCGACCTGCGTCACCCAATTTGATAAGGATAGTGACAAGAAAGAATCAAATAACTTTACGGGTATATATCGCTCTGATGAGATAATTCACAAAAAAAAAACAGAGTGTGCAATTATAATATAATATTTTGTATTCAAGCTGAAGAATGTTTTGATTCTAGATTTTTGAAAGCGATTTAAATAACCAAACATCTATCTATTGTCAAACATAAGCATTCGATACTGAATTTGTATTTTAAGATATTATTTTTTCTCTTCGCTTATTCCTTTTCTTATAAATACAAAATTATATATTTAACTCTACCTTCTAAGAGGAATACATAATTAACACTTTTTTCCTTCTATAAATAACATGTTATGTAAGTAAACAATGTAATATGAAATTATGATATGAATTTTAAATTTGTCAATTTGACTGGCCTAAAATAGGATCCATTCCTAGTTGGCTAGTCAAAGTTTCTACTTATGTTTTATTGTTTAATTTTATGTGAAATAAATTATTATTATTAATTCAAACGTGGTAGAAGTGAAACCTTCAGAAAACTAAAGTAGACAAACGTGGGGAGACAACGAAGCACCGCACAAAGAGGAGACCAATTTTATTATACTATCTCATTCTCTCGAAGGCTAAATCCTAAAGATGTATGTGTTGGTCTTTTTTTAGTGTCGCTATTTTTCGTTTTCACGAGTTTTTTTAGTTTTTTTTATTATTATTCTTTATTCATAAAAATATCTTAGGTATGCAGTTTTTACAAGTTTTTCGACTACCACACGTATGGTTAAAGAATTTTTCACTTCAAAAATATTCGAGTGCAGTTTACACGTGGTAGAAGCGATACTTCACCAATACAATCAAAACAATACTTGAAAAGTGAGGTCATAATCAAAGCGACGAATAAGCGCAGACCTAGCGTAATTTCCGTTTCATATCTCAAGCCTTTAAGTGACATCATAATCAAAGCGGCCAATGAGCGTAGTTGATGCGTCGCAGGTGCATTAATCGTCATTTCCGTTTCATCCTAAATCCAAACTAAAGCGGGGTTTTAGAAGTTTCACTTCAAAAAGCCAAATATTCCTTTAAATCAACCATCATGGTGTTTTCGAAGACACTGAACATGAAACGCCTATTTTCCGACCTTGTATGTTACAAGCGAGATATAAATAATTGGCTTACCTTACAGTGAGAAAAATATCCGGAAATTATGTATTTTCTCAGGAGTGTAATATCATTGAAGACTTACCTGTGAAAATAAGAAAAAAAAACATTTTAGAATACAATCAAGTAGTAACCACCTAAACGTCTTAGAACGACATACAACAGATCTAAATAGCCAGGTATTTCCCATTCCCTTTCTCCTCCCCCACTACCTTCTTCAGCCTCACAACATAATGCGAAAGAGGGGATGACATAGTCGCACTGCGTCCAGACAGTTGGGAAACTTATGCGGAATTCAAGTATTCAAAAAAACCATCCTTCGTAGTGTTTTCTAATTAAGGTTAAACGTCACGTACGTTATAATCTACGCATTCACAGATGGCGCCAATCAAATTATTTTATGTTTTTAATGATTTTTGCACGTTATGCTTTAAAATATTAAGGTAAATTAAATGTTCACGCCCGTACAAATTTAATTAGAATATAAATAAATAGTTTTGTACATAAACAAACCCAAATCTTTCAAGAAAAGCTGAAAAATTCTATTTTGTATCGGTGACTCAATCCAATATTGTATTTTTCAGCCTTTCTTGAACGATTTGGGTTTGTTTATGGACAAAACTACTTATTTAATTAACAATTAATTTACCTTAATATTTTAAAGCGTAACGTGCAAAAAACATTAAAAACCTAAAATAATTTGATTGGCGCCATCTGTGATGGGTGGATTATAACGTACGTGACGTTTAACCTTAAGGTTGAATAGTGATGTTTAAAATTTATTACAATTTTTAGCTTATTTAAATTAACCTCACACGGCAGGTCCTTGAGGATAATAATTTCTCTCAGGGCCCATGTCATGTTTGGCGTGCTGTATGGAGGAATTTTTTAAGGAATGGAAGAAGAAGATGTTCTGGAAAGGTTAAAGGTATGAGGGTCGGTGTGAATTCATCCCTCCCGCTGCGGTGCAACTTGATGAGTCGAGAGATATCAATTTCTCGGATACCTCCCGATCTGATCCGCCACGTAGCCAAAACCTGAACACACCTCACCAGGCGCTCCTGCTAAGTCACCAAACCTAGCAAACTACTTGGAGTGTCCTACTGCAGAGGTGTTGGTTATCCAATAAATGGTTCCCGGGACGGCGGTAAACATACCCGCTTCCCAAATAGAAGCTGAATACCAATTCATATTTTGTCTAATTGACGCCTAAAGCATTTTGCGTAAAATCAGTTGCAGACTTCTGAATGGAAAATATAATAACAAAAAATTGTGCACGATTTCATTCCAATTAAATGAATAAAGCCAATTAAGCAAAAAAAAAATTACATTCATTGAGCGGTGTAACCTGATTTAACCCGATCGATTCGCATTTTGTCTCTCTGTAAATGTACGGTTAATCCTATCAACACGGTAGCCGGTATTGGATAGTACCTACTTTTTTATCCCGCCCGATAATAAACGTATAAGGATTACAAATTAGCATTATTTTTTTAAGTATTTCTACGCCAACGAAGATTAATCATTTAAATTACAGTTAGTCTAAAGGCTTGAGACTGAGAAAGGAGTTAAATATAATATTTCTAGGTTTGTACATTATGTAATATAAATACTCTATGAATTAATAAAGTTGCTACTTTTTAAACGACTTCGAAAAGGAGGAGGTTATCAATTCCACGGTATTTTTTTTTGTTGTTTTTTTTTTTTTTGTTTGTTACCTCGGAACTTTCGATTGTGTGAAGCGATATTGATGATTCTTTTTTATTAGAAAGCTGGTGCTTCCCGTGTGGTCCCATTTTAATTTCATCCAGTTCTGACAATGGGATCTATGAGAAAACCATATATGTCTTAAATTTGCAATAAGTATGTGCGCGACAAATGGACGAATAACTCGATATTACGCCAACAGATTTCGATTCTTTTTTTGAAGTAAAACTTCTTTACGTACGCTCGTCACTAAAAATCAAAAAATAAACAAAAATTTTAACAAAAAAAACGACTTCAAAAAATGCACTAAAAAGTAAAAAAATAATTTCGTACGATTGTTATTTTTGGAGTCGGTGTCAGCCAAGATCTCTATAACTACCTAAGTATGTAGTTAGATCTCCACATCTCACCTATAACTACCTATGTATGTAGTTACCTTGGCTGACACCGACTCCAAAAATAACAATCGTACGAAATTATTTTTTTAACTTTTTAGTGCATTTTTTTAAGTCGTTCTTTGTTTTGTTAAAATTTTTGTTTATTGTAGATGATGATGTAAATAACAATTGCTCAGTAAGAAAATGAGATTTTGAATGCCTATTAAAGCTCGGGCAAGGCAAGAATAACCAGTGTGAAATAAAATTCAAGAAAATAGTATAGATATAACAACATCAAAATACTTAGGATTTCAACAAATTTCAAAGCCGCAAAAAGTCGTCCATTAGCTCGCAAAGTGAATAATTGGTCAGTAAAACAATCAAAATGTTGTGTAAATATTTGGAGTGCCTAATCCAAAGAAACGGCGAGATCTCGCTGCTCGGGTACAAGCGGAAACTTTTTGATACTATAATCAATTAATAACCAAGGGTCTTAATTGGAAAACTTATTCGTTTTACTTCCATACTTTAAACAAGCCGCAAACTTAATTAGTAAATACCACTGGAATGCTCAAATGTTAATGGCTTCAACATCATTCACCGAAACCGTTTAAGTCTTTTTAATCTGCTTCTAGTTTTTGAAGCTTTTGCAATATATAAAAAAAAAATTAATACAAAAATGGTTATTTAAGATATTAATCAAATAATGCTCCTTGACAAGGGAGCGTTATTTGCCACATTGGTATTGCAAAGAAATGTGAATAATTTATTTTGATTCCATGACAGTTGATTTCCGGCATACTTTTCGTATGTACCTTATCGACCGGTCAGTGGTTGAATGGGCATCGCGCTTGGGTCACACCCGAGCGCCGCGTGTTCGATTCCTCGACTGGCTAAGTCCTCCATCACAACACAAGCAACATTTTCGGCTTTCTGAGGTGGTAGTAGGAGATTTTCAAACATTGTTGGGTTATTCGTAACCCGGGAATATTTGTCTTTCGTATAAATAAAATAAATTAAAAAAATACAATATTCAGTCCGTTTACTTACTTACTGACACAAAATATAACTAAATGTCTCCGAAGTGGTATGCAGATAGTACGTACCGCCGAACAACAAAAGTTATGTAACATACTTTCATTCAAATGTACAAAGGATAAAACTAATTGTCTGTATACCAGCGAAAACGTACAAAAAATCGACGTAGTAAATAAATTCGTTTGACATCCTTTATCTCTACATATTATAAATAAAGGCTGTCTGTCCGGTCGCGATAAACTCAAAAACTACTGAACGAATTTTCATGCCGTTTTTACCAATTGATAGAGTGATTCATGAGGAAGGTTCAGATGTATAATTTGTCAAGGTTTTGCGTAAATTGGTTGAAATATATATCTAATTAAAGGAAAATGTCTATATGTAGTGGACGAGCGGGCTGGCAAGCGGGCGGTGTGGATTTGATTTTTATGCAAATTAACAGATGGCGGTTTGAGTTAAAAGGATGGGTAACCATCCAATAGATGGCGTTGTGTTTCGTTAGCCTCAGCAACGCTTGGTCAGCTAGTTAAATGTATTTTTTAAGTCGATTTTATGTTTGAAATTGGTAAGTAACGTACAAAAAATTATAATTTTGTAGTAATTATAATTTTGAGGAGGGTAACTGTCGGAGATCAACTGTCGGGTCACCATAATACATAAACGAATCCTTAAAATTCCTGGTCAATTCAACCAATATTGAAGCTTTTTTATCGAATCATATACAAATGGAGAAACCACATATATGTAAGAAGAACAAAATTACAAAAATCTTCATTACATCATGATAATAACAATAATATCGACTACCATAATACGGGCATGTGCCTAGCGTGGTAGTCGAATCACTGTAAAACTGTACACAAATTATATGATAAAAAAAAAAAATAAAAAAAAAATAATAAGTCGGAGACCATACATTATGGTTTCAAAACAAATTAATTATATATATTTTTTTAAAGATTTTCAAAAATAATTAAAATGTTAAAGGACTTAATTGGTTAACAGTGAAACAATTGCTGACCTTGAATACGTTGATATTTATTCACAAAATATTAAATAACATGTTACCAAAATACTTCTTAAATAAAATCGTATACAATAAGGACATTCACCGACATTACACAAGGACGTGCAAGGAAATAAGAAGGACAAAACGAATACGCAACACAGTTTGCTGTTGAAAGGAATTAAGTTATATAACACACTACCAGAAATTCTAAAGTCCTCACCAATTGAAAAGTTCAAGATGTATTGTAGGAACTACATAAAACAAGAAAAAATATAGTGAATTGAAATATTATATTTAATTAGCTGCAATATGAAATATTATAATTAATTATAAATTTGTAACCTTAAATGTACAAATTACTAAAATAAAAAAATAAAAATAAATAAAAAAAACCTAGGCAGGTTTGAGTGCAGTTGTTCGGGCTGTGCCCTGCGTTTCGCCTAAGGCTTATGCGTTTACGAATTTATTGCGTTTTAATCAAATGTCATTGGAAATAATAATAATTAACGGTTGAACGGCAGCTTGCAATAATATTATTTTTTACAGCAAAGGGCATTGAAACACGAAATTATTTTTTAAATTCTGAAAATTCAATTAATTTGGGAATATCCGCAATTCATTTCAAAGCTTTGACAAATATATATTTTTTAATTTGGCTGTGTCACATCGAAAATACGGTTCATTGAAAATTTGTTCCAATTCAAGGGTGACCCCGACATTTTAACAAACATGCATTTCGCTAATACTGCATCATAGTGGCAACATATTCAGTGAATAAGATAATTTATTAACAAACGAATGGATTTTCAACATTTTTTTTTCAACAATTTTCAATTTCCTGAGATTAACTATTATAATAACTCTGATAACAACTCGGATTCATTGATCTTGAAAATATTATAAACCTCTGACATCTGGCGTCATAAAAAAAACCTAAGTACATTTTTGAAGTGAAACTTCTATAGCCCCGCGGTGATTCGGATGAAACGAAAATGACGGATTACTGCACCTTGGCCACTTTGATTATGATTGATTATAAATGCACCTATTCGTTGAGATACATAAAACGGAAATTACGATAGGTCTGCGCTCATTGGTCGCTTTGATTATGACATTACTTTCAAAGTATTGGTTGAGATAGTTTTGGTAAAATTTCGCTTCTACCGCGTGTAAAACTGCACTCGATTTTTTTTAAAACGGCAATTCACCCTAATAATAATGCTTTGTGACCTACGTACTTGATTCGGTGCAAAATCGGGAGGTTAATTCGTTGTTAACGGACTGATGGGCATCTCTAATATACAAACGCAATGCATTCATGCTGATTCTACAGGTATTTAAATGGAGCCTGCAAGAGATTAACATTCGCATTAATCCCCTGAGCACACGATATTTGACTGCCATAAGCGGAACCAGGGATGTAATGCCCAAAAAAATGATTTCCCTAGATTTCGGGGGTACTACCTTGGCAAATCAAAACCCGCGTGAAAAATCCGTACGAAGTCGCCTACCCTGCAGAACGAAATGACAGCAACCATAAATGCCCGCGAAATCAGTATACGAAGTAAAATTTCACTTTCGCAATTGAAATTTTAATTGCGTTGTTTTCCATCGCTCCGAATGTAAAATATTGCCTTTTATATTCAGGCGAATCTAAAGGTTCTTTTCTCAAAAATATATGTTTTTTATATTTTCTAAAAAAATATTCATATTATTGAAAATATCGTTAATATATAGCCAGTTCGATCGAAAATTTACCATAATTTTAAAGTATGTACTTTACCATTGAATTAGAAACGAAATTCCTAATAAAAATCACTTTGCTAAATGAAAATCAAACGCAATCACTGAAACTGAAGAAAAATTCTTTTAATAAACATAGATAAAAACGTAACTTGAAACCTAATTTTTTTTTCCCCATTTATCTTTTTAGGTACCTACATAATATGATTTTTAGTTGTCAGTGTTTTTAAAACGACATTGCTTGAATGTAAGTACATCAACAATATTTAAGATCCACCGGAATTCCAAAAAAAAAACACGACTAGCAATACCAGTAATATTGTCATAAGTAAATTTTTTTTTGGCAGAGTTAAAAATTTTCCTAGATTTTGTGCTGATTTCCCTTTTCCCCATAAATATTTTTCTCCCCTAGATCTAGTGAAATTTCCCTAGACATCACATCAGTGAGCGGAACACCCGTTCACAGTTGATTTTAATTTCATGAGAATGAAAATAGTGTCTTCGACTCGTTTGTTGTGTAAATCGGGTAGCATGTGGAACCAGCCAATGGCATCTAATTTTCTTCTTTCTGATAATCCGGGCCACTTTAAAACCAGCATTAATAAATCTCTTCGTACAGCCCCTACCTCAACACGCCTAAAAACGCCAACCGGGTGGCGGTATAGTTACTCTGTCTTGACACTGTTTAGACAGAGGCTATCTTCTGCTGAGGTATATTACAAAAATTACAACAACAAAAAATGTGCGTACGTTTTCCTTTAAAATGTCTAAGAGAATGCTGTGTTATATTCATCGTAAAAAAATGTTATATCGGAAGCCAGAACAAAGGAAAAAAATCAATAACGAATTTGGTCAGAGCGGTTAAATATGGAGTTCAATTTGAGTAGACAATGAAATGTGAAAAAAAAGATAAATTACTTACGCGAGCCGTTAGGAATGATGTTGCGTCATTTTATTTTCCCACCTACGCGAGTTACCCCTTAACTGAACTTACACCTGAACTCCCCCCCCCCACACCCGCCCCCCCTACCACTTACAGCGAGAACTCAATAGAACACCAAGTCGAGAAATTTTTCTTCTCCGTGAATTTTTACCTATGCCTGACATTTTTCACCGAGCGTCGATTTAGGAACGCTCGGCAGCTGCGTTTTTTTTCTTTATAGCCTGCCAGAGAAGATTTTTAATATCACACGAGATAATTCAGTAACAGAAATTGAAATAAATAAAATGAAAAAGAAAAAAATATTACGAATTTAAAAAAAAAACTGTAATTGATATTATGATAAAAGGACATGTTCTACAAAAGGCCCCACGCGATATTCTAAATAAAGTTTCCAAGTAATAACTGAGAGACGTTACAGGATTGAAACTCTGTTCGTCTCCTCCATGTTCCAGTTGAACATAAATTATATTTTACAGGTATCCAGTAACATTTCGCCTGAAGACAAAACACCTCATCCCTAATGTTAAATATGCTCTGTATGTTTAACTTGCTTGGCAAATAATGTTGGACATCATGTAATAACGCCATTTCTGATATTATCACATATTCAGGGCAATTATGTTGAAAACGTATATAAATTTTGGTATGTTTTTACAGTTTAATTACGCTTTTACAGTTATTTTTAGTAATGTACAATGAATTATTAAACTATAAAGTATCTATATAAATGATTGTTTAAAATAAACAAACAATAGACAAGGAATCACGGATTGGACTAACCTAGCCTATTGGGTAAGCCTCCTCAACATCATTAATTTTCGCCTCGCATAACAGACCTTAAATGACAAATTCATTTGAAAAACCGTTTTTCGATTCGCGTGTTTTCGATTTTTGTATTTTAAAGTGGTTACAATTTACAATGTTACAACGTGACATTTTTCATGCTGAAAAGAAGGTATATTCTTGGAAGATGAGATGATTCAATGTTTTTTTTATTAAAGATATACATATAAAACAATAAGACTTTACAACATTCTTCCAGATATAATTAAAAAAAATGATTCACAAAAAAATCACAAAAATTTGGATTAAAAGTTATGATAGGGCATTTACCGGCGCACTCACCCAAAATCGAAATAATTAATTAAACCAATATACTGGTTGTTATTATTCGCAATTATTATTAATGCATCTAACATATTTAAATACAAATGTATGTAGATGTACTATAAATAAACTAGTCTAATGCGGCGGGTTATGATAAACCTCAACTATATAACTACAATTTTTTAGTATTTAAACTGTTCATAGGTACGAATTTTGTTTATTAATATTTTGCACTAATGTAATGTACAAGTATATACTTTTTTTTGTTATAAATGTTACAAATTTCGTTAAATAAAGATTATTATCATTATACATATAAACTAATTAAACTCCACGACATTTACTACCTGAGGTAAGCAAAATGGTCGAAACGCCACACATCATCGTCTATAGCGTGCAGTTCTTGCTTTATCCACAGTCATATATGGTCTCATACGAGGTTATTCAGACCTTGACATGATCCGACGAACATATTCTCCAGAACTTCCTTCCTCCGTTCATTCGTACAACTCCTCCAAAACATGTAATTGTCCCTTTATTAAACACGTTCATTACTCTGACGTAGACATAATTATTTATGGTTCCTCACTATTTGGAACAGTCAAACATCGTTTTACCATTTATTCTCCGTTTTACCACACACATGTCTAAGGACTTAATTTATACTACAATCAGTCGACTTTTATCTTTCCACTAACAGTTCCACAACCGACCCCCATATATCAGACTTGGTTATTGTAGGAACTGTACAACTGTACTGATATATTAATTTTTTTTTCGCATAGTAAATGCATGTACACCGCGTTCGACGCTCATACAGTGGAACTTTGGAGGTGATTGAACTTCTCAAAAAAAAATTATGTAATATTTATTATTTTTGTGTAGTTTACAAAAAGTTTATATAAACACACCTTTATATTATTATTCTTTCTTCCCACTCGGTCAGCTATTCTGTTCAAGATTTTAAATGAAACGGGCTCCATGTTGTTGTCTGAACCTTGCATTACTCGCAAAAATAAAACTACAAATACACTGAACATTAATTTGTCTTACATTTTTTTAAATCGCTTTGTTTAAAAAACCGTATTACGATTTTTTTCTAGGATTAACATGAATAAACGTAGTTTCGCGGTATAAGCGTGGAATACACTATATATTTAGATGGTTCATTTTGCGAAACGAAAAGCATATTAAATATAACTTTTAGAGAAGTTTAATGAGACATTGTATCTTAATTTTCAGACATTTAACGTTCTCATATTATTATGCATTAAGTCTGAAAAACCACAGCAAAACTTTCAACGGCTTTCAATTTTATGCTAAAGCCGCGATCCTTTTATGTCAAAAGCCGTAGCTTTTATATCGGTATTTTCATACCGGAAAATATTTGCATCGCTTACCTTTTTTACGTACGGAGAGGAAGGAAGTTATTATGTTTTTTTTTTTTTTATTTAACCCCTCAGGCTTATTTGTTCACTTTACGGAACAACTCGTGTAGATCTCATATAAATCGTTGTGTATCTCTTACTACATGGTTACAAATATAATCTAAACGGGGTTAGTAAGAGAAAACAACACGCTTTATATACACATCAAAAAGTTTACCAGAAAATAATAAAATAAACCAAAGTTTCCGAACGACAAAAAAGTGAGGTGATAATAACTTTTGTAATACATTTGTCTAATACAAAATATGTGTATTATTTTTTTTTTCGTTAACATGTTAGTTAGAAAAAAAGTAAAGTGAGCCATTTTTTAAACTCATTTACGTTTGCATTCAAAATTACTTATATGTTAATTTCCAATTATAAAGTTTGAAAGCGTATTTCATCACCTTTCAAAAGCAATTTTTAGTTTTCGGATGCATTCAGAAATATTCCATTTAAATAGATTTTATTGCAAAGCGGAAATAGGTCTGGGGACTGAGAGGTTAAGGCAATAAAAGGTTAATAAAAAGCGTTCTTGATATTATACATTTATATCAATATTTGATTTGAAGTTCCATGGGCATAGATTCGAAATTACCATAGAACCTACTTAATGACGTGTAGTTCCACGGAGGAAGGAATAGAGTGTAGTTCTTTAATTAAGATGCTGGGTTTTTTTCCTTTACACAGTGCGAGAAATTTCAGAGACACCCGGGTTCTCACAGAACTATACAATGCATTTGTTAGGAGCAGGCTTGAGAGTGGATTGGTGATTTGGAGCCCGCACCAAGTAAAGATTCCCTCATGTTGGAGAAGGTTGAGAAGAAATTTCTGAGAATTCTCTACCTGAGGGAGTATGACTCGTGGCTATACTCTACCGACTTTCTCTTAGGCATGCTCGGTATGAGTCGTCTACGGGTCAGATGGGATGTGCTCATTGTAACACATTTCTTCAGACTGATTTGTGGATGGTTCGAAAACTTGACTATCATGGGGAGCATTGGCTTCCATGTTCCTGATGGTTATCTCGTATAGACTGTTTTATCTCTAGGCTTGCAGAATTAACTTGCCGATGGTCAAGCCAGTCGGGAGAGCTCTCTTGTTGTTAAAAAGAATCACTTCGAATATCGATACGTTTAACACCAATGAAGCACAATTTAGGCGGCAAGCTTTGTTGCCGTCAGTATAAATCTGCTTATCTTATATATTTTTTCTCTTTTAAAAACGCTCTCAAATGTTAATTTTGTAATGTTTTTAAAATGAATAAATTGAATTGAATTAATTGATTTCATCCAATTCTGAAATAATGTTCAATTCAATTCATTTTTACGTCAGTGATCCGACCAATTCAAAATATTACATCATCGAAGGGTAGAGAAGTTACCGAGTTTGTACTACGCCTGCGGCGGTATGCCTACGTAGTATCTCAGCACGTCATTTCGTAAAATATATTTTATATCAACATAGGTAGTTCGCGATCACTGAAGAGATTATATACGATAGAATTGTGCTGTGGGAGTGTCCGTGTACCGGAAGTAAGTACATTATTTTTATTCTTTCTTCTGTTGAAATTACCTCTCTTTAAATTAACTCCATACAGGAGGCCCCGAAAATAATAATTTCCCTCGGGATTTGGGGATGTCATCTTTGGAGATGCTGTGTGGTGTGTCTTTTCGTGAAAAGGAAGGGGGAAAAAGTTTCCTCAAGAGACACATGTTGTGGAGGGAGATAACACAGAGGTCGGCAAATTGTTCCACAGACGAGCTGTAGAACTCAAGAACGAGTCGTAGAAACAACTCGTTCTCATGTGACAAGTGTCAACACTGTTTACATGTTGGGCGGGTGCGCGGCAGCATATTCCATTAAAATACCAATAGAATAGGGACAGCATTTCCACCCGACGCCTAAGCTCTAAAGATTGCAATCAACCTTGAAGAGATAATGAATTTCATTATCCTGTTTGGGGTCTTGAAGCAGAAATATCTTGGCTACAGCATTTATATATGTGTTTCAGTGGAAAGACTTGCAAAAAAACCATTCAGGAAAGCAACTTTAGTAGTAGTCTGGACTCCTAGAGGCGCATTGTCAAGCGATGGGACAAGGGAACATGAGTTTTCTTTTTAATCGGCACAGTTCACACTTCCATTAATTTTCCGTTCAGTGTTTTAGTATAATACAAGTGATATTACGACCCTTCGGGAGCGCGCCGCAGGTCCCGAGAAAGCGGCATAAAAAGGTTCCGAACGAATGGCATTCTGATGCCCCGATCACGTCTAGGCTTGATTAAAAGGATCGACCGTCCGCGGGGGGAGCGCGCTGGCACCGACCGCGGGGAAGAGTACCGAAATAGCCCCGCTCCACGCCGACCACCGCCCGCTACCAGCCACCAGCTACCTGCCCCGGCTCGAGCAAAGATCACTCAATCGTGAAATATTACAGGTAGGTATACACAATGCCGCCGTAATCCCCTTTTGATGCTCTATAATTAAATTCTATCTCATGGATTTAACGTACTTTCTGGCAAGATGGAGCGTGGAAAATTAAAATGTTAAAAGAACTATGGCTTGGAGTAAGATGACTATTGTAATTTGGATTTAAAAATATACCTTATTCATTGAAGAAGTATTACATTTAAGGGTATAAACCTTTAAAAATTATCACAATAAAATTGAAAAAAAAAAACTTTGGTTGAGCGCCACTTTCGAACACCGAATCGGTTTTATTTATTTACTAGCTGGTTCCCGGCATGCGTTGCAATGCCACATTCAAAGAAATACATTGTTTCCCCTGAGTCACCTTTCCCGTGCGTCCCCGTTCCCCTCCCGCGTCTCCTTCCTAGCTAGCTTTGTATATTATAGCTTAAATGTTATTCAAAATTTGAATCGTGAATTACTGAGATGGAAAGCTGTCACAACAAATTGTTTTCTGCCCATTTGGCTTTAGTCGCCAATTGAGGAAAAATTTCTTCCCGAGGCTTGGGGTCAGAATTAAGGATCTCTTCTGCTGCATTAAGGGTTTTGGCTTGGGCTGTGATGGCGAAGTCATCTGCGTAAGCAAATTTTCTACCTTCAGTGTGAGGAAGATCTGAAGTACAGATGTTAAAGAGCGGTAGGGCCAGTACTGAGTCTTGGGCAAAGCCATTATTCAAGCAAACGCAAAACTCTGCTTTTAGTTCGATGGAAAAATATTTACCATGGCCCCCATCCCCGTTATCTTGGAGTAACTTTGGACAGGAGCCTGAATTACCGGAAACCCATGGAAACAGTTGGCAAAGAAACCAGAACAAGACTAAACTTAGTCAGTAAGTTAGCTGGTACTAGCTAGGGATGCGACGCCAACACGCTCAGAACGGCATCCATCGCCCTGGTTTTCTCAGCAGTTGAATACTGTGCTCCACTTCCATGGTCGACGTGGCTTAATGCCACAATGCGAATCATCAGCGGGACTTTAAAATCGTCTCCTCTCCCTTGGCTACCCGTACTTGCAAAAATAACCCCGCCAAATATAAGGGAATGCGACACAGAGGAAATACAATAAGGCACTGCAAAAAAAGCGCAATACCTTTCACTATGATGTCGTTTCTCACCCGGCATACCGCTTGAAGTATCGAAAACCAAGTTGATTCAAAATTGGTACATAAATATGAGGTCAGGAGTGAGATATACTCGAATTTAAAGTCAAAATACAAAATTTCAAAATTTCAAAATTTCAAATTTTCAAAATTTAAAAAATTAGTTCGGAACCGGTTTGGTTCAAAATTGGGATAGGAATAATTTGGAAGACGATCCCGATTTTAATGTTAAAATTTTGGAGGCCATCCTTAATTTCGAGCGTTCTGATGCAAAGGAATTAGGTTTCGTTTTAGTTGGGTCCCGTGGATATCAAATGGACGAAGTTATATGGCGTAGGTATATTACGTATTCAAAATAATGATATTTATATTTCATGAAAAAATTAATAGATAGACATGTGAAAAATGAAAATGTATGTAACAAAAAAAATATACATTTTCATCGCCGACGGCTGTTGGACGTGCAACCGGAAAAAACTCTACTAGCTGGGAACATTACTAAATAGGCCACTTGCATCACATTTAAAAAAAAAACCGGTTAAGGCAAATATTCTAAGACATTCTTATTTTTATTTTTTTTTAAATCCCTGGCGTTTTTTTGAAAATTTAAATCCGAAAACCATTTTTTATAAACAGGAAAGACGGGACATAATTTTATGAGTGCGAAAAAACGATAATTACATAGCCGAAAATCATTTAAAAAAAGAACGTTTTCCACACGAAATACATTGTACGGGGTTCTTTTCGTAACATCTGTAAAAACACCGCCATCTTTATAAAAAAATCAAACCAAAGGATAAGTTCGCATAGAACAAACAATAAATCTAGTGAACAATTCAAAAATTCGCCGGAAATTCAAGTGTTGCCATATAAAAAATAGTTAATCAGTGTGGAATTTTTAAAAATTAAGGGAACATAATCGGAGACGGGACATTTTCATGTAGTGACGTCACGAGCTCAAATAATGGATTTATTCATTTAAAAATAAAAAAACTATACATTTCTAAAAAAAAATTTTGTACCAAAATTTTCGTAATCTTAGTGAAAAAGTCTATCCACACGATTTTTTCCAAGTCGTTATGAAATCCATGCAAGTGGCCTATTGTACACAGCCAACAAAAGCCGCCTGCGGGGCCTGCTAGCAAAAAACCCGTGGCAAATGTGTATGATTTTATTACCATGTCTCCCGATATGTCACACATAAAATATTCACCGAACTAAAATGTAGCAGTGCCAACGAGTTCACGCGAGACACCCCGCCGTATCTTTGACACAGTGATATGCAAATTGCCGCATTCTCCGTGAATTGGTTTTATTAGATTATCCCCGCGGAGCCTGACTGTGTGGGGAGGGATAAAGGGGGGGATGCGTTCGGAGAAAGGGGCACACGTTGCGATGCGTTCGGGAATGCCGAAAATACATCGGAAGAAGACACATAATGTTTTATTTATTTAGGAAAACATACGCGAGCGTAAATTAATAACATAAGATAAAAGTACGACTTGACGGGTCTTATTCTCTTGGAAGTGCGCTGTTCGAATTTTGTATATTTTACGTTGTTTTGTGCAAGGGGTGTTTTGAATACTTAAATAGGAGTTTCCTTTTTAAAAAGGAGTAGAGCTTTGACGTGAGAACCGATATAGGGACCCATCCGATCTTAACGGTTTGGGTAAGTGGCTTGTAGATTGTGATTGTATACTCTTCTTAAGGCGATTCCCTAGTACTGGACCCATTCGGAATCGGGGAGAGTAAAGGACTTTAGGGCGTTGACGCTGTTGACCAATAAAAAACATAATCAGTAGTCAACAACGGTCCGCAAGTACAAATTTACAGAACGAAGCGGCGCGGAGAACAGAGCAACGTATTTTCGGCCCGAAATCCGGGCGGCAACTGACTGTGAATTGTCGCCCTTCTGCAGATGGCGTAGGGATTATTTTCGCAGTTGGGTAACGCCTCTTTTAATGCACTTGGAAAAAAACATCGCCAACATTAATGTTTTATTTCATTTTGCGAAGTTTGGGCGTAAATATCAAGTTTTGCTATCATTATAAAATAAACTGAATTTGCCACATTACACAAAAAAACCGGCCAAGGTAAGTTCCACACGCAATATTTAATTGAAGCATCTATAATACTTCTAAGCGATCAAATTTTCAAAACCAATTAAAATAATTTTGTACGATTTTACATTATTTAGTATAGCTTCATCTTAATTTTGATTTGTTATGCTTCTCACGTGTTGTCATTTAAGTTATTTTATCATTATCTCTATTCATCAGCACGGGATGGAAATCTGAACACTAAACCAAATAACAACTAATACGAAAGGCAGAACATATACATATCGACCAAATGCACTTGAAATATGAAATATCTAACCAAAAATATAAAAAGAAGAGAACTCCTATATCGTTAAGGGACAATTAAAGCAAGTGGGAAAACCTTTAAAAAGATAAAGGTAAGTGAATTTCTATGAAGGAATTAGAGAAGAATAAAAAATATAAAGCCGTTTTTAGCAATACCTATTTAAAGTCCTTCCCAGTTTCTGTAAAAGGTTTTTTTACTTCGATTGCAATTAAATTGCTCTGTAAGGGAATTAATTGCGTACCCGCCCACATAACAAAGAAGAAAAAAGCTCGCTAAAGACATCATTGAAATATTATGAATGTATTCTATAAATAGATTTTTTCGGCAGGAGGTATAATAATACATTAATGAATACCTATGCGCGTTAAGTTGTCGGCAAGGATTACATTATTTAATCGTAACACCCACACGATATGCTACCAAAATACAACATTATATAAGTTTTTGAGACATAAAGCTATAAAATGGGATAAACCATAAGAAGAGGGCTTTGCAAACCCATAAAAAAAAAGTAATAGGATGAACGTCAACCACTTTATCGATTGCAAAAAATAAAATAAATATACCACAATCGTCAAGCTGTCTGTGATACAACACGTGTACTACAAATCTAAAAAGCGTAAACACACTTCAGGGGAAACACGAAAATTAACCCTTTATCATTATTTTATTTCTACGGATTTTCAAATATTTTTATTATATTAACTGAATATTTTCTTGGTTGAACTTACATGTTTGAGATATATTCATATTAGGTATTACTTAATTATGTATTATCATATTAGGTATGCAATTAAAGTTTAAGGCGCTTAGTACTTTAGAGGAACAACCTTTTTCATTCAAAACAGATTTTAGGCCAAAATACCCAAAATGAAAAATAATATTTTTAAATCTAAAATAAAACAATAATGTCACATCACAAAGTAACTGCTTCATATGAACAAATATTTTTAAATCGTTATAAAAATTTATATTAAATATCCAGTATTGATAAGAGCTATTTTATTAATTTTAGTTTTTAATGATGATACATAGGGATCTATTTTTTTTTAAAACGAGTGAGCTTTAGACCACACGACTGAAGTAAAACTTCACTAACTTATAAAAGAAAAGAGAAAGAAAATGTGCGCGCGCATTGCTCTCTCTTGCCCCTACAGTGATACAGAAAATAGACCTGCACTGTGTCTTAGATATACGAAACGTAATTGGCTATGAGAGAAAAAGAGAAAGAAAATGTGTGCTCGCACCAGTCTCTCTTGCCACTACAGTAGATACCTACGAAACGTAACTCTTTCTCTTTCTAGCTTCACTAACTTATGTCTTCCTCTCAACTTCCGTTCGCCTCACCCGATCACACTTTTCGTAACGCTCTCGTCACGCATTCAGCAGCTTACTCCCTAAGTCAAGCGTGCGTAAAGAAGTTTTACTTCAAAATTCAATTTGGCTTAATTTTGTAGGTAATTTTGAATTTGTTTTGTTGAGTTGATTATAATTATTAACCCCTCAGACTGCGCGCCTATTTTGTCGGAAAATCACAAATCAATCTTGCCTTTTCTACTGTGTTGATATAATGAAAAATAAAATAAATAATAAACGTCGTAAAACACCATTTTTTGGGTAGAAATGTACATACGACAAATGTGTGTTTCGGCGTAAATATGAGATTTCTATATTAAATATACGCCCGTAAAAATTATTTTTTTTTGTATTGCATCATAGTTTTATAATAAATAGAGTAAAATAATTATTTTTTATCATTTATCATTTACTCATAAATAATGGCCCAAGTTGCCTCTAAAATCATGAAATATTTAAAACTTTAATGACCTATATTTTATAAATTAAAACACAAATAAATAAAGTAGCACCTATCCGTACTAGGTATTTGATATAACTTTTGATTTCAAAAATTATTTTTCTGTGTAAATTTTGGCCTCATATCCAAAAATTTTATTTGTATGAAAACGGCCGCTCAGCCGTTCCCCTTAAACGTAATAATAACTTACAACAAATTCAGAATATGAGAAGGAAAGCCGACCGTTGTGTTTTTGCAACGTCAGCGTAATGTATGTTAAAAAGTATTTCATGTGATATAGTAGGTTTCGTAAGCTTTTTAAATGTGTTTCTGCCTTACTTAGGAACGTGCCTGCAACTTAGCTTTGACAACAATCTACAACATAACGATAATAAGATAGTGGTAATGGCAAGAACTGTTCGAAAACCAGGCAGAAAAGACATTTTTAGGTCGTAGCTCTCAAAACGTTAATGAAAACGGAAGCTGGGTGGTGTCATTTCATGTGATATTTAATCAGTGTAATGGGAAAATTCCTAAAGAAAATATAACTAATATATATAATAATATATCAGAAATTGAATATCGTTCACACGACAAAGTGTGTCATAATTATCGAATTTGACAGCATCGGTGAGCAAATTAATTTTGCCTAGATCAGGTATTTTTTATATAAGATAATGACGTTAAGGGTTTACTACTTTACAAAGATATACAGAAGGTTCATCTATTTTATTCTATTTTGCTGAAGAGCGACCAAAGTTTCTTCGTTACGAAAACAATTATGTAAATAGACACTTGAGAATTTAACGAAAAATAGTGAATTACCAGCATGAATATTGACGGTATTTTGCAAGATGGTAACTGTAGACTGTAACAACCATCATCCTCGTGTACACATTCCTAAGCGCTCCCCTATTGGCCGGTAAGGAATCGACGTAAACCGAGCAGTAAGAAAATGTTGTACCAAAGTGCACCGTTCCATATATTTATATTGACGCTCGTACACGGGTCGCTGCAGCATTGAAAATTAAAACGGTGTTTGCGTACCTCCAATACCCATGAGAAACCAGGGATATGTCGAGATAACGCATCCATTGTTCGAAAATTTAAATGTTTCGATTATAAAAACGAATTGGTTTGCACCCCACAACGCAATATCAAACTGGTATTTAACCACCCGCGGATTTTAACGCAGATTAATCGGCTTAGGGGCGTCAGTAGTTAAGGGAACTCGGGTTCTGAGGCTTCAAATTTTTGCAAGTTTATTTGTAACGCGGGAAATTATAGAACTTTGTGGGTAAAACAAGCCGTAAAAATGTCATAAAAATGCATGTTTATCGGTATGAAAGCCGAGATTTTCCTTTTAAGGGAAAAATTTAAAAAATGTAAATGATGTCTTTGTTGTGTGATTTTTACAATTACTGTCACTGAGCAATAAATGTTTTTAATAATAACCAAATGGAAATGCCCGATCATACATATTTCTATGCTACTGGTAATTTATTCTTGTCGCCACGTTCACGTTTTGACGTTGATTATTATTTTGCATATTTGTTTGTATTTAATTGTGATAAATAGCGCGCGCAAAAATTAACACAAATTATCCTACGTCATGTATGTGCTCCTGGTATTTTGTTTCCGACGACAGGTTCTCGTTTATTTTTTTTTATTTCTTTAATTCATTATTAACGCCTACTACAGACCCGTGAAAGATCACGGATACTCTCAATTCTCCACAAATCAAACTTTGAAAATAGCAAGTAAAATAATTTTATGTTAAAATTATTATATTACATTTAGGTATTTTATCGCTTGTCTGAATTCTTCAAAACAACACTTCCAATCAGATAAATTAAATAAAAATTCAAGAGTTCATTCACAACTGAAATTAATATTTCTTATTACTAATTAGGATAAACATAATTAAAATTTCATCGAAATCGTCCAATTGGATCGTCAAGATAACGTAAAGCAGTGGAAAAATTTCTTCAGACTTAACTCATTAAAAAAGATACCATATTTCTTACGTAATAATATTACTTTTTGTCAATTAGTTGTTCATTGATTAAAACTACTAGAATGTAAAATCATATTTGAATTTTATTAGACACCATAAAAATGTTACGTGTTGTGCAGGACCTACCAACTGAAAGCGAAATAAAAATAAGTAACTCCATAAAAGTATTGTATTAATATACATTTCTTAATTATATTGTATTGTATTTTATTAAGAAGATATATTGCTCAAAATGACTTCCTTTAATAAAATTAAAAATGTCCGTTTTATTGCCGGAGGAGTCCACACCGAATGACACAAAAATGAAAACATTTTTTCATTGTTGATATTAATGGATTTTATCGTTGTTATGCTCCAATACTGGTAGTAAATTATGTGCGGGGAAAAATACACGTGTTAGACCGTAAGTAATCAAAATGAAAAGTATGTATAATAAGTACGAAAACATTTTATAGAGGCCGTCGAATTTTTCCTTACAACATACTTTTTATTCAGTCCTAACAAAAAATATTTGTTTGGAGAAAAACGAAAAAAATACGCATGTGAATTCGCCAGCGTGAAATTTTGGCGTTTAGTAGGTTCGTTCGCTCAAGGATTCGAATAAAAAAAGTAAAGATCAGAACAAAACGAAACCGTTTGCAAACTGGTGAAAATAAGCTAGTTTTTTCGTAGTTTTTTTTTAACCAGGTAAGTGAGTAAGTAGGTATACAATATATGTGAGAACTAATTTTATAAAGGCACCATGGACAGAATGCGAGTGGAAATATAAAGTAAAAATAAAAACGCTTCTCACGCGAATAGGGAGAATATCTAACTTAATTGACTTTACAAGGCAGGGATTAATTTATCTGATAATTGCAGGAGGAAACTTTATGAAATTCAATTTAAAAGGAAAACTAAGTTTTTTAAATTATGTGCCACCTCACAAGAGCGCCCTCTCTCCAAAGGTATAAAGGCAACGAAACTATGTGGGCACCCGATTGGGCAGCGTTGTGAGGCGGGATAAGAGAGGGACTGAAGGAAGAGATTTATTAATGCAGAGCATATAATGTCTTGAAGAGCTGTCTTGAAGGCCCACATTGCATCTGTGCACTAGAGATAGCAATCGGTATATCAATCAAAACGGATTGTCAATCAGACGGACCGCCCTCGTTTGCTAAATCAATTAGGTTTATCAAGTATTGTGAGGTTCAACAAACATACTATAATTTCCTTTACCTGTGTGTGATTGTTTGTCCCTGTGAAATATTATTGTGTGAAATGTGAAATCTGTTCAATGCACTCAAATTGTCTTTGAATTTAGAGTGATTATCAAAATTAATTCAGCTTAAGAATCAAAAAAGAATTTAAAGTAGGTAACTACCTACCAATATGATATTTTAACAGAAAGTTATATCTTCTTCAAATTTCGCAAAATTTAATTAAGTTATATCAATTGACTTTTTCAAAATTGGAATTATGATATCCCATGATTTTTCACGGGTCTACGCTTGTTATACTTGGGTGGGTATTACAAAAAAAAAAAACGAAAAACTGTGTTGAAATTATCGGTGTGTATTCAAAAACATTCAAACATGCAATATTTAAAATGATTTGCTGGTACATCCGATATATATGAAGTACCTATTAATACCCTAGCGTCTTTACGGTTGAAATTTAAGAACTCGACTTCGAGTACGTCTCTGACGCCGCGCCTTATGTAAAATCATTTTCTTACGTGAAGATTGTATCAAAGCGATCGTAGTGTCGCCCGCCGCCAGCAGGGCCCAGCTACAAAAACCTGGTTTTTAACTGCTAGTTACTATTAATCGATAAAATATAATTAATGCGAATACTCAAATTCATGTTCTGTTAATATTGATTGCCCGCAATAAATTGTCCAGGGTTTTAACCAATCCAATCAATAAATTATTATGATAGTCGTAGGTAAATGTTACGGAATATTCTACGTATCAGTTTAATATTTTAATTTCTTACCAGAACAATAATTATAATACGAATTATAAATATAAATATATAAAACAAATTCGGGTTAGTTACACCATTTACAACTCAAGAACGGCTGGACCGATTTTTATGATCATTGATATTAAACAAATTCGGGTTAGTTACACCATTTACAACTCAAGAACGGCTGGACCGATTTTTATGAGTTGGGTTTGTCTCCGCCCCGAATAGCAGAATAGATATTAAAACATCTAAAAAATTCACGAAAAAAGTAATTGTGAAGAAAATTCTTCTCCTCATACATTTTGTATGGAACGAATTCGCATATTTTGAAAGAGCTGGAGCAATATTTTAATAGGTATAATATTGAATAGTGAGTGAATTCCAAATATTTATATACTGTCAATGAAAAATGCGCTCATGGTTTTGCTTTTGTTCTTAAACATATAATGCTGCCCCTCTTTCTTACAAATTAAATGTCAACAGTCGAAAATGAGACAAACGGTGAACGTATGTTTGCACTCTGCACCCCTCCAAAGGCAAACTACAATAATAATAATAAATCTCCAGCACACGTATAAAGAAAATGAAACGCAATTCCCGCAAGTAAATTGAAAAGTAAGAAAATCACAAAAACTATAAATCAAAAAATATATATACAAAAACAAAACACGGAAAAGTTGCGCATCGATAATTGTTTTATAGTGTAATTTTTAACGAATTTAATTCAGCTATAAGTTAACACAACACTTATTGATTCTGAGACGAGGTTCGAAGGTACGAAGTTCCCGGGTCAGCTAGTAGGAAATAAACGTAATAATTCTATCTAAAACTATTGCATCGAAAGAGACAAAACCAGCGGAAGGAAATATTTAACTACGAGTATATTTCAGGAGTCCGATATGATAAAATAAAATGGGTGGACGTATAAAAGAGCTTCAATAGAAATAAGGAGAATTTCTAATTTTAGAAGTCCACGAAATTCTAATTAATTTATCAACATTTCTTTGATCTTCAGTGATACTTCAGAGTTTATAACCTTTGTCTTTTGCTATTTATTAATCATAAATATTGTACAGGATATATTTTTAGAAACAACTCTTTAGTCACTGAAGAGTAAAATTATTATTAAATACTAGCTGGTACCCGGCATGCGTTGCTATGCCATTTAATAAAGAAATTGTTTCTCCCTGCGTGTCCTTTCCCATTCATCCCGTTCCCCTTCCGCCTCCCCTTTCTCTCCCGCGTCTCTTTCCCCCCTCACGTTCCCACTCCGCCTCCTCCACCTTCCCTCTCCCCACTACACTCCCCCCTTCCTCTCCCGAGTTCCCCTTCCCCCTCCTAGGTTCCCCACTCCCCTCCCTATCCTCCCGCAAACCCCCTACATGAGTTACCCTACCCCCTCCCGCATTCCATATATGGTACTTTCAGTTTTCAAACAGCTCGCGTGCCACCTATTGCAATTTTGTATACAAATTTCATAATGCCAGAGCTCACCAGTAGTTTTATACAAGCCTTTTTATGACAATAACGAACACAAAAAAAATCCAATTTGGTGCAGTCGTTCGGAAGTTATGTGCGTACATACATTTCGGCGATTCATTTTTATTTATATAGAAGATACGATAGATAGATTACGTAAAACGAATTTTTCAAAACATTACCTACATTGGTTAGGGGTTAGGCCATGGAATTTTAGAAACTAATACAATATAATCCAACGGTTAAATTATGAAATAAACGTAAGATAAACAAGTTTAGTTTCCCCAATCAAGTTTAACATGATATTACTCGTATTAAATCAACTTCCTTATAAATTTTCCTACGAAGGAAGCGTTGTATTTGTAGAAATATGCCTTTATTTGTTAAATCTGCAGTTATTTTTTTTAATTAATGTTACTTAATTTCGACATAAAACTAACAGCTTGGCTTAAGCCAGTACATAAAATGGAGTTTTTAGCCACATAAGTCGTAAGGTCACGAGTAACAAACCACAAAGTGCATTCGTTTTAAGCTTGCATGGCGAGGTCTTGTGAGTGGAGTGAGCTATTTTCGCTTTAAACACGAGAGGGTGGGTTCTTCTCAGCCACCTAACTCCTTTTCCAACCACTCGGTCACTTGTAACTAACCACCTGACACACTTCAGTGACAGAGTGACCGGCCATGAATAACTAGGGTAATATTTCATGGGTGTTGAAATTATGTAATTATTATAAATCTACAAGATTTTTGAAGTGAAATCTTCTTAAGCACCGTTGTGATTTTTTTACTCGGTGAAACGAAAAACCGAGACTAAAAAGAAACAAACACATACATCTATAGGATTTAGCCTGCGAGAGATGAGAGAGAATAATCGGTCTCCTCTTTGTGCGGTGCTTCCTAGCCTGCTCACTCTTGAACACTTTAGTTTTCTGAAGGTTTCACTTGTATCTACCGCGTGTGAAATGAACACAATTTATTTTTATAATCTAATTTTACAATAATGGCTTCACTTCTCGGAGGAGTCATTTTTCAATCAATCCGGCCCGCCACGCAGTAGATAGATAAAAGCATCCGCTTTCAAGACCTAGACAACTCTCACCCCATAAACACTGGCAACCCTGCTAAGTTACTAAACGTAGCAAACTACTCGGGGTGCCCTATGAGAGGGGTGTTGGTTATCCAATAAATGGGGCGAAGGAACCCGTACCCGCCTTCCAAATTGAAATAAATTAAAAAGAGACATACCATTCATACGTAAAAGCCCCGAAAAAAAGCGTTAATCAATAAATAAATAAAATGTTCAATTTGTCATCTTATAGTAAATACCTACATATTTTCTCAAAATCAGCCCATCGAAATGTCTTAATGTACCTAGATAGGCACTATTTACAACTAGCTGGGTTACCCAGCTTCGCTCAGGACAACATTCGAGAGTGTTCTGGAATGTTCCACAATAATGTTCTCGATTCCCTATTCCCGAACATTCCACAACATATACTAAGCCACTTCTTTCAGAACTTTCTAGAGCTCTATCGAACCTTCTAGAACTTTCCGAAAGACTGTTCTAGAAATTTCAAGAGATCGAAACTTCCAGCCCTTATATCTTCAAAAGCACGAACTTCAGGTAAAAACGGAAACCGTTATCCTGGAGGGGGGATAGCGATCTACCACACCATACAACTCACTTGATCGCACCGGGACTCGTTTCTGAGTGTTTGCGAGCCGCACTTTTTTTAACTTTCTTTTAAAATATAATATATTGATGATTTAAAAGCAAAATACATTTAAAAAATGTGCAATTAATATGTACATTAATACATGAAAGGTTTGCGGATATCATATAATATTCAAAATCTACCTAATTAGTTGCGGAGAATTCATTATTATCATTCGCATGGTGGAATAAGAAAACGATATTACTCTTCGACGTTCTGAGTCCTGAGTAATATTTAATGGTGCAATTTGCTTTCTACGAGCAAATTGTTTATTCCCTTTGCGCTGCTCAGTAGAGCTCAGGTGCGCTTAGCTGCTCAACAAGAAAACAGGAAAACTTTCGGAAACGTAATGAGGAAAAACCCTCTGCTCTTTGGATTCTTAGGGAACTATAAGACACGTCACGTCGTTAGCATTTTGCGTAACTCTTAAGATCTGCCAATATAATATATTAGAAACAAATGCTTTTTCTCAGTTTATATTGGTTAATAAATTTCGTTGACTGAACATATACGTAAGTAAAACGTTGAATATTTGTCTACAAAAACGCTCTGATTTGATGAATTTGCTGTTTCGGATATATTTCATTTTATGTACTTATAATACCTACATGAATAAGATTGTCGAAACCTTCCGTCTAGTTTCCTTTATTACTGAAAATTACCCAATCAACTTATTTTCTGAAACTTGCTGAATTTTTAATGCAGCAAAACCTTCCGAAAAGTGAACAGATTTTCTGAATGGAATTTTTGGGACAATGCAACTATATTTAGCTCATGACCTAATTTTTATCAAGAACTAAGTAATATAGTTCTTTAGATTAGTCAGACATCTCCAAATACGAAGTTTCGAGACAATGAGGAAAGCAATATTCGAATTCTCATCATAAGCCAAATATTATTTACATGTTTTATGCATTAAATATGCTATAAAATAATATCGGAAGGCATAACGGCCCGGAACATTAACATCACCTTTAGAAATATCCAAATAATGACACAGAAAACATTTTGTTAAATTCACAACATTTTTTATGCATCATAATTGATTTGGTGGTTTTCTGAGTAATCTAGGTATTGTGATAGATAGATGGTACATTTTTGTATAAGTGCATAATAAACTCACATTTCGATATTTAGGAGATGTCTGACTAATCAACTGGACGATCGATATACCGTAAAAAATAGAGTTGAGGCTCGGATGTAATGGAGTGGTAAAGCACCGTGATAAAAAAGTTAAAACTGAAACTGTAAGTAAATTATAACCGGGGTCTCTAAATATTCACACATTTCAGAACACCTTCGTAACCTTCACTGGCTCAAGTGCTCTGAAAAAATCCAGTACAAATTGTGCTGGATGGTGTTTAAATCCATCAACGAAATGGCCCCACCTTACATCTCTGAATTATGCGTCCCGGAAAATACCGGTCCGAGGCAATTAACCCTTAGATCGGCAAATTCATCTGCTATAGGCAGACTAATAGAACCCAAACGAAAGCCAAATACTAAGTTCGGAGATCGTGCTTTCGGAGTATCTGGGCCTAAGGCTTGGAATAGACTCCCTCCGGAATTAAGATGCATAAAAAGCCCAACAGAGTTTAGGTCCAAACTAAAAACCTACCTTTTCGGGCTCTCATACCCTTAACTTAATTTAAATATACCTATCTGAGAGTATCTTACTTGTATTGCCTATGATATGTCTTAATCACACTTTTCTTACTGAATTAAAATTACTCGAATCCTTACACATCAATCTGTCTCTAGGAAGATCAAATCCTTGTACTACTGCACCGCCCACCATTAAATGTTGCTTTTACTTTCCAAAATACACTCATTAAAGAATATATTACATATTAAAATATTTCAGGATTAAAGAACGTGTGTTCACAATTATGTCCTCTGCGTGCGAACTCTATCTAAATTTCTTTAAATAGACAATAAACAGTGTTAATTTCAAGCGACCTCCCAGGTAAGTATGGTCCTGTATTAATTCACTTTTAGGCAGCATCGCCTTCATTGGTCAAAATATTGTACATATATTTTCGTATCAGTGATCAATGAACCAGTGTATGCAATTTTTAGCTATAAGTTGTTTTTAATTATTTGTCTAGCTTGTAATCTTTCTAGATTTTAGGCATGTATTGTAAGTTTGTACAGAGCCTTTGAGGTGATTTTTCACAAAAACGGCGCTATATAAATCGTCCAAATATTATTATTTTATTATTAAACTGGTAGTAAAGAAACTGGGAATAAATTAAACTACGATAAGTTACATAAGAGTTACAGTACACGCCAAACTTTAAGACCGTCTAAGTCCTGAACATGGTACTATTAATTCTCGCGAAGTTACTGACTTTACAAATAACGTAAGCGAAAGAGAAAGATTCTTAAAAACGGTGACCGGCCAACTCAGAATGAAACCAACTCAGAACCACCTCAGAAAGGTCATTTAAGAGTGATGATAAAAAAATGGTTAAATAGGTTAAGTTAGGTTAGGGTTACTGGCTATTTTAAAATTATTTTTTTGGTAAATGTTCCGCTATTGAGTCCACGCTCAAAACGCACTTTAAAAAATTAAAATAAGTTGTACTAGGTAGATAATAGTTAGTAATAAGTAATTCAGTAACCGAAATTTAAAAATATTGCGTTTTAATGGTTATTTTGTTAACTTTAAAAATGCGAAATGTCATTTTTCAAGGACCGCCATGTTATTAATTACGACGATGAAATATGCACTTTTAAAAGGAAAAATCACTCTCTGTCAGTTACACAATAGTAAGTACGAATTTCAATCTTCGAAAATGATAAATAATGCGTATTAATTATTATTGCGTTAGGTTTCGTAAATTCAAAAAAATCATCACTTATTACGCGTGCATGACGCGAGACGCAAGCCTATATGAAATGTGAAACTGTTCCTTAAATATACCAAACCATCCACAACTGTTCCATGTGAAACATGTTTTACATGCAATTTGCAAATGAGCCAACCTAAAAATAAAAAAAGCATTCACGAAACGAGTAGCTAAAAGCGATACATAGACGATATTATTACGAAAGTACCTGATTTGCCAAATTACGTATGTAATTATTTTAATACCTAAAACGAAAATAAATAAAAGAACACGCACGCGTTTTTCTTTTCAATAACACCCAAGTTTTGAAAGGTTTGTACTGCAAGTAGAATTAGTATTATATACAAGTTTGTACCTGTATTTATAACAGAAGAACATGGAAAGATATGTCACTTTCTTTTGTATCACAAACCATGTTACACAAACCTAGCGTAGCCGCTAAACTACTTGAAAACTGGGATGTTTTACTTGCCTTGACGCGAGCAGGCGGTATAAAGGGGCACTTTCTTTTGTATCACAAACCATGTTACACAAACCTAGCGTAGCCGCTAAACTACTTGAAAACTGGGATGTTTTTCTTGCCTTGACGCGAGCAGGCGGTATAAGGCCTATAGCGCACTAGCGACCTGGCAGCGCGGCCACGACGCGCGGCCTGGCCGCAGGGGTTGCGATTTGCAACGCGGCCAAAACCGCGGCTACGATCGTCAGTTGCACATACAGCGCGCTTCAAAATGGACATTGAGGAAATAGCAGTGCTTTTGTATCTTATCAGTAAGAAGCAGAAAAAGAAAATGAAAAAATATTGGGTTCATCTCTTGCTACGTGAAAGGCGAACAAAGGGATTATTTTATACTTATTTCACCGACCTTCAGAAATATGATGACAAGTTCTTTAATTATTTGCGGATGAGCAAGTCTTCGTTTGAAGAACTGTTAAGAAAATTAAGTCCATCAATCACCGGCACTGTAACTAAATTTCGCCCCTGCATTTCTGCCAAGGAAAAACTTATTGTAACTTTAAGGAAAGCCTATGCCTATCTAATTTTATTCAAATTATTTCTTTATCTCAGTGTCTGTTTTATGAAAAAGGATGCAGGTAGATAAGTGAAACAAGTAGGTACATAAAAGTATTTAAGTACTGTATTATCATAATCAAAGGTGCAGTTGTTCAATAATTATTAAAAAAACGTTTCAATTATTTCTGAATCTTGCGAGGCCTGAGAGTAGTCTGATTCGAAATTGGAATCGAAATTGGCGTAGTCTTCACAGGACCTGTCCCGCAACGCCCTCCTTGTCTCAATCTCGGTTATAAATCTTTCCGTGTCGAACGACATCGCGATCATCACAAATCACGCTGTAGTTCCACAATACATGCGGCCGCCGCGGCTAGTGCGCGCACACTGGTGATTTAACTACAATGCAATAGATCTCAGTGGCCGCAGCGGCCAGCGACTGAACACGGGCCGCAAATGCGTCGCTTCGATCTCGCTGGCCGCTGCGGCTTGGTGTGGCCGCTGGCCGCGTGCGGCCAGGTGCGCGTGCTCTATGGCGATTTCATATTACTGTATCTATCTCGATGGCCGCCGCGACCTGGCCGCTGCGGCCTAGCCGCTAGTGCGCTATAGGCCTAAAGGGGCACTTTCTTTTGTATAACAAACCATGTTACACAAAGCCGCTAAACTACTTGAAAACTGGGATGTTTTTCTTGGTAGGTTATTTTACAACAATTAATTGTTATTATATTATTTGAAACAACTGGTTACGTAAATGTTTTTGAATTTTTAGATTGGTAGTGTGTATTTACAATTTGCGTATTTCAGTTTCACACGGCACAAGAATGGCCTTCTTATTTAAAAAGATGGCGGTCCTTGAAAAATGACATTTCGCATTTTTAAAGGTAATAAAATAATAATTAAAATGCAATATTTTTAAATTCCGGTTACTGAATTACTTATTACTAACTATTATCTACCTAGTACAACTTATTTTAATTTTTTAAAGTGTGTTTTGAGCGTGGACTCAATAGCGGAACATTTACCATTTTTTTATAGCTTTAATGACCTTTCTGAGGTGGTTCTGAGTTGGTTTCATTGTGAGTTGGCATGGAACCCTTAAAAACATACGCGATAAAGAAAGGCGTGGGTGGTGGAGATGCCACTTTTTTAACCTTAAACTCGACTTTTGCGACGATTTTTCATCAACTTCAAGCCGGTCTTAAAGTTTGGCGTCGTATACTATACTGAGAACTCCGACTTGACCTCTCATTCACGGTTACACGCGTCGTTTATAAGAAAGAAGGAAAGGATACAATAAGTTGATCTATGAGCAATGCGCATACATGGCTCTGCCGCTGAGAGCTTCGACGATAACGTACTCTGTTGTGTACGAGAAAGTAACAGCGGTGTACATTATAAAAACGGGGAATATGTGCGCAAAAGAGAAGACCGCAAAGTTGCTTGTGAAGAAGGTGCGTGTGTTATGTATCCTTTTTACTTATACTATCATTTTATTTTATTTTTTTTATTTTATTTTATTTAAGTACATAAAACAGGCAATTATGCCCAAAAAATTACATACATGGATGATTTAAATTACAACAAAAGTAGTATTAAAAATAATTTGTTACTCTTAAATATGCAAAACTGAATAACAAACAATAATAGTTAAATGAAGAATACAAAAGAATCACCAACAATTTATTATTGGCACCTGGATTTAGTAGGTACAATATTACACGTCTTTGAATAAAGGGCTTCATCACAATATCAGCTTTATACGATTGATGGTAAAATATGTTTTTTGAAGTGTTTGAATGGGTTATTAAAAATGTCAATTTCATTATTAGAGCGGTGTATAGTGTTATAATGTCTTAATGTTCGTGGTAAAGGGGAGAAATATCCTGTATTTGTGTGGTAGGTAGATATATAGAAAATATCTTGCAACCTCCTTGTTGAATTTCTTGATGGTGTGTTGATGTTAATTTGGGATAAAATGTTTGGTGTATCAACTGATGCATGTATAATTTTGTGCAGAAGCAATAAATCGGAAAGTTTCCGTCTTCCTGTCAGAGAGTGTAGTTTATAGTGTAGAATTCGGTCGTTATAAGTTCCAAATTGATCAGATAAACCTTCGCGATATGCAATAACACGGGTTAATTTTCTTTGTATGGATTCGATTCTATAATTGTGAATCTCATAATTGGGAGACCAAATAGTGGATCCGTATTCGAGAATACTTCGCACAATTGATTTATATAATGTTAATGTTAATCATGTAGAATCACCTCCCGAAGTTAATGCATTTTACCCCCGAACACCCTGTATATGATTTCAATATTCTGTTGAGATGGAGTTGTAGTGTTAGACAACTGCCGTCAAAGTTGTGTTTTTTTTATACATTAACCTGATAGAAGAGCTTGCTGCATGGAGCTTGTGAAATTTTGAGGAAATTAGAATAAAGCGTAAGATAATGGGGCAATGAGGGATATTTTGGAAAATGAAAATCAATTTCAGAACTTTAGGCCAAAGGGTCAACCAAGAATCTAAAAATTTGTTGTGTGAATTTTCGGCATCTTAATTTTGAGGGGATCGCGCGTTGCGTATGCTGCATACTAATAATCGTTAATCCGAAAATAAAGCACAAAATTATTAAACAGAAGCGCACACAATTTTGGGGTTCTCTCGGTTTTAGCCATCCGGTCGGGGATTTAAAATCACTTTGGCTAGAATAACAAGGCTCATTAATATTATTATTATTTTCGGGTCCCGAATAAGGCAGAGCCGGAACAGAAAATCCCTAGAAGTGTGATTTACGCCGATTTTAAAGAAAACCGAAGTCATCAATTAAACAAAACCTTTTGACTTCTAGACCTTAGGCAGGCCAATGAAATTGGTTATCTGTTTCGATATTTTAAAAAGTTCGATCAAATTTTCCCCACTAAAGTGTATTGTGGGCATGTCAGGGTGCCCGAACTCCTTTTTCAAATTAAATTGATCAAACCTTTTCGAATATCGATATGCATTGGCCTGCCTAGGGCCTTTCTGGATTTCATTCGATCCGATAGGCATATATCGCACTTCTAGGGATTATCTGCTCGCTGGTAGCGGGGCATCATGGTTCTGGTAACGGCGAGAGGTTGGGGAACGGTTACGGGTAGGCAAGGCAACGCGTTGCGACACTGAATTCGTTAATAATTCGGGAATCAAATTAAATTGGCTTATTATTTTCAAATAACAGTAACAATGCAAAACAATCTTGTTACCGTTGTGGCTAACGATTTTTATGCTATATGAAATAATTATTGAAAAAAATTACTATCCAGTTTTCGGATTTGTGAATAAATTCTCTTTTTTTAATGCTTTCCTTGTAGCGAAAAATATGGAATCAACGTAATGGTGAATAGAAAAAAAAAGAACAGAAATAACGTTGCTACCGCAATACAGATAGTTGCGATTGATGTGTATTGGATGGACCTACTGTCCAATTTGCTCTATCAAAGAAAAGAAGTAGAAGAAAAATAATGTGGGAATCTTAACGGCGTAAGTGAAGAAAGCGTGTAAACAAATATGAGCCCGCGGTCGAATTCGCCCTAGTAGGCCTGGAGATTCGACCTTTCCGCCGGGTTAATTTTAATTAATTCTGAAGAACGTGTTACTAATATTTAAGATGTTTCTAAATGAATCCTTCCCGAAGTTATTAATTCAGCTAACTTTAATTATACAACGTATTAACATTTTTTAAAGGCTTTGTATGTTTAAAAAAATGACGGTAAACTACCGTTTTTATTGATCTAAAATATAAATAACTCGCATCCCCTGTGAGGCATGAAAATAAAAATGATAATTCAATTACGAATTTGCCGAAATAAATTTAAATGTGAGCCTCGGGCAAACCCCAGATAAACGTGGTTATATCTCGCCTTACATGCATTATTCATTTATTTTTAAATACATTGTTTAGTTTGTATGCTGGAACGTCTGTTGGTGGCGTTCAAACCAGGCAATTTAAGGATTTTTGGAGGGTCCTAACTCCTACAAGAAGTAACTTATCACAAAAGCAAAACGTACCTACAGATATGGCAGTGGTCAATATATATATTATGTTAAAAAAACATATTCACTAGATCCAGAAAGGAAAATGGGGAACACGTTTATATGGACAAAACGCCGCCGGGTTTCCCCTTTTGACTTCTGCATGTTTAGGTATTACACCCACTCTCTGGGCAAAATTGCTTGGCAAAGAAATTGCTTATTTTTGCCTGGCATAATTCGAAAACATCCCATTTTGGTGGCTGAAAAATTTATAAATAATGTGTAAATTCTGCGTGTAAGTTAATTAGTTACGTTAGGCAATTTTATGTGAGTATTTTTTAGAAACCAAAAAAAATGCTTTAAAGTGCAAAATTTCCTTGACTTATAATTGTTTTTTCGGATTTCCTTTTATTACCAACTAGCAGACCCGGCCAAACGTTGCTGTGACTAACGAAATACAACACCATTACCCAACCTTTATAAAATCCACACCACCCGCTTGGCAGCTGCCCGCTGCCTGAATTGAATATTTGAATTTCTCGGCTTTTCTCTACTACAATAAGCATGTTTTATACATATAAACCTTCCTCTTGAATCATTTTATCTATTGGTGAAAACCGCACGAAAATCCGTTGCGTAGTTTAAAAGATCTAAGCGCACATACATTTTGAGCGACTTCATTTTATACTATGTTATGATGATGCCTGAATTGAATATTTGAATTAACTATAATAAGCATGTATTATACATATAAACCTTTCTCTTGAATGACCCTATCTATTGGTGAAAACCGCATGAAAATTCGTTGCGTAGTTTAAAAGATTTAAGTGTACAAACATTTTGAGCGACATCATTTTATACTATGTAATGATTATTACTTGCTTTTAGTGGGAAATTATATTTTTTAAGGATCTGACCGGAAAACATTAGGCTAGCGTTAGACTCATCAGTAAAATGTGTGACTTACGTAAGTTTTTGATAAGTTACTCACATGAGCGTTTACATATGCATCCGACTTATGGTAATTAATGCTCACGGAAATTGTTCGGAAGTTCAACTTATCTACCAGCTGACAGGGACCGTTACGTCAGTAAATTTATTTGCGGTAAGTTGGCTTCCTGTCAATAACGATTTTCCGCTGCGAAATTTAAACGATTTTGACAAT
Organism: Limnephilus lunatus; assembly: GCA_917563855.2. Lineage (NCBI taxonomy): Eukaryota > Metazoa > Arthropoda > Insecta > Trichoptera > Limnephilidae > Limnephilus > Limnephilus lunatus. Next base: position 40,491,632 of record OU830604.1, read on the forward strand.
AAAGTCGAAAAGACCCAATAAAGGGTTGAAATAGAAGTTGGCCTGAAATAAACAATTCTCCACATGCTTTTGCTTTAATTTTATCCGAATGACAACAACCGACTTCGAATGTGAAAAACAGAAATATTGAGATTAGAAAGCCGATAATTAAAACAAGAATGTCACTAATTAAAACAATAAATCTCCTCCGAAGCTACTTAGATGATAGATTTTGTCTTGTTGAAGTCAAAGGGGTCTCGAGTGGCTTAGGTAGAATCACATGTGGAGTGCCACAGGGATCAATTCTTGGCCCTCTGCTATTCTTGCTATATGTCAATGACATAACTAAATGTGGTATCTCTGGAAAACTCCAACTTTATGCGGATGATACTGTAATCTACTATCACAGTAAAAGCCTGAGTGACCTTGAGTCTCTAATGAATGCAGATGTCTCAATTTTAGCTAATTGGCTCCGTATTAATAAATTGAGCCTCAACATAAAAAAAACGCACTACCTAACATTCGGTAATAAGGATTATGTGTCCATGAATATCTCACTTGGAACTGATAAACTCCAAAATATGGAAGTTACGAAATATTTAGGGCTGTTAATAGACTCTAAACTCTCGTGGAATTCCCATGTTGAGCATGTAAAATCGAAAATTTCCCCAATTACCGGTGTACTGTACCGACTACAAGGTCTTCTCTCCATATCTCTACTACGTGCCACTTACTATGCGATGATTCACTCCCATCTGAGTTATTTAGTTAGTATCTGGGGCACTATTACTAAAAAACAAATATCAGAGATACAGGTGATTCAAAATCGAGCTATAAGGAATATCTACCATCTACCGTGGGATACACATATCAAACATATATATTCAAAGACAAACATACTTCCTTTTACGGTTCTACCTAAATACAATATCACTAGTGCAATATTACAAATCATACATAGATCCTCACACACCAACATCAGACCAGCCTTTAATACAGACATACACCAGCACAAAACACGATCCCAAAATCAAATACACTTAGCATCATCTACCCGCACAACCAAATTTGGTATTAACTCATTACAATATATTGCATATAGACAATACAATGCATTACCTAATGAAATTAAGCAATCAGTACCTTACAAAAAAATATTAGTGAAAACGCTTAAAGAATATTTCCTGAAAATGTTTTTAAACCAGTAAATATTGGCTCGCCTTCATACATTTGTTTTTTTTTTTTTTTTTTTTAATGTTTAATGTGTATGGATGTCTCTCAGTATTTTTAAAATCTCTATTCTTTACAATGCATTTTTTTTTCCTTTCCAATATGTTGTATTTTTTAAACGTGTAATATCCGTGTAAAATGTACTTATCGTCTATCTGTCCTTCCCGTAATGAGTTTTTTTTCTCAACTCATTGGGAATAATGTGTTACTTGCCATGTTTTTGTAATACATTATAATTAAATAAATAAAAAAATAAAATGCTCTTTTTCAGGAAGCTTTTTTCCACCTGAAAAATAAATAATACGAGTATCTCTTCATTCGTTTTTGTGTTTCTATGTTTTCATATTAGAGTTTTATGTAGTGTATTTTTTATTGTTTTCGTGAGATAATAATGTAGTTACTTATCCTAATCAGATTTTAGTTCAAATAATAAAAATACTAGTTTTTATAGGAGAAAAAAACTAGCCAAAAATTTTGGACATTTCGCATCGGGGCATTTTGGTACCATTTCTTAGGGTATCTTAACTTATCAAACTGATTTGATAAGCTGTGAGAAAGCAGTAAGTTCTCGCGGACGCAATTAGACTAGTCAAAAAAATTACGTAAGAACTTGTAACTTGCTACAAATTACGGTAAGTGACTTACGGTGTTTAAATTGGTAGTTTTGCTGTAAGTCACTTACGTTACGTTAAGTGACTTAGCGACCTATGCGTAAAAATCTTACATATGTAAAGGCAGCCTCATAATATTTGCGAATTGAACTTCGCAAAATAAAATAAAAAATGCATTTTCACTGTTTTTTTTTTTACAAAAATCGAAAAATCGCCACTGCCATGGAGCATCTTAATAGGAGTACCCCTTCGAATTGAATTTTACAATTTGGATACTGTCGACTGGGGTGTAGAGAAAGAGGTGGGGTAAAGCGGACCACCGAGCTTACATTGTCTTACGAACGCTATAGCTCTGTCAACCAAAGTGATTATTTGCTTATTTCCTTTTTACCTTACTTATTTCCATACATTTCTCGGGAGTATGATGCTAGTGTCACAACTGGCGTTATGCTAGTAAGCTAGCTCATATGCTAGTGTCACAACAGCATTTATTGGCTTGATCTATTAAGGTATATCGCTCGCCGTACATTCCCATATATTATTCCCAATGGGAATGTATGGCGAGAAAAATGCTGAAATAGGCCAAGCCAAAAAACGCTGGCGTTTTTAACGCTAGATGAGACATTACCATTAGGCTTGCCTATGCAGCGGTGGCTATACGCGCGAAATACATATTATAAAAAATATTTAACAGGAATAAAAAACACATTCAATTTCGGAAAAAAACAATAGTTAACATTAATAACAATAAATAAATATTTTATTTTGTGAATTTTCAGTTATATTATTCACTTATATCTTAACACTTTATTTACCAACAATTTTTTTAAAGACTTGAAGGGATATTATTATAATATATTAAAAAATTATCGATCTGGTTGTATGTATGAAACCGTAAGATTTATGCGATGAAAAAACAATAGCAGTAACGAAGCTAAAGATGATAACTGAGGATGAAAACATAACTGAATACTGAGAAATTAATAAATGGTTTGTAAACAATATTCACACAAGTCCTTCTTCAAACGATCGCAAATCATATTTGAAAAATATTCAAACGCTAGTCAAAGCAAATTTCATTTGTAATTTAGCAGGAAAAAATGTTTAGCACCACTAACTGGCGTAAGCTAGCCCTCACTAGAAAAAAATATTGTAAAAAAAAATTATGGTTTAACAAGTGGCAGTTTAAATTATGAGCAAACAATGTTGTATTGTGATTCATTCTACCGGTCAGTGGGTGAGTTTGCATTGCATTTGGATCCCACCCAGGCGTCCCGTGTTCGATTCCTCAGCTGGCTAAGTCTTCCATCACGACACAAGCAATATTTTCCGCTAACTGTGGTGAAACATTAAGGACGGGTTGGTTCAAAAACTTCCAACAATTCATAAAAAAATTTTCACATTCTGCATGAGTTCTATTCAAGTTATGTTATTATATCGTCGTAGACCAGTTGCTTCATAAAACTGAAATAATAACAGAACTTGAATAGAACTTTCACAGAACGCATAAATTAACTTAAAAAAATTGATAATGTGTTCAAATTTTTTGAAACAAACCATTCTTAGTATTATGTATTTAAAATACGGCGGGCACCCTTTCCCCCGCTTCCCGTTTTTCTCCCCTCTTGGCCCGCGGAGACCCCGCGCGCCAGAAACAAACGAGCTGTCGAAGAAAGCTGACCTGTGCTCTCGCTCGCTCCGTTGGCCGTTAAACCAAACATGTAAATTTACGTACTCCTAATCTGTGGACGGGGAGAATTGAGTAGGTCCCCCGTTCCGGAGTGGTTTTCTACGCCGGTGGATGTCAAGATAACGTACGCCACGCGCTCGGGCCTCTCTATGAGACTCGGTATTGTTTTTTTCCTCGCTACTGGAGCACGTGACGACATGCCGCCCTACAAACACCGTGAGTTGCTACCTTTTCCCATTTAATTGTGTCCCTGTAAATTTCCTTGCACCTGCGCGATAAACCCAGACTTGGAGAGAGAAGTAGCTAGGATTCAGGTAGCCAATTTACCCTGTTATAATCCATGTACTTACGATGTAACCGACTATTGAATACAATACACTGTTTATGTTACCCTGAAGCCTTCTTTGTTTTGAGACGGATCATGTGTGGAGTTTCCCCAATTAACCATTTCTTGCTGCCCACCCGCCCCTGGGTGAAGAGAGCCTGCTCTACACCGGAACGACTGAGCTAGACACCGGAAACAGGTTTGCTATAACTTGGGGGCCCCTTTTGGTTAACACTGGCACTTCCACGCGGGGGCTCCTTTGGGCCGGTTAACAATATATTAAGTGCAAAAAAATATTTGCTGCTTTATTGCTTTTAATAAAATATATTATGGTTCATTTATAAAAAAAAATATTTTTCAGAGGTGGAGCGGACCATGCCACGAAAATACAAGAAACAACTGGAGGATCATAAATACTGTGATTTTGATTCTTGCACTACTTTTTTAAATAATATTTTTATAAATTTTATTCATAAATCTTTAAAAAAAAAAAACTTACTTTTACATATTTAAAAAAAAAACCATATTCCCATTCTGTATTTTTATTAGTCTGCAATAGTTTTTTTTTAAATGAATAAACATGAAAATAGAGCTAAATAAACACAATGGTCCCCTTCACCTCAAGTGTGGGGTGAAGACAACGACTTTTAAATTTAAAAAAAAAGTTTTTAATATTTAAAAAAAAAAAACAAATTTATGAAGGGTCAAATCATTAACATTTTTTTTTTTCATTATATTTTGTTACAAATAAGCTGGCGACATTAAAAAAAAAACCTTGAAACGTGGTACACTTCACCTCGACTAATGGTACCCTTAATTAGATTATAAAATGTTTTTCCAACTAAATAAGTCCTCTGCTGAACGAATCAACGTACAAAGCAGATACAACAAATATTTATAAAGTGTAATAAATATGTAATTCAAAGACCAAAAGAAAATCTCAAAAAACATATAAATCTTATGTTTGAAAATTAATAGGAAAAATTTACTTGTAGGTACTACGATCATTATTTTAGAACTTAATCCCACTTTTTAATTCAAACATTAAGAAAATATAATTTGAACACACATCAAACAAATGTTTTGCCTGAGTATGATTTAAGATTTTCCAAGTTGTTTCTTTTCTATCTTTAAAAAAAAAATCTGAAGAATGATGAAGTTAAAACTACATTAAAATTAGGGGCACGGTCACAAAATATGTTCAGAAAGTTTAATTTTTCGCAACTTTATTGGGTTTCAACGGTCATAATAACACATTATTTGCTAATACACATTTCAAAGGATTGCTTTGAAACGTACTTTCATCAGAGACGGTTAGTTCACAATTATACTATACTCTCCAACCTACGTTCATTACACTAACCATCACGCCGTTTCTGTGGGCAGAAATAATGGATCGGCACTCGGCACTGACTCCACACACACTCCTTAGTACTAACTAATTAATTTACATAAATAATGCTAGTCTGTTATTATTGCATTTTGTTTCTTGACATGAAAATAAACTAAATTCCTACCTTATCAGAATCTGTAGTGTTCCCACTGCCGAATGACGCAAGAGAATTCCTATCCAGATTCTCCACACTTTCATCAAGCGATGTGCACTCTTCAAGATCTCTGTAAAAAAAAACAAACATTAGTATCACATTTTTTTCTCATTTCATTACCTACAAAATTACATTCCTGGCTTTGGCTACTACTGCCATCTACTGACATTTTTTTTCAATAAATTAATTTCCAAAAGGTTTGAATCATGGATATCCACAAAAAATCAATACGAGGGGGTTATCTGTTGGTCATACCATGAACTAATTTTTGGTACAAATCAAATCGGATTCAAAATGATTCATACTCCCTGATATTCAACTCTTGACCTGACACAATGATTGATTTACTTCATAGTGCCATGTCTTCTTTGAGCTTCCTCGGTCTTCTCTTCCCTGACTACTTCTACCAATACCTTCCGCAGCATATATTTATATTCTGCTTACACTCCTTTTTATGTTGCCTGCTCTTCACATCCAAAACATCTAAGAATCCCTTTCCTAATCGTAAATCATAATAATTTTTGGGTGATTTGTATAGCGCCTTTTTTGTGAAAAATCACCTCAAGGGCGCTCCAGTAAGTTTATATCAGCCTTGAATTCTTTCCAAAACTCCACGTTATTAACACGACCAATCCAAGTTTCACCACAGATTTCTTTTCTACAGCATTCAGTCTACCTTCATTCTTCCATGCCTCACGGCCTACAACTAGGTTGGTATCAGCATTCCATCATGGTCTGCTAGCTTCGCTTATTTATTTAAGAAATAAGATAACTTAAAATATTATCAATAAATCGCACCTGCTAGACCGCTGATTCTGCAACGGCTTCACCTTGGCCGGGCTCTTGGGCATGTGCAGCGGCAGGGCGGAGTTGAAGTAGGTCTCCTGGATGACCTCGCGCAGTCGCTTGACCCATTGCTGCTTGACGTCGAGGCATGGTGCACGCAGGACCAGGCGGTAGTCGCTCAGCACCGGGGCGCGGCCTGTCCACACTGCAAACTTGCACTCATCGCCTTCAATGTGCTCTGTCACGCCAAGCTCGGAGGTCTAGGAATAAAAAATACATAAAATGATTCAGTGAATTTTACTTTATTTGTCTATCATGTTCATTATCATCCACGGCCCAAGCTAGCATAGCAAGTAGGGAAAAAAAATAAAACGTAACTACATTTAAAATTAAAATAGCTTATAATGTTTTCTGCACAAGGGGCTCACTGTGTTGTGGATAGAGTATTCCAGAATGTATTTCAAAGAAGTATATATATTAGTATTTTCAACGCAATATGTCCCACTACGAGCCAGTTTCGACACAATGTATGCTATGACTAAACCAGCAACTTAGTAATAAATATGTATTCAAACGAATCGAGTTATCTCGAAAAAAATTTGTGGCAATATTCAAACTATTATAATCAATTTGCTTTCAGTGCTTCCATTGATTCATTTATAACTTGAATTTGTAGAAATGTAGAAGTATGTGAAATATCACATAAATGACTAACCAAACACCATTCCTTATATATTTAATAATATTATACATTTCACATAAATGAAAATGGCAAAACAAAGTAAGTCACAAAGATGCAAAAAGGGATTGGATAACATCAAGGAAACCAGAATTGTAATTTATATACGTTTTAAACGAAAACGTCCTGCAGACGATAGAAAAACTTCAGATTGCTGGTCATCTAACTTGGAAAAAAATAAGCACTCAGCGATTGTAGATTTTAAAGTTTTTTACTAACCATCAGCCGGTTTTTGTAAATGTATTTGGCTTTGCCGTGGGAGTCCTTCACTTCCTTGGCAAGGAGGAGGTACATTTCAAACAGGAATGCCCTTCTCTCCCTCCCTTTGCGCACAAGTCCTCTGGACTCCCAGGTAAGGAAAGCGTCCTGTAGCAGGACCTCCCCAAGGGCTCCTCCTTGAGCATCCCCTGGTAGACCCTCGACCAGAGAAAGGTGCATGGCATCATTGGCCTTCTTTGGCACTGCCACCATCACTTCGAGACCATCCTTGAAAGAAAAATACATATACAGTTAATATTGTAAATCATATACCAAGATAAAAACAATAAACATGTTTTTTTTTAAAGTAGTTGGATAATTTGGTTAGACGCTTGTCAGTTGATGAAATACCAACCTTAATTTCTCCCTGTCCTTCAATACAGCATCCCTGCAGATCCTTGAGTAGCAGTTGGTACTTGGTAATGCGTTGGACTGGTTTGATGAGGTATGCCGCAATGGGATGCTCGACCTGTTGAAAAATGATTACATACATACATTACTAAACATTGTACCATAGTCATCTGTGTTAATAGCCGTAGTGGTTCAACCACAAATTTGAAAAAAAAATTAACTAAAAAATATCATACCTTATGCTTGTGTTGTAGTTCTTCAAAGAAAGACCCAGCATGTTGCACCAGCAGACTATTGGAGTCAGGCTTATTCTTACAGTAGAAGACGTACATGTCAAACTTCTGGGCCCATGTGACGAAGCAATGGCCCACGTCCTCCGGCATGGTCTCGTATTTCTCCAGCTCTTTCAGGAAGATGTGGTTGTGAAATCTGTATATTTCCTCCATGTTGCCGAAGATAATGTCTTCTTTGCCGGCTATGGCGGGAGGAACGTTGTTGGGGATACACTTCATCTCTTGCAAGAACGACTTGATACAACACTCCAAGTCTTTCACGTAAGTTCTTTCAGTCTGCAGCAGTTCTGCCATGATAAATCTGCAAGAAGAATTGGGATTCATTAAAAAGCAAGAAGAATTTTAAATAAAAATACAATTTGTTTATTTTTTTAAAACTGAGATGAATTGTATTGCACCCGACGGGTGCTTATTATTATAGTGAATCCTATTGAATTATGTATGTATGTACTCACTCTTTACGTCTAGCGCTTCGTCGCTTTTCTTCATTGAGCTCTTTGGACGGATGGGTGGACAGCCTGGCTTCCAATGCAGGGTCAGAGCTCCTGTCTCCAGTGCTGCCGGCTGAGGATCCTGCATCTGATGCTACTGTGCTCAGGGATCCGGAGCCAGCGGACGCTGTACTGGAATCATTGGGTCCGGAGACAGCCCCTAGCTGCACACGGAACAGCTCCATGCTGTTACTAAATTCCTTATACCTACGATGAAAAATGATGTTAATAAGTCACAGAAAAAAAAACTTTCACTACTAGTCTGCAGAAATATAATAATAAGTGAGTAAAATTTCACACCTCCTTTCGGCTTCAATGATATTATAGATAAAGATTTTGTCTCTTTTAAAACAAGAGAGTGCCATATGTGTAAGGAACAGAGCTTGCGAAACATTAATCAACACTAACTTCTTTGATGAATGTGAGATTTTGTTTGGTTGCATTCTCAAAATTAATGCTATTGTAATTCTATCTTATCAAATATGTATAAGTAGGTGCATCGCAATATTTCCTCCGGAAAAAACTGGCGAAATATATATACTGGTGCGTGTGTTGGTTAGTAGAGATGAAAATAAACAAGTAATATGAGTCAAATATATTAACCATACGTGATAAAATCCCAGGAACTCATTACCTCTTGTAATATGATTGTACATATATGTACTGTAATTTTTTTTTTTTAAGAAACATAAACAGCCTTAATACTAATATAATATACAGAAGAGGATGACAAAAAATAGACCAATTATTTATGTTCGTAAGATAGTTTGATTTAGAAATATAAAACTAAGTACTTAAGAAATGTAAACTTAACCTAAGTATAAAAAAAGCACAACTGAGTAACAAAAAAAAATATATATGTATTAGAGTAATTTAAATAAATTTTTCCTGTAGACTGAATTTATGAATAAAATACAATATTATCAATTTAAAAACAGAAATTGCTTTCAATTGCTATTAAATTAGAGAAGATGCAAATTTTTAATAGAATTAATTACCTTGAGTCGACAGCTGCAACCCATTGTTTAATATGGGCAGCATGCGCATGTCCCTTATCCACTAGTCCGTCAGCAAGTTGAGTCAAGAGTTTCACCCGCTCTCTACTTTCTCTAGCCGTCCCCCTGAATTCGGCCTGTTCCCGAACCAGCCGGTCTCCATCGGGAGCTGATCCGTCCGCATTCTGAGCCATGTTGTTCAGGGTGACTCCGGGAGCCGCTCTCCTCGCGGCCAGGTACTTCTCGCCGGTGTCCTGGATCCACTCGATGGCCTGGCGGGCCGAGCGCTCGAATAGGACAAACTGTTGGCATTGGTCAAGGCGCTTCTTGCGGATGGTCCAGTGTTCAAGAACCTAAAGAATTAAATAACAATCAGGAATAATACTGTCACACAATGTAACAAGTAAAACGTATGTATGATAATTTTATCTATGAAATTGGCTTTTCATTATTCACATACAATTTTGAAGAAACTATTGAAGTACTTCAAGAATCCAACATCTTATCTTCTGGATGTTTGTTAATCATGTTTTCCAACGTTGAATTTACTGAATAGCTAAATCTACAGAATTTCAACACTTGAAGGTGTTAGTCTATGAGTGGACCCATTATTAATACGAGAAAGTGAAAGTAATAGATAAAAAAACTTAAGCAATAACAAACTAAATGAAACTTGTCCTTACATTATTCTCCTGTGCTAGTAGAGCATCGAGTATGGAGCGAACTCGTGCGTCGTAAGGGGCTGGGCTGGAGGTGGGGGGACGCGAGCAGGCACGGGCACTTCGGGCTGCGTACTTCAGGAAGGTCTCAGCCGTGCGTCGAGCCAGGGTACACGCCTTCAGGAAGGCCTCCTTCTGCTCTTGGTGCTTACCAATCAATTGGGATACCTGAAAAATAAAGTGACTTGGATACAAGTACTTCAGAAGGTGGTTTTTCACCCTGAGACATCAGTGTTAGACAAACGGCCAACGGCAGCAATTTATGACAACAATGATTAAACTCTTGTGTCGCACTCATTATTTATTTATTGTTTATTGTGAAAAACAGTTAATCCATTTACATTTTACAATTTACAATTAATAACATACACACATTTAATTACATAGGAACATTCAATATATCAGTTGAGATGCAACCTTGAGTTAAAAAAATGTCCAATGCAATCAAAGTCACTGTGTTTTAATGAAAAATTTCTATCTAAGAAGAAAGGTGGTGAAGTCATTCTCCCCAAAGGCACGGTCATTTGTAGGTTGGTCCTGCCTCTTGGAAAGGTAAAAAGTTTGTACTGTCTAACTTTGGTGAAAATGTCGGGAACATAAAACATAATCTGTTCCAGAACATCAGGATGCAAATGTGCCCATTTAGCAGATTATGCGTTTCTAACACCATTGCAATTCTTCTCCTAAAGTCTAGACAATCTAGTCCTAGCATTCATTGGAGGTGGTTAATATCTTGGTTGTCACTACGGTTTCATTTACCGGAACATAACTTTTTTTAGTTACTTTTGGAAACGGATCCTCATAAAGAAAAAAACACAAGGTTGCTAGAGAATTTCTGACAACAGAAAATTATTCAATCATAATCCTGGGGGTGGCAGAGAAATTCTGATAAAAAGAACCTGTTCCTCAAAATTTTCTCTTGGATATGCTCGAAATGAACCATGTCAGAAAATACATGCACATTTCTTCAGACCAATCCGTGGATGGTTTAAAAGCTTGACTATCATGGAGAGCATTAATTTCTAAGTTTATAGTGGTTATCTCCATCTCCGACAGCATAAAATGTTTTATCTACCAACCGGCAAGGCTAACATGCCAACGGTCTTGCCAGTGGAGAGGGCAATCTTGCAGTTGAACAGAATCAAATCGGAAATCAACATACTTAGCATCAATGAAGCTGCTATTAAACAGCAAGCTTTGTTGCTGCTAGTATAGTACCTCATTTTTTATTTATTTTATGGCTTTGCTTTACATTACTATATTTACATAATTCTGGTTTAATTGGCTTTAAAGTATATAATTTTTTAATATTTTTAAAATAACAAAATTGAATTCAATCACAACAAAAAACCCTCGTTTCCAACCATTGTATTGTAATCATAACATAGTAATGTAATCTTCCTGTCCTGAATATCAAAATGATTTACCTGAGAAGCTTTATCAGTAGCAGGTGCCTTGGTGATATCGCTGGGTGCCGAGGCGCCCCCGCACCAGTCCTCGTCGCGGCGGTACTCCCGCTCCAACGAGTCCAGCACGGAGCACACCTGCTCGGCCGTCTTGTAGAAGTTGAGGCTGGCCGTCACCAGCTTGTGGCGCTCCTCGGCTAGGGTTACCAGCTGCTGCCAGCGCTTGGTCACCTCTTCTGAGATGTCTCTGGAAACAAAATTATTTTATCAATAATAAACAGCATACCACAAAAATGTGTTCTTACTATGTAGTAGATAATACCTGGCTTTTCTCGAGAAACTCAGATTCTCCTTTCTTATTGAACTATTGAAAAATACGGAGCAAGCAATTTACGATATTTGGTCTTATTAATTTTTGACAAACGAATAGATGTTTTGAAAAAAAAGTTGAATCAAGTAATTCAAAGAATAAAAAAAATAAAAAAAATTCTGGTTAAGCCTGCCCGAGTTATCTCGGGCGTGCGCATTTTTGCACATAATGGCTGCCCGAGTATACTCGGGAGTGGTCCTTAAGCGGTTAATATATAGTATGGTTAATTATAAAAATATTCCCATATTTCTGAGCATCTCAAAAATCTTCACTGGCTCAAGTGTCCTGAAAGAATCCAGTTTAAGCTCTGCTGGATGGTATTCAAATCCCTTAACAGAATGGCTCCGGCTTACTTATAGGAAATGTGTATTCCAGAAAATTCCAATTCGCGACAATAAACCCTCAGGTCAGCAGCAACATCAGCTATCGGAAGGTTGAAGGAACCAAAGCGCACACCAGATACTAAATTCGGTGAGCGTGCTTTCGGAGTGTCAGGACCTAAAGCCTGGAATGGACTGCCACACGAGTTAAGAATGATTACACATTCAGCAAAATTTAGAGCTAAACTAAAAACTCAATTTTTCAGACAATCGTATCCATAAGTCTAGACAGAGAAAAACGTAAAAATAACCTGGTGTTCTTTGGAATAGAAGAGAAGGGAAAATCTGAAGGAGACCTAATAGACTGCATTAAAGGCCTCATAGTAGACGTGGGAGTACACTTGGACAGCCAAGAAATTAGCAACGTGTATAGAATAGGGAAACAAAGCGAAAACAAGAATCGTCCGGTTGTAGCCTCTATCACGACTCAATGGAAAAAACATCTTGTACTCAAGAACAAGACAAACCTCCCGTCAGGTATTAATGTGAAAGAAGATTACTCGAAGGAAATCCTGGAAAAACGGAAACAGCTACAACCTCAACTAGAAGATGAGAAAAAGAAGGGAAACATTGCTTACATAAGATATGACAAACTGATAGTGTTAAAATCGAAGGACAACATTACCGAAATGAGAAAACGAGGAACTTCGGATTCTCCCAAGTCATCACCACAAAATAAAGCAAATAAAAACAAAATATTGAGCATTCCCTCCCAATCTCTACCGAAAACTAGCACGAAAGAGATCACCAGACCTAACATACTGAACTATCTCAACCGAACAAGTTCTGACTCACAAATAAATACTCCATAAAAACTAATAATTGCTCGGAAAATCGGTAACAAAGAATACTAATACCAACAAGAATTAACAATCAAAACCTATTAACAAAAAGTCTCCCAATTCGGCTGGTCCCCGCGGGAGATATAGACCACCACCCTCTAACAACAAGAAGAAACAAAACACTCAATATTGCAACCTTAAGTACGAGAGCCCTTAGAACCGAAGAAAGAAAGAAAAAAGAATAAAGAAAAACTACATGAAGCTTGAAAAAGCTCTCGAAGAAATAATGTTAGAGGAGGCCTATGCCAAGAGGCAAACTGAGCTTCGAAATATTATAATAAACAAAAACATGCCTAGTATTTATACCTATCAGAAGTTCAGAATAAAGGGCTTATTATTATTATTATTATTATCCATAAGTAAAAAAAAAAAAAAAAACTTTCACCTTCAGCTTCACGGCTCGCAACATAGTAAATAATAATTTTGTAAAAATAAGGAAAATTCTTACAATTCTCCAGTCTTTCAAATAAATTAACTCAACTTTGGCATTAATCTTCTTATAAATATAAATGTAAAACCAACAGTGATGAGGGTAGCAAAGGTAAAGTCATGCAATGTCCAGTGTTTTAAATATAATGCACTCCACATGTAAATTCGTATATTTCCCATACATAAACTTTTTAATAAAGTGTGTTTTTCGTAAGTGACCTGCAGGTAAGTATGTTTTTGTATCTATCTATAAATAATAAAATTAAATAGAACCTAGGAATTCATGATGAATTGTAAAGTGCCCTTGAGGTGATTTTTCACAAAAACAGCGCTCTATAAATTGTCCATTATTATTATTATGGTTAATAATCACAAAAAAATTAAAAAGGCCGGAGATTGGACCCTTGAAGGCTGGCGATTACTATTATGTATGTCTCATAAAAAAAAATGATTCAATTAAATAAATTATATAATAATTGTTTAACTGCTTAAAGGACTACGCCCGCGTATACTCGGGCGGCTATTATTTGTGAAAAATCCTACATCAGAGATAACTCAGGCAAACTTTACTTGCAGAAAAGAATCCGGAATATACTCAGGTGAAAATAAGTACGATTTATGGTATGTGGAGCGAGAAAAAAGACGGCTGCGATGATTTGACATCCTCAATGTTTATACCAATGTAAAATAAATGTTTTTTTTCTTAAATTTTTTAATGATTACTGAAGGGGTTATTTTTTTCACGTATATTTGCTTTATCGCCTGGGAAGCGATATTAAAAGAACCCACCTTATTGTCTGCGGATCGTAGTGGTTGGCCGTCACGAGCGCATCGGCCCGGTACTTGACCTGGACGGCACTGGCGTGGGTCCGCTCCACGGCCACCTGGAACTGGTCATGCTCTCTCCTCAGCCTCTCCGCATCGGCCAGAGCACCCGGCACGCTGAAGGAGGCCGCCAACATGGCCTCTCCATTGCGTATCCAGCTGATCACTTGTTGAGCATCGTTTTGGAATTGTCCTGGAATCAAAATAATGATATTAGTTTACTTTGTGGACTGATTAATACAAGTTCTATCATGAACTGATTGGTATTAGTTAACTTGAGCATTGTTATACCACAACCGAAGCAGTCACATTTGTTTACCTAGTACAACAAGTAGTATATCTACCTGAGCTAGAGATCGCATGTGACATCGTCATTCTATCTTTGTTCTGTATTCATTCTGTCTTTTTTGATTTCAAACAAGACAAGTGAGAAGGAAGAGGACAATGTCGATGACGTCCATGAGCTCTCGCTGGGACTAGTGTATCCTATATATTTTATTATATTGAAACATTATATAATTTAGTTAGAAATTGTAAGTGAATGTCTATAATATGAGTGTTTAGAATATTTCAAATGTCTGTTTTTTTTTCATTTTCAGTCAACCACATAACAAATCCTTTGAACAGCCAATTCAAATTATTTGAGGTGATGTAAGTTTTTGTTTGTGTTAGAAGGATATTGAATATGTGTGGTGACAGTACGATTCATGTTTTATTGCAAAATTTGATTTGATACTACTGAAGGGTACTTGAAAGTGTTTATTTATTTTTGATCTTGTGTTTTGCGAGTGAGATACGTGGTGAGTTGGTGAGGTGATGAATTGTATCGTAGTCGTGAAAAATTGTAAAAATCATAAACACTGCAACAAAATAGAAAATCTGTCTTTGTCAAGCACTAGAAGACCGGAAGGAGTTTAAAATGATTGTTACCGCAGAAAGACTGCAATTAGTCAATTTTTTTATTATTGAAATATCTACCATGATCTAGTTCATATTCTTGTGATCTGCGCTGAAAGCACATTAAAAGCTTGTAAAATAAGCAAGTCATATTCAATTAATTTTTAAGTGTTCACATTGATTTTGTAAAATACTTTCAACGGAGGCATTTTATTTATCACTACATTAATTGACTCTCCCACGGAATGCGTACACGTCAACTTTTAGTCCACTGACGTTAGTAATGACTGTATTTGGATAAGTGCATGCAAACAGTGCTGTCTTAAATGTTGTGAATTACCTTTATGCTTATTTAATTAGTTCTAGCTGCTCTGTGATACTTCGTAATAGGCTATTGTTGACGTTTGTTTACTGCAGCCGTACTTTGATTTATTACAAATTAAAAAAAATGTGCTTCTATTGTACGAAGGACCAGTAAGTTATCTAATCTTAAAAATGACAGAAACAACGTGCCACAAAACTGCATTCTCTATGGCACTGCTGCACTTTTGAATTAAGAGAGGCCTGCTATTCATAGTAATAGTAAAAGATTACTAACAGTTAAAGGTGCTGTTAGGCCCTGCGAGTGGCGGGCGACACAACAGTTCTTTGTAACAAACTTCACTTACGAAAATGCACGAGGCCCGGCGTCAAAGATGTATTCAATGTCAGGTTCTCAAATTTCAACCATACAGAAGCTATAATACTATCAGATTTGATATACAAAATACAATAATTACAAAAATTTTCCAAAAAAATTTCCATTATTGGCAACTTGTTTCTGATTGAAGAGACACCCCTTAAGTTTTCAGATTCTGAAGGAAAGATTTCTGAAGTTAATAATGCACTAAGAATATTTTTGTTAAGATGAAGTCATACTAAATAATGCAAAATCATACAAAATCATATGTTTTTTGTTTTGAAAATTTGTTTTTAATAAGTATTTTAATAAGCCTAGAAAAAAATAAAGTATTAGGTCTATAAAAAACCCTTTCCAGTGCAAACTCTCATAAAGCCCTTTTCGGACATGGTTTTTTTTGTATAATGTGGCAAATTTAGTTTCCTTTATAATAATCGCAAAAAAAATTGATATCTACGCCTGAACTTCACAAAATAAAATAAAACATGCATTTTCTCATTGTTATTTTTGACATCAATCAATACGGCCCGCACTCTACGAATTTGGATCTTGAAGTGTGACCCTTATGGCATGGGCCCAAGAACCATGCACTGGACACAACCCATTTCGTATCAGTCACGCCCCGGCCATAGCGGGAAATAGACGTGTGGCTCCGCACCGCTTGCTTTCGTGAAATCAATTTTAAATTTCCGTTTTATTACAATAAACAATGCGTAAAAAAGGAATTTTAAAAATATTAAGGAATTAATATTTTTTGCAGGCCTTTACGAAATCAACCTGTAAAAAAAATTTCTCAAATATTCCAACCTTTCCCAGAGCTTTTTCTCAAGTATTTTTAAACTTCTCCCATAAAAGGCGTGAAATCCGATATCAATTTTTTCCTGGACTATTGAATCGCCCTAACTGTGCTAATCATAAGGCCTTTGAACCATAATTATTTATTTCATTAAAAAGTATTATTTTTTTTTAAATAATAAAATAATGCAAACCTAATTGAACACATTGTTCTAGCTTGACCCTCTTCATCTCGGCGAGGTCCTCTAGCTCCATCTCGCGCTCGTGAAGGAATTCCAGTAGCACCTGGACACGGGTTTGAGCATTGTACTGCGCATCAGCCATAACACAGACGCCAGACGACTCAAGCACCCCGGCCAACTCCTGGCCTTGTTGTAGCACCTGAAAAGAACAAAATATAATCAATCACGGAATAACTTTTTTTCACTTTGCTTGATAATGAACACCTACAGAAGATCATGTCCATTATCTCATAGCGATCCAACAAAAGATATAGAATCGCTCAGAAGGAATACAATGAATTATAAAAACTAGATTTTGTTGTAAAATTACATATTAAAATTAAGACATTTTCTAACCTTTTTTTTCTATCTGGGGAATTTATGTAAATAATAGAAATTTAAATTGCCAATCTTTAAAAAAAAATTGTTTTATCAAGAGCAGTTAGAAGTTGATCAAATATTCTTCACCTTGGAACAGAACTAATGTGATTGTTATGGGGCAATTGTTGGTCTTGTTGGAAAGGTTTCCCTTCTATGAAATACCATGAATTGATTATTAATGAATGAGATACAGTGCACCACAAACCTGAAAAGTAGTGTTTTGCATCTGCGTCACACTCTCGTTGTGTAGCCTCAACAGCTGTTCGGCCTGCTGCATGTCCCGAGTGAGTTCGCTGTGCTGCAATTCCTCTGCCCACATCTCCAGTTGAGAGGACACCTGCAATAGAAGACAAAACCTTCTTTAGTAAAAATCTAAATGTTTGAGAAAGATAACTCCAGGGAAAATCATTTATCTAGGAATCAAACCAAAAAAAAATCCAGTTAGTTTGACAATCAATCATCAGATGGTGATGTAAAGCGAGAGTAAATTCAATGCTGTTGTGAACCAGGCAAATGATATTATAAAGAATTAGACCACCAATATAATACATTTAATTATATTATAGTGAGTATAGTACAAAATATAATACATTTTATTATATTATAATAAAAGTACATTCCATAAACACCTCCATTCATAAAAACTTTAGAGTGATAGTAATAGGGTAAAAAATAAAGAAAAAGTTGTGCAACACAATTGTATAGACAGAAGGTAGTTCACCCCTTTATGAAAATTTTCATAGGGTAGTAAGTTTATAATGACATAAATACTCAAAATAGTGTATGAAGACTAAAATTTTTACCAATATTTTAAAATAATTTTTACTTTGTTTTATATGTAATTATGTTTATAGGAGATTTCTTGCAAACCTCCCTTAAACACTTGAAGTTTTTAAGCTCTTAAAAAAAATATATGTTATTCTTGAAGATAATATCTAGACATTGGTCGGGCCGAAACGCAAATTATATAAAATTCCTTGGATAGAAAAAAATCACAAAGTATGCTCCAAAAATTATTATAAACATGTTTGTTTCAGTTATTTTACAAGTTTTATGTATGCAAAAAATCACAGCGTTTCTTTAAATGCTGTTTAAGATAATTATTGCGAGATTTCTGCTCTATTTAAACGAGTCATGTTTTATTAAAGATTTTCATGATTTTTGTGTCGATTTTATCGTTGTAAATGTTAGCGCGCTCTTATAACATTCGTAATTTCATATCTCTCCATCTTCTTCTTTTTGGGGCCAGTAACGGAGCCTTAAACAACTACTAACTAAACTAACTAACTAACCATCACGCTGTTTCCCCGCAGGGGTAGGCAAAGAGGACAGACCGCCAAACAACTCGATCTTAGCACACACTCCTTGCCTCGTTCACATTCATACATCGTCTCATGACTACTATTTTTACTAACAACTACTATTTTAGATGAAACGCTTTTCCGGCTGCCAATATAATATATTATCGCACTGTGGTTGAAAGAAATCACAAAACATAAACATTAGAAAAGTCCCCAACGATGTTTAAAGTTTATATGAATGAGCTTAGTAAAACACTGAATAAAGCAAGAATAGGCTTTATTGCTGGGGTATGCATAAACAATATTAGCTATACAGATGACATTACTAGCCCCATAGATAAGACCAATGAGAAAAGTTCTGGCAACTTTAAGTAAATACCGGTCGTAATGTTATTCTGTCCATACTAAGGGTCGACCGAGACAGATTTTTCGATCTCGGCCGAGACCGAGAATAAATTAAAATCTCGGCCGAGAGTCGAGACCGAGAATAGATAAATTGAGAAAAAAAAATGAAAATTTGCTATTTTTGCATATAGTATATTTAACACTCAGCAACATAAGCAGATATACACGTTAATATGACGACATCAGTTAAGTACAATAAGAGTGTTTACACGTCAACGCGTATGTTTATACAGAAATCGTCATAACTCCGTTATTGTTCTAGTGACATCCCTAAAACAAAAAGGAGAAGCTCCATAATAAATCAAGCTACCCATCACTATGCAAGACGTCCATAGAAATAGATTAAAAAAATCTTTTCTGTCAGATACATGATAGACCGCCAAATTGCCTATCCACTGTTCGACATCGTTAGTTTTTTATTAAATATTCTTGTATGGAATGATAAAAAAGCGAGGTGACCAAATTGTTTATTATACATTTATAAGATAGAATAAATATTGTCTTTTATATAATCCGTGATTTTAGTACCGTTTTCACATAAAAACATCACGTGAGTCATTTTTTCATTTTTTTTATGTTTGCATTCTAAATTTTAATGTTTACAAATGTTAATATTTATTTGTAACATAACAATTTGAAAGCTTATTTTATATCCTTTCAAAAACAATTTTTAGTATTCGGCTAAGTTCGGAAATGTTTCATTTATAGAGCTTTAATTGTGAAGCGGAAATAACATAAAGTTTTTTGAAAATCTGACATGTCGTTTAAGATGTAAAAAGTGCATATTCGCGATGTATCGGAGTGGTTAAGAATGAAATAATAATTTGTTTTAAATAGTTTTTAATAATCAAAATTAAACAACATGATGTTTTAGCAGATAAAAAACCATTTTTCTGCGTTTTCACCTTTCAAAGAGTGTCGCCTCATGTATAATTGGCCAGCTACAACAGTACGCGACCCCTCTGGAGGTTACCTAACCACTTTCCCACAACAGTACGCGACACCAAGTGACGAATGTGGACGTGCGCGGTAGTTTTGAATCCCATTATCCTATGCCGCACCTACTTACAACGGTCTCGTTAGAATTTGTAGCCGAGAATGCCGAGACCGAGACCGAGATCTCGGTCGACCCTTAGTCCATACGTATCGGTGGAGCGAATCTCAAAATCACTGATGACCTAAATGATAAAAATGACATAGAACGTCAAAGAAGAGTACTGAGCGTGCGAGCCAACATGCTCGCCAGAAGATTCAACAGGTGCAGTCCTCTGGTGAAGAAGCAACTAATCCAGACCTACTGCATGAGCTTTTATACTAGCGAACTATGGATACAAGGAATTATGAACACACTCAGAGTACAGTATAACCACGCATACAGGTAATTAACACTCTAGTCCAGGCCATAGCCCAGTGGCAGGGCGCGGCCCTTTACCATAAATGGAGAATTTCCCTCAAGCCATCGTAAAAAAAATGTTATATCGACTATATAATTTTATTTTTCCATAATATTCAATTTTATATAACATAATCATAATGAAATTCATTTAAATCAGATGTATGGCGGACGAAGAATTGCACTCATCGTTCTGTGCGGCTGAATTAAACAAATATTATAATAATCTAAACGAAAATATGAAAGAGAACAAAACACAGAAAATCAGAAAAAGACAATGGTCGCAACTGGGACTTGAACACAGACCTCTCCGTCTAACCGGGACGAGCGCGTTAACCAATTTCGTTATTGCCACCTTCTGTCAAAGCCGTCATATTTGTCAATCTCATATTTTCAAATTTTTGAATTACATTATTATCATGTAATTAAGTACAATTGTCTTTTTCTGTTTTTCTGTGTCTTGTTCATATTTTCGTTTAGATTATTATTGTTAACTTATTCTAATATGATATATTTCACTGATGGGAATAACCTTCAAAAAAAGAATAAAAAGAAAGTTTTTCTTATAAAAATTAAATATTATTATTACTTAAAAGATAAATTCTTCAAATTATATATTTAAAACTTGTTCGGTAATTACCTCGAGAGCATCTCGTTCGAAGATTCGCAGTCGCAGACATAGGTCCAGGCGCAGTTTCCGTGCGGCCCATAGCTCATCTAGCTCAGCCCTCCTCTGGCGCAGGCGGTCCAGGGCGCTCTCTACAGCCGCCACTGATCCAGTGCTGTCCATATCGCTGACAGACCTGCAAACGAGGAAATTAAATTAAATTAGAAAAAAATCATACAATCGAAAAAATAATTTCAATTTGAGATTGGACAGAAGTCCAGTTTAACCGGTAATTGCTCCATTTTGGGGGATGCGCAGTGGAGATTTTTTATATTATTTTTCAATTATTGAAGAAAGTAACTAACTTACTAAATAGTTAGTTTAATATGTACCTTTTATTAAAATAAAAATAATAATAAAATAAATCAATCAATACGCAAGTTTATTTATTTTTATTTTTAACTTTAACAAAATGAAGTATTAAACTATTTGCTACAACACATCCCAAGCTGGCGTAGTAAGTAGGGAAAATCATTAGTGTTAAAAGAAAAGGAAAAAATAACAAACTCTAAATTGAAGAAAAAAACACAGATACAGGACAAACCACAAAGTAAATAGAGAATTCGCCCTCTTCATAAACTACTTTTCACAGCAGTATAGTACAAAATATAGCAATGTAGGTGAAAAAATACCTATATACATAAAGTTTTACTTGTTTAAGGTACACAATTATATGATACTAGCTGTTTCCCGGCATGCGTTGCAATGCCATATTCAAATAAATAAAATGTTACTCCTTGCATGTCCTTCTCCGTGCGTTCCCCTCCAGCGTTCCATTTCCACCTTCCCAGCCACCGCTCTCCCGCTCCCCCGTCCCGCCAACCCCCCTGGCACTTCATTTCTTGACTCCTCTCCCGCACGGCCCATAGCCGAAACTTTTTTCTAATACTAACATTTTTAAACTCGTGATATCTTTCTAATTAAATATCCGATTTGAAAAATTCATAAAGTTAAATAAAGGTATTGAAACTGTCTTGAATATGAAGTAATTTATTTTGATAAGGATTAAAACCAAGATACAAATAAAGAGCCTTTTCAAGCGGCGACGTTTTAATTAAATTTTTAAAATAAAAGAATACTTATTGTGGCATAACCATAATAGTTAGACATATGGTATTCCGACCTTTTTTGTAAATAATGATGTGTTCTACAAAGTCGTAGTACATTATTTTATTCTATCATCAATAGTTTTCGCAGCGCACGCGATGTAAAGAATATTTTAGGTAATTTTTTTACACCTTGGGTATATTATTGAAGTTTTAGTAAGGATGCCTATTTTTTTTTAAATATAATATAGCCTTTGTTACCCAGGGATAGTGTAGCTTCCCAACAGCGAAAGAATTTTTCAAATCGGTTCAGTAGTTTCGGAGCATATTCAATGCAAACAAACAAACAAACAAATAAATCTTAGTTGATGATACGATTTGGAATTCATAGAATTCTTGCACAGAATAATAGCTTGTACTTTTCTGACAAATGTTTTGAATCAATAATAGAATAATGATAAAATACTAGGCTTCGTATTTTTAAATGCTATTTTTATTTTATTAATAAAACCAAATTATCATTGTCTATTATATTAGGTACATAAAAATGTGGAGTTTGTTAATGTTTTCTTCCTAAATAATTTTTTTTTAACCCCTCCGGCTAATTTGTTCGCTTTTGGGAACAGCTCGTATAGGTCTCTTAGAAATCGTTGTGTCTCCCTTACTATCACAATGAGAAATGTGATCTAAACAGTGTTAAAAACAGAAAACACAACGCTTTGTATCCAAAAAAGTTAACCACAGAAGAATTAAAATGTACAACTTTTGCATTGCATTCGCAATTTGCAAAAAGAGGCCTGAGGAGTTAAATAATCGATTGCTATTATTCTCCAGTAATCATTCGCTTATCATTCATTATTACTTTTTGAATTCTTGGATTATATATGTACCTACTCTATAACTTATTGTATATTTTAAAGTATGTAGATGATTTCATCAACTGCAAGCTTGAAATTTTTTTATGTAACTAAAATGAGAATAAAACGATTTTTCGGTTGAAAATCTGTTACGAAAATTGAATTACATGGTGACAAAGCTACATAAAAATATTTGCTTATCGGGGGAAAATGTTTAAAATTACTAATAATTTAATAACACAATTACGTACTCAATATCTACAACAGTATCATAAATTGAAAACGAAATTATAAATACTTGTAATATCATTTGTATACTCCGAAGAAATTCATGTACGTACATAGTCATATTATGTCTAATGAACATAGCAAAAAACGGATAAAAGAGTTATTAAGGCATTCTTTTCATATTACGATCGCTGTCAATTAACAAGCAAATTACCCTCTGGGAATCCGCAGTGAAAGTGACGAACAATACACAGATAATTTAATCAGATGTTCAATGAACCAGTCCAATCAAGAACCGTTAATCATTGATATTACGATGAATACATTAGAATAATCGCTAATGCATGAACGCGGTTATAACACGGCTATAACCGAGTTATAACACATACGAGACATACAGGAACAGTTTGATCTTATAATTAAACATGTTAAAGCGATCGAACCTAAAGAAAGCAGCGTTTTTTTCATACAATCAAAAAGTACTCGCCAAATAATTGGCGAGAGTTATCAACTTATTAAAAATTGTTATTTCTCACGAATTCTATATCCAACCTATTGAATTGATTTCACATTTAGTCGGTCATGATCCACGGTAAAATAATGTTATCATTCCTATTCATTTTAGCGTAACTTAAAATTATATAGCAATAAAATTAAAATAGAGAAAGTGGTAGTCAAAATTAATAGCTACTATTTTTATAAAATTTTCTTAACTCAATAAGTATACTTGGTTTCAAAATGCATTTATGTAAATTAACTACAGGATAAGCGGTTTATGAAACGTGATACACGGAATTAGCTAGCGAAATATCCGATACAGAAACACAGAAATAATCAAATGATGTTTCGAAACAAAAACTCGAGACAAAAAAAAAACATTTTTTCGTGGAAATAACTAGCTAGAACATCGATATGAATCGAAATGCTCGAATAAAATTGAATGGTTCGAATTTAAATTGATCAATTTTGTATAATATTGAATTCGAACCGATTTTTTTTTTTTTAATTATTAATTTTGAATGGATTATTTTTGGAGTTAAAAGATTCGAACACTTTAAATCGATCATTTCGAAATGCCTGTCGATAATTCCATCACTACACGGAACATTACGTATATTGAGAACATCGATTCCGCAACTTTGCTTTACATAACAACTTATCGCATGAGTGTTTACTTCTAAAGAGCTGCCCCATATTTATATTTGTCATATAACGGATAAAAGGAACTGTTGGCCGATCTCCTTTTTTAACTCGAAACAGTAAAATAGATGACAACAATTTTTTATCAATACTTTTACAAAAATATTAACAAAAAATATAATAATTATAAAGTTTGTGAAATAACACAAATATACGCTGTGAAGTATTATATTATTATTATTATTAAGGATGAAAAAACACAAATATACGCTGTGAAGTATTATATTATTATTATTATTAAGGATGAAAAAATGATGTGACGTACCTACATGCAACTTACGTACATGAGAAGGCCTTCGATTTAGCATAAGGAATACTTCTATTGGTGGACTAACTGTACCACCCGTACGAACCACAACAGCACAGAATCACTATGTATATAAAGGAATAAAATTATTTAATCAATTACCCGCTGATATGCGAACAGAAAAAAATTACGACAAATATAAAAAAAAAATTAAATCATATTTTGGTAGTACCACCATATAATTTTAACTTTCTCTTAGATATGTTTTTGACTGTTTGTTATTCCAAAGATTTTATGTAAATCCTATATATATTTCTTGTTTAATTACCCTTATAATCTTAAAAAAATATGTTATTAAGTCTAAATCTCTTCATAAGTTAAATTCTTGAGTTTGTTATAAAGATTTTAAAAAAAAATGTTTATTAGGAGAGTATATAAAATATGTAATGCTATATTGTGTAAATGTTAAATAAATGAATATATATAAAAAAAATATTTTTAAAAATTTAAATTTTCAATAGTTTTGACTTAGAAAATGAACAAAAATCACTTTACTGAAACTATTAAAAAATAGGATTAATACTAGCATTTGCATTAATCACACTAGATCGAATCAAAAAGACATAAAAAATATTCCAAATTATAAACCACATCCGGGCAAAGAAACAATTTTTTTTTAATTCCTCAACATTCTTCCCCCAGATATAAAACTAATAAAAAATTCAATGACTACAAATCAGGAAAAAAAATTGACTGAAAGAGGGCAGTGAAAACTATAATTAAAATAGAAATAAATTTAATCCGCCTCAGCACAGGACCCATATTAAGGAGGACTACGAAATACTATCACTACACTTAAATTCATACATAATATTTTGTATGTACAATGTTTTATACAGTCGGTAAAAAAACATACATGAGTTTTGAGTAACTACATTATTGTTATCAACTTCATTTCCTATCTAACAAATCAAATGGAAATATTTATAAAAACATAATATTAAGAATTTATTCGATAAGCCGCTTATCGGATGAGTGTGGTGAATTCTTTGAGTGCATTCCGCAACGGAATTACCGATACCAAGTTATTTCGCTATGCAAATTTCAATCATATCCAAACCTATGAAACTACCTATGAAATACGTGTAATAAGTTCTGGCCGGTCATATTGTTACTACTTATTGTTCAACGTTGATGGTTGATTGACAGTCGGTAAATTGAATTAATCCCTCATAATAACCAGGAAAACACTGCTAAGGGAAACTTGCTTTGAAACAATGGGTTGGGCGCTTATGCGGCCCGTTTGGGGAATTATCGGTTAGCCCGTTGATATTCATTGTAGTAACGACCTATTGTACCTAAACCTACGTTAATTATTTGAAAATATCAAATTGCACAAAGTAAAATGTGTTAAATTCGATAATATGCCTTTGTTAGCAAATGAAAAACGTCAATTTTCAACTATCCTTTGTAACACAAACAACATTTTGTATCAAATTTCGACAACGACAAGGCCGAAGGACACAAACTTTTTTTGATAATGTTTATATTGTACTCTCCTGAACTTCTTTGATTGAATGACTCTCATATTCCAAGTTGAATTGTTGATCTAAAGATAGATACCTTAGCATTGTAGCTATTTCTGGACTAACGCAGAATTAAATTCGATGATGAATCGATATCACAGTTCAGGAAATAATTAATTAATTGACACCACGAGTATTGAAAGACTAACAACTTATAAAAATTATGTCATCAAAATTGTACGCCATTCTTGACAGTCCTTGATATTTTTTACTAAACTTGTTTCTTATTATTGATATTATGTGCACACTTTATTATTTTATGTTGCATCTCTATTGTTTAACTTTTAACTCAACAACTTATTATGTACATATGTTTTATCTTATTACTAATATTATTTTATATGAAATTAAAAATTAAAGAAATAACAGTTCTAAATAAGTTAATAACTCTCCCCAATTAGCGAGTACTTTTTGATTGTATGGAAAACCCCTGCTTTCTTAAAGCTCGATCGCTTTAACATTTGATTTTAAGTAACTCTTTATTATTTTATATTAAATCCTAATTGTTTTAGAGCAATATTTTATTATGTTATGTAAACATGTGTTTGTAATGTAACAAGGCGTAATATGAAGAAAAAAACAACATTTTTGTTAACGAAAGCATTACATTATTTTTCGGGTTAAGACCTGCAAGGTGAATATTGCTCTCATGATAACCAAACTCTATTATTCAGGTAGGTTTTTAAGTTTTCAATATCAAATTTTGCAAACTTTCCGCATTTTCCCAACCGAATCTTCCAAAATTGTAACAAACACAAGACTTAAGAAATTAATTTATTCCCTTTTGTTTAAACATAGGGATTTATTTGTGAAATAAAATAACAGAATGCTTCAAGTTAAAATGTACAAGTTACAACACACGCTCGTTTAACATTGTATGGATAGACACCACTCAGCGAATAGCCAGCTTCGTTACCGGCCCCAGGAATCAGACAATAAGGAATTAAATACCAACAAAGCCTCGGGAGCTAAAAGACCAAGAGGGCTTCGTAATAATATTCATTAATTGAAGGCAAGGACTGTTTACAAACTTCGGTAGCTTTAACTAGTTACCTACTTTAATAAAATCCCGTTTTTGAGAGCTACAATTTGTTTTGTAATATATACATTATGATAAAATATGCTGTACTATAGAAAACACGTTCGCAAAAGAAATAAATTTTACTAAAATGATACCTAGCTCCTGTGCTTTACCTAAAAAGAGCCACTTAGTTCAACAAAAATGATTAATTCCCCTCTATCATTTGTTGTTGTAAGTCAAAGAACTAGGCACGAACTTCGTTAGACTAAAATAATATTTTTTTCGAAGGAAGCAAATACTTTGTGGTGTGACATTATATATTAAATGAAAAAACACACTTTGTAAAACACCACTTTATTTGAATTAATAATTATTTAACAGCCAACCAGGTTTCGCTTAGCTCAAGCTTCATCTATAATTCATTCTATATTAACTATAACTATTAAGTTAATATAATAGTCCTGATGAAGCTTGAGCTAAGCGAAACCTGGTTGGCTGTTAAATAATTACTAATTCAAATAAAGTGGTGTTTTACGAAGTGTGTTTTTTCAATTAATATAAAAAAAATATTTTTACTGTCCCATTAATCGATGCAAGTTTGAATAAATAAAATGTTGTGGAACTATAACCATTAAATTGAATTAAACTGAAAAGGAAATCATTGATTAACTAACAGGATCGATGGTGGAAGTCGAATCACCAAAAAAAACTGCGTTAGACATTAATTATGCTAATTTAAAAGTTATTTATATACCTACGTACAATAACCAGAACTGTTTAAAACGAAAGCCATTAACTTTGCTAGCCTAATTTGTGAAAGACGATTATTTGATGTCATTCAGAATGCATACTCACAATAGCCCCGGTTGTGCATTGAAATCCTTCCAGTGATTTATCCACTAAATTGTCAAACAATGTCCACCAATGACTGAACAGTAGCGAGGGGTTCCCAGGAATGGTATCCCACACGACATCGTCCGTGAGAGACCAGATTACACGAGCAGTATGGTAATGTCTCACAATATTAACATAAAGTCCGAAACGGAGCTCGACTGATATCATTCAATTACATAGAGCGCTAGACAACGTGAAGATGTTAGCTAAATTATCCTGATATTGAATTAATACGCCATAATTGTTAATGCAAAACATCAAAGGAGTATCTCGTTGAGCATTTTTTTACATCACATGTCAGCATTTTCAGAAAAAACCTGCATCGTTTTAATGTTGTTGGTGATACTCAAAGCAACAGGTGAATGTATGCTCTTCGGTGTAATTTGTGCAATGACTTTACACCAAATCGTGAATAAAAGTAATTTGCACGATTAGCGGAACATGTCCTAAATAGCATGTTATTATTGTGACAGTACAACTTCTCCGTGATACAATGCTATTTAAATTCAACTATTTCAATGCAATGTTTTAAAATAGAAATGCCACTTCCGTGGCAGAGAGGTGCGATCATTGGCCCGTTGGAGATTGTGAGTTAAATTCTCAGAAAAGAAAAATTAAAACAAACAACAACAAAAATATTACATTTGCACCTCTTGGCGTGAGGCCACCAATCAGAATATAAATGTTGGCGTTATTTGAATAATCAGATCTGTAAAGCCAAGCAATTCCTAACTTTCATTCCACCCCCATCAGACCCTCCCTCCTTCCCCCGTTCTTCAGCGTCTCTCCTTAAAATATTCCGCAAATGGAAACGACAGTTCCTCTGGAACAGAGACCTATCAAACTGAATACTCATCTGAAAACATGTAATTTTAAGAAATAAATAGGTATACACGATGCAGAATAATTACCTCCATTTCTTGCACTGGATCGTAGACTTATTCTTGAATTTGTACATTCTCCTGTTATTTTTAATCATCTTGTATGATTAAGATCGCTGGTATAACAGAAGTAAGACATCAATATCCGAGGTGAGACATCAAGCAGCGGTGGAGGCAACTTCACCCGCGGGCTTCAAGAAACCCATTCCAACGTACTTATTGAATGGGGAACTTAGAACTTCACTTAATCACTAAAGTTTTTCACTTTTCCGGGAAGCATTTTCAACTTCGGCCATTTTGTACAAAGAGCGGAATCACACTTAAGAGGCGCACCATTTTAATTACTATTCACTAATCACCTTTAATGACACGTTTTAATTAATTTATCTAAGAATAGAAAATATTTCGATTAATGAATATGTATCTATATTTCGATCATCAAATTCCTTACAGCAATTTAAGCAAGCTTAATAGCACGTGGATACCAAAAATGATAGGAAGGTTTGTAGTAGGGATTGAACGCGATTATTTCAAACGCACCAATGATCTTAGAAATATCGATTTGGTGGTCTGTGAAATAAAAACTTTTGATATTTGTCACAAAAAGTATGACTGAGAGTTGTGCTGCTGAGAGTTCAGTTATAGCCACAAATACCTGCTACATTGATGTCCGAGCGAAAAATACCACAAAACGACCATGACATAAAAGGAAAAGTCATAACGAGCTCTTGGCAGCAGGACTATACCTGTCTACTTCATGAATCACGCGAAAGGTCAAAAGGCATTTTAAAATTACAAAAGGCAATAGACATACGTTCCTTATCACAATAATTCTGCAGCCTTTTCTTACACATTAAATATAGGTGAGAAAAAAGATGAGACACACAATGTACATATGTCCGTTTCCTCCAAAGAGCTACTTTTTTTCGTTTGGAGGAAACAGACATACGTGCATTGTGGGTCTCATCTTTTTTCTCACCTATATTTAGTAAGTAAGAAAAGTAGACAGGTATAGTCCTGCCGCCAAGAACTCGTTATTACCTCTCATTTTATGTCAAGCGTCGTTTATAATATTTTTCGCGCGACGGTTCAACATTTCCTGCATCTTTCTTATAAACGATGCATGTAACAGAAAGAGAGGATACGAAGTAACTCTCTGCAGGACTAGAGGTTAACTTGCAAACTGTGCGGATAGACCCGGTTCACTCAACAAGGATATTGGTATTTTGCCAGCTTATGTCCTTCGTCATGATTTTGTAAGCAATCAAAGACAATTGGTCAACTTGCTCACAGTGTGTGAAGAACTGGCTCAAACAAGACGGATGTTGATCTTTCAAACGTCAGTCAGCCTCATAATAAATTATGCCTAATCGAAAAATAATAACCGACCGTAATTATCTGCGCATCTCAATCAAGGCGATGCGAGAAAAATAATTGAAATGCTTAATGATTCAATCAGCCCACTAATTTTTATTACAAGATACTTTAATAACATTACTCAACTGTGAAATTTACAGGTTGGTAGGTATGTGGTTAAGACCCGGCCTCACCCGAGTTTCTACACAGTTCTGAAGAAATATTTTTGAAAAGCGACACTAAAAAGAGACAACCATCCACATCCATAGATTTAGCCTGCGAGTGAATGATAGAATAATCGGTCTCCTCTTTGTGCGGTGCTTCGTAGCCTCCCCCTCTTGCCTACTTTAGTTTTCTGAAGGTTTCTGAACTGCGCAATTTATTTTTTTCTTATGTCAATGAAATTTGTGGAACACACAATGACTCTATTTGGTCAGTTTCCTCACAGGAAAAGCTGTGCAAGACGCCAGAGGCCAGAGCTCAACGTCCGTGGGTTATAGACGCCCAAATTGTTGGTTTATAGTTAAGATACAAAGCAGGTACGCTAATGAAATATAAATTTCGTAACGCAATGGTTGTACGAGACGAGTATATGTGTGTTATAAATAAGAAATGATGCATGAAGCTACCGTTATTTCAAAAGGTAAATAAAACTAGATGTAATTTCGCAAAGCCTAATAAAAATGCGTGATATGAACCCGGGTCAGTTTCACTTTCGGAATGAACGTTCTTTGCAGAATGGTTCCTACGCCCGAGGAATATTTTTTAGCTCATTTAAAACTGTAGTTACCAGTTCTTGATAGCACGTAATCGCCGATTACATGGGCACATCACTGATCAGAACATACCTAGAAGTGTAATCCACACAAATTTGAAATCAAACATCAAAACTTTCGACTCCGAGGCCTAAGAGGCGCAAATGAAATCACCCTGGTGAAAGAACACCAATGAGAATACATATTAGTAGTTTTGTTAACAGTCCTAGCGTCGAAAAAAAAAGTTTAATAAATCAAAACTATCATTTCCACCGAAATCATAAGATTTGTAAGTACGTAAATATTAACCTACTTATTCAAACCATATATTGAATAAAACATGTTTTATTCCCAATAAAGTATTATACAATTTGTCCAAAGAAACGTCACTATCTCAATGATAATTCTATTTTCAAACTTTCTTCACACGGTACCACAATATTGAAAAAAATGTGAATAAGAAAGTCGAATAATTTCGAACATTTGACTAAAGAATCTCCATGAACGAATAGTAAGTAAAACCAAAGTAAGGCTTGCTTCAATGATAAAGTGGATGCAGTAGATTTACGAAAAAGGAAATGGCACGAAAACACAAACATCTGTTTATGAAAGAATTTCAGTTTGGTCAAAAATAATTTCACTCAAAATAAGGAAAAAAAAATCCTTTTCGAGCACACGGAGACGCTACTTCTATAGGTTTATTCTTCAGTGAGTCACATCTACCTGCCTGAATTGCACGACTTGCAGTTGTTACTTTTGGGGACAAGACAGATCGGACGAGAAAGCGAACCTAAATTACATATTTTCTAACGGATCGTGAAGGATCACATTTAAAGAGAAATTTATAGTTAAAAAATGAGGCGTGTCGGATTATACGCACAAACAAAAAATCGCATAAATCAAATATGCAGAAAGTTATTTATTGGCGAATAAGTAAACCTAGGCAAATAAATTGTAATCATAATACAATATCTACAAGCTCACTTTAGCAGTCAGGCGCGTCGCTACTGAGATATTAAAAATAATGTTATTCTATCCTTTTCGTGGTACCTATAAGTCGCGCAATTAGAGTTGACCCAAACTATACTAACTTAGTTTTGCGTGTATATGTGCGTAGATAGGTGGGTAATTTAGACAGCGGTGATTGGTGGTGACCTTGCTAAACGTCACTGAGAATCATAATTTTGTCTTCATTACGTCTACTATGGTGACCGGCCAACTCAGAATGAAACCAACTCAGAACCACCTCAGAAAGGTCATTAAGAGTGATGATAAAAAATATATAAAAAAATTGGTTAAATAGGTAAAGTTAGGTTAGGGTTACCGGATATTTTAAAATTATTATTTCATAGTTTTTAATAACCTTTCTGAGGTGATTCTGAGTTGGTTTTATTCTGAGTTGGCATGGAACCGTCTACTGTATTAGCAAAACAAGCCGTGTTCGCGTTAACTTAGGTTGCAAAACTTATATAATAATAATAATAATATTGTCATTTTTTATATGCTGCAGTGTCTGAACAAACAAATTTGTGAATCCCTAGATTTGGGTGAAGAAAAAAATATAGATTAATAATTCAATTAGTATGATGTAAGTTTTTCACGGATAATCGTATTACGTTGTTTACTTGCCGTTTTACGCTTCGTCCTTCTTAAGCCAACGTTTCTAAATACCTTGCGGTGTTCATCATCAGAGCAATCAAATCACAACGGCCCTGCAACGCTGCCAAAAATTTGACTAAAAAAGGATGCGAAAGTGAATTGTAGAAGCAATCGGGGACGTTCCAGGGAGACGATCAAGGTACAAGAGTCGGGTCTTTTAAACAGTCCGAGTAATATTAATAATTGGATAATTTGAAGGTATAACGCCGTTTTTGCGAAAAATCACCTCAAGGACGCCGTAACAGTATGATTTTAATGAAGGGAGGAGTGTAGGTAGTGTACAGTGTGCATGTGTGGACTTTAGCCTACCCCGGCGGGAAAACGGCATTGTGTTCAATTAGGTTAAGGGGAATGCCCGTGCAGCTCTTTTCATACAAAACCTACTTTTAGATACGAGGCCAAAGTACTTAACCAAACTGAAATATATATATTTTTTTTTATCACTAAGGTAGGGCAAATATCTAGAGAAAATATGTGCTATTTTATTCATTTGTGTTTTAAATTATAAAATATATGTAATTAAAGAATTCAATTAATCATGATTTTAGAGGCAACTTTGGCAATTATTTGTTGGTTATTAATAATTATTAAAAAAATATATTTTGCTCTATTTACTATTAAAAAAAACGACTAAAAAAAAGCATGTTAATGTGCGTAAATTCAAATCACCAAACGACCGATTAACATTATTTTAGTTAATTTCTACTCAAAGAATTACCTACTTAAGAATTAACTCAGTTGCTAGAACAAGATTGTATACATTTTAATTAAAATTAACTCACGAAAAATGTCAAAGTTGCCTCTAAAATCATAATTATGTGAATTTTTTAATTACATATGCCTATTTCATGTTTTAAAACATAAATAAATAAAATAACAAATATTCGTACTAGATATTTGCCACACCTTTTGATAATTTTTTTTTTCAGTTTGGTTAAGTATTTTGGTCTCAAATCTAAAATTAAGTTTTTTTTTGTATGGAAGAGCAGCCGTTCCTCTTAAGGTGAAGTTATACGTGAAATCCTTTTTAGATACTATTTAGATTAATCTTTACGACGAATTTGCTTACAGTATGAACAACAAAAAATATGCTACGGATAAATTGAAGCTTTTACTAGGTTTTATATGTATTGGAATTACAATAAAGTTATTATTTACATAACAAAAAATATAAGCGTAAACCACAACAACAAAAAAGTTTTTTTATGACTTAACTATGAAGTAATACAAGAAACATTTTTATAAAAATACCCCTTTATGGCTAAGACTATTTTTAAGGATTTCTATGTTCTAACTTTTTTTCATTCTTATTAAATTTGCACAAAATAAATAAAACCACTTTTTCGCTTACTCGTAAATTTTGCAGGCACGAGAATCGAAATATTTCTAGCGTTTATATTCCTCTTAAGTTAGATTAAGTTATTCGATACTCTACAATGAATTTGCTCCTCATTTGAACGTCTGTATAGAAATAAATCGACACTATGTTTTAAATGTACGCATGCAGTTGGTCGATTTGTTATTTGTAATCCGCACTCGGTTCACACGCTTTTCGATGGAAAAATTTCAAGGCCAAATCTGTTGGAAACACCTTTCGATTCGTAACAGATTATTGGCTGACAAATGACGGCGAATGGTTCGCGGTAATTGGAGTCGGACCAAAGGACTAGATAACAGATCATAATAATAATATCGCTGCTTGTTCCTACCTATCCAGGCGCATACCCCGGACACGCAACTCAACGGTAGCGGTGACTTAGTTAGTGCCCACAAGATGCCGTTTTCTTAGGGTCTTACTAATAAACGTGTATTAAATTGTATGTGTTCACAATTATGTCTTCTGCGTGCGAACTCTATCTAAATTTCTTTAAATAGACAATAAACAGTGTTATTTTCAAGCGACCTCCCAGGTAAGTATGGTCCTGTATTTTTTTTTTTTTTTTTTTATTTTTTTTATTTATTTATTTTATACACTTTACAAATACAAGACAAAAAGTCCCGATAAACTACTTTTTAGCAGTTTGTCTAACGGGTTCTTTACGTTAAAGATCGTATTATAGTGATTTAATAGTTACATTTTTACAATTATATAAAATAAAATTTAATTTTTTACAGAAATATAGATAAAAATAAATTTTTGAAAACATAAATAACATTTTTAAAGTTTTTAGAATAATATGTCATTGTGAGCTAATACAAATTAATTCTTTCCGTAAGCCAAGTCTTCAGTAAATTCATCAATTGTTTGTTTTGGGCACAGTTTTTAATTTCAGCAGGTAACATATTTAAACAACTGGGAATCATGTAATTTAACGTTCTTTGTCCATATTTATTTGTATGCTTAGGTACAATTAGCCCTTCATTAAAGTTAAAACGAGTATTATGGTTGTGTTCCAGCCTGTTAATATATAAAGGATTATTTATGTGCTGAAATATAATTTTGTACCACAGAATTGCTCTGACTGAAAGAACTTTGAGACTCTGATAAAAGTATGGAATATTATGCCTTTCTTTGTATAAATTTTTTTCAGCTAATAATTTAACCAATGAATTTTGCACTGATTGTACATGGTCTATATTTGTTTTACAGGAAAATCCCCAAGCTGTTATTCCATACCTTATAACAGATTCAGCTAGAGATAAATAAATTATTCGAAGTGTGCAGAGAGGAACAAAAAATTTTAGTTTATACAATCTGCTTACAATTGATCTTAGTCGTGCACAAACTTTGTTTATTTGTATATCCCACTTGAAAAAGCAATCAATAATAACACCTAAATAAACATATTCTTTAACTAGTTCCATATTTTCACATGTACACGTTGTTGGAATACCATTGTGTAAGCAATCTGATGTATGTGTCTTTATTTCAGGTGTAATATATACCTTAACATTAGGGGATCTTATATGTAACAATTTAGTTTTTTTGGCATTTATGATTAAGCCAGAGTCATGAGACCACTTTAAGAGTTCAATGTAGTCTTTTTGTAAAAGATCTATACAAGTTTGCAAATCACTGCTAGAAATCACTAAAGCAGTATCATCCGCGTATACAAAGTACTTTACATGTCTAAAAATTAATTTAATAAAAGATACATATATAATATACAGAATTGGACCTAATATGGAACCTTGAGGAACGCCGGCAAAAAACTTCTTTTTTTTACTTAAAGAGTTTAAGAGTTTTAATTTCATGCATCGGTTGTTTAAGTAATTTTCAAAAAGTTTTAGTAGTTTTCCTCGTATTCCTATAATTTCTAGTATTTTAAGTAATTTACCATGATCAATAGTATCAAAAGCTTTCGAATAATCTATAAATAAGACTAATGTATGTTTTTTACAGTTTAATTCATTATTTATCATGTTGGCAAATTTTTGAAGCAGCAATTCTGTACTCTTTTTTTTTTGGAAACCGTATTGATTAGTATCTATTATAGAAAAATCTTCTAAATATTTTATTAATTTTATTTGAATATATTTTTCAAGAATTTTTTCTAGAGATGGCAAGATACTAATTGGTCTGTAGTTACCCAATACAGTGTGGTCACCTCCCTTATATACAGGTCTTATGATACTACATTTTAAGTCATCGGGGATTTTTGCTTGAAATAAGATTCTGTTTATAAAATGGGTTATAATTGGACCTAGGATTAAAATATGTTTTTTAATATCGCTCATTCTGATACTATCAATTCCTGGAGAAGAACTCTTCATTTGTCTAACAATGCTTTCTATATCCGCCGCTGTTGCCCGTTAATTCATTTTTAGGCAGCATCGCGTTCATTGGTCAAAATATTGTACATATATTTTCGTATCGGTGATCAATGAACCGGTGTATGCAATTTTTAGCCATAAGTTGTTTTTAATTGTTTGTCTAGCTTGTAGTCTTTCTAGATTTTAGGCATGTATGGTAAGTTTGTACAGCGCCCTTGAGGTGATTTTTCACAAAAACGGCGCTATATAAATCGTCCAAATATTATTATTATTATTATTATTCAGCCATTGACCTGTTGGTCGAAGTATTCAGCCATTAATGTATGGTAATTGGTTGTTTATCAACTGTGTAAAATTAAAACAAGTTTATTAGTAAGGGGTTCACTGTGTTTTTTTTTTTTTTTTTTTTTTTACAGTGAATACCGCACAAGAATCTCAACTGCTCCCGTCTGGAGCCAGTGAGACTATGGCATCCCCAATTGGGGTATGTTGTGAGGCTGAAGGTAGTGGGGAGGGGAAGGAGGTGGGGAAGAGGTAAGTTGGGAAGTACCTGGCTATTCAGATCTGGTCACCAAACACGGCTAAAGCCATTTTCAAGCAACGTTTCAATTCTGAATGGTGGTCTTACACCAGGGCGATACTGATAGTAATCTTCCACTCTGGAACGTGCCGCAAATATACTATATATTATTTTTTAATTAATTAATTGTGAAATAACACAAAGTAATCAAATAAAATTTATTTGCGCACGCCGGGTTCGAACCCGCGACCTCCGGATTGTGAGTCAAGAGTCTTAGCCACTACACTACGGAGGTCGTCAACAGTCTACTTAGCTACGTGTTACAGTCTACTTAGCGATGGATATGATAAGAATATCAGATTCCAATTTATTCTAATGAAATAGTAATCGACATGAATTTAGATACTTACGTACCTATGTACAATTTTCATTCGAAACACAATCAGTAACCTCGACGGTATAATCGAAAAATTTTAAGGATTTTTTTTATTTTTATACAATAGCTTTACATACCTACTTGATAATGTATTACCTTTGTTTGAAACTTAATGCCGACCGGTTTTAAACAAAGATAATCTTATATATATTTTTTAAATCCCTAAAATTTTTCAAACACCACAATTCTGATAACTAAATTTTTATGTGAATACCTCACAAGAGTCCAAACCACTCCCGTTTAGAGCCAGTGAGACTTCGGAATCCCTAATTGGGGTTATGTTGTGAGAATTATGGTAAGCGGGGAGGGGAATGAGCTGGAGAAGAGGAAGGTTGCGAATTACTTGGCTATTCAGATCTAGTCACTAAAGACGGCTAAAGCCATTTCAAGCAACGTTTCAGTTCTAATTCGAGGTCTTACACCAGGGCGATACATAGAATCTTCCATTCTGAGAGGAAGTTACTTTCAATATACACAGCAGTGCAGTTCAGAGGCGCTAGAAGTGAAACCTTCACCCACACAATCTCAACCAATAGGAGCCTTGAAAAGAGCTCATAATGAACGCTTCATTCTATCTCACTTTCGCGCAGGCTAAATCCTATATATGTAGGTGTTTGTCTCTTTTTAGGGTCACTCGTTTCCGTTTCATCGAGTTTCAAATCACAACGGTGCTAAAGAAGTTTCACTTCAAAAACAGTTAAAACTAAGGCATTAAGTAATAGGTACATTTATTTCTTAAGAGATACATATTATCTTTTTAATAATTGTTAATCTAATTAAGGTAAAAATACTACTGAGTTCCACGTTTTCAGCAATTTCAATTTCAAATGATCAAATCTAAGTCCTCCATATCGGAACTAAGTGATTCAAAACAATGTTCGATTATAACAATGTTTTTGTTATTTAACATTTCGATTATGTAAATGTTATGAAACTGTCCATCACTACTTCTTACCTAGTGGTGTACGCGTTCCTCAACTTCTTATTAATTAGCAGAATTATGCTCTAAAAACTTCATATGCAGCACGGCACCGATGATTCAAATGATGCACATCGTTAAATAACTTTCATAAATTTCGCCAAATAACGTGATTATATAATTCCGGTTGAAAATCTAACAAATTGATCCGACGAGATATTAAACTATAAAATTTACTACCCTTCTATAATATTTAGCTTGAATAATAATTAATAAATATTTAATGACGGTTCCGTGGTCGAGGGGTATGGCTCTCGCTTAGCAATCCGAGGATCGCGGGTTAAAAAAACCGGCGTGCAAAAGAAAATTTTATTTAATTAATTTGTTTTGTTTCAAAATTGATTAGTTACCTACATATAATAATATGTAGGTACAGAATAAAAGATATTGGAAAATACTCTTAGTGTAAGACTACCAAGCAGAATTGAAAAGTTGCATAAAATGGCTATAGCAGTGTTTAAGGACCAGATGTAAATAGGAAGGTAATTACCTCTTCCTCTGCCCCAACTCCTTCCCTTCCCAACTACCTTCACCTTCGCAATATAGGCAGGAACCTCATTTGGAGTTGCTATAGTATTACTGGCTCCTGACGGTTGGGAGCAGTTGGGACATTACATAAAATAAACAAAAAATTTAACAAAACAAAAAAACGACTTAAAAAAATGCACTAAAAAGTAAAATAAACAAAAAATTTAACAAAACAAAAAACGACATAAAAAAAGCACTAAAAAGTAAAAAAATAATTTCGTACGATTGTAATTTTTGGAGTCGGTGTCAGCCAAGATCTCCACATCTCACCTATAACTACCTATGTATGTAGAAACCTTGGCTGACACCGACTCCAAAAATAACAATCGTATGAAAATATTTTTTTACTTTTTAGTACATTTTTTAAGTCGTTTTTTGTTTTGTTAAAATGTTTGTTTATTTTTTGATTTTTAGTGACGAGCTTGCGTAAAGAAGTTTTACTTCAAAAAAAGAATCATCGAAATTTATTGTTGGCGTAATATTGAGTTATTCGTCAATTTGTCGCGGACATACTTATTGCAAATTTAAGACATATATGGTTTTCTCATGGAAACCATTGTCATAACTGGACCAAATTAAAATGGGACCACACGGGAAGCACCAGCTTTCTAATAAAAAAAGAATCATCAATATCGGCTCACCCAATCGAAAGTTCTGAGGTAACAAAAATTTAAAAAAATAAAAAAAATAAAAAAATAAATAAAAAAATACCGTCGAATTAATAACTCCTCCTTATCGAAGTCGTTTAAAAAACAAAAAGGCGACTTTTTCTTATTTTAAGATACTTCGTTAAAAAACATTTCAAAACTCTGTAGCTTATAATGGAAATTATGTTGCCATCTGTTCGGCAAATGCACAGTTGCGTAAATCTAGAAATTGTAAAAAATAATTAATGATATTAATAATTGGATAATTTGTAGATCGAGGTTTTTTGTGAAAAATCACCCCAAGAACGCCGTACAATTTATTACGAGTTCCTAGACTTTATATAATTTTATTTATTTATTTTAAATATGTGAAATGTTCCCGACGCCTTCAAAGTACAGATTTTCTGATTTACATAATTAAGATTATTTTTGTTTGATGGAAATCATAAAACAATTTAATCAAAAGCAATAACCTTTTGTTTGAAACAGCCGTGTTTGTGTGTTGATATTCTCAAAATAAAAATACACGTGTGAAATAAAGAAAATATTTTTGTATGGTTTCGTTATTGTTTCATATTAAAAAAAACATGCGCTCACGCTATACAAGTAGGTTAAAATATTTCGCTAAATTCAACCTTAACACATACATACGTATATATATTTTTAAAGTATTATATATGTTGGCACTTCACATTTAAAACATGTTAGCATCGAGTCAAAACAATAAATTACTAATATGCTTAGCGCTTTGGACCAAAGAGAAATGTCTATATGATTTTAGGTAATATGTAAATTGCTGACACACTTTAGGCTATTCATATACGGAGAGGCGGTTAACGTTCAACGAAACCAAATCTAGTATTAGAAATTAAAAGAGAACGAAAGTGAGTAGGAACATAATTCTAGAGTCTAAACACCTGCCATTTTTGATATGTGTGGGAATAAACGTAAAATGATGGGATGAAAACAAATAATAATAGTGTAGCCACTTGACACCAGGTTCACTGTCTTGTTTGACAGGTAAATTGATGTGCTTAATCAAAAACTTACGTTTAAAAATTAAAGAAAGATAGTTAGTAAAGAGTAATTAATGTAAGAATAAAAAGTAACTTCAGATAAGTACATTTCTGTATTTGTTGGAACATAATGAGTAAAAATTCAAATGCGTATAGCGCCCTTCAGGTAATTCTTTAAAAACACGGCGCTATATATATTATCAATTTGTTATTATTTATATATAAATATACGTAGTTTACAAAATGAACGGCGGTATGGAAATTATCAAATTATTATTTTTTTGTATATTAATCTACGTAGTTTACAAATCCGATTATTTTTTAACTTTGTTTTAGAAATGAAGAGAGGGTCCGTAGGTATCCCAATGAAGAGATCACCATTAGAGCAATCGAAACTTCGTTTGTAACGAGATTTGATAAGACCTGATTTCCTAACTGCTTCCCATTGTCGTCTATTTCTTAATAATTAATGGGGCTGTGGTATTAAAAACCTCACAATATTCATCCCCTTTACATAGGGTCAAAAATGTTTCATAAAGAAGAGTGACTTTAAAATAAATTAAAATAACAAGGGTTTATTTTATCAAATATTATCCTTCTAGCACAAAAAAACAAGACATCCGTCAATGGGATCATTGGAGGGTGTACGATTGATGGTGTGGTATTCATATTTATCTTAAAACAGAAAAAAACAGTTTCAAAAGTGGGTGAAAATAGCAACAACCACTTCATTAAGATATCCAATTACAACACTATATTCCGCAGCTTCAGAGTACAAAAATATCTGTTTATATAAGCCTTTACTGTGAAGCCTCTCCAAGAGATACATTCTCGAGGCGCAAGGGTTATTAAGGATGCTTTAGCACTGAAGTGAGACGGGCGTCAGAGTTTAGAGTGTACGATGCCCTCAGAGTAACATACTCTAAGACGATGCCCAACTTCAGAAAGAAAGGCATAAAAAACTGGACTACAAATGAGGGAAAGACTTGGCCATTTCGAACCCCACTCAAAGTCAACAGTGCTAAATCACAAGTTTGATGGCAGAGTAAACACAATAAATTTGAAGTTAACCTGAATCGATTGGTTCCCATTCACAGAAATTAGATCTGGTTTATGCGCGAACAATAGACAAAATTAAGCGTAGTAATTTAACTAACTCACTTTGAAGTTTACGGTCCAACTTCCCATTCCAACACAAACTTCGCGATTATTGTTTGTTTGTGGGACGGAATAAAATCATGATTAATTAATAATTATTAGTTATTCGCAGGAGTTAGGAACTGAAATGAAGAACAATGATCACGCCATTAAAATGGAGTGCGAGTACCGTGTCTATGGGCAGCGCACCTACTGGCCCCGATAAAAAGATCATCGAGATGAAGTAGTCTGCAGAACGTAATGCAGATTTATTCGCTGCAATTGCGGTCAATCAATCCATCGCTGCGAGCAATCTCAATTGATTAATGTCCATATCTAGTTGAATACCATATTATTTGATAATAATGTATGATGGTGATTGGAGTTTGCGTAACCATTATGTAATTTCACAAATGGCCGATGTTTGTCAAAGAACAACAAAAATTATAAATAATTATTAGGTAATCTAACTTCAAAACAATAAAAAAGTATTTATTCAGGGTTCAAAGGTTTTTGATTTTGGTCCAAAACTGTGTCCAAATTGTGTAAAGCAATGTCCCTCACGATAGCTGCAATGCTGTTCCGCGAATAAAAGAACCCAGAATGGCAGCGTCCGGTAGATATATGAAATAAAAATTCCGAGCCAATATACTTATTATTTGCACTGCTGTGGGGATCGAATACACAACTTCCCGGGAATTGCGCTTCACGAAGACAATTATTAGGTACAGTTAAATTTTTTTTTCAAACAAGTGTAAAAGGTATATGATTTTAACACATCGCAACATAGAAGGTTGCAACAGTAACAACAATATTTATCATAATAAATCTGAAGACCACTATAATTCCTAATCAAAAGTAACTAGATTTTTTTCGTTACCTGGTATTTCCTTTCCACTTTCCCATTTCCTTCCACCGCAATAGTTTCCCCAATTAAGGTGCCAAAGCCACACTGACTCCAGGACTTGGAAATCGCGTGATCACGTAAAAAATATGTATTCAAAGACAAAAGTAGAAGCCGAAAATAAACCGGTCAAAAATAATACAAATTACGCTTTTGGTGAAACAGCTTTTATTGGACGTGACCTCATTTCTCCGAAAAAGAACAGCCATTAATAATTAAACTCTACAGAAATTGACTAGTCTGTAAGAAAATTTTCAACGATTTTACCTTATTAGGTATGTTAAGGTTGAATAAAAATAATTATCATGTATTCGCCAAAATTGAATCAATGTTACGTTTAACCTTACGACTTTGTGACACCAACCAGTGAATCCATAGATGCAATACCGCAGTAGAGCAGGATTCGTTCATCCAATTAGAAAAATAATAGATTGAAATTCAAAAAGGAAATCACAGCTACGGAGGTATTCAGTTAAACTAACCTAGGTTGGTGGTTGATATTGTAACTTGTCGTAATCAAGATTATAATTATTGTTGCTTTTGCAGTGTGCCTCGAATTCGATTAAAACAACTTCAGGCAAAAAACCTTTCAAATAATAAAAACAATGTAAACAACAATCAGTGTCCAGTCAAGTCAGTATAAGTAATTGACTAAAGGTAGCCGAACGATACTCGTTCTACATTTCAATACGTAGTTGTTTCAGAAATGATTCAACGATTAGCTACAAATGCAAGCAAGTTATTTTTAAGACCATTGATTTCTAACGGCAACAATTTATCGATTTTAAAACTTATTTGAAAATTGGTTCAAAAACAATTTGAGATTTTTTGTATGGCTTTCCGACCTAATAGAACAAAGGAGATAGGTAGGTACATCTCTACCGTGCACAGAAACCTGGGGATTAGAATCCAATTTAGTGGAAGTCCGAGATATAATAATGCCGCGTCTGGAGTAAGCACCACCGTAACAGACAGGCATTTGCGGGGAACCGAGGAAGGAATTGCGCGAAAACCAACTTCATCGTCTTCCAATAGAGATTCAGTAATTACCGCTTATTTTAATATAATGCTTTAAAAGCAGTATTGGAGATTGTTGAGGTGGAAGGATTAAAAGAGGAGAAGGATTAAGAGGGGAAAGAGAAAGGGTACACACGTATCCTACCTACCTTCTAAGATTGTGATATTAATTATTTTTCAACATTTCAATTGGGACCTTGAGAAAAAAGATACCATATTTTTTTCCTAAATGTCCCGTATATTTACTGCCGACAGCGATTGCTTTGGAGGTTCAAAACGTGAAACGTATCTAACAAAAACAAAAACACTAGATGAATAATAAGCTTTGAGGTGAAGATTGTTTAGCAAATGTTCTCTCGATAAGTGGTTATATTATAATTTTAGTGTTGGCTTTAATGCGTCTGCCCACCAACTGCGTGGTAGGCGAACTGAGGTTCAGGTTGAGGGAGACTTTTGCACCTCTCCAGCAGGACTATTTCGACCCACCGCCTTTGTCCGTCACTCCTGAACACACTGACCCCCTCATACCTTTTCCTTCCGGAACTTCCTCTCTTTCCTTTCCTCGGACCATCCATACAATACCCCCAAAGATGACACAGGCCCTGAATGGAATTATTTTCTTGTGTTGAGTCTATTCTCCTGTTTGGAGCTAATGCAAAAAAAGGCAGTAGGTAAGTTTTAAAACTTTCATCTATTGAAAAAATCTTTATATTATAAAAAGGAAAAGATAAATAGAGATAAGTCGGTGTCTATATACAACACAGATGAACTTGATGGATAATCAAATGTCCTACGTAGCAGGTCGGTATTAATATATCTTAATAATTAAAACGTAGCCATTTAGAATGTACAACCATTGAAATATTGTTTTACGTGTTTCGAATAGGTAGCCCAATCTCCTACGCTTT
Source organism: Limnephilus lunatus (assembly GCA_917563855.2). NCBI lineage: Eukaryota > Metazoa > Arthropoda > Insecta > Trichoptera > Limnephilidae > Limnephilus > Limnephilus lunatus. The sequence continues at coordinate 40,536,173 of OU830604.1, forward strand.
TATCATGCCCACATGCTAATAATATATTTTATGAGAAAATAAATGTAATCGGTTTATTATAATTAAAGTTTTAATATTCGAATATATAAATATTTATAAACGAGATCGCCGATAAAGGATTGCAGTAAATAATTCGATAACTTGTTAAGTATATATGTAATAAAATAAGAGTACAGTAAGTATTGAAAGACTCCAAACACTGTATGTATTACGATGTACATCCATAATTACAATTTTCCAAAACTTAAAAAAATAATAAATAGAATACTCAACATTGCCTCAAAACGAGAAAAATAGAACCTTCAGATTTGAAACTAGCCATGAGGATGATCCAGAATTGCAATTGGAAAGTGTAGGCATGGGAGCAGCCAAGAAAGACGCACCAATAACCAGTAGCGTGAGAGCTATTCGACCAGCTTCAATTGGTTATTAGTTATTATAATATATGCAGTGCGGGGGAGGTCAGAGAATCCAGGCATTTTGGCCAGACCAAAACGGACGTGGACAACGTGGAGTGGTTAAGAGAGCAAAAAGCAACAGATCATCGAAAGTGGCCTAACCAAAGAGTCCCAAGCTCAACTATCCAAGCACATACACATTACCTCGTCAGGTATGTGGAAATTAGAATATTAATATGGCCATGAACGCTCCGCAGCTAAATAATTTAACGAGATTTTATTAAAGTGCGCCATTATAGTGAAACCACTTGTACCACCGAGCAAACATCAATCATGCTTTAAATTTAAAGCTCAACCCCAATGTTCCCAGATAAAAGTGTAAAAAAGCGTCGGGCGAAAAGATCCGCAAAAGAGTGTTTTATGATCCTTACCGAATAGAATGTATAGCTTGTGAGTACACTTCATAATGAAATTGCTGTCTAAAATAGTGTCCAATACAGATTAAATATAAAAAACAGCAACTTTTAAATATTTCTTTTTTGAAACTGATAATTCGTGGTGGAAGTCCATTATAATAGATTATAATAAAACAAATAAAAAACTTTATTCCACTTAATTTTATTTGACCGTAACCGGTTTCAGCTCGTCAGAGCCATCTTCAGACTGGTACAAATAATTCTTAGCCTACGGTTTATATACACAATATATGCGGGAGGGGGAGAGGGGTGGTCTACAAGGATTTTAATAAATTATTTTTGTTACTAAGTCGTTTTAGACTGTCGAATTTCTAAGTATTTTGGTAATTCCAGTAGGCTAATTACTTTGGGTTTGTAGCTCACTTCAATATCTATTGATTAGGGAAAAACCTTACACGTAATGTGAATTATTAATGGCTTAATTTTATTGTCAAATCGTTATTATACATATCTATGATCAATTGGGATTTTTTTATTTGCTTTTTGAAGGGATACATGTTTACATTGGAGTGGGAATGGTCAAAACTACTAGCAACTTTTAATTATATTAATCTGTTGATATCTGCCTTGATGGTGAACACTGGAAGAAATAAGAAATGCGACACGGCATAATAACCCAAAAATTAATCACGATAATACAAGCTAAAGTTTACCAAAAATTCAATTAAAGGAATTATGAAATTTATTGAAATTGGTTGTACCCATTGCTTTATAGCTCTATGATTTGACGAAGCATTGGTGGTAAACTATCAAAACATATAAGTTAATACAAATTCATTATTTTTTTGAAGGGCGAAATAGCTGAGTAACAGAATAACAATGTAAGGTTTGCTGGAATAATATCTAATACATGAATATCAATGGTTTCGGTTCAAACCCGATTGCAGTGAGAAACGCCGATGATGTTGTCACGACAATGGCCGCTGAAGACAATGTTATCTACGAGTATTTGCAGAAGGGACGAATAGTTAGCAGTAGCGTGCATTGACTCTTCTACCAATCATCACAACTTTCAATAACGGTCAAGAGATTTAAACCCGATCGCAGGGAGAAACGCCGTCGATGTTGTCTCGGCAATGGCCGCTGAAGACAACGTTATCTATGAGTATTTGCAGAAGGGACGAGTAGCATTAGCAAGCCATGACCCTTCTACCGATCATCACAACTTTCAACAAAAGAGCTTCTCGGTTGATATTGCACAGCAGGTACGCAAAGACATGAAGTATATAAAATATATTATAAAAGGCGTCTGGCATATATAATATTTTACGGTTAGATTACATTTTAATCGAAAATATGCAAAAATCTTTAAAAAAACGAAAAAGTTAATATGCCAGAAGCCATTATAAATGTGTATCTACTTTATGCTTAGGATTATACAAAAACACCAATATCATACTACTCCTTAAAATAGTATTTTGGTAACTATACATCACATACCCATGACGGAGAGTAAACCAAGACCTTTTTAAGAAGACCTCAAATTAATTAAGAGATTGGTAAAAATAGTCTTGGTTTGTGTTTGTTTGTTAAAAACCAACTATCAAATTAATTAACAGAATATTACGAAACGTAAACAGTTTTTTCGTCTCCTGTAAAGTGTTTTAATTGTGGGTTATTTCCCTTTTGCCGTTTCAGCCGATATGGATCTCCTCCGGGACAATAGACCCGAGCGAGATGGCTATCGGCAATTCTTTAGTCATGTCATTATACCTACTCATTATTATAGTGGAGTTAGGTCGGTACAATGCCACCGTGTGTTGTAGTTGCTATTGTCGGGTGCCCGCTGAGCAACCATTACCATTATGCTATCCAACGAATAGTAGGGACTGTATTCGTCACGGCGTTGATAAGATCCAGCGCTCATTAAAGCTACAGGACTCAAGAAGAGATTCTGAACAAATCCACTTGAGAATTATGTTCATGTTAACCCCACACGGGGATTCTGAGGCTCCCGTTTCGGTCGATTTGAGATTAAATGGTGCACCTGGGTCCTGAAGAGTTCTTTAAATGCTCAGCACAATAACGTTTTGAAAAAACGATCCATTATCACGCAGAAAATTTTAAAGCTTGTACGAAAATAGGACACAATTTTGTCGTATGCACGGATGCCGAAAATATCAATGACCCTAGTTACGAGTATGTGGAAGACCACTTATTGGAAATTGTAATATCTGTATAACATTCTCAAATACTGTCGTTCGTGTTCAAATGATTAAATCAAAGATGTACCTATTAACCAATATTTTGAGAATTTTAGGTTATCTTAAATTAATACTAACAAAATAATAATAGGACTATGACATTTTCCACAATTCTCATTCATTTGGTACTGTAAGCATTCAATTCATTTTCTTATCATTTTGAGATAGCGGCATTGGGACTTATAAACCCTGACGGAATAATCAATATTTTCGTAAACATTATTATCTCTTTCATTATTCATTAATCAATTCATACATTCATTCATAAATTCATCTTTCAACATACCCTCACTGATTGCTACTAGCTTTTCAGTATTTGATTTGACCCAACTCAATATAAATCAATTGGTTTTGTTTTATCTTATAGAACATCATTTGTGTTTTGTAATTATTAATAACTATGTTATGACCGAATTAATGAATTGAAAAACGCGTTGGTCAAATTTCGTAAAATAGAGAATAACAACATGTAGGAATCAATATATTATATTAGGTCCAAGAAGCAAAGGACCCTTATTAGATAAATGTGTCAAATCGTCATCCAATATTTGCTAGTTAGAGCCATTTAACACCTATTGACTGAGGCAAATCAAAATAAATATATTAAACGCAGTTGCCATCAATTACTTCGAGTAAATGTGTCGGAAATAATTCATATTACATTGGGTCTCTATAGGTGAAATAAATGTTTATTTAAGTAACTAAAATAGTTGACAAAATTACTTATTCGAATTGCAATAAATAAATCACTTTTGCGAACAAAATGAAGTTAGTTTTTTTTATTTATTTTTTTTATTTAATTAATAACAAATCACTTTGTATAAACCACTTTTTAATAAACAATATCGACATGTTTCAATAACAATGTTATCTTCTTATATTAACATATCCTGAAGAAGATAACATTGTCATTGAAACATGTCGCTATTGTTTATTAAAAAGTGGTTTATACAAAGTGATTTGTTATTAATTAAATAATAAATAATGCCACAAAGTTATTTTGCAAAGTTTGAAGAAGAAGTTAGTTTTACTTATCACGTTGGATATGTAAACTTATTGTTTTAGTACCTAACAAATGTTAGCAATGCACCAAACGTAGGTACGTTTTCTGGGTATATTAAAGAGAAATTTCAATGGCGCCTGCTCTGAAGATCCAAAAGATGACCACAGCAAGATAATGAGCTGCTAACATTCGACTTTTATTTCCTCATTATTTATTCCCTTCTTAATCCGCATTACTTTTCCCGTGTTAGTTGTACGCAGTACAGAAAGTGGTATGTGTAGGAGGTATGAGTTAATCAATGATCGAATCTATTGCAAAGAATGTATTTACCAAATGGGTTTCATTTGGAAAAAATACATACAGATTTAACAAAAGTACCTAAACTTATCATTAAAATAATGTAAATAAACATAAATTAAAGACATTCTTATCCCATCAACAGATAATTTTAAATTCTGAAGATGGCCATGAAGATCTAAAACCGTTAAGATCCAATAAAATGTAGAATAAAAAAATAAATTGGTTTATATAAATAATTCAAGTAAAGTAAAAAAATCCGTTTCAACTGGTTGCGCCAATACTATACGGTTTGAACGGTGTACGATAATACTCAAACTTCAAGATATCGAGACAGTAAAAGCAAAACCACCTCAATCAGAAACAAAACCCACTGAATATAATCGACCTCTTAATAAGAGTGCCGTTTATGTAATAAATCATGTAAAGAGCCCTGCAACCTTCTTAAGATCCTTCCAAAGGATTAATTTAATAGGTTTTTTTTGTGTCGTGATGGACGACTTGAAGCCAGCCGAGGATTGAACTCAAGATGGATCCAGATGGGAAGCCAACTTAGCCTATGACCAGTCACTTATCAATATTATTATTAAAAGTTTTGATCTTAGAGAACAGTGCTGATCAACCTTTTTAGCCTAGGATTTAATTTATACATTTGTTTTCGGGTCGCAAGGGGTAGGAGTACCTACTGTTTGACATTGTTAAATTTGCAGTAGGGGTATCGCTAACCTATTTGTATTTTTAAATCGATTTTTTTAAGTAAAAAATATGGAACAACGCAACAGAAAACGCCACAGGCAAAAAAATTATATCCCCAACGCCAAACCAATAAATGATACCGATTTTAATCATTCGGAAATACTTCTATATTGTGAAAAGTTAAAGTTTAGAGTTACGGAATTCAATACTTCGTTTGTGTGAAAGCACTATGAAACAATACTAGGGAACATAAAAAATTCATACTTGTAATTTTGGGCTACTTTTGGTTATCGTTCGGAAAGTTAAACAAAATTTTATTAAAAAAACTGTTTGTATTTAAAAAAAAAGAATTCTTTTAAATGCTTAGATTCTAATAAAAAAGCTCTTCTGTTATTATACATATAATTGTAGACCAATCGCTTCATAAATCTCAAATAATCACAGAACTTGAATAGAATTTTTACAGAACGTGAAAATCAACTTTAAAAAATTGATGTATCGTTAAAAATTTTCGAAACAACCCGTCCTAAGTAGAACCACGAAATTGTATCTTCTTAAGAACACCTAAAAAAATCTTATCATTTTATGCGGTGATTCAAAATTTTGAAGAAAGACTTTTGAACCATTGAATATTCTGTACCGCAAATAAGTACATGCGAGCCGCGGGTTGCTCAAAACTGTTATAAAACTTAAGAGGCCGATTCGATTCAGTACCCCGGCCTGGCTTGAGGTAGTTTTCGTAAAACATACACATTACTTTCAGAGTGCTCCTAGCGAGAGAGCCTACTATTTACCGCGAGAACGAACACGCATTCGTGAAAATTGTTCACAATCCGTTAAACTCCAGAACTCGAGATTTAACTCGGGGGTACCATAGATAGATACGCCACTGGCTTCACACTACAATAAGCCCGTTTAAAATATAGAAAACTTTTAATACGCGATTCAAGCTTCGAGGTGGTATTTCAGGAATAATTTTTGAAGTAAAAACTTATTTAGCACCGTTGTTATTTTCAACTCGATGAAACAAAAAATAGCGACACTAAAAAGAGACAAAAACACTCATCTAAAGGATTTAGAGATAGTATAATCGTGATTAGAATGAGATAGTATAATTGTGCGGTGCTTTGTAGCCTCCCCACTCTTGTCTACCGCGTGTGAACTGCAGACTTTGTTTTTTTTATACTTAATTAGCAATTCTGATATGTGAAAATACCATTATTCTGCTAATAATAACATTAATCTTGGTGTGCAAAATAAACTATGAAGCTTTACTATCCTGTTTTCCGAAAAGTGAATTAATTTTACAATCTGAAATTTTCTTCAAAATATTTTATTGAGTAGTTATATAAAGTACACACCCTAAACGAAAACCGTACATATTGTTAAATATTTATGTTTACAAAGAGGTGATTGATTACTCAAATTCACAAAAAAAGGTTAAAAATTCTAAAATGAAAAAAATGCCTTCTTCTGACACCTCCTTCAATCGTCGAATGTAGAATGTTTGTCTAGCTTGTAGTCTTTCTTTATTTATTAATGAATAGCAGACCCAGCCACACGGTGCTGTGGCTAACGAAACACAACGCCGCGCTATTACCCAACCTTTATAACCAACGCTGTCTGTTAAATAAAATCCACACTGCCCGTTTGCCAGGCCGCTGCCTGCTGCCCGGTGCCCGCAGCCGCTTGGCCTGATATATTATATATTTCAACCAATTTACACAAAGCCTTGACAAATTATATACCTAAAAACCTTCTTCAAGAATCACTATATTGGTGAAAACCGCATGAAAATCCGTTGCGTAAAAGATCTAAGCGCACAGACAGCGGGAGCGACTTCATTTAATACTACGTGAAGATTAGCGTCTTTTTGGTGGAATTTTATATCTCGACGATGACTTTAGCAAACCTTGAATTTTGTTTTGGATAACCAAATAAACATTAATCGAACAGATAATCGTCGATTATCATTTTTTTAAAAGTGAATTCCTATGTCCTGCGTTTACGCTGATCCGTATTATAGTAATCTTTTTATCACTATCTTGCATCATAACTATTGATACGGTTGAAAGAATTAAAAGAAAAAATCACAAATAATAATATGCTATTAGTTTTTAAGAGAGGTGGATTTGTGGTAACTTGAACAAACAATAAAATAATGATAGGCTCTCGTTGGCCTATTTTCACGAATGAGGAGGTTTATCTGACAAAATACCACGTTACGTACCTAAATAATAGAAATTAGCCGTGTTTATGTCAAACTACTTATTGTTGGTATTTACTCATCATGTATATGAAAAATATGCGTTTGTTGCTCCGTAAATAATACTCCGTAAATTATAGCGCGTATCTACAATAAATACACATTATTTATTTATTTTGGAAAGTTGTTGTCGTCCGTCTCGTTAGCCTTAATGGGGGGAAGGGGGATCGGGAGCAACTTTTTATCAATTGGATATAAGTTGCACGCGCTGCATTATTTATTTGCTGTATTTATTGACTTGATTGTATGTTTGATTCGGGTCGCTTGTCGTAAAAAGCAAGAATTTTGAAGATAATAATGGGTACGCAGTTAACATAGTTAGCTTAACCTAAGCATCATAATTAGGAGCATCCGCCACCGGCGTGTCGTGGAAACATGTCACAAAGCTCGGAAAGTTGTTTAGATCTAGTAACATAGTATTAAAAATGATAACAAAACCTTTTTATTGACATAAGGGAAGCCACAAGTCCCAGCACTTTTCGTAGGATATGTGAAAAAATATGATTTGTATAATTTTGTATATTTATGGTTTATTAATTATACATCTATTTATTTTTCGACAGGTCAGTGGCCGAGTGGGCATCTCGTTTGGATCCCAACCAAGAGTCGCGTATTCGAAACCTCGGCTCGCTAAGTCCTCCACATTTTCCGTTTACTGGGCGGTAATGGAAGATTTTCAAATATTGTCAGGATATTCGTAACTCGAGAATGATTGTCTTTCTTTTTTTAAAAATTCATTGATCAGAAACAATAGGCCACTTGCATGAATTTCACAACGACTTGGAAAAAATCGTGTGGATAGACTTTTTTACAAAGATTACGAAAATGTTAGTAAAAATTTTTAGAAACGTATAGTTTATTTTTATTTTTAAATGAATAAATCCATTATTTGAGCTTGTGACGTCTCTATATGAAAATGTCCCGTATCCGATTATGTTCCCTTAATTTTGTAAAATTCCACACTGATTAACTATTTTTTTATGTGGCAACACTTTAATTTCCGGCGAATTTTTGAATTGTACACTAGATTTATTGTTTGTTCTATGCGAACTTATTCTTTGGTTTCATTTTTTTGATAAAGATGGCGGTGTTTTTACAGATGTTACGAAGAGAACCCCGTACAATTTATTGCTATTCGTGTGGAAAACGTTTTTTTAAAATGATTTTCGGCTATGTAATTATCGTTTTTTCGCACTCATAAAATTATGTCCAGTCTTTCCGGTTTATAAAAAATGGTCTGATTTTTCAGATTTAAATTTTCTAAAAATCGCCAGGGCTTCAAAAATACGATTTAAAAAAAATAAAAATACAGAATGTCTTAGAATATTTGCCTTAACCGGATTATTTTTTTTAAATGTGATGGAAGTGGCCTATTAAAAATCTTTAATTACAGCTCTATGAAAACAGCTGAAGAATCAAAAAATTAAATTATTTTGCAAAGCAAATCGAAAAAAAAAATGTTGCGTCTGGTAACTCAAATAAGCTACCTAGATTTTCAATTATTTGCGCTTCTTTACTTTTACAATAGTAAGACGAAATCGAAAATAGATTATATTTCTCATTATCATTATCATAAAACAAGAACGAGGCTATTTATTGCGCCCTTGGTATGATGCGGCACCCAAGGGCGAACTATAACATTTTAATTAAGAGCAAATGGACTATATTCATTCAAGATACATTCGAACGCCGGATATCGTGCTGAAAATGATTATTTCTTTATTATTATTTATTTGGCATTCCGAGTACCACCCCGACGAAGTTAGCAGGGCCTCGCTTGGGGCTAGGTCTGCTGCAAGAATGGAAATAGAGACAATGGCCAAGTACTGCAAGAAGCAACTTTGTATCGGCGATTTCTTCCAATCTGACCCTTTCGATAAAGCACACTTACGGGATGACATTCCATGTGGTACTGGTTTGCTCTTGAGCGCTGGTACCATCTCTGCTTTCACCCTGAACTCGGTGATAACACGTTTACGAGAAAGAAATGGCGATAATTGGTATGAAAATTGCCAGACATAATAACGAAATTTGATCATTTCATACTTCATATAAAAAAAAAAATTTCGTCATTTTGAAAACATCAACTTTTTACGAGTGTAAGTTAATGTTTATACATACGCTCTAGAAACATAATAAAATGCTACCTATTCATGCAACAGCAAGAAGAAACATTCGTGTTATTTTAAGAAGAAATGAAGCCGTTTAAGTAATGTCGATTTACTCGTTTTTCCAGTAGAAAATATCCACTTTCAAAGCATCATTCGAGAGTACCTGAACGCTCTTTGGAGTGTTTGTTATAAATGGAAAAAAAAGAAAATTTTATATGTTCGTATTTGTACAATTCAAAGCTCGCTAGTTCAGATATAATTCACTAGAAACTCTGTTGACTATTAAAACGGCATTTTATTTCAATAATGGAAACATGCTCCATTGCTCACTCTCATAAATTCATGTTGGGTGTTGCGTTTAAGATGAGCACAGATCATTATTTATGCGTGCAATTTCAAATAGAAATGTGCAACTGGATTTAATTTATATAAATGGAAAGGAATTTTCGAATGAAATTGAAGTACCCTTTGGAAAGACGTTTACGGTTCAAGTGAATCTTTATCCATGGTTATTTATCGGTTGGGTATCACAAAAATGTGGGAGATGAAAGACTTGTAACACTGTAAAATAATCGTGAGAGCCAAGCACGTGTCTATTGGCTATTTAAAGTGGCGTACGACATAAATTATTACTATTTAAACATTAACATAAGTAGTGTTTTTGTGAAACTCACTTATGACATATTCTGAGGATGACGGCGTACAATCCGATCAGAGTACAGTCAACTGAACACAATGTCCCGCTGCCCAGAGAAGAATTTTATGGATGCATAAAACAGAATACTCTTGAAAGCGTCTCAAAAGCCAACGTCTGCACAGTGTCTGTCACAGAGATGACAAACTGTGGATAAAATAATATGTCGCCCATGGAAGTAAAGACTATGTACGTCTTTCATTCACATACAGTACCTAACTACATTAAATTTATACACATACATCCCCTTCTCCGCAAGGATGCTGTGTTAATCGTGTAATTGAACTAACTGCATTCAATTACTATAATTCTATATGTTTGAAGATGGAACTTACAGTTTTCAACAACTCAATCATCACCATTGTGAGAACTCGTTTGAATTGTGTAGGTATGCGTGGGTACTCACGTTCTTGGGGTATAAAGTAATTGTAAATATCTACAAGTCATACTTACTCGAAAAAAGTTGGCTACAATTTATGATTATACCTAAGACACATGCCGCTAAAAAAACACAGATGTGTAAGCACTTAAGGTACGTTATTTGTGACATTTTTATGTGTAGCATTTTCCATCATTATTTAGAACTTTTAAAACCTCCGAAACTTGCTCGTATTTGGAGCGTGTTTCCGTATGAACCTACAATCTAATTCCTACCATTATACACGAATGAAAACTTAGAAAGTGGTAACTAACACATAAAAAAAATCGTTTATCGTTATGAAATAACTATAAATTCGATTTTGGAAAATTTATGATATAAAGTGACCCTGGGCTACAAAGCGTCAGCTTAGATTGAAACGAATCTGGACCAGCTTAAAATGGTCAGAAAAACAGAGTCGTTTTCCATTCCTGTCTAACCGAACCGTGGGAAAATAAATGTAAAGATTTACTTTAAGGCGTATAAATCAATACAATACTTTAGCGGTCAAGTTTAGATTACCTAAACCAAGAGCAGTTTTCGCAATTCTCAGATCAAAGAAAAAACATTCACAGGGTGTTAAGGCTATACTCGTACAACTTTAACCGGCGATTCCTGAAATTATTTGTAGGAAAAAATGTTAAATAATTTTTTAATTAAATTATTAAAACACTTTGTTTTTACCACAATAATCTTTATTTAAAAAGTCGACATGTTTCGAGAACGATGATCTCTTCATCAGGACATTATATTATATTACAATCAAACTGATTGATCAGTTTCGTAAGATTTGTAAAATAAAATATTGTAAAATTAAAACTGAATAAACATATTTAAAAAAAAAAATGTACTAAAAACTAAATTATCAAGCATGAAAAGACAGGCGTGGGTGGAAATGGAATTAGTTGGAGGGGGGGGAGGGGCGGAAAGAGGAGGAGCTTAGAAGATAGACAGGAGGGAGGGGGTTGCTTAGGAGATCATAGACAACATTACAATGGAAATATGTTTAAAATAGGGTTATTCACAAAATTAATTTGGTTATTAATAATATTTAAATTTCTATTGACATTTTTCCTAATTTCTAATATTTCTAAAAGATCTAATTGAAAACCACTAACGTTAGTGTGTAAAATTTTAAAACCAGTTTTTTATACCAATAATAAATTGAAAAATTATATTTTAAATAACAAGGACAAAGACCAAAAAATGAAAAAATCCGGAGTTTACCAATTGAATTGTAATGATTGTAATCATTTTTACGTAGGTAAAACTTGCAGAAAATTTGAAACGAGGATTAAGGAACACTTGAGATGTCTAAATAGCAATAATTATTCGGAATTTTCTAACCATCTAATTGAATTTAACCATTCATTTGATTAAATCCATTTCCACCCACGCCTGTCTTTCTATGCTTGATAATTTAGTTTTTAGTACATATAATGTCCTGATGAAGAGAACACCGTTCTCGAAACATGTCGACTTTTTAAATAAAGATTATTGTGGTAAAAACAAAGTGTTTTAATAATTTCATTAATAAAATGGTGCCACAAAGTGAATTTACAAAATTTGAAGAAATAATTTTTTATCTCTGGTAACATTTTAGATATATTTTTTTTTTACAATCAAACAAAATTTCTTCCACATGTCATCACTGGTCAAAGTAAGTGAAGTACATTCCTTAACACCCTGTATATTTTAGTAATTTTCGGTTATTTATAAATTAAAGATTTTGAAAAAAAATGTACTTTTAGTGTGTTATGTACGCCTATAGGTACATAGTAAATTAATTTCTGTAATGTACCCATGAAATCATTAATTATTGGTAATTAGGTAGGTGAGGATTTAAACTTAATTAACTTGGATATAATAAGTTTATTACAAACCAATAAAAGATGTTGTTGTTTAAAGAATTTTACGGAAGGATGTAACTTATTTATGCATTAAATAAATTATCGAATATTTCAAGGCGTTCTTTTAGTAGGCGTGATTAATTCGGATTCAATCGTAAATAATTTATAAGAAACAGAGCAGGAGCAATTTTTATATTTTTTATGGATATCTTAGTAATATTCTTGTAGATACTATTTATTTTAAAACTAATATCTTATAAATATACCTACAATTTCTCTTTGCTAATTTTGGTTTGCAAGAGTGATTTTCAGCTCAATTTTTTGTTGCTACAATCAAACGCCGGTTTCATTTAAATTACGTGTGCGCTATGACTAGTCATTCACTTCTTGCGTAAAGCCCATACAAGATATTAAAAAAAGATATGGAGATACGTAAAAAGAAATTTTCCAGGAAGCAAATGACCAATAGCTAATAGTGTCGTTGACTCTGTGCAGCGAGGAAATGGCGATTTACGTTGCTGAATGACATACCGACCACCCCCAGACGCATCGGTCATGAGTACTATGAGCAAAGGCAATATATTAGAAATGTCTGTTCATGTTTTATAGCCGAGGATTTAAGGGGTCTCCGGACATTAGAGAGTGAAGTGAGAATCGTAACTCTGAGATTAATAGCTCGAGAGATGCGGCGACACTTGTAACATGCAACACTCGTTTATTGTAAGCGATCTTCGGTTCACGAGTGTTCGAACTTGTCTATTGATGCAAAGGTCGAGGGTTCAATCTCCTTTGAGGTATCTTGTTAAAGCTGCTCTCATAGAAAGGCGATTAGTTTCATCGCGAACTATCACAGAATATATTATGTACCTTATTAGAGATTCTAGAGAACTTATCAGGGGCGCACAGTTCATGGATACTGAGAGGTACGCTTACCCCAAGTATTATTAATAGTGCACAGCATGTAACCCTTTATGAAATTCATGCTCTTAGTACCTACACCTAAAAAGTTAAATGAACACAAGTATTTCAGGAAAAAAATGAAATTAGTAGCGGAAGCACCTGTCAAGGGATGTTAACACAGTGAAAATCAAGGGAAAGTCTGGATTCTTGATAAATCAGTACCAATTAAAAATGACTGTTAAACATATAATATTACAGGTAGGTATCGCTTGGCTAAATCAATTCCTATTTTAAAATGACGCCTAGATTCAAAGCAAATTTGAATTCATTGGACCAGAGTCACGCAAGACGCACACAAATTAGTGTTTTTTAATGATTTTAGAGGGTGGTTGGTATCCAATAACCGATAAAGCAGGACCTTTGGAAAACGCAAAATTTCGGATTCCCGATCAAATGTGAAACAGATCGCCCTCTAGGACCTGCTTCCTCCCGATGATGCAAAGCAAAGTCTGTTCTGTGAAAAAATGGGAATTCCGGTGACTAGACGTAGAGAGTGTGGTCCCTCGCACCCGGAGCGGCCTCACTTCTCACGCAGCCCGCCTGGAGGTTTCAAACAGCTTTCTAACTCCATTCATACGACTGGCAAAAAAAAACACAACGCACGGGCAGTTACCGCACGCCTGTCGCCCCTTCAGCCGCTCGAGTTTCGCCAACAGGTTGCAAGATTTATTACGCACTAGCGAAACGAAACTGGACGTACTTGGCAAATTGGAGAGACCTTATTTGACGATTCGTAAAACATACCAAGTAATTATATTCCAGGTCAATAAAATAATAACTCAGTTATCGGTCTCCAATGATTGATTTACGGACGTAATGATTTGAAATCCCACGCGGTATTATTCTTGCACGGAGTTGTAGATTCTCTACACTTCTAGATGGTCACAGATGTCGAGTGGGCGTTTCCATACAAAAAGTGTATCAAAAATGTAAATTTTATTTGATCGTCTACTTCAACCCGATAATAATTTGAGCTTGAGTGCTGGTACTTGGCCTTTGATGACCTTGTTTAAATTAATGTTTGTTTTATGATATAGGAATGACACAAAAACTATTACCTAGTAGAAGAATAACGAAACAGAAACGACAGATAAATAAAAAGAAACAAGCATAGTTACAAAAAAACACCTGTTACGTCATTTCTCAACTATTTGTAAGTTCAATTAATTATTTCTAAAATGATAACACGCCGCAATACCGCAGGATAAATAACTACATTCTTATCAAACATCGATAAATTTGTTAAAATTAGAATAATTTATTACAAAACAACAACGTTTATCTATTATGATTTAATATTAACACATGCGCAAGAATAAAAAGATCAAAATAAAAGCGATCGTTGGTTCGGAAGTGTCGACCTACATGCTTCATAATGGTAATATCGATAATATTAATTCACAATTAGAGAAATATACCACAAATAATCGAACGTTTCAAATTAATCGAGAGGTTGACTAATTAATAATTTTGACGTAAATGTAATAAGGGGAACGAAGAAGTTTTATAAACTATTTGTTTTTGATGTGAATCATTTTTTGGCGCGCCTATGGGGGTAAAGCCGACTCTAGTGTGGCAAGACGGGATGACGCTCTGGCACGGAACGACGCTTTCCATCCAGCCGCCAAAACTCGCTATAGTTGCTTCTATTCTCACTAAAATTGGAAATGGATGTATTCTAACCGATAAAGAATTTTTAATTTGTTATATATTTTGGGTAAAATTAAATACTTATTTTATCGAAAAAGCAAGGACTCGTTTACTTTCATTTTCACTTCCTTCAGTAAAAATCAATTTTAGATGTTTCACATCTGCCAGGCATCCCGTGACTGCTGTTATTATTTTTCTTTTCTGTTGTATTTATTCTACACATTCCTAACCAGAAACATAGTGAGAATTGGAATCCACTTGCATTGCATTCCTCGACTCCTTACCTTATTCTTTATTTCGATCGAAGTACCAAAAAATATCAACTATTCAATCGCATAAATTTGAAAATGTTTCGATTTCAATTGGATATCTCGATCATGTATATCGCGAGTAGGCACACACACAAACAACAACCAAAGTATGTAAATTTGATATACTTATTATCAATGAGTAATGTAATGTTTTTGTTCAAGTTAAAACAATAATAATAATAATTGTGTGTGCAATGCGAAGCAACCATAATTTTGACATGAGATAAGAAACTCTGAATGAACAGCGTAAGAAACTTGTACATTTATCAGTGTTAAATAATAAATAAATACACTCAGTAGTAAGCTCCAGTGCGTAGAATTCCAGACAATTATTACTCGATTTCTAAACATTAACATAGACTGAAAAACCATTTGTTTAGAAGAAAATATTCCGCATACCTAATAAATCCACGAAGAGTGAAGACACGAAGACAGAACTCTTCAAATAGACCGAGGAAAACGATGGTGCGCGGAATATATGTAAATCATATGGAGCGATTCAACCAGTGTGAAGATGCATTCAATCATATGCAGAAGCAACCGCAGCGGTGATGTGATAACACGGTGAAATATATTAAAACCCAATTCGTTATGCAGCGGGATCTTTATTTAACACCGCGACGTGCTATGACTGATTCGAGCATTAATTAACATATTCTCATATGATAATAAAAAGGTTAATTTTGGTTTGGTTTACTATTACGCCACAGCCGTCAAAATAATTATTCAAGAAAAAAACATTAGGACAGAGGAAGGGGACATACAAGCGGTGTGGGTTCAGTTTTTTTAATGTTGCGTTATCTTGATACAAGATTATCGGACTAATAATCGTAATACGAAATAGATATTAACAAATCAATGAAGGCCTCCTAAGCCTGGTTGATTTTGAGTAGCGAGGTTTTGGATTCGATGCTCAAATTAAAATTACCAACATGATAACACACTTTGCTAGTTGTAATGTAGATGTCATTTCAAGTACACCAGAGGTGCTGTTTTAAGGGTTTACATAAAAAACCCGAGGAAGAAATATCGATAGAGGAAGAAATATCGAGACAGAGTTGGCCCTGTCAAAAATTTATGAAAATATTTAATATGCAAGATATATGTGATTGTTGAACATTTAAAGTGTTTAACTCTTCTATACCTAGAAAATCTAGGAGGAAGAGGACTTAGTAATTTTCTAATTATCAGCAAAATTGAATAATATATTACGTATATTAATTTCGGCTGTCGGTGCACGAGTGTATGCGTGATATGAAATTGTATTCGTGCGTAATGCATAATTAATTTTATTTAAAAAATTGTAACTGATAAATATAAATAATGACGGACAAGTTATAAAATAGATATTGTGATTATTTGAATAATTATTATTTTTTTATTTAGTAAAAGATTATACATTTATATACATTATTTAAGAATTTTTTTGACTGCCCAATAGGAGGATTCCCGTTTTAGGACAGTCAAATTAGGATGCGTATTAACATACGGAACATGATCTGTAAATAATATAAAAAACAAAACAAAAATAAAAGATTAAAAAAAGTGACTGTTCTTTGTTTAGCAAAGTTTAAAAAAAAATAATATTAATTACTTAGGTAGGTACTTAATTACAGAGGATTAAAACATATAGATATAGAACAAACGTGTAAGCATTGCATATCATAGTCCTACACAGATGGGTTGTATAAAATAAGATAAAAAAGAAAAGAGAAAGAAATAAAAAAAATAAAAATAATAAATGTATACTTTTAATAGAAAGTTTAAACTAATAAAAACACTGCAAATTGCACGATCTATAGTTGCTATTTTACCCTCCATTACTGTTGATATTATTACATTATTTAATAAATCTCTCTAATTTATCAACAAAAAATGTACAATTATATTGTTAACAAAATTGACAATACATATTTATTTTTTTTAAAGCAATGAGATTCACAAATTCTATGATTTTCAAGGGTCTCTGCGCGTTAGTTAGGTTTATAATATATTCTGAATTTGCTTGCTGGGTTGGTAGTCTTGAGTTGTTATTAAAAGGTATCTACATAATTGATTTTAAATGTTTACCTATTATTAAAAGACTAGTCCTCAACAATGGTCGAATGATAATAATCAAAACACGGTAATATAGTAGGCATCTTACTGCGGTAATGTGTTCATATTAACAATAGCAACACCGTAACACGGCGAGGGTTTGGGTAAACAGTATTTTCACGGACTTTAACGGTAGATAGTTAACAAAGTGTACGAAATACACAAAAATACGTGTTTGCTTCGCATCTGATGCGTCAATTAAATCTGCTCGCAAATTACACAAACCGGTAATCGTCATAGTATCTGATGCGGTATTTCATTCAAAATGTTTATTTTAATATAATTTTACAAGCGGGCGTGCATTTTCTACAAATTATGATTCATTATATTGAATGGTATTTCGAAAAACCACCCGCAAATTTCATAGAAAATTATTAAAAAATAATTCAGAGTAGCTACAATAATCAAATAGTACCTAGGTCCTAGATTGATATTGTCGCAAGAGATTTTAACCTTGTCCTTCACACATTTTATTTATACGTAAGGGTTAAAATCGCATTTAAAAAAAGCAAAGATTTTTTTTGAGCGACAGATGCGAGGTTAATGATTCGTGATGAATAATGTATTATATTTTATTTTAAAATTCGTAAACTTTAAATGATATTATCGGAAGATGGATAGGAACACTTGAAGTGAAATGACACAAAACTGCGCTATACAAATACTACGTTATTATTATTAACCGAATAGGTACTATTTAGAAAAAACGAGATGCTCACAATGGCTTTAGATATTACAATGATATTATTAGATAATGCCGAAACGCTTTGAATTTTACTACATCTCGCAACACATTCCGGTATCTCGTTTCCTTCCCCTAAACATTTCTTTCATAAAATGTGAATGAAGCTGATCTATCGGCTCCAAGAAGAAGAAATCTTATGTGGTGAAATTTAATAAAAAACATATATCAATGTAATATTATCTAATTATACGGTTAGAAAAAAATCTCGTCATTTTGAAAGTCTTGTAATTTGATAATTAATTATGTTGTTTTAAAATTTAAAAATATCACGTAAATAATACATAACATTAAAAAATATATTTTGGTTGATTTATATAGCGCCGTTGTTGTGTAGGTAAATAATGAGCACTATTCCTCAGAACTCTTGTTGTTCCCAAATGGGTTTAACAGTTTTGTTCAGTAATGTCAGTTTTTTTTAGTAATTTTTACCACCCCGCATATAAAACCGATTGTACATAAGCTCTACGCGGGGGTCCCTAGGGGAAAAATATCCACAGGACCTATGCCATCTTAGGGGATGCTGCGTGGTGGGTCTTTTTAGTGAAAAAAACGGAGAGGAAGGTCAGGGGTGGGAAGGGGTGGGTAGGAACCTGGAATGTGTCAAGTAAGTGTGTAAGTCAGGTTTTGATCCATACCACAATTCATATGGTGTTTTATCCAATCCTGATGCAATAGACCTGTTTTTCAAATATACAGCAGTATTAGCTGCTTCTGCCCAAAATTTTTTGTCTAACTTTGCATCATATAATAAAAAATTTGCTTTCTCAACCACTGTACGGTTAGCTCTCTCACAAAGTCCATTTTGCTCTGGTGTATAATAATTTGATTTTTGATGTATTATACCAGCCTGGTAAGAACCTGTAGGAATGTGTCCAGGAGTGACAGATGTATGAATCTATCCATCCCACTGCTGTACAAGACGATGAATCGAGATAGTCCATCCTAAAAAACCGTTCAATAGATCTCAAAATGTCCAGATCAGGTAAAATATTCAACATCCGAACCCTCAAAAAGTGTACTTCAACAAAGATTGGGCACCATTTCTCAGTTCGATTATATTATGTTTTGAAATAAAATAACATTTAAGAAGAATAAAAGTATCAATTATGTTAAATGAAGATGTTTTATAAACAATTTATCACAATTACCCAGCTTTCTCAACTCAATTAATAATAAAGGTATTACTTATGTGTTATTTTTCACTCGTGTTGACTGTCACTGAGACAAAAAAAATACAAGTGAGAGGTTTGTTGTGAGAGGAAAAAATATTTGTTTGTAAAACAACACTGAGCATTCAACAATGAATGTGATAAAAAACGTCAAATAAAACCAATTCGCCAGTAGAAACAAGCGATCGAAGTTAGACAACGTAATTGTTTATTAGACGTAGGTACATTTCACTTTAAACTTATAATGATTGTAATCAAAACTACACTAGAAATCCAATCACAATTTCTTTAACAAAATCACTTATCACTTAGAACCGATTTTATTTTAACTTTAGTTAACAATTTTAGTATTTTTTTTTTGTAAAATTCTTCCAACTGACTTAATTTTTGACCTACAAGTCTCTATTTGGTCCACTGACGCGAGATGGCGAGATTCCCGCGCTTGGTAAAGTCTCGTATCGGAGTAAAGCGTATGGACCGAGTCAATAGTCAGAACACAGAACCACGTGGCCGTGCTGTCTGTACCGGCGGAGCACTGCTAATGTTAACGTTAACCATCACAGCACAACACAGCTGATAAGTCCGGAACATGACTCGAGCCGCCTTCGAGAAAGGGAGAAAAGAATGCCGAGACACCGCAACAAAAGGTACCAATTAAAAACAAAGACATTCACACAAAACCCCACTTGATACAGTACATCTTGACGCCTTGTGCAGTTCAATGCGTTCCGGTTATCAAGTCCATCCAAGCGACGGGAAATGCAATAATAAAAATAGGTTTATTAATACTGATGTGTTAAAAAAGCACATAAAAAGACCAATGCGAATGACTTTGATTTATGAACTTTTATCAAAGAGAAAGGGATTTTTGTTGATATTCGCGGTACGCGTCTCGGACATTAAGCCTGGGTGAGAAGATGAATGGGCGACAAAGAATGAGTGATAGGAAATTGCTTGCCCAATCAAGGATAGTAAGGTAATGGGGTACTTTCTTCACTTAGCCTTACTTTTCTTAACCTAACCTAACTTTTCGTTTAATCTAAATGAGGTTGGGAAGTACCTGGTAATTTATATCTGGTCAGTAAATTTAGCTATATAACTAACTAACCATCACACCGTTTCCCCGAAGGAAGGGGTAGGCAGAGGAGAAGGACCGCAAAACATCTTGATCTTGGCGCACACTACTTGCCTCATTCACATTACTACATCGTCTCATACACACTCTTCTATTATTCTGGCTCTTGACATGGCCCGACTCACTTGATCGTGCCATGTTGTCCTAAGTCGTCCCTGACTTCTTCTAACATTAAAATTTGCGTCGTATATTCTCTCTACACTCCTTTCTTCATTCATTCTCTCTACATGCCCAAACCATCTAATTCCTTTCTTAATCTTCTAATGAATCTCCACATATCTCACACGACGATACATGGTTTTACCACACATTCGTCTCAGGCATCTCATTTCTACAGCATCAAGTCTACTGAGCTTTATAAAGCCTTATATTGCATTTTGGGTAATAAATCGTGTAGCACTTCCTACTTCTTTTAGGTGCCTCACTAATAATTTCGGAGAGCCAAAATTATTTTACCTCTCACCAGAGTGAAATTAAGAGTATTTTCTACGTAGGTGCCTCATTAATAATGTGACCTTACCTTACCTTGTTATCTTTCTTACCCAACCTGACCTAACCTAATCTAAGAATCTACCTTACACGATCCTAACAAACCTCAACGAACTTCCTACAGTACCTTACCCAACCTAGCATATCTACTGTACGAAACAAGGTTATATGTTCATACCGCAAACATTAAAGAGACAATATCGGAGACCCTTAATATTTAGGGAATGTTGTCCATCAAAAGGAAAATGAGATAGGATAGGCAAAAGGTCATGACATTGACATAATTGTCATTTTCCTTTATAACGCAGTGGAAATACTGTAAATGATAGACCAGGAATGTTCTGTTGGAAATGTTGCACACATCTGTTTATGTGTTTCTACGACCAATTATGCCCAGGTAATGAATATTTTCGTTAATTGAAATGTGGGGCCACGTGCAATTTGGCTCAGGGCGGAGTCGGTGTCGATGATTGAGGTTGCGTGTCATTGAACGAACATTAGGCAAGGAGCTGTTATGGCCAAATCGCGTAACAATAACAACTATTTATGTACACAAATTTTCAGTAAATAAGTGTGTAAGTGTGCTAACATAGAACAAGCGTGCTAAAACATATATTTGTAATAGGTTTGTCTATATCATGATTATGGAATTATATTCAAATATGGGATTTGATAAATAAAAATGATACTACAAAAAATCAGAGTGTGCAATTCACATGCGGTACAAGTGAAACCTTCAGAAAACTAAAGTAAATAAGAGTGGGGAGGCTACGAAGCACCGCACAAAGAAGAGACCGACAGGCTACGAAGCACCGCCCAAATAGGAGACCAACTATACTATCCAATGCAGGCTAAATTTTGTAGGTATATGTGGTTGTCTCTCTTTAGTTTTAACTTCAAAAAGCCAAATTTAATACTTTGTCTGAAAAATGGCTAAAATCGGGAAAGTGTTATTGTACGTCCTGCTCCTTATATTGTGGCTTCGCAGCAATTGTTTTCATTCATTCGTCTAAGAAGTTCTGTGACAAAGTGGTACAAATATGTAGAGTAAGTACGTGGTAAGCTCTTCGGCTTTTTACCTAGAGGTCATAGGTTTAACCCCGGGGAGGGGCAATCATTTTTGAAGTGAAAACTTCTTTAGCTCCGTTGTGATTTGAAACTCGATGAAACAGAAACGACACTAAAAAGTGACATACACGTACATCTATAAGATTTAGCCTGCGAGAGAATAAGATAGACTAATCGGTCTCCTATTTGTGCGGTGCTTAGTAGCCTATCGGTGTCCTCTTTGTGCTGTGCTTTGTAGCCTCCCCACTCTTAACCACTTTATTTTTCTGAAGGTTTTACTTCTACCGCGTATGAATTGGACACTGTGCATTATTTATAAACCTGCCTATTATATTTGCACCTATTGGTGTTTGGATAACACTGTCATCAGCCACCGTAACTTGATGAAAGTTATAATATGTTAAAATGTAATGTAAACAAAAGTCAAAAATCGTGATGAATTTTCTGTTTTCACTTTGATATTTGTTTATACTTTATATTAGTTAAAAAAATTACAAAAAAACATAAAAATTACACTTCTTTTTAGAAATTTTATTCTCTACAAAATTGATAACAATATTTTTTTCACAAAATTGTACTGGAAAAGAGATACGCACAAAAAACCAAACCAAGTCGAGAAATTTACCTGTTTTTTTAAAATTATACACATATTTACGACTGCATATCTCGATATTTATGAGAGATAGAAGAAAACTTTTTAAATAAAAATTGTAGGTAATTGTATGTTCTACTAAACTTGTTAAGATACTTTGGCCGGCATTTTTATTGGGAACGAGATATTTGAGGAAAATAAGATTTTGGCTCAATTTCGGCAAGTTTTTTCAAAATGGCGGTGAAAGCTCAAGTAACCCAAGGTCGAAAACTCAGATTTTTCATCAGGAGACGAGCATATAAGAAATATAAAAAAATGGGACTACCGGAATAATTCTGATCGCGAGCCACTTTTTTACGCTAATTGCACTGGCCTATATAGAATAGAAAATTTCCTTGAAAATACTTTATCCGTGTGTTGTAAGCAAATCTACCAAATAATATTCAGGTACAACCTAATACTCGTCTTTCCCTTCATATAGTTTCACAAAATATTCCAAATCCAGTATCATAACCATAACCCCTGGATAGTCTGGATAGAGAGAATCTACTGGTAGCTACAACTATTGGCGAAATATTGACAAATTAGTGTTAAATTTAAATTTATAAGAAACAAGTGTGCTTTAGATCACACGACTGAAGTAAAACTTCACTAAATATACGAAACGTAACTGGCTAAGAGAGAAAGAGAGAGAAAGAAAATGTGTGCTCGCACCTCTTTCTCTTTCTTTCTATCTTCACTAACTTATATCTCCCTCTCAACTTCCGTTCGCCTCGCCCGATCACACCTTTCGTAACGCTCTCGCCACGCATTCACCAGCTTACTCCCCAAGTCAAGCGTGCGTAAAGAAGTTTTACTTCAAAAATTTCTTGTATATATCAGTCCTGATACTTTTTACTCGACGAGTCCATATTACAGTGACTTGAGACGAGATGCAGTCAAGTATATAGTAGATTGCCTACAGCGCGACGCTCGTATGACGGATACTGTGCCCCACTTCAGCGCCGACGCGATATCCACTACCCACTGCTGCCACTGCTGCCACTGCTCACTGTCTCTTGAAGGTGTCACAGTAATGCCGGCCAGTACTTAGTACTATGATGTACGATATTACATGTGACAATCTTATATTATATGTGGCTTCCCATCAAGAGCCAAAACCGTCGCCCTATGCGAGACGCTTACTGATTTTTGGTTCCATTTCGGAATCCGGTTAAGCAAGGTGCCATTACGGCCGCGCGCCAGTTACACATATTTTTTAACGGTTTTCCGTGATCGTATTTTCATCGATTTCGTCAAAATCTAGAGCAGATCTTAGGCCCTTACAGCAAGACAGGTTCAAATAGACACAGCATTCAATTATAATATGTAAATTGCACAAATTACCAAAGCAATATAACATCATATTATTATCAGTAATATTTTGGAAGGAGAATCTCTGATGGAAGAATACCTGACGATTTTGATGACCTACATACTACGAAATACAAATTGTGATAATATACCTTATCTTGTCTACGGAACAGTATGCATATCTTTATAAATCTCATAAGAAAGAGTGATTAGCAATCTTTGTTCCGGATATCGTTAGTCTTAAAAGCAGGAAGTTAATTTCGAGAGATGTGGTATATATTATAGTTTAGATACCTACTGCATAAAATCAGAAAATCTCTAATGAGATGGTAAAGAAAGCACTATAGGCTCGACAGAAAACAGCTATATTAAAAGGATCGATTATAATTATTAATTTATTAATTTTAAAGGCCCTATTGGGTTTTTAAAAAATTATATATTTTACATGCTTTATTTACTGCATGATACAGAGACAGCAAGAGATTATAATGTGTAGAAAACAAAACAAACTTTTCTAAGAAATAAACACAATGCATGGTAGACATACAGTTGCATTTAAATGTATGAACAAGCATGCTAAAACATAATTTGTAATATGTTTGTCTAGATCATTATTATGGAATTATATTCAAAGATGGGATTTGATAAATAAAACTGATCCTACAAAAAATCAGAGTGTGCAATTCACACGCGGTACAAGTGAAACCTTCAGAAAACTAAAGTAGACAAGAGTGGCGAGACTACGAACCACCGCACAAAGAGGAAACCAATTGTTCTATACAGTTCACAAGTGAACAATAAGAAAAATGTAAAGTACGTGCAATCGTTCCTATGCGATGCTCTTAAATATTATGCTAAATAAAAATATCATTTAGTCATCTCTTAAATACTACTCTTAAATAAATTTAAAGGAGAATTTCTTTCCAAGTATGTTCAAGCGAGCAACATAGGTAATTGTGGTAGTTGGTCACGGAATTATTGTTGTAGAATGTTTACATAAATTCAATAATTGACAGCCCTGAATTATTATACTTGATTTCTTTCCATATACCTCGCAATTCAACATCAAGGCACTATCTACCATTCTATTGTGACAACTCCAACACAGAATCACAATTGTATACCCCCGTTCGCCGTATACAAAATTTGGGTAATGACTATAAAGATGTTGTTAACATATTTAACACATCATTCACTAAATATAAACAAGTCGTAGTAGAATTTATATCAGAAAGAAGAACCACAAATTTAATAATTCCAGCTGCATAGCTCTGCTTCGAATTATTTCACATGTATTGCACTTTTCCCAGTCTACAGTTTTTCTATCTTGCATGGAGGAGTATTTTGTTTTTATTTCAATTTGTTTTTTACTCAATTTTTGTTTTAGATTTGGTTATGATTTTGATTTTGATTTTGATTTTGATTTTGATTTTGATTTCGATTTTGATTTTGATTTTGTTTTGTTTATGATTTTGTTTTTTTATTTTGTTATGCACATTTAGATTTAGATGTTCTTTGTTTTTTAAAAAAAAATGCATGTAAAAGCCCAGCCCGGCGTGAAATTCCAAATAAATAAAATAAATAAATTATACATTTTGCCTAGTTGCTCGATTTGGTACTTTAAAATCGATGAGAAGCAGGAGTTCACAACGGTCTAACTCGGAGAGAATAATTTTAAACAAAAACGTTGTCGTTTATTTTTCTTAGATTTTCTAGGAAATCCATTGTAAGTGTATTTAATAAGAATGAATAGTTTATTTTTTGGATCGTCAGAAGGTACCTCACCATTGACCATCGAAAAAATGTGGTGACTTGGATTTTCAAATCAAATGGATTTGCAAACCCCAAAATGAATTCACGCAGAATTAAATTTCGTCATGGATCGACTGCGCCATTCAGGAAATAAGCAGTTACTATATTGACACCACGAGTATTGAAAGCCTATCAGCTTATAAAAATAAAGTTATCAAAATTGAAAGCCATTCTTGAAAATCCTTGATAATTTCTTACTACGCTTGTTTCCGATAACTGTTATGTGTGCTGTAGAACATGCATGTAATTTAATAAAATTTAAAAGCCAAAATGGGGCGTAAAAATATAATAACATAATTAAAAAGGCGTATAAATTAGCTGCATACTTTGTATGTTATTTTTTAAACGATAATCTGCCGTAACAAGTAATACATACATTTGAATTTCATAAATATTTATTGCTGGAATTTACAAATTTATTTATAATTCACAGTTTTAATATAAAATAATAACATTCTTGTATAAACAATGAAAAGACTCGGACGAGCTATAAACAATAAAAATGCTTCATTCTTCACAGGGGCTACCGGCGCAGCCAGAGTGAGGCCTAGAGGCACAACTTCCGTAAAGAACGTGTTACATTGGTGACAAGCCGCATTCAGACGTGGAAAAAAACCGCGATCAGGGGTATTTGAAGTGGGCTCGACTATTTATTCACAGAGAGTTTGTTACTACACACACACACGAAACTTTCTTTGTAATGTTTATCTTATAAGAATGCACAGTTTGGGAGGCGGTTATGATAAAACTATAACAAGGCAAGTGTTCGCGACGTTTGTGATTTAGCAGGAGTGCCTGGATTCATTGGATGACGTTTTTCTAGGTCAGGCGGGCCGGAACGGGAGACTGGTTGAGGGAGACCCTTAAGCTCTCCAGTTAGATAGTTAACTCCCATATTGCCTTGCACCGCAGTGGGAAGGATGTATTCATACGTTCGTCACTGACCCTGAACACCATGACCCCCAAATTACTACCCACTCCTCATGCTTATGTCCTTCCCGGAACTTCATCTCCTTCCTTTCCCTTAAAGGACCCTCCACACAGCATCTCCAAAGATGACATAGGCCCTGCGGGATTTTTTTCCCTCAGGGCCCCCGTGTGCCCTGAGGAAATAAGTGAATGCAAAAAAAGCTACTCAACATTTACGATTTTATTATAACAGATGAAGAATTGGAGATAGAGCAAGTAAATTAACACTATTAGCAAAATTTGAATAATGGGAATCTTTAATTGGAGACAGGTCATCAGACTACATGTCTATGTTGAAAAAAAAGGTCAACCACAGTTCGTCCTTGAAACCGACACAACTGTCATAATAATAATACGAAAAAATTAAAATACTGGCAGAAATTTGATTTAAATTAAATTTAAAAATCTACGAATTGATCACAACATCTACGAATAGGCCACTTGCATCACATTTTAAAAAAAAAATTCCGGTTTAGGCAAATATTCTAAGACATTCTGTATTTTTTTTTATCGAATTTTTGAAACCCTGGCGATTTTTTGAAAACTTCAATCCGAAAAATCAGACCATTTTTTATAAACCGGAAATACGGGACATAATTTTATGGGTGTGAAAAAACGATAATTACATAGCCGAAAATCATTTAAAAAAAAAAACGTTTTCCACACGAATAGCAATAACTTGTACGGGGTTCTCTTCGTAACATCTGTTAAAACACCGCCATCTTTATCAAAAAATGAAACCAAAGGATAACTTCGCATAGAACAAACAATAAATCTGGTGAACGTTAAACGAAAATTCAAAAATTCGCCGGAAATCAGAGTGTTGCCATATAAAAAAAAATCAATCAGTGTGGAATTTTACAAAATTAAAGGAACATAATCGGAGACGGGACATTTTCATGTAGTGACGTCACGAACTCAAATAATGGATTTACTTATTTAAAAACAAAAAAAAAACTATACATTTCTAAAAATTGTAACTGACATTTTCGAAATCTTAGTTCAAAAAATTTATCCACACGATTTTTTCCAAGTCGTTATGAAATCCATGCAAGTGGCCTATTAATCATAAAAACATTAATAATAAAATGTCTGTATTAGAACAAAGAACTACTTAACAAAATGTGAAGTGTACTTGTAATATCGCACTTAATGCATTGATAAGGGCCAGTTGTTTCACAATTTTGAACAATTCCTCAAATTCAAAGATAATTTTCTGTGAAAGTTATATTCAAGTTCAGATATTAGTTCGGTTATGTGAAATAGCAGGACAACCATTTTAATAGAACCTTAAGTGTTAGTACGATGATGCTTTAACAACCGTCCAATTTTTTAATACGAAAGCTGAATCCTCAGCAGTTCTGTATTCCTAGCAACAGGTCTTATCCCATTAAGAGCCGTCAGCCGTTCCGCAATAAAATAAGCATAATATTCACAAGTTAATGAACTTCCCGGAGAAAAGCAACGGCGGTGAGAAAGCGAGACAGCGTGCTAGAGAGAAGTGCAGCCAGCTTCTCACGGTCGCCCAAGCCGAGACTGCGACACGCCACAGATCATGACGGGGCCGCCGTCTGTCCCGTGATGCACCATGCAGTCATCATCAGCTGCTGCCCTGTCCAAAGTTCGATTAGCAAGTAGGTACTTTTGAACAGCCGCCTTTCCCTCGGCCCGTTTCAATTTTTGATCAAATTGTATTCAGCCGTCAAGCATAACAGCGTGGAAAAAGGTCTGATATTGTTGGTAGGAATCAACATCACCATGATGTGTTTAGGGGTCAACATTCCTTCTGGAGATTGTCTCTTCGCATAAGGTAGTAGAAACCTTCGAAAAACGTGAAAAATTCTTCGTGTTCATTTTAAAATTTTATGGTTTGCAAAATGTCATTCTCAAATTGTGACATTTTTTGACAGTTTCGTAAGAGTTTTTTAATGATTAAAAACACAATATTAGGCCGGAGCAAACTTTGTCCTTTATGGGCCAATGAAGGAGAAGACTTAAAAGCACACCCTTCACGTAAAAAAGGGGCAATCTTGGCCACCAGCTCATATATTATATTGCTAATCTTATTCACCTTATTTTATTATTGCACTTAATTAATTATTATTCAATTTGTTTTGTCTTCATGTCATTGTGCTTGATCAAACGCTGAAACGGAATCAGAATCGGCGTTTAACTGAGACTGTTCCTTTTAACAAATCAAATCCAGACATAAATGCATTCGCTGTTACGCCATGCTGTCTGTATTACAAACAACAATAAACCAATTTTATAGCCTTATAACGATATAAGGAAGATTGATGTTTTTATGAAGTTATTGAAGTTATTACGTTGTAACAATTTGATGGAATGCATAATGTGGTTTTCATGTAGATGTTATGCAGGTCTTGCATCACTCCACTCTTCCGAATAGTTGTTTATGTTTTATACAGTTTTATAATGCGATGGAGTTTCCTCGCACGGAAAAATTGTGATAGTATTTTCAATGGTTTCGTGTTTCTCCAATCAATTTTCTTTACGTCTGCAAAAACAAAAAAAGTGCAATTTTCTTAGACGCGCGCGCTCATATGAGTACGAAAAGATCAATTTCAACAATAAACCAACCTTACAAGAAAACTTCGCTATTGGCAATGCAATGCTGTGTATTTTAGAAAACGTATTTTGAGGTAAAAATTGTCAGAAGATTTATGAAATTTTGAACACTTGACCTTCAAAATAGGCTACGAAACATGTGTATTTTCTTTTTACTGACACTATTTTTCGTTTCATCGAGTTTTAAATCACAACGGTGCTAAAGAAGTTTTCACTTCAAAAATTCCCCCGTCCCTTTTCTCAACTCTTAAAGCAAAATTTTGGTACATCGTGATAAAATTATGCACACTTAACGTTCAATACAAGATCATAACCGTCTCCAACTGAATTTGAAAAAATCTGCGAAAAAAGAAAAGGGTGTAAGCAGAATGTACGACTGGAAGTGAACGGTATCGACATCTCCCAAGGTAGACATGGCACGATTAAGTGAAACAAACACTTATATGTGGTAAAATGAGGCATATGTATCCATGTACACATAAGGCTGGTGGAAGCCAAAAGAATAATATTATATT
Source organism: Limnephilus lunatus (assembly GCA_917563855.2). Lineage (NCBI taxonomy): Eukaryota > Metazoa > Arthropoda > Insecta > Trichoptera > Limnephilidae > Limnephilus > Limnephilus lunatus. The sequence goes on from OU830604.1 coordinate 40,566,040, forward strand.
AAGAAAGAGACGTTTAGATTGTTTGGACATAAAAAGTGATTGTTTAAACGAAGAAAGGAGTCCAAAGGGATTATGAATGTATATGATGTGGAATGGTAGAAGAAGTCGGAGACAAGGCACGAACAATTATTATAAACAGTAATATTATTATAATGTACAATAGACCAGCCTTTAAAATGGTCCCCATACATAAATATTCTGAACAACAGAAAAAGGAAACTAACATATATATTTAGATGTTTAAGAGATATTTTAAACGAAAAATTACTTAGAACCACAAACTTCGCTTTCTGTCAATCAATTATGCAATACGGCATTGTAGGATGGGGCGGTACATAATAATGTACAAATCAAACAAAAATAAATTACAAATCACAAAAACTAATAATAAAAACAATTTTAAAAAAAACCCCTACTCGTATTCGTCAGAACTTTAATTCAAACAATTTAAGGTCAGAAAATTAAGTGCATTATACTTTTATCGTGCAACAATACAAATTTATAAAGATAATATTCAAAATAAAGTTGCACTTAATTCACTACATGTTTAATTCACTACAAAAAAAAATCAGAAAAATGAACAGAAATATAAAATTATACCGAAAATTTGAACTGAATAAAAAAAAAATTAAACCAATATAATAACACCCCCATACACACAAGCCCTGCTTATTTATGGGGGTAAATCGGATATGTATATTATGTAATTAATTATGTATTGCATAAAATTTATTGTAATTTATGTATCTTTTACTGAATAAACAAAAAAAGTCACATTCCCAAGTTTTTATACGAAACATATTCATAATACGGAAAAATTAGGCAGAGTAGACATTTATGACACCAAATGTGGATTGATCGTATATCCAAATATGAATGAAAGCCGTACAAAGACTGGTTACTACAGCCAACGACCTTATGGGAAAGCGGGGGAAATGGGGCGACTTTTAAATGGCAGAGTGATTTCTTACAGACCTGTACCTGTGGACGATCCCGCGTAAAAACCTGTTATTTGTTGTGACGCGCTTATAAGATTTTTTTCTTGAACAAATAGCATAGAAGAGTTTATTTGAGACAGAGAGCAATCGCTAAATGGATACATGTATATCGTAATTCTTTGATAATTCGTAAAATATATATTTTTAAAAAAATACGTTTCAAAGCGTTTGAGAGTTTTTGCGGTGTCAGAACAGATAATCCGAAAAAAAGAAAACTGATGGCGCCAATTTGTTAATTACGGCTCCTTCACGGATTACGGTTCACAGACAGGCTAATGCAATTGTTTATCTACTCAAGAAAGAGAATCTTGTTTTTTAATGTTCGATAAATTTTCTCAGAAGTAAGGAAAAATGAACGTACTTTGAGTACATGGACGTATAATCGCTTATATCGTTTTAACTCAGTGTTTTACCGCATTCATTTATATTTAGTACATTTTTTTTTTAGATGTATACCGCATAAGAGTCCCAACTGCTCCCGTCTGGAGCCAGCGAGACTATGGCATCCCCAATTAAGGTGTGTTGTGAGGCTGGAGGTGGCGGGGAGGGGAAGGAGAAAGGGAAGAGGTAGGTGGGGAAGTACCTGGCTATTCAGATCTGGTCACCAAAGACGGCTAAAGCCGATCTTTTTGAATTTTTTACTCTTGTTTTCTTAAATGAATTAATGAAATGGAATCTTGAAAATTTATATCAACCACTTCTCGACATTCGATCAAGCTGAAACTCATCAGATAGACTCGATGACGACGCATCATATCAATCGGCGGCAATCGCATACCTGGCGGACAAACGCGCATTTTTTTGAAATTGGATGAAATTACAAATATTTTAAAAATTACAGCAATTACAGAAATAAATCTCGGTCCTATCCAATTGGGATTTGACGAAGTGTTAGCAACGGTTGCGATGTTCACTTATCCTTGGGGATGAAGGTTCAACTCTCAGTCGAACAAAAAAAAAGTTTCAAAAGCTATTCATTTATTTTATGGTGACGCATATTAGAAAGTATTATGTTTATAATCATCATACGAAATGAAATGACAAGTGAGTAACTAACGTGTTTACGAGAGTACAAGAGAGCGAGTGGCTTGATACCTACGTGGGCCAAGCTGAAAATCGATACATTTATCATATCGAATCATTGACGTATGATATCTAGACGAGCCCTGTGAAATTCAAAATGACGCAAGAAGCCAGCAAAAGCAGGCTCAAGGCCAATTTATGAAAAAGTGCCTGCATTGTTTTGCACCGTTCAGATCGCATAGTGCTTTGTGTTATATCTTTTATCGGTCTACAAGATCTACACTGAAACTAATTTGTGTGTCAGCCGTCCGGACCGAGTTAATTTTTTTAAAACACAAAAATATACCACTTCCGAATATTGTACAAGGTACACACCACGGACTTTATTTTTGAAAATGTAGTCAGCTATCTGAATACAACAAAAAAAATATATCTTACAGATGTCTTTTAGGCAGCGTTTCAATAAACGTAATAATGTTAAAGAAATTACTTTTGGTCGAGCAATATTTCTGACGTCATGCCACGTAGCCCGGTTCGTTCACTAATACATTGACATACAGGCTCAAATCAAAACATAACGGCTTGTTTAAAATTAAAAGACCACATCTTGTCACACACTGAACGCCCTCGGGTTATTTCTTCAAGCGACTTAGCGAGCGTGTACGGCTAGTTTATACCAAGTAGGAGTGATAAATTCAACTCCACAATATTTGTCGTGTGATATTCAAGGCATCTGATTGGTTGATGAATGTCAAAACTACATAATGGGATTTGAGAACGAACTTTGTGTTTTAGGAACTGGCTTCTCTAGGCTTTTTGAGCGAGGCGGTGGAATAGGATGAAGAGTTGTATTGTTAACATTAATATCATGGCGTCATTATTCACAGGCAAGTTAGTTAGGTAGGGCTTATCTAGACTTAATTGATCGAAGTATCGAATACATTGCTATAAATATATGCAAATAACACCTCGTCTTATTATTAAATCCCTGCCGAACTCATCGACACAAATATTAAGTATCATAGAATAAAATAAAACGGCACTTAATTTTAAAATGACAGTAAAGTGAAGTTTTATTTTATTTTTTCAACTTCTCCGACAGACTTAAAGTCAGAAAGACTTCTTAGCCAATTAAAAAGTCGACTGGTGAAAAAAATATTAAGTGCCGGAAAAACTTTATTCTTTTCTGTCAGGAAAAAGGAAGAGGGGCAATTCTCTTTCGTGATAATTTCTTGGGTTGCTTTTAAAAGGGTCCATGTAAGTTTTTTCAAATTTGTAAAGGCCTATGTAGAAGTGTTCTTTATCATATCCAAAACTGATATCGGCCCTTTTAGAATAAGCCAAAGAAGTATGATTATTTATAACCACTCAGATACGCAAGCGGATATACACGATAATAAGTGTGTACAATAAGCGTGTTTTCACGTCAACGCGTGTGTTTCCACTGAATTCGTTATTGTTCTAGTGACATCCCTAAAACAAAAAGTACGAGGTCGATAATAAATCAAGCTGCACGTCAATCAAGTTGTCCATAGAAATACATAAAAAGACCTATTCTGTCAGATACACGGTAGGTACAGATTTTACCCGCCAAATCGCCTACGCGCCGCTAAACATTGTTATTTTTTTACTAAATATTCTTGTATGAAATGATAAAAAAGTGGGGTGACTAAATTGTTTGTTATACATTTAAACGATAGAATAAGTATTGTTTTTACATAATCCGTGATTTCAGTACCGTTTTCACATAAAAACATCACGTGAGTCATTTTCACACATTTTTTTATGTTTGCATTCTAAATTTTAATATTTACCAACGTTAATATTTATTTGTAATACAACAATTTGAAAGCTTATTTCGTAACCTTTCAAAAACAGTTTTTAGTATTCGGCTACGTTCAGAAATGTTTCTATTATAGAGCTTTAATTGTGAAGCGGAATATAAGTTAAATGTCAGATTTGCAAAAACTTAGCAATAACGCTAAGTTTTTGTAAATCTGACATTTCGTTTAAGACGCAAAACTCGCATACTCGCGATAGATCGGAGCGGGAAAAAAGCGGCAAAAGTAAATAAGGAAAGGCTCACGTAAATTAATCCATTTAATGGCAAATGTCTAGTACCCGGGCAGTCGAAAAACCTTAGTAAAACTTGAAAAACTAGAACATCATATTGGTAAGAATGATATGTTGTGTTGTTGATTTTGCGGCGTCTACAAATTGTGGAGCTTTGTTTTAATGGCAATTTTTTGCTCCACCGCTTGTGACTGCGTTACCCAACATCCCATACGGCGAGGAAGCGGGCAATTAACGCGGGGACAGAAATGCGACGGCATTAATTAAATTCTGATTGGAAATTAAAAAAAATAAAAATAAACTAACAGTTTCTACCGACATGTAATTATACCTGCCTATGCTAAGGCATGGCAATGTCCTGTGATTTCAGGCGAGAATACGTTACCGCTATAATTTAATTAAATTGCCACATTGTTAAACGTCACACGTCAAAGATTGCAATTCAAAATTGTATTAACGAAAAATCCTGATAATGCGGAAGGTTTTTTTGGAGTTTTTTATTTATTTTTTTATTTAAATGCGGGTGAAAGTAAATAGACCTTCACCAACAATATTAGCAACTGTTAACGCAACTGAAAGTGTGTTTTTTTACGAATGAGGAGAACCGAATTGAATTTAAGGCCGTTGTAAACTTAAAACATAATATTAAGAATGATGGTTTATAAGTTTACTAAGTAGATCGGGTAGACGGAAAAAGATTGCAATCATATATTACGATCGCAACAGATCCACGATGTACTGGTGGATTGAAAATAAAGTCGGGGGCTCCCTGGAAAAACTTAAAAATCTTGAATCGGGTCATATCAAGAGTCGGATTATCAAAGATAAGCAAGAAGTTTTTTGCATTAATTGTTTTCGTAGAACAATATTTTTAATCAATTGCATATTGTAAATAAAAAAACACGCCCCTTAAGTTTAGAACAATGGCTGTCAGTACGTGTCACATCATCAGTCAACAAAATAATTTCAATTCAAAAGTCATTGTGGACGTTGTGAACATAAAGCATTTTGCCTTCACCATATTTTGACAGATGTCACCAGTAGTAATAAATATGGCCAGCTAAAATAAATATATATTTAAAGAATAGAAAATAAAAACTGTTTTTTTTATTGAATTGCGACTTGATGGTTCGGTGATTCTGCCGATCAGAGTTAATCAAAACACGATGATTCCGCACATGGAAAAATCCGAACACAGATTATTCCGCACACATAATATTCAGGACACAAAATATTGCGTAACATTAAAAACACGGATATCTCAAAAATACAATAAATGCATTTAGGTAGAATAGAAAACACCGAGGAAAATTTGCGTTTTAAAGTAAAAAATAAATAGCACCCAACATAAAAAATATTTGGAAAACGTCATATAAAACACATGTTATTAGTATTAAATATTACAATTACGGTGACCCAAGAGTTGATCTCCTGAGGGTTGGTCCCCCAATATTGTAATTGAAATTGTAAAATTATAATTTTTTGTGCATTATTTACTACCAATTTCAAACTTAAAATCGACATAACTACTTTTAATAATAAGTTCGCATGAATATCAAACGAATTCATTGACAATGTTGATTTTTGAACTTATATGCTGGTATACACAGTACATAGACAAATAGTTTTTTCCTTGATGCATTTGAATAAAACCTTTTTAAATATTTTTTTTATTCAGCGGTACATCCTCTCTGCATACCCCTTCAAGGACACTTAATTGCATTTTGTGCTTGTAGGTACACCATATTTTTCCTAAACCGACTGCACATTGCGTATAAGTATGCCGGGAGCAATTTGTCGGGGAAACAACTGTCATGAAACCGATGAATAACTAACTACCTTCGATCAATTTAAAAATTTAACAAATTTTTTTTTAATCTGTTTTTTTTGAGTTTTCAATGTGCGCAATAATATAAAATCCAGAATAATTAGTGTTCGCAGTTTTCGGTGTGCGGAATATTTTTTATCGGAATAGGCATGATCGGAATAATCCGAGCACCATAACCATGTACCCAGCAAAGCTACTTTTGAAGTCGAGTAGTCGTGAAAATTGGGGAGAGTGAAGATAAAGAGAGAGATGAGCACGACTGGTATCCCATTGGAGTTTGGAGTACTCGAGTAGTACAAAAAGTAGTCAAGTACAACATGTCAAAGAAAGTGGGCCCGAAGTGCGCCATTCAATTTATACGCCGAAGAGAGGATCCAACAACAGAGAGATAAATCTATAGAAGTGTATTCTGGGCGTGTCCGCATGCCTGAAGTAAGCTCAAAATACGCTTGCTTAATTTTTTTTTATTGTAATATAAAACATGAGTTACATATGTTTGTTGTTTAATGTTTCGATAGCTCTTGGAAACCTATGGTTTTTTGGGAAGCGCGAATTTTGCGCTGAAGGAAATAGGGAACGAAATGAAACTGGGAAAGGATGCCACCAGAATATTGAATGTCCTACCTTAGTATCGTGTGGAATCCTCTCTTGTTTCCTCTTGTAGTTGCACAAAACTCACGGCGAATTATTACTGACCATGAAAAAACACTTGCCAGTTGCATATGACAATGTGGTTCTCAGCGAGGTAGAAATTGTACTAAATCTGTAGGAACAATCCTTCTCCTGGTGACAGATAGTGGGTAGGGTAATATTGGTAGGTAGGTCGGACAGTATGGAAGTAGGGAATATGAAATGTGTAGGTACTGTTTATGAGTATGTGCCCGAACATATACCGCCCGCCAAAAAATATCAATTTTTCCAAAACCTATCGAAACTGGTCGATTCCGAAAGAATACAAAATATATGAAAAGAAACCGACCCCTAAAATTTAATCTATTCCTTACAAACTAGGTGCACGTGAAACTTAAGACTAAACGTGCAAAACGTACAGGAAAAAATATTATAATAAAGGTCGTTATTGGTCATGTATACCTTAGCAGAAAAGAGGAGCTCTTGTGCCTGATAAGGGAGCCACGATTCTTACTTAGGTTGTAAGTTATAATATGTTTTGTATAAAATTATTTACTTTTTACTGTTTAATTAATGAATAATTAATCAAAAATTTTCAAATATCGACATTTTTTTCTAGAATAGATAAACAATTTCATAAGCCTATTTGGTCATAATAGTTGAAAGGTCTCATTTAAAACTGGCGACAAGGAAATATTGACTCATTTTTTTCATTCAGACTTCAATCATTCTTCATCAGTTTTCTTACAATTCGGTGTAGACCACATTTCTACGGTTTGGCTGTTCAGTGGTAGAGTGGTAGTTGAAGATACAGTCGTTCTGCGCGGTGGTTATATTAAACAGCTCTGTCCAGAGTCTAGACTGCTATCAATGTGCAGTAGATCGCTGCTACCATTACTCATTACGAAATTAAGTTAATTGAAATGATTTTATACGCTTCATCTAAGGCATAGATTCTCAACCTTTTTTTGCCCACCGCCCCCTTTGAGAATATTATTTTTTCTAGCGCCCCCTAAATCGCAAAAAAATCAATTGTCGTCGTATATTTACCACAACGGGGGGGGGGGGCGTAATGGTATGGGGAAAGATGGCATATAATAATTATTTTTTATTAATTTCTTACTAAATTTGAGTTTATTACAAAAATATTATTTTACAAAAAAATGTGTACAAATATTTATACAAAAAAGAAATTTCAAGAAAAATTGCAATTTAAAAAAAATTTCTGGCGGTGGTGAAAATTTCGTCAATGTGGAGAGACTCTTTCAAGAATCGAAATAATTTCCCTTTTGAATCTGTCGTCACTGACGCCAAATGCATCAATCTCGGAGGAGATTTGGTTCAGGAGCAAGGAGAAGGGAGAACCATTGGCTGGTTAGTCATACAGGTAGGAAGATATAATAATCTATGATGACGCTGTCTAAGATAGTCATATGGAACATAGAGACTCACGCGCTCTAAAATGGCTGAGTTCTCAATATAGCCTCGCAGCAGTCTAAATAAGTGGGTGGCGGCATAACCCTCTCTTCTGAGATGCAAGGAGTGAAGTCCCAGCATGCCCAGAAGAAAGTTCGTCGGGTAGAGCCATAGATAGATTTCGGGATACTTCCTCATGTAGATAAATCTTAGAAACTTTTTTGAACCCTCTCCAACATGAGGGAGTTCCCCAGGGCCTCATGAGAATTCCAGATAAGCGAACCACTCTCCAGCCTACTGCGAACCAGGGAGAAGTTTAAAATCTTCGGAGAACGGGTATCCCGAAAAACTCTGATGGTTCGGAGAACAAACCCTAATATTTTTAAGGCCGACTGGCACACTCCTTCGATATAAGGACGAAATGTCAACCTACTTTCATACACAATCCCAAGATCCTTTATATTAGAAACTCGTCTGAGATTATGACCGATCATAGTGTAACTGTCGTAGGTGAGACTAAATGCTCTGGTAAAAGTCAGAACTACGATTTCAAGACATTGAAATGAAGCTGCTTTCGTTGACTCCATTCTGAAATATTATCAACATCAGCTTGAAGGTGCAGACAGTCCTCAATATTTCTCATTAGAAGATATAATTTTTGATCGTCAGCGAACAGCAAAAAGCGAGAAAAACGGATGACTCCAACAATGTCGTTAATGAAAATGGAAAAGAGAAGAGGTCTAGGATTGATCCTTGAGGAACCCCAGAAAAAACAAGAAATTCAGCATATTGGAAGATTCCGTGTGTGACAAATTGCTTTCTGTTCTTCAGGTAACTTTTAAAAAACTTCTGAAGGGAAAAACCCATCTCGGCAAGTTTTATGACTAATGAATTTTATAACTAATCGTGATTCACAGAATCAAAGGCTTTGGAGAAGTCGTTATACTAACAGTCTACTTAGTATTCACTGTCTAGGGACCTAGCAACATAGTCGGTAAAAACCTTCAGATTGGTTTCAGTGGATCTTCCTTTCCTGAAACTATGCTGTTCCGGGGAAAATGTCTGAGGCGTAAGGAATTTATGAATTCATTTTTCAAATAGTTTATAGCAGGAGCTGATAGTATGGCAACTGGTCTATAATTTTTGATAAACTTTTTCGAACCTTTCTTATAAATAGGACATATTTTGGAAGTTTTTCATACTTCAGGAAAAGTGGAAGTACTAATAGATAGTTAAGTTAAAGATAAGACATAATGGCGTTTTTAGGAACTCGGCAAACCCTTCAATAAAAAAATACGGGAACGAAGTTTAGTCCGATGAAGTGTGAGTTCTTCATGAGACTTATGGCACTCATAACGTCAGATTCCGTTAATATATCTAAATCGACGTTTGAAGCTCCTCTGGTATTAAATATGACCACATTATTAATGTCTAGAAGTGGAGAGTCTTTATTGTAGACCGTTTGAAAACGATCAGCAAATGCGTTAGCCACGCCCAAGTCACGAAATTCCTGATTACCTTTCATCATGGTGTATTCAAGACCACCATCCTTCCGAAGGGATTTTATATAGTGCCAAAACATCTTGGGATCATGCATGATGTTTTCCTCGATTTCAGACACGTAAGCTCGATAGGCCACTCGAACCTCGCGCTTAACTAACGTTAAAAACTTAACAGAACGTATTCATTCTGAAGGCCTTCAGCTTTCCAACGCTTATGAGGGCATGTTTCCATGTTTGATATCTATATTCGAGATGACTTCTCTCGGGGACCACTTCGGGTACTTGCGACCACCACCGCCTGTCGTTAGCAAAAGAAGCGCACTCGTTTCCTCGTTGATATCCATTAGGATAAACTTGTAAATGATTTTAATAATTTTAAAATTACGCGCGCGGCGAAAAAGACGTACGTCGTGCCGGCGAACCATCTGGAGCACTGATGGGGTGGGATGGGTTTCTCTGGGTCTACTACCGCCCCCCTGAAAGTCTGAAACGCCCCCCAATTTTCTCTTGGTCTTCTACCGCCCCCCTGAAGGTCTGAAACGCCCCCAAGGGGGCGTTATCGCCCACGTTGAGAACCTATGATCTAAGGGTTAATTAAAGCCAAACATTTTATCTAAATGACAGAGTGAATTATACTATATATATATATATACCAGTGGTTTTTAGCCTGGGTTCGGTGAGCCAGTCTCAGGGGTTCGGAGGAAGGCAATACGAACAATATTGTCACTATCCCATCCCGCCCCATCCTATCCCGTTACGCCCCCACCTCCCCCGCTTGTGGTAATCCGCCGCCACTGATGTTACGCCCCGCTTTCCAATTAAGAAGGGTTCGGTGAATGCGCAAATGAAACTGGTGGGGCTCAGTAACTCCAAAAAGGTTAAGAATGACTGATCTACACTGATGACATATATAGGGTTTGAAGTAGTGCGTAACTATGTTTCGACAGTGTTTCCTGATCTTAGGAACTGAAAAATATGGAGAAAAAGAATGGATATTTTGCCATAGAAAATCAAGACAGAAAATGCAGTGTAAAGTTCTTGACGCCAAAGTTCACCATTCTAGTGGGACACAGAATTTCCGCTTTACGATAAAAGTAAAATGTCTTACTCTGCCACTTATATTTTAAGCCTAAGAACTGTTTGACCTTTCAAAGGAATTATAAAAATGGCTAGATAAGTCAATTGTATATTAGTTTTTATTGTTAAAACTGACAAAATAATAAATTAACACCATCATCACAAGATCATCACAGTAGCTAGCAGATGTAATAGATGAAGAAGGATTACCATCAAAATGTTGTGTGATTAGAGACCAAAAACCTGACAAACAAACACCCACAAAATACTGAAACTACTAAAACAAATTAGTTTAATATGTACACAGTTTTGGGACTTAGGACCCCTCTCCCCGTGCAGTTCTCTCGCGGATTAGCGGAGTTGGGTGTGGATTAACGTAAATTATTCACTTACCCTGTCAGAACTATCCTACCTCAATGGGACTAAACATCATGCGTAGGTACGTGGAAGAAGAGTTATGCAGAGTAGCAATCACGTTTAAGTGGTTTGATACAGTTATGCCATGATGATGCTAATTACGTATTACAGAAGGTAATAATACTAATAGAGTATTTATTTTGAAGACTGTCGAGGGTTTAGAAGACTGTCGAACAGTTTTTTTTTACTTAACTCCGACATTAACGTCATCTTCGAGGATGCTTTTTGTGGAAAGAAAGGAGTGAACCTGGGTCTTGAAGATACCCATATTGAAGGACGGAGGAAACACAGAGGCCGGCAAATCGTTTCATAGACGAATTGTAGAAACGACCCTAACTCGTGTGATAAATGTCAACCGAGTATAAATGTGCACCGGTGTCGAAGTAATCAATAACGCTAGTTCCTCGGAGCATCTTCCATTGAAACACCGGTAGAATAAGGACAGCATTCCCACCCAACGACTGTGCTCTAAAAATTGCAATGCGTTGATTATTTAAAACACTCGACTGGTGAGCTCTAGCGTCATGAAATTTATATAGCAATTTGTGTCTGAAAATTTTAGGCCAGTATAACTGTTTTCAACTCGTAAGGTTTGGATCGCTTAAAGTCGTTAAACTGGAGAAAAATAAGATAGGACTCTACATATATAGATGGTTAAAAAATTTCAATTCTAATACAAAAAAAGATATATTGGGCGAAGGCGGGTTGTGGAATAGTTTATAAATTACATAATTATCAAAAAGTGCCTATAATTTATAAGCAATGCAATGCTGTTTTGTAACTTAAGCGATAAAGACATAATTTTTTATAAAATTTAGACATTTAAATTTAACATTTGACTTTAACCAAGTTTTGTGTCTAAATCTGAATAACCAGGTACTTCGCCACATTACTCTACCCAATCTCCTATCCCTTCCCACCACCTTCAGCGTTACAACATATCCCAATTGAGGATGACATTGTCTTACTGGCTGCAGACAGATGAGAGCAATTAGGACTCAATGCAACAATATATTGACACATTGTTCTACTATTGCAGTTGGGATCACGAATAAATTCAATACGGATAGACGTCATCATCATCATCGCTCTTGGCTCTACAACCCCTGGTGGGTCTAGGCCTCCTCAAGAGTCTTCCTCCACTCATAACGGTTTTGTGCCAGCTCTCTCAAGTTTACAATCTCCAAGGTGGATATATCTTTGAGGACGTTGTCGCTCCATCTTAAACTTGGTCTTCCCAGACTCCTTCGCCCTGTCGGTCTTGAGTTCAGCAGGGACTTTGGTGCTTGATGCTCGGTCATTCTCCACATGACCCAGCCACCGAAGTCTTCCCAGTTTTATAAATTTTGTGACGTTCAGATCCTTAAACAGAGTATATAGCTCATTGTTATAATGGCTGCGCCAAAATCCATTTTCAGAAACCGGTCCGAAGGTACGCCTCAAAATTTACATTTAAAAAAATTATAGATAGACGTATACGATATTTAATAGCACTGTGTGAAACACTCCAACGCTGAAGTAGAAGACAGCCTAATAATGATCGAAATATTTATATGAACTGAATATGGACCACTCAGTTATTACAAAGTAAATAATTTTGTTTCAATAATTCAGAAGATGATCCTTATACAAAAACTGATAATGAATCCGGGCTCCTTAAGGCATGTGTGACAACGGCAATCAGCAGGCGTCTGAAGATGGAGACAGAGAACTCTGGGCGGCAGGAAGTGAGATCCAATAATATGGCCTAATGTTATGCGGACGCAGAACGCTACGTATAGCCCCTGTACAGGTGTCTGAGCTGCTGATAATAATTGAATACCAGGGATGGGCCCTCGACTGACGGGAATAACGAACCATATAAAACGATATTTTAGTATTCGTACCGATCGTATTTTTGTGTAAAAAATCTGTGATCGAATATCTTATGAAAGTACAAAAATTTTGTGTTAATAATTTAAGCTAATGTTATATCATTGGGTTGTGTTTGGTTTCGTCTAATACAAGAATAATAACTCTATCATAAAGGTTGTAGGTTGTCCCAAAAAAATTGAAAGAAAATACCTACGGACTGTTCTCAGCTATGTTAAATTTCATTTTGCACTCTTCATGATTACTCTACATCCAAAAAAACTACAGAAATGTATGCCCGTTGTTATCGATTGGAGGCAAATCGATTAAATTAAACATTATTAGGAGGCAAATCAAAGAAACTGATGTAATTGAAAAAGCACGCCGAAAAACCTCATTGAACTACGCAGGGTACTCGATGGACGAACAACCGACAATGGTGCCAAAAAGATCAAAGAGGGATCAAACCCCCTCAAAAACTATCTGAATCAATGAGATCAGAATTTTAAGAGGAAGTGCCTGGAAGTCTGAAGCATGAGCCTAGTCGAAGGGGGTTGGCGCGGCTTGGGGAGTTCTTCATTCAACATAGGATAGTCCAAAGACGATCAAAATGACAGTTGGGTCAAAAATTGACATATGTATTTATTAGCAGAAGTCCCGGCGTTGCCCGGGCTTTACACAAAAAAAATCCAAATCAGCAGTGGACAGAAATTTTCCTCTAATTTTGAAAGTGTGCAAAATTTATTCAAGTATTAAAATTCTGATTTAAGTGGGAAAAGGAAATAAGGGTTAAGTGTGCAAAATTTCATTAATGTAATAAAACTGTATATCTAACACACTATATAAAGAGGAAAGATTTGTTTGTTTGTTTGTTTGTGTGTTTGTTTGCATCGAATAGGCTCCGAAACTACTGAACCGATTTGAAAAATTCTTTCACTGTTGGGAAGCTACACTATCCTCGGGTGACATAGGTTATATTATATTTTCAAAAAAATTAGGGATCCTTACTAAAACTTCAATAATGTAACCCAGGGTGTAAAAAAATTACCTAAAATATTCTTTAAATCGCGTGCGCTGCGAAAACTATTGATGATAGAATAAAATAATGTACGACGACTTTATAGAACACATCATTATTTACAAAAAAGGTCGCGACAGTATATGTCTAACTATTATGGTTATGCCACAATAAGTATTCTTTTATTTTAAAAATTTAATTTCAATGTGGCCGATTGAAAAGGCTCTTTATTTGTATCTTTGTTTTAATCCTTATCAAAATAAATTAGTATTCATATTCAAGACAGCTTCAATACCTTTATTTAACTTTTTGAATTTTTCAATTCGGATAATCAATTAGAAAGATATCACGAGTTTAAAATTGTTAGTATTAGAAAAAAGTTTCGGCTACGGGCCGGGCGGGAGAGGAGTCAAGAAATGCAGTGCCAGGGGGGTTGGCGGGACGGGAGAGCGGGAGAGCGGCGGTGGGGAAGGTGGAAGTGGAACGCTGGAGGGGAACGCACGGGAAAGGACATGTGAGGAGTAACATTTTATTTATTTGAATATGGCATATATTATAAAAGAAAGTCCAGAAAAACGTGCAGCTCGCAAAAACTCAGAAACGAGTCCCGGTTCGATCAAGGGAGTTATATGGTGTGGTAGATCTCTATCCCCCCTAGGGAATAAGGGTATACGTTTTTACCTAAAGGGCGTGCTTTTAAAGATATAAGGGCTGAAAGTTTCGCCCTCTTGAATTTTCTAGAACAGTCTTCCGGAAAGTTCTAGAAGGTTCCATAGAGCTGTAGAAAGTTGTGGAAGGAGTGGCGGAGTATGTCGTGGAATGATCAGGAATAGGGAATCGGGAACATCATTGTGCAACATTCCAGAACACTATCTTATTGTCCTGAGCGAAGCCGGGTAACCCAGCTAGTATTTGTATAAAAAAGAAAGCCATTCTTCTTCATGTATAAAGATTGATTAATTCACCAGGGTTGGGTGAAATAGGGAGCATCCATGATCACATTTCACGTTCAAGATCCTGATCACCGGGCTAAATCCCAAGGGGGCATTTTTTTCCTTTCCAGTTCCCGCTACTTCCCATCTGTCTCCAGTCAATGGTGAAGTGTACACATACACAATAAGCACTTCATTATTCGATAAAGCCCCAGCATACGTACTGCTTGCTATGTTCACAAAATCCCGTATTAATCAGGTAGCACTGT
The DNA here is from genome assembly GCA_917563855.2 of Limnephilus lunatus. NCBI lineage: Eukaryota > Metazoa > Arthropoda > Insecta > Trichoptera > Limnephilidae > Limnephilus > Limnephilus lunatus. Next base: position 40,581,074 of record OU830604.1, read on the forward strand.
AGCTATATTGATAGATGTTAGATGGTGTAGAGAAACCCTTGAGACGACTGAGAATGATTGAATCAGGCCTGGGTTCATACTACCTAGACTGCCTAACAGCCAGATTTAATCGAATACTTGGTGTGATCCGCATTGGTATTGCTACCTACATCATTCATGAGGTTGTCTCCTATTTTTTTTTTAAATTTATTTTGATTAAAATGTATTACACTTAAATCTTAATATATAAAACAAAGTCGGGTTAGTTACACTATTTATAACTCGAGAACGGCCGGGCCGATTTTGATGATCTTTGATTTGTTGGATTTGTCTCCGCCCCGGAAAGGATAATAACTATTAAAACATCACAAAAATCAACGAAAAATGTAGTTATTAAGATAATTCTTTTCCCCATACATTTTATATGGAACGAATTCTCATATTTGAAAGAGCTGCGGGCATTTTGTGCTAAGTACCTATAATATTGAGTAGTGAGACAGTTCCAAAAATTCAAAAACATCAAATGTCAATGCGCTGATTGTTTTGCTTTTATTCTTTCAAACATATAATGCTGCCTCTCTTTCTTACACACTAAATGTTAATAGTCGAAAATGATACAAACAATAAACGTATGTCTCCACCCATCCAAAGGAAAGATACAATAATTATAATAAAAATCCCTCACACGTATAAATAAAATGAAAAGCATTTTTTTTACATCAGCTCACACATGAGGCCCGAAGAAAATTATTTTCCTCAGGACCTATGTCATCTTAGGGGATACTGTGTGGAGGGTATTTTTAAGGCAGGAAAGGATAGGAAGTTCTGGGAAGGAAAAAAGTATGAGGGGTGGGTAGGAATCTGGGGTCAGTGTGTCCGGGAGTGACGGACGTATGAAACCATCCCTCCAACTGCGGTGCAAGGCGATGGGTCGAGAGAGTCCATCTGGAAAGGTTAAAAGACCTCCCTCAACCAGCCTCTCTCAATCCGGCACGCCACGCAGCGAGTGGGACCCGGAAAAACGTCACCCCATGAACCCGGGCACCCCTGCTAAATCACCAAACGTAGCGAACCACTTGGGGTGACCTATGGGTGACGTATGACAGAGGTGTTGTTTATCCAAAAAAATGGTTAACGGGGCGGCGGCACCCGTACCCTCCTCCCAAATTCCCATAAGTAAATGAAAAAGTAAGAAAATCACCAAAAATATAAATCCGTACACAACGCCATCTACGATACCGACAAACAAAACATGGACAGTTGCGAACCGATGATTGCTTCATTGTGTAATTTTTAACATATTAAAAAACTGAATTTAATTCAACAGTTATTGATTCTGAGGCGGTACGAAGTTCGTCGGGTCAGCTAGTAGTTAATAGACAGTAAAATTAGTTTTTTGATATCTTCAAAAATGTCGAAGTTATGAGCTTTCAAAATGTGAAAAAATTGTGATGTCACATGAGACACCATTCAGGTAATTATTCATATTTCAAATGTCAGTGCTGCAGTACCGCATGTGCCGTGATTTCACACGCTTGTCGGCCGGCCGCAAATATCAATATGTTGACGGCTTATATCGTCGATACTGTCGATATATTCCAAAAAAACGAAAAAGTACTGTCCCCGGCATGTTGTTATATGATACATTTGTAAAAATCATGAAATATAGCTGCAGGGGACAACTTATTTATGGAGATAGCATTGAATGAGATACAAAAATATGCAGTTACGTACTCTATAGTGTTTATTGAGTTACATCTGCAAGCTGTGGTCAGGTGTGTCCTATCATAACTTAATTGTTACGTATATCTTCCGGTGTAAAATATAGTCACTTTGAGCTTCGGAACCTAGAGCTTAGAATAGACTATTAACTACGCGAACGAAGATCTGATAAATAATTCAATAGAAATCAGAGCGAAACTCAAACTAATCTTATTATTGTAGAAAGCAATCACTTTGTGGTTTGACATATTTAATAAAATAAAATACTGTTTTGTTTAAAACCACGAGTTTTATTAATTTTTTGAACCGACCGGTTTCGCTTTACTCAAGCATCATCAGGGTACAAATTAATACTAAACAATAAGTCATAATGTGTGCTTATATAAAACAAAATATAGAGGGAGACAAAATTTAGAGAGAGACAAAATATAGAGGGAGACAACATGATACAAATATAACAAACACATCGACGGCCATAAAATACATTAACCTAAGTTCGCAAGTAATGGAAAAAACCGAAAGACAATTATGTGACTAATGGGTTACAGTAATACATTTGGAGGAACAAAGCATCAACTGACATAGTGGTAAGGAGCACTGGGAATTTTTTTATTAAGGGTTTATTGGAAACAGACCTAATATTGGACTACTTGATATGTCTAATTGATTATTAAGTATATGACTTTTGGTTTTTACAGCTTTTTTAATTTCTAGTGCCTCTAAATTGTTAAGTCTGTTACCATGTCCGTTTTTATGTAAGATTTTAGCACCGGTGCTATGACAAAACGTATGATCTTTATCGATCAAATGGTTGGCGAATTCTGAAAAACCGTTATTATTGAGGCAACGAAGATGCTCCTTTATCCTAATATTAACATTACGTGTTGTCTTACCGATATAAAAAGCCGAACAATTATTACAATTTAATTTATATATTCCCGAATGACTTAATTTGTTGTCCTTATCTTTAGAATTAATTAGAAATTTACCTAGATTGTTATTCGTATAAAAGGCAGGTCTGACTTCAGAAGGAAGGTTTTTAACACTTAAAGTAGAAAAATTATTAATGAATAAAATTCGCCGCCATTGATAATTAATATTATTATCATTGATTTGAGGACAAGGACTGGCGAATAAGAATTGATTAATGGCTATTTGTTTTAGTTTTTTATTTAAAATTAAATCAATAAAATATGGTTCATAGCCATTATTTACCGCTATTTTTTTAATTAATTTAAGTTCATTAGCAAAATTAGTATCGGACATTGGAATTGTGACTAAACGATGAACCATTGAATGGAATGCGGAGTGCTTATGTGAAATCGGGTGATTAGAGGTGCTGTGTATTACAATGTCAGTATAGGAGGGTTTACGAAATATGTTAAAATCAATTTTGTTATTAATGATGGATAAGGTAAGGTCTAAAAAATTTAAGGTTGAGTTTTTGCCTATCTCTAATGTGAATTTAATCTGATTATGAAAAGAGTTTATAAGATTGAGGAAGGAATTCAGTTGACGCTCAGTCCCTGTCCATATACAAAACACATCATCAACATATCTTTTCCAGTACAAAAGATTTTTAATAAGAGGTGAGGTACTAGATAGAATTTTATTCTCTAGGCTATCCATGAATATATCAGCAATCAGAGGACTGGTAGGGCTGCCCATAGCCAGGCCGTCTCGTTGCTGATATATAACATTATTGAATTGAAAATAATTTTGATTCAGGCAAATATTAAACAAGGAAGTTAAATCTTTTATAAAATCTGTAGAGAGGTCCGAACTATTTAGTAAATCAGAAATTAAACATTTACTCTCTTCTATGGGAACATTAGGAAATAAATTTACAACGTCAAAAGAAATTAGTTTAGAATTACTAGGGAGAATCATATCTTTCAATTCTTCTACTAATGAAAAAGAGTTTTTAAGGGTATGTTTCGGTGAAAAAACATTGGTATTTTGAAACACATTAGTAATAACGGATGATATTTTAAAATTTGGGGCATTGCAACATGAAACCACTGGCCTGATGGGGTAATTAATCTTGTGTATTTTAAGGAACCCATATAATTTAGGAGTTTTGGGATTTTTAGTTAAAAATTTAACTTTGTGATATGATTCATCTTGAAATATTTTAGTTTTACATGTTTGAAGGGTTTGTTTCACATTTTCTTGGAACTTATTGGTTGGGTCTTTCGCAAGTATTACAAAATTGTCACTGTCGATGAAGTCCGCTACTTTAATATTATAATCACTTCGAGGAATTACGATTACTGTATTCCCCTTGTCCGCTTTCGTGAGGATCAAATCTTCTTCTGCTAGTTTGGCACGAATATTCTTCATTATTGTCAACTCCGGATTTGGGTTAGGTTTAAATTTAGGTATTATTTTTTGTATAGTTTCAGCACTTTTGTAATAGAATTTTTTTGGTTTATTACATAGAGCTGTGTCTATATCCACCGCGACCTCTTCTATTGCAGCATTAAAGTTATTATTAGAGTATTTAAGGTTATATTTTAATATATATAACCATTTGATCGATAAAGATCATACGTTTTGTCATAGCACCGGTGCTAAAATCTTACATAAAAACGGACATGGTAACAGACTTAACAATTTAGAGGCACTAGAAATTAAAAAAGCTGTAAAAACCAAAAGTCATATACTTAATAATCAATTAGACATATCAAGTAGTCCAATATTAGGTCTGTTTCCAATAAACCCTTAATAAAAAAATTCCCAGTGCTCCTTACCACTATGTCAGTTGAGGCTTTGTTCCTCCAAATGTATTACTGTAACCCATTAGTCACATAATTGTCTTTCGGTTTTTTCCATTACTTGCGAACTTAGGTTAATGTATTTTATGGCCGTCGATGTGTTTGTTATATTTGTATCATGTTGTCTCCCTCTATATTTTGTCTCTCTCTAAATTTTGTCTCCCTCTATATTTTGTTTTATATAAGCACACATTATGACTTATTGTTTAGTATTAATTTGTACCCTGATGATGCTTGAGTAAAGCGAAACCGGTCGGTTCAAAAAATTAATAAAACTCGTGGTTTTAAACAAAACAGTATTTTATTTTATTAAATATGTCAAACCACAAAGTGATTGCTTTCTACAATAATATTAAGTTGGCGAGTACGTCCAAAAAAGCAAAAATGTATAAAAACTTCTCAATTAAGTATAAAGTGATGTGCATTAATATATACTTTTTTAAACAGTGCCTAAAAACAAAAGTGTTTCCTAACTATCTTAATGCGCAGTTCAAAAGCGCCAAAAATCAATCATCAATTCCCCAATCTTCCATGTATAAAGCTAAATTAGCGTGGTTAAGAGAGGATCTAAAATGTGCATACAAACAACGTAATAATATTAAACTTAATTTAAAACTATTACATACTGAACTAGTGTATGAGTTGCACCCTGTCGAATGGGACTTATTCGACGACAAAGTTCGATCCCTAGTTTCAGTTAAATCCTTCAATAAACTTAATACAATAAATAAAAAACTGAAGATTTTGTGCCGTGTAAATAGTCCGGATATTAATAATAGTAACCCGGAGCCGGTCCATACATTTTTTGACCGTGTACAGAATCTGTCTTCTGTACATTTTCTTCCTGAGGAGATGTCCCTATTGGCAAAGGGATTAAAATATAACCTTAAATACTCTAATAATAACTTTAATGCTGCAATAGAAGAGGTCGCGGTGGATATAGACACAGCTCTATGTAATAAACCAAAAAAATTCTATTACAAAAGTGCTGAAACTATACAAAAAATAATACCTAAATTTAAACCTAACCCAAATCCGGAGTTGACAATAATGAAGAATATTCGTGCCAAACTAGCAGAAGAAGATTTGATCCTCACGAAAGCGGACAAGGGGAATACAGTAATCGTAATTCCTCGAAGTGATTATAATATTAAAGTAGCGGACTTCATCGACAGTGACAATTTTGTAATACTTGCGAAAGACCCAACCAATAAGTTCCAAGAAAATGTGAAACAAACCCTTCAAACATGTAAAACTAAAATATTTCAAGATGAATCATATCACAAAGTTAAATTTTTAACTAAAAATCCCAAAACTCCTAAATTATATGGGTTCCTTAAAATACACAAGATTAATTACCCCATCAGGCCAGTGGTTTCATGTTGCAATGCCCCAAATTTTAAAATATCATCCGTTATTACTAATGTGTTTCAAAATACCAATGTTTTTTCACCGAAACATACCCTTAAAAACTCTTTTTCATTAGTAGAAGAATTGAAAGATATGATTCTCCCTAGTAATTCTAAACTAATTTCTTTTGACGTTGTAAATTTATTTCCTAATGTTCCCATAGAAGAGAGTAAATGTTTAATTTCTGATTTACTAAATAGTTCGGACCTCTCTACAGATTTTATAAAAGATTTAACTTCCTTGTTTAATATTTGCCTGAATCAAAATTATTTTCAATTCAATAATGTTATATATCAGCAACGAGACGGCCTGGCTATGGGCAGCCCTACCAGTCCTCTGATTGCTGATATATTCATGGATAGCCTAGAGAATAAAATTCTATCTAGTACCTCACCTCTTATTAAAAATCTTTTGTACTGGAAAAGATATGTTGATGATGTGTTTTGTATATGGACAGGGACTGAGCGTCAACTGAATTCCTTCCTCAATCTTATAAACTCTTTTCATAATCAGATTAAATTCACATTAGAGATAGGCAAAAACTCAACCTTAAATTTTTTAGACCTTACCTTATCCATCATTAATAACAAAATTGATTTTAACATATTTCGTAAACCCTCCTATACTGACATTGTAATACACAGCACCTCTAATCACCCGATTTCACATAAGCACTCCGCATTCCATTCAATGGTTCATCGTTTAGTCACAATTCCAATGTCCGATACTAATTTTGCTAATGAACTTAAATTAATTAAAAAAATAGCGGTAAATAATGGCTATGAACCATATTTTATTGATTTAATTTTAAATAAAAAACTAAAACAAATAGCCATTAATCAATTCTTATTCGCCAGTCCTTGTCCTCAAATCAATGATAATAATATTAATTATCAATGGCGGCGAATTTTATTCATTAATAATTTTTCTACTTTAAGTGTTAAAAACCTTCCTTCTGAAGTCAGACCTGCCTTTTATACGAATAACAATCTAGGTAAATTTCTAATTAATTCTAAAGATAAGGACAACAAATTAAGTCATTCGGGAATATATAAATTAAATTGTAATAATTGTTCGGCTTTTTATATCGGTAAGACAACACGTAATGTTAATATTAGGATAAAGGAGCATCTTCGTTGCCTCAATAATAACGGTTTTTCAGAATTCGCCAACCATTTGATCGATAAAGATCATACGTTTTGTCATAGCACCGGTGCTAAAATCTTACATAAAAACGGACATGGTAACAGACTTAACAATTTAGAGGCACTAGAAATTAAAAAAGCTGTAAAAACCAAAAGTCATATACTTAATAATCAATTAGACATATCAAGTAGTCCAATATTAGGTCTGTTTCCAATAAACCCTTAATAAAAAAATTCCCAGTGCTCCTTACCACTATGTCAGTTGATGCTTTGTTCCTCCAAATGTATTACTGTAACCCATTAGTCACATAATTGTCTTTCGGTTTTTTCCATTACTTGCGAACTTAGGTTAATGTATTTTATGGCCGTCGATGTGTTTGTTATATTTGTATCATGTTGTCTCCCTCTATATTTTGTCTCTCTCTAAATTTTGTCTCCCTCTATATTTTGTTTTATATAAGCACACATTATGACTTATTGTTTAGTATTAATTTGTACCCTGATGATGCTTGAGTAAAGCGAAACCGGTCGGTTCAAAAAATTAATAAAACTCGTGGTTTTAAACAAAACAGTATTTTATTTTATCAAACTAATCTCTTCAGAAATTCGTATCAATAAATAATAAAGAATCCTAAGAAGATCAACGGGCTAGTTCTTTTATTCTATAATACAGTATTTCTAGTGCTTATTTTTTCATACAAGAATATCAAGTGTGAACCACTCACAGTCCACGAAAACTGTAAATATATATTTTTAGATTAGATTTAAATATTGAGATGGTAATTTAACTAAATAGTGTATGTAACTACATTGTATTTTCTAGCTTTGCAAAGTACCATTGATCTGAAATTGCACCACCAGAAGCAGAAAGCTCTTGGTGAGATTCAACTAAAATGGACACGTCATGTGAATTTTTTTTGTTTGAAATGTTTATGAAAGCTTTTTCGGTTGGCAAATCGATTTCCAAGCACCGGGCCAAGAGCCGAGCAAAATAGAGAACAGTATACATATATACGTAGTGAATATCTAGTACATAATTATAAAATGCACGTACTTATAATAACAACAACAGGGAACACATCCATGGGAACATGACGTGTTTTCAATCAGTCATCCGACTTTTCACAATGGGAGTGGTCGTATAGCTTTCCCCGGGGCTGAGCCCCTGAGGCGTGATGGCGGGCGCTCATTGTGCAAGTATTTACACACATTAAAACATAATATCGTCGGCGTTTTGAAAAAATATGGAAATATTGAATAATACAAGAAAACTAGATGCTCAAACTATGGAGTTATTAGAATTATTGATTCATTTCTTAATACCGGAGACCCGATCCTTTAGGGGGAGGCAACGCTTTGGATGCGGCCTTAGGCAAACATCGTCGATGCATTCAGTAGAGCGTGAGTGCAAATATTATTCTATTTCCGTTATTGTCGTCCAACATCACACAGTTTGTGGCCAGTTTATATCAAGACCACAGCATAAATATTCATTTTATTAGAGAAAATATTAAATAAGTTAGTATACAGTACAGCGTTGATAGGAACTATGAGAGAATAGATAGTTGTATGTTTGCAGAATTGTATTTTTACCAATCAATATCGCCATCAATATCTGTCCAGGAATCGGATGAGTTTCTATGCTGTTAGTACCTACCGTAAATAATTAGTAGAATAATACCTTTATAAAAAATAAATAAAGTAAGTAATCTAAAAAAGAATTACTCAACGATACTCCTTTAACTAGAAACACGAGACCACAATCATTTTTGTTTTAGCTTTGTTTTATTTGTTAACCTGGAAAGTTTTCTTATTGGAGTTTTACTCAAAAATACTCCCACCATAAAGCTATTTTTAATGTAAACTTTTTGGTATCATTAAGAAATTGTAAAATTATTATTATGCGGCAAAGATTTTTTAACCCTAAAATAAGTAGGTAAGGGAAGGCGGGGCACGTTGTTACAACATTGTTACGTCATCGATAAATCACTGCGTGTCTTCGGCGGACGTGCGCGAACAGGGTTGCCAATTCGTGGAGAATTCCCGAAATTGAGGGGATTTTGCGGGGAGAAGCTTTTTGTGAGAAAATGCGGGGATTCTGGACATTTCTTGATTACCAGCCATATTGAAAAAAATATTTACATTAATCACATTCAACAAATAACCAACAAAGGCATGAAAACACTAGGATTTATAATTAGAACAATCAAAGACTTTAACTCGTTAGAAGTTATAAAAATCGTATATTTGTCACTCGTACGCAGCTTGTTGGAATACAATTCCATAGTTTGGTCCCCATATTATCAAATTCATATAAAAAATATCGAAAGAGTGCAGCACAAATTTTTAAGATTTATTAACTTCAAGTTACACATACCTATTCAACACATTAACTACACATCCTTACTAAATACACTTAAATTGCATTCCCTAGAAAACAGAAGAAAAATAAATGACCTAACTTTTTTGTTTAAAATTATTCATTCTGAATTAGATTGTGGCGAACTCCTGCATCTCATCGATTTCAGGGTACCCAATCGAGCAACAAGGCAAAATGTATTATTCTGCAACAATAATTCTGGGACGAACTACCACATTCATGCACCTATTTCTCGACTTCACACATTAGGAAACAAATTCACCTCTAATATCGATGTATTTAACACAAGTTTATCATTATTTAAGAAATACCTGAACGATACTTTTATGTAGAATATTTTGATATTAAAGGAGCATCACATAGGGGCTTATGCATTTATTCGTATATTTCTATATTAATCCACAATGTAAAATCTTGTCACCATTTTATTTTTATGTATCTTGCATTTTGTCATGTATTTACAACTTACAACTTTCTCTTTTATTGTTAAGTATAATCTTTCCTTAATTTATCTGTATACTCTTTATGACGTATACTAGTTATTTTTTATAGTTTATCTTTTGTTTTTAAAAACCTGTCTCTGTATTATAAACATGTAATGTAAAAGCCCACCAGGGCGTTGAAAATTAATAAATAAATAAATAAATATTTCATTTTTCTCCATTTTTTTCTCTTTCGATCTGCGTCGTCGAATTATTTATAATAAAATAAGTGCTTCTTTTACGACGTACATTTGAAAGGTTTTCTGTTTCTGAAAAATTAAAAATAAATTAAAAAATATTGTTATTAAATAAATTTACAAAAAATGTTAAGTAATAATAATAATAATAATAATTGGATAATTTATAGAGCGCCGTTTTTGTGAAAAATCACCTCAAGTAAGTATTCTGAAAGATATGTTCAATGTTATTTTATAACAAAAATTAATACTTTATTTTTTTTAAAGATAAAATTAACATTATTTTATTTTTTTATGTGTATTACAGACTATATGTCCATTTACAATACACATGTGACAAATACTACACTTTTATGGGTAAATAAAAGATAGGTAAATAGTAGCACTTAAATACCTCTTGAATTCTTCAAGACTACTGTTAAAGATATCAACAGTTTTGGAAGCGTTATTTAACAACACCATACCTCGTGTCATGCTATGCCTGGCCATTACGTCTGTTCTGCTATGTGGGATACATAGTAGATCGTGGACATAAACATATCATAAACATCTTGACCTTTACAGAGCATTTCAAATTTCCGTGATCGATATGCATTTGTTTCTGTGAATAAAGAGCCGTCCGATAAAAAAATATTTAATTTTTTTGTAATAACAGGCCCCGCCTCCCCCCACTGTTTCTGGGGACAAATTATCATCACAAAATGCCACCATATTTGCTTTCCGGTGCAAGAAATAGTAAGTGCTTAGTGATAATTTGAATTGTTTTTAACAATCGGCCCGGGCAGAAGCGGCCGTTGGTGGCTGCGTCGGATGACTACAGATGGACGTCAGACGTGACACGGAGAGACGCCATTGTTCCAAGTAATGTGTGTTTGCCGTCGTCATTATTTTTTATAAAATGTCTCGTCAATAGAATCCAATCGGACGTATGTTGACTAATTGCAAGTCGCTTGTCATCCTCTCAGGGCGACTCCCACATACGGATGCGAGAATATAATTAAAATGGGAGTATGAATTCATTATGATTTAAGAGAAGCGCGTAGGCTAACCAACAACACAGGCGATTAAGTATGGTAGAATAAAGATAAGATTTCAGTTACATTTTTCGAACTTTTATCAACGGTGTGAAAATTCAGTCCGTATATTTATTTAAATACTTGTAGTCATTTGGGAGGCGGTTATAGGTACCGCCGCACCAGCATTTATTGTATAACCAACACCTCTGCCGTAAGTCACCCCCAGTGGTTCGCTACGCTTGGTGACTTATCAGGTAGGATCATGGAGTGAGGATTGTCCGAATCTTAGAGGCGGATGCATCTGCCCACCAACTGCGTGGCATGCTGGATCGGGAGAGATTTTTTGACCTCTCCAGCAGGACGCTCCAGGAACATCGCTTTGCACCACAGTGGGAAGGATGAATTTAAACGTCCGTCACTCCTGGACACACTGACTCCCAGATTCTACCCGCCCCCCTTTTTCCTTCCCAGAACTTCCTCTCCGTCCTTTCTTAAAAAAGACCCTCCACACAGCATCCCCAAAGATGGCATAGGCCTTGAGGGGAAATTATTTTCCTCAGGCCCTCCTGTGTGGAGCTAATGTTTAAAAAATAACTACTCAGCTTAACAATAAATTGATAAATATGTTGCGAACAAAGCTCCATTACTAATATAATGGATATACTCGTAACATATGCAGATATTAATGCCAGAGAACGAACTGCCGCTTTTTAGTGGGACGCAAGAACGGAATAATACGGAACGGAATAATTCTTCTTTATAGGTAGTGAAGAACGTAGGTACATATCGAGATAGTAAATCCAAATTGATATAACGTTACAGCGGTCTTAAGTGAATAACAAAATATATATTTTATTTTATTGATGAATCCTTGTTAAGTCTCAAACCTCAAGCGCTGCACCAAACTTTAAAATGCCCATCGTGTTGCTTCAGTGCTACGTTAAACATCTCGCAGAAATGCCTGAAACTATCAAGGTTCAAAACTGCTTAAGCATCACTTAATCATCGCTTAGTTTAGATTAAGTGATGCTTAAGCAGTTTTGAACCTTAGTTTTGGCTTAGTAGAATTGGGAACAGCGGCCGTTAATCAAGTACATACATTAATTGGTCAGAATGATAAGCATTACTCATTTTGTGAAACTCGCAGTTATTTTACCGTCTAAGAAAAATGCAATTATTATTTAAGATGAATCTCAAACACATCTAACAATGTAAAAGTGATAAAAATGGCAATTGTTCGGTGTTCACGTGCCCGCTGTGAGCGGCTCCACATTACGACAAGCACGCGAACCGACAACCCATTAATCCAATTAAAAATTCCCACGACCCCGGAAATTGTTTGTAGACAGAGCAAAAATGCGGACAGATTGGTTAAAAATGTATGAATCCATTAAATTTTGCAAATCTGCGATAAAGTTTTTAATTATGGCGTGACAACGCACGCGTTTATTCACAGTAAACAGTAAAACGAAGAAAGTTCAATTTTACATAAATTGATGACACTTATCATCACGACATGATAACACACAAAAACTCTTTTTTGATTGATTGAAGCTAGTGTAATGATCGTACTACTTCGTCTTATGGAAGAGAGGTGGCGTGAAACTTTTAAAGAACAAAACTGTAGGTTAGCATGGCTATCCGGTATTTTTTCACTTTTTATTGTTTGGTTCTGTTTTGTCTTGTCTTGTCGTTTGTGTTTTGTCCCACTTCATAATTGTTTACATTTTGTGTATGTTCTTGGTCGGTCATCAAGTTCGCTTCCTTCTGTGCGATTTCGTGAATTGCCACCACTTAGTACGTAGGTTGCGAAAAGTCTTTATATGTTTTCTTGGTAATGGATAACTTTTTCAAAACGCTCCGCTAGCTGAAGTTTAAATATCAAAGAGCCGTAAACGGGGTAAGCCTGAGAAACACTTTGAATTTTTAATGAGTTTCCTGACACCTCTCAACAGGCTGGAGCGAACTTTGCACTTATTGTATGACGTTTGTGTGGGTAAGTAAAGTAATGATGAAATTCAGGAGAAGGGCTCTTAAAATTGTAAAATACTTCAACCTTATTCTACCCCATCTCCTTCCCCTCCCCACTCCCTTGAGCCTCACAATATGGGGATGCCATTATGCCAATGGCTCATAATACTTTTTCCACGCTAATTCTTTCTTCAGACTAGTTACTAATAAAGGATTAAAAATGCTTGACTTCATTCTCCGTAACGGCAAAGTCTTTCAAAATATTTCAACATTAAAAATCTTATTTTATTCTTCTCTAGTTCGTAATCAAGTCGTATATATCACTCCTATTCGGTCCCCTCATTTTAAAATTCAATCCGATTCCATTGAAAAAATTCAGCATAAATTCCTAACACATATTAACTTAAAACTCGGTCAACTTATAGAAACAATAAATTACAACCACTAGATGAAAGTATTATAAAACTCTCAAATAGAAGATTTATTTCAGACTTGATTTTTATAATTAAATCTGTAAGTACTTTTATTATTAAATTGTAGACAACCCGAATATATTAAGCTTAGTTAACTTCCATATTCTTTAACAATTTCCTTGTTTGTTCTTCCAACAAGAACCAAGAACTACTCGATTATTTTTTTTTAATTTCAACAACAATATCAGGACTGAGTCATTTAGATACTTGCTTGTACTGAGATTGCATGCAGTTGACAATACTTTCTCAGAAGTAGTAGATGTGTTCAACAGAAAAGAAATAGTTACAAACAGACAATAATAACATACCACAATAATGATAATCAATGTTGATACATCATTGTTGATACATACTGGTCTTCTGCATGGTTAATATATAATTTAATTAGCATTTTGTACTTATTTATGATTATTGTACCACAAAACTATTATGTATATATTTATATATCATTAATTTATATAAATGTGCGGTATTCACATATAAAATATTTTAAAAATAGTGTTTACCGGATAGATGCCAGTACACTAGTACTAATGATACGTTATTAAATTTAAATAAATAAAATATATAACTACACTTTCTTAATGTTTTTAACCACCTTATGCCTACAATTATTTACGCGTTTAATTTTTAAGAATCATTGTTCAGACTAATGCAAAAATACCTTCGTTGTACGTGTAACGTTTAGCGAGGCTAAGACTAAAGAATGCTTTGAGAATTTTTCCGCGACGTAAAGAGTTATGGCAGACAGAACACGGTAATCAGAATCACAATATTCCCGGTTTTTGCGAACTAGAAAGAGGAAAGTGCTAACATTTTTTTTAAATCTCGTTGGTGCAATTTGTTTTGAGCTTTACCGGCAAAAAATGTGACGTTGCGCCTTTAGACAATAAAGTGATAATTAAATTATAATATTGAAACACAACAATATAAATTTTCAGATTAGAAGAATGCATGAGGTGTAGTAAAGTTATTGTTCACACGTCCATACAATCATATAATGCGATGCACGTAAGTGGTACTGAAAGCTGTCCAGTCAACTTATTTTACAATTTTAACGGTTTGAGGGGGGATGGCTGATGTGTTTTTTAAAATCAAAAGATATTGCAAATATCTGTTTTTTTTTTTATTTATTTTTGGTTTAAATTATGAAATCTGGGTTGTTAAAAAATGAATTTCATGATTTTAGAGGCAATTTTGACATTTTTTTGTCAGTTAATTATAATTATTTAAAAAAAAATGATCTTACCTATTGAGTTAATATAATTAACAATAAATAAAATATTAAACATCTTAAAAAAGCATTACATTGGGAAATTTATATACGTCTAATTAGTGTTAACAACGTAAATCTGTCGTTAGTAATTTGCATTTACACGCATCAAAATGCTTTGTTCATCATTTTTTTAAATTTATATTTCATTATATTTCCATATAAAACATATTTTTTAAAATAATTATCATCAACAAACGAAAAATTTCCAAACTTGCTTCTAAAACAGAAAATAAAATAACAAAAATAAGTTTTTTTTAAACGAACTCGATTATTAAGTTTGAAAAAAGGACGTCACACAGTTATCAATGAATACGTGCAGCAAGGATTGGATATCATGTTTTTTAAACCATTTTTCAAAACTGATTTATTGATTATTGTTCTAATAACCTAGATATAGGTACGCACTAAAAAGCCGATGGTTTATGGTCCCAATTAATTACTTAACAATGAAACAAAGACATCTGACTTTAAAAGGATTCCCGAACCTAGTAAGTAGAGTGGCATTAAGAATTCAAAAGACTTAGATAAATAATGTAACCATAACGTGAACGTAAACGGTGCGTAATGACGCACTTTACATTATACAATAGCTATGTACGAAATAATTAGTTGGGATGGATTAAATTAATAAGAATCTACATAGAAGGAATATTGTTAATTAAATTGCAAACCAACTTACAAGAACGATTATTACCATATTTTAGATGATATCTAAAAAAAATATGATTATATCTAAAATGGATAATATTTGTTTTTGAAAGGCAATGATCCTGCGGCAATTTCTTAAATTATAAATATTTTCAGCTTCACAATTCCTACAATTATAATACCCCCGGATGTTTCACGGGTCTGCGCTAGTAAGAAATAATTATCGTCATTTTTCGTTTATCCTACAAAGTACCTGTTATTTAAAGTGTCTAAAGTAAGTAATTGATTATAGGTACGCTAAAAAAAATTTCTAGGATGCTTAACGAGTCATCAGACAAGATAAGTCAAAATACTCTTACCAATACCAATTGAAATCAGAGAAATAAATTAACGAACTGTCGAATCGAGTATTTATCCAATTACTCTAAAGCCTGTTTGCTTCCTGGCGTAAACGTGAAATTTAAAGCATTCGCCCGCCAGCAAAAAGAGCTGCACCTATGATAACCTACAAAATAAGAACACCGCTATCGACACCAGACGAGAGAGAAAGACTTTTTACAAAATTGTTATATGACAGCCTTTCGGCGCTCGTCATCATTATCAAACTTATTGGTAGAAATGATTTTTTGATATTCACTTACCGAAGGTCCTGTAGGAGCGCCTCTCCATGGGCGATGGCGGTTGCGCACGCATCTAGACTGGAGTCCCTGTGCTGGGCACACTGCTCTAGAAGCCTCTCAACACCCTCCAGTCCTTCGCCCAGACAGCCTCCTTCCTCGCCACTGAGGTCGCCGCCCAACTCGGACCGAAGAGATTCAACCCAGGTGCCGAGCTGCAAAAAATATATTATACCATTTACACGAGAACTTTAAGATGCCACAAGACTCTTATTACGGGGGTTTGCTCGAGGCTCTCATTTTAATTAATTCCGACTAATTCGTAACTTTAATACCGTTTTTTTTCAGAAGGGCGCCCACGGGATGAAAGTTATTTATAGTCAAGATTAATAAAAGTAGATTTGCCATTAAAATATTTCATGTAAAATGATTTGAAAATTTTGTTAAACGCTTTTCAACATTAGCGGTAAGCACCAGATTTTATTTTTCTGGACGACGAATTAGTAACTTCCCATGCTTTTTTCTCTTACTATTCATGTATTGTACACAGAAATACCACACCGGAACACTCAGTGGCTGGATTATACGAAAGTATTTATGAATAAGTTTAGGATGGTTCAATGACATTTCTTTGATGATCAAGCATAAAATATGGCCGTTATGCTTGAATGTGATCACAAGCTGAATGGGCCGATAATCGGAGATTAACGGAGTCCGCTCAAATGTTAAACAACGAAAAAGGCGCTAAGAAGGTGAAACACATGAACATATCTCAAAGCAAAGGAATTAAAGTAGCAGAGACCAAAAATACTAGAATGTGAAAGGGGCAAATCAATGTGAAAAAAAACGTCAAAAAAGATGACAAGCACAACCTAAGTCCGTTCATTACTAAAATATGCGATGGGAATACCCGAAGGAAAGGAAAGTAAGTATCGAACGGAAGTGTCATTTTGAATTGATGGTTGCTTCGAGTTGAGAGTGATTTAGCAAAGGTAGGTTTGCATATGGACTGCTTTGGCAATTATGGACTATAAGTACAAATTAATTTTAATTAATCAGAGCGTTGTAATTAATTTGGAAGTTATTGACCAGGCCTTTGAAGCAAATGGATCAGCAAAACGCAGACGTCTCGTCGGACTAATTACTAAACCATTTGATAGTCAGTATTGATTTTAAGATATGGATTTGAAACCGCTACCTAGTACCGCTACCGCTACAATTTCGAACCTTTGAAGTATGCAAGGGCTTTTGAAGCGAATGTTAAAGGAGACAGACGCCATCAATGATCGGTGTTCAAATATAATGATAGCTTAGTGCATAGATAATATATTATTTGCACAGTATATCCAGTTTTCGCCCTCCCTTAACTAGACTGCCGTTTTGGACGGAATTGATATCAATTTTAAGTATTCCATTGATACAAATTTGAATGAATTTTTATCTCTAGTTCGCTTTTAATAGCAAGCAGTTTAGCAGAATTAAAGCGAAAAAAAAATAGGGCGGTCAGTGGGGCGTGCGCGGGGCTTCAATTCGTAGCTGACACATCGCGCGTATTTTTTAAAAGTAAAAATTGATTTCTTGAAATATTTCCGGCGATGTTCTTAAGGGAGTACCGCTGGAAAAGTCAAAGAGACTCCATCAACCATTCTCTCCCGATTCGGCCTGCCATGTAGCTGGTGGGCAGACGTATCCGCCGCCAAGATCCGGATAAACCCCATGAACCCCGGCACCCCTGCTAAGTCACCAAACGTAATGAAACACTTGCGTTGACATATGGCAGAGGTGTTGGTTATCCAATAAATATTTCCTGGGGCGGCAGTACCCATACACGCCTCCCAAATTCACGACATTGGACACATCGTGGACACAAAGATCAAGGACACAAAAATCATGGACACAATCATGGACATTGACTTCAAAATGGGAAATAATGGGAGTGAGTGCTTGAAGTGCGGATGGGGTACTCACCTCCTTCTCGTGCGTGTAGAAGAGCACGGCCAGGTCGAGCCGGCGCCTGCGCTGGTCGACGCGAGTGGCGAAGGCGGCCACGTGCGCCTCGAGCTCCCGTGCCACCGAGTACACACCCTCCGCGTCACACTCCCCCGTGTGCGCCAACTCCTCGGCGGCCGCCAGCAACTTCTCCGCGTTGGTGTACGTGTTCTGCAACAAAATAAAACATCTTTTTAATAACTGTTAATTTCAAACATTCACTCATCATCATCATCTTCTTCGTCTGGTTCCTCTTCTATTCAATACTAGCTTATGTATACTGTATACCTGGAGTTGCTCGGCGTTATGAATGGCTTGGAGTTGAGTTAAATTCTAGTGAACCTGAAAACTGGGTGTAGTTTCAATTGATCGTGCCATGTCTTCTTCAGGCGTCCCCAACTTCTCCTACCATTCACAAGTGATACATTCTCCTTACACCCCTTTCTTAGTTCATCACGTATTCCTCATTTTATCGCAAATAATTGTTTGATTCATGTCTTTCTCGAGCGTCTCCGTCATTTTCTACTATTCGCTTCATGGAGATACCACATCGTTACTGTTATAAAACTACATTATATCGACGTTAATTCGACTGTTGATTTCAGTGCAGTTAATTTCAGTGCAATGCGTTAAGCCTTCCTCGGGCGTCCCCGACGTCTTATACTATTTAAACAAAAAACAAGAAAAAACTTCGAAATTTTAAATGAATTCGATTGAGTAGTTTTTGAGGTAAAACTTCTTTACGCACGCTCGACACTTGGGGAGTAAAATGATGAATACGTTCCAAAAAATATGAAACGTTACGAAAAGTGTGATTTTTACGAAAAGTGTGATTGTTACGAAAAGTGATTGTTACGAAAAGTGTGATTGTTACGAAAAATTATTGTTAAAAGTGTGATTGTTACGAAAAATGTGATTATTACGAATACTGTGATTTTTACGAAAAGTGTGATTGTTACGAAAAGTGATTTTTACGAAAAGTGTGATTGTTACGAAAAATGTGATTGTTACGAAAAGTGTGATGCGATCGGTGATCAATAAAAAAAAGAAACGAGGCATGTGAAACTTTTGCCCACGCTTCGTTTCCTTTTGTGTTTCAATGCCATATGTTCTTTTATAAGTTAGTGAAGTTTTACTTCAGCCGTGTGGTCTAAAGCACACTCGTTTTTTTGAAATCTGTATCGCGCGAAGATTGGAGCCCGAATAAACCGAACGGCCCTCGTACCAGTCACGTAAGGTTTAATACTAATACATGCGACGTTTTCATGTACTACGTCTTCAAAAGATTTTCCACTGAAAAAATCACTACCTGATCATGACTTATATTGAGCAGTAAGATCAAGCCACGATGCAACGAATGTATCTATTGGGAATCTCCAGGTGTTACTTACATCCTTTGCTGGTTAATTGGATACAGTTCACTAAAGACGTACAGCCTCTCCGTGTTCGTACGACCCAATATGCATTGCCTACTCAACTGAATAAAACGTACACTTCAACTTGCACAATATACAAGAAAAATATTCCGATACAATGAAACAAATCTTAAAATTGGCAAACGGAGAAAATGTGGAAATATATTGAAAGTTTGTTTCAATGCAGCCGAGGTAAGTTGAAAACTCCAGTTTATGAGAAGGATATTAAAGATGCATGAATACACAAAGCAGAACAACAACTCTACTACCTATTCCTAGTAGGTAAGTAGTTAGGCTGGCAAAAGAGATGGTTAACGAAAGTGTAACCATAACATTTACTGTCATAGCTTTCTAAAACTTTGTCAGTCATTGCGTTTTTAAGACGCGAGTTGAGTATTATATAGGTACTTAATGTTTGAAAATGTATGTCTAGTTCCGCACCGTATGAAATATTTTTATAGATCAATATAAGTAAGAGAAATTATTGCACACTGAAATTCAAATCAAAAGCTGGAATAACCAATATTTTATGCATAAAACCCGAAATTAATATTTTGTAAATCATATAAAAATCACGGCATATTATAATTCCGATTATGAAAAGGACAAATTAAATTCAAAGCAAATTTGACTTCGATGAACCAAATTCCACATTTCACGGGGACAAACAACCACGTATGTAAAACCGAAATAAACCATATCACGGGACTAACAATCAAGTGTGCTTTACTATAATAAACTTTAAAATATTGATTTAGCAACCCCATTCGGTAATGTTCCTAAAATTATGCGTACATAATACATATTGATAAAATAACAACTTTTTATCCCATCTGATAGATAGTAATAAATAATCTAACGGAAAAGTTGATTTTTAGAAAAAAACTACAGCACATCCGTGAAAAATCACGGGATAGTCTGAATGCTCCACAAATCAGTTCCAACTATTTTGTCAAAAATATTATTTTATAAATGACACATCTAAATTCAACGCTAAGTTAAGTTCATTGAACCTGAATTCCCGCTGAAATAATTTCAAACTATAAACAACTAACGCACAGAAGAGACAACCATAATTAGTATGTTTGATGATTATAATTCAACAGCGAGAAAATACGAAACCTAAGTACGTACCTATCTACGGGTATATTTCATAAATGATGCATAAAATATCTCAAATATTATGCAAAATGTATTTCAAACTTCACTGGAGAAGCTCAGATTCGGTGCAGACTGCGATGTAGACTTAGCTTAGAATCACAGAGCGACCTGCGGAAATCATACAATGGAGGAACAAAATTTGTCACCTATTGAAATATATCCGAAAGCGACCCCCCGACTAACCTTTGCCCGGACTTACTCCTACGTTTGATCCATATAAAAGCGAGAAGACACAGAGAAGAAACGGCTTCATTATTTCCGTACTCAAGACAATACCCGGAATGAAATATAATCGCGCTCCAGTATTAAAGCGAGCCGTTACTCTCGAAGCCGGGAATAAATAATTGGAGAACTCCAAACCATTCCAAAAGGCCACCGATTGTAGAAATATATTCTTGTGGAGATATCGGAGTGTATCGGATCGGACACGGGAAGGGCGTGGTTACAAAGAAATATATATATTACGCTTGACCTTATTCTTCGCAAATTACTTAACATTTTCTCGAAGGATCTCCAATTCTATTGCTAAGCTCGAGGGCCGTTTTAATATAAATTCCATTTGGAATGTTGTAAGCCATGGTCTAGAGAAAGAGCTGAAGGACGTGGAGAGAAAATGAAAGTAGTTAGCCGGTTTTGCTGGTTGACTGATGTATGCAAATTACGCGTTGACTCTATCTCAGTGAGATAAGATAAACAAATCGGTGGCTAGTAAAACCGTTTTACGCAATGTTACCCGGAGCAAAAAGCTGATACACATAAGTTAAGTAAGGTCTAGAAAGTGGACTAGAAAGAAAAGAAACACATATGAAGCTATGGTGTGTACAACACAGGTATGGATTCGCCGTCCTTGAGTGAAGTTGGGAAACACCTATCTATCTAATATAACTTTGTATTTTATAGGTTTCATTATAACAACATTATTTCAACAATGGAATGAGATAGGGGTCGAATTAAATATATTGTATTAAATACAATTTAGTTGTAACATTAACAAAGTGGTACTATACTTCATATTCACGACCTAATCATCGGAGATTTTTGTTAAAAAAAAAAAAACAAAACGTATTGGAAACATTAAAAAAAAAAGGAACGCTATTTTTCGATCATTGGGTCTGATGCTGTTGGTTTTAAAATATTCAATTTATCAGAACAACTCTTTATTTATAACTTTTAAATTAATTGTAATGTTTCATTGAAGAAAAAGATAAAACTAATAATATACACGAAAATATAAAAAAGAGAACAAGACACAGAAAAATAGAAAAAGAAAATGGTCGCAACTGGGACTCGAACACAGAACCTCCTCGAAGAAAATAAGAGATGACAATAATTATGACGGTTTCTCAGAAGGTGGCAATGGTTGAATTGGTAAGACAATTGCAACCATTTTCTTTTTCTATTTTTCTGTGTCTGGTTCTCTTTCATATTTTCGTTTAGATTATTGGTGTTATCTTCTTCTTCAATTAAAACATTCAAGTTTCATTTTTTTTTAAATAAATCATAATTATAGGACGACAAAAGCAGGGCATGTGATTTTTTCGAAAAAAAAACGTCTTTTCGCTCTCCTGAACAATTAACATTTTGTCCTTTACAGCATTTAAAATTTCCGAAATCGATAACATTTAGCAAAAAAAAAAATAAGACCAGATTGCATAGTGGATGTTTTAAATGTGTTAAAAAAATAAAAATGGGGAGTTGTTACTCGGGCGAAACCGAGTAGTAATGTCGTCAATGTAACTTTTTCCAATAATAAAATATGACCTCAATAAAAATGTCTACCATTATGTTTAAGTAGTTTTGTCCGCGTTTTCTAAGGATTAAATTGCATACTTTACGACAGCAATCCAAAGTAATAAGTAATAAGAAATATCCATAATTTTGTCATGAAACTGAACTTCATGAAGACAATAAATTAAAATTAATAACATAATAATTTCTAAACCTACATATTTGACGTGCGGTAGTCAGGTACAGCAAACAAGTTTTCAATGATAATATCATTAGCTTGTGCACTGTACCCAAATAATACCATGTGATTTTGTGCTAATGTACCTAAATATTTCACTAATATGGCGTTCTGTGTTAGTGTGTGACACATTAACCTTATAAGAAAAACTGGCGTCATTACAACTTTTGTGACAAGCGGGGAAGATGTAACGGATGAACAATAAATAAGTGATGTCTTTGCATTAATTATATTGGTACAAACAATTAGTTTCACATATGTGCGTATCTTGTGCCATTAAAATGTCGTAACTTGAAATCTGAAGTTGAAATAACACTTAATTGTTCGATATAATGTGATATAGATATATTATATAATATGTAGAATGTATAATATTTTTTTAATGAATTTATGAATAGAAAAGTCTACAACGAAAATGGAGAGAGTAAACTAGTAGGTAAGTAAGAATATGTTTTTTTAAGTGAAAACTTGTTTACCACAGTTGTGATTTCAAACTCGAAGAAACGAAAAAGCGACACTAAAAAGAGACAAACACACACGAATGAAATAGAATAATCGGTCCCCTCTTTGTGCGGTGCTTCATAGCCTCCCCACTCTCACATACTTCAGTTTTATGAAGGTTTCACTTCCACCACGTATTTTTTAATTCAGGGGTCGGTATCCCAATAATTAGGAGGCCGTTTTGAAAGCAGAATTAATTGTAAAACATTAACGTTTAAATATGTCTATTTGTATAATAAATATATGTTAACAGTCTGGAAAACGGTTCCATCGAATCAAACTGTGTGCTGACGTAATATTAATTATTTAATTAAATTAAGACAATATAAGCGAAAATCAATCGAAAATCTGGAGACAGAAAAATCAGAAAAAGATTTCCACGCAGTGGAACCAATATCTTTTTTCTGATTTTTCTGTCTCCAGATTTTCGATTGAGTTTCGCTAATATTGTCTTAATTTAATTAAATATTATAATTTGAGATTTTACTCATAAAGTTAAAATAAAAAAAAGTGATATTAATTTATTTTTTAGCCATACACGGTGACATGACTTGTCGTCACTTTAGTGACCCAAGCCAGTCGCGCGTCGCAGCTACAACTTACAGCAGGGTTTAGCACTGTTCGCACACCGCATTGACGGTACTAATGCTCATGTACACTATTTTACTGAAGTCATAGTTGAACGATGATGAACGTTTAGCGGTACGACTGACAATTCGTCAAAGTTATAAAAGAAAAGATGCTATTATACTTTAACCATAAACTAATCACGTTTATCGATGAAAACCATATTTAAACCAAGCTTAAACGAGCTGCATTAATGAGGACTTATCACCGTTCAGTTATCCACAGAATAGTTTATAACTTAACACAATTGGACACGAATAATGTTTTCCAAGGATTTCTTGCCGGTCTTGAAAGGGCTGTTCTAGTGTATTAAGAAGCAGGCTTCTATTTTTATTTTTTTTTAAATTTCTTTATAGTTTTTTTTTCCCGTTAAACCGCAACTAAGCAGTTTGTCAACAGGATTTTAATCTTCAATTACAATTAAATTACACTATATTTATTACTATAACTATACATATTAATTACTACTATGACTATACAGATTGTCACAATTAACACGCGAAGACTTCGTATAAACCATCTCTATTTAGTAACCAAATTTTAAACAAATATCTCAATCTATTTGTAGAATCGCAATTTTTTATATTACTTGGTAACATGTTCAATATTTTGGGCACATTATATTCCATGGTTCACCGTCCGTAGTTATTCTTATACTTTGGAAAAATCATTCCTTCATTATTTGCGAACCTAGTATTGTGTTCATGTCCCACTTTCCTCTTATATTCAGATTCAGATACATGCTGAGTCATTATTTTGAAAAATAATAGGACATGCACAGGTAAGATAGTTAAATTCCTACACAATTATGATATGTTACGTCTCTGTGAAAAAATATGTTTTTGAACTAGTAATTTAACCATAGAATTTTGTACTGATTGTAGGTGGTTTAAATTAGTTTTGCAAGTGTGTCCCTTCAATCATTAAAGAGAGACGTCTGATGTACACACGTTCCTCAGTAAACTTACCCATAATAAACAACAATAGTTTTCATTCGTTAGCTGTAACGTTTGGCAACCAGTCACCAAATGTAACATTCGCTTATTTCAGAGAATGCAATGATCGCCTAAAATAAGTATAAAACTGCCAAGAATTTCACATAAAGTTTTAGACATTCCACATTAATGTATGTTATACCTTATATTAGGCTTTTACCTAGAATATAAGTAAGTATGAATTTCAGTAAGTGTACACGGCGTTCTTTGCGCATAAAGACAACGCATATTTTCATTACCAGTATCAAACATTCATCCATAAGGAAGACTAGCGTGGATCGTAACCAAGATATATTATAATAATATGTACCTATTTCTTCTCTGACTGTCTCTTCGTGGATTCAGCATTATGATAAATCACAGTTTGAATTACCTCTCTACCGGCAGACCAAGGTGTGGTGCAGGCCAGGGCTGGGAAAACTACGCCATGAAAGGTCTAACGATTGTTTAAAAATAATAGATTCTGATTATTTTAAGTACAAATCGTTCATTAACAATGTAATATCACACAAATGGTAAGAGAAAATAACAAAATATTTCTTCAATCTTTGCAAAATAACTTTGTGGCATTATTTATTATTTAATTAATAAGAGATAACTTTGTATAAACCACTTTTTTAATAAACAATATCGACATGTTTCAATAACAATGTTATCTTCTTCAGGATATGTTAATATAAAGAAAAATAAAAGACAAACAAGTATAGACGACAAATTAGAATAAACTATAACATAAACGAAATATTATTTATTTTCGTGTATATTATTTCGTCTATGTTATAGTTTATTCTAATTTGTCAATACATGTTTGTCTTTTATTTTTCTTTATATTAACATATCCTGAAGAAGATAACATTGTTATTGATACATGTCGATATTGTGTATTAAAAAAGTTGTTTATACAAAGTTATCTCTTATTCATTAAACAAAATATTTATTTATATTTCTTCTTTCGCTTTCATTCTATCTCTAGCAGGCTAAATCTTAGTATTATTATTGCCTCTTTTTGGTGTCGCTCGTTTCCGTTTCATCGAGTTTCAAATCACAACGGTACTAAAGAAGTTTTCACTTCAATGTAATAATTATTCGAATAAATATAAATACGTTCTGCATATTCAATTTGTAATAAAAGTATTGCTTTATTTAGTTTCTCAGTTTCACGCAATTGACAGATGGAACCTTCTTGTTCCAAAGGAATACCTATATACATACAACGACCAAGCTCGAATTACCTACAACGAAATTATGCTTAAAATATTGCTTCAAAAATATTTTATCTATACCTAGAGAATCTATTGACCTGTGGTGTTTAGAATTACTTTCTTAGTTTTACTCTAAGTTAGAATATGAATTTTATAACATTCACAACATTGCTAAGTAGCAAAAAAATATGTAGAAATAAATAGAATCTATTGATCTATAGAATTCCTTCCTGTTTCACTTTAATGCCTATTCGAATCCGGGGCACAAAATCAATTATAATTTAGGAATTACGATTGTTTCTTTTTTCTTACCGTTGAAAATAATCACGAATTTCCATGGTCGTCGCAATCTCATCCACAAAACTAGTATTTTATTTAATACTGTACATAATTACTAAATGCGGCTCGTGTTAAAATATTTGCTCGGCCATGGTGTAGGCGAATCTACTATCTACATACATGCGGCCAACATAGAATACATAAGAATACAAGAAATACCGTGTGTGTGATTCGGGATACCAAAGTCTGGCCAATCGGGCCTTAAATTTACAATACAAAACTGCGTTTCACCATGAATACGAAATTCAAATGGGATGGTAATACACGATATCCGACAAGGGTAAGAGAGCGCGTGGTAAATGGTAAAGAGTCTAGAGCCAACAGGTACTAGGTCAGTGGCATTTGTGTCCATTCAAATTTGGTTCAAATTCCATGAAAATTTGAAAGCCACTTCTAATGTTCTTCTTCATTCTATGGTGGAGAATGAGTGGTCGCGGACGTAATTCCTGCGAAAAGTGCGATTAAAAGTAAAGAGGCAGGTAATCTGCGGACAGAGAAATGGCATGAATACCCAGGAGAAATTAAACAAAAATCACGGCGCGCGAACACCGTGTTATTTATCCTTCACTGTACCTCAATATTTTTATATAAAATCATACTGTGTTAACATAGAACTGGGAGCGTTGGGAGATTCGCTACAGACATAAAACCTACCCTTAATAATAATTTCCCAAAAAGGTGGCTCTATTAGTTTGACTCCCACTGATGTCAAATAATATAAAATCATTTTTAAATATTAGATTATGATTCACAGTAAAGCATTCATTTTCTACGATGAAATATGAGCCCAGAACATGAAAGTCTCGGGTTTAGAACCCAGATAGATTGACTGCATATTTACTTTTTTAATACATCATTTATACATTTACACACACAAACCGACAACATACAAAAAATAAGATATATTAACACTCGAACTTTGTTCCAGGGTGGAAAATACCCTAAATAAGATTCTGTTGGAAGACTAGAAACGAATTGTTGCTTCAAATGACTTTGGCCGTATACAGTAAATATATCAGACAAAAAATGTTCTCCTATACAGGTTATAATATCAACTCAGTCTAAAGGTAACGAATTCAAAGAAAGTGGAGAAAAAATACAGTTGTTTAATATTTATTTTATTCTTCATTGAAACATGTATTCAATATATAAGGTACATCCCGACTATCTCCGTCAACTTCACAATTTACATCCACTTACGACAAATTCCATGCGTTGAACTTCTTGTCTGAGAAAGAATAAAAACTTATGAAAAAAAAACTCTTAAAATTATTGGTGTCAATGTCATCATTTACTCACTTGCTTCTGACTTTCAACGGAATCAGTCATAATTCGCGGGCGGAGAACAATAAATAGAAATAAACACACACGACCATTGACCCACTGGGAAAGAGGTTGGCTCATCTCAAAAAGAAATCGCACGCAATAACACACTGGACTACTTGCCGCGCAAGAGCACAAAAGGAAACAAAAAGAACAATAATATGTGAACCGTTTCGTAGTTAAAACACAAGAACAAAAAACAAGAATTTGCGCTGGATGCGTAATAAATACAAATTAAAAACATAATGTATATGTGTAAAGACTACTACACATGAGATTCCGTGCTTCTAGCCGGTAGGATAACTGTGCCAAATACGAAATTTTGCGAGGCGGAAGGAAATTTGGTAAAGGAAGGGTAAGGAGAAGAAAAGATAAGTGAAGAAATTTTGTGTGATTAATGCACCCAACGTGTATGTGTATGTTTAGATAGTGTTACGTTTGTCCTTCGTACTTGACCAACCTTTTTGTACAAAATTACAGAGCGCATCGGCAAGGTAGAAGAGAATTAATTTAATGCTTTCGAGCAACAAAAACCTTTATCCAAGATCAAACGACAGAATGAACGACAAAGTTATGATAAAAAGGTTTGTAATTTTGGGCTAATTTGTGTCGCAAAAAACAATGGTATGTTGTAAAACAAAGCTGAAACACGAATATTTTGATCATAGCACCCAGAAATTTCATCAATGAAAACAATAAAATCTCAAAAAGTATGATCTGCGCCGATTTTAAAGATAATAGATTTCGCCAAATTTCACAATATTGCAATTTTGATTATCTGATCAAGAAAGAATGTCTAAATTTAAAAAAGGTTTCAATTTCACTAAAAGTTACGAATGATTTAGCTTATTTCGGAACAACGGACACGCCCGTAATACACACCTAACGATTTTTCTCTTCAGGGGTTAAGTGAAATATATGAGGTGGTTCTGAGTTGGTTACATTCTGAGTTGGCCGGTCACCGTAAATGTCAGTAGAGCTTTAAAAAACATAACCGTATAAAAATAAATAATCTATTATTACAGCGGTATTGTGTCATTTATTCACAACAAAAAAACTTTTAGAGATAAAGGGCTCGTCTCGAATAATTGATTCAGTGGTAATTTCTTGATTGTTGATTTTCGTCAAAAAGAAGGAACGTTTGTTATTTGCCTGCCATTTTTCTTTACGCCCGTTGCTACCCTTCATTTGGGAAACGCTTCTCCAAAATACGATCGAATGCGAGAGTGCTTCATACAAAGGGCTCGAAAACTGCTAGCTTTAATTCATCGCCAAATTTTAGTTGAAGTATATTTATTTAAACCGAAGCATACAAAGCAAAATGTGGCCCTTGGTCATCGCGTCCTCTATGTGCCACACGCCACTCTACAAGTGCAGCCTTTCACTGTCCCAGACTGTTTAGACGGGGTCGCTTTGTGTCTCGATTATCTATTCAAACGATTGTCACAGGACGAAATTTGCTTTCCTTATTTTTAATTCCATCATTTTAAACATTTTAGGCTTACGAATATCCTGATAATATTTTGAAAATCTGTACCATTGTTTTTATAAGCGGAAGATGTTGAATGTGCAATGAACTCATGACGAATAGGTGGAAACCCAACGCATTTGCCAACTCAATTTGATTATCTTTGAAATCATAGTTTGTAGATGGACCTAGAGGTTTAAAATTAAATTAAATGATTCATGCTGTTTTTTCTACACATTCGTTTTCATATCAACCGCTCCTGCTTCTGGAGGGTTTCGTGTTCTATAAAAATACCTGCGGTAGTACATTCTCCGTGGAAGAGCGGTAAACTGTTTGAATGACCAAAACCAGGTGAGGGAAAATAAAAACTAGAGTTTGTATGTATATAAGTTTTTTCACATAAATAGGAGGCATAATTTGGAAGGTGAGTAAAGGCACCGCCGCCCCGGGAATCATTTATTGGATAACCAACACCCCTGCCACAGGTCACCCCAAGCGGTTTGCTACGTTTGGTGACTTAGCAGGTGTGCCCGGGTTCATGGGGTGAGGTTTGTCTAGGTTGTGGCGGCCTGAATTTGCCTACATACTGCGCCGCGGGCCGGATCGGGAGAGACTGATTGAGGGAGACCTAACCTAGACCTCTCCAGCCGGACTCTCTTCATCCATTGCCTTGCACCGCAGCGGGACGGATGGATTCGTACGTCCGTCACTCCTGAACAATTTGGCACCCAGATTCTTACCCACCGCTCATACCATTTTTCTTTCCAGAACTTCCTCTCTTTTATTTCCCTAAAAAGACCCTCCACACAGCATCCTCAAAGATGACAAAGGCCCTGAGGGGATTTTTTTTGCTCAGGGCCTGTGTGGAGCTAATATAAAAAAATAAAAAAAATCTAATATGCCACATTTGAACTTAGTTCGGGGCTAAACAATAATCAGATCTAAATGTCAACAAATCCTTCCCCATACCTTTCAGCCGCACAATATTTTTAAAACCAAATCGAGGATGCCTTAGTCTCAACGGCTCCGGGCTGCTGGAACTCTTGTAGAAAATAAATAAAATCAATTTCACCTTGAAAAGGTATACGGGTTGCCTATAAAAGCTACTACATACTATAGCATTTCTATTGACTAATTTACATGTCTAAATTGGGAGTTGATTACAAACCCAAGGTAGGAGCGAAACCACATTTCGTTTCAGCAAACTGTTCCAATTTCATCTCATCTAATTCGTTCGCCATTTTATCAAACATTGTTCCTTACATTATTAATTGTATGTCTAATCTAACATTTTGTTTTCTTTTGAAACGAATTCGTAGAACTGAATAGTAATTTGTTGGTTATATCAAGTTTTGGTTAGAAATACACAAAATTTAAAACTGGTACATGCTTGCTTGGGACAAAGACGACTGCAAAAATTATAGCCAAATATCATAAATTTTATTTTTAAAATCTAATTATTTAAACTAATAACTACAACACGCAGCCGCAAGAAAAATGTAGAAAAGAAGAATATGTGAAATTTTAACAATATCACAATGTGGAATCGTGACATCCCATTAAATTTGCTTAGTACGTAGTATTTATTACAGGTGCGCGACAGTTGAAACTGTAACACGAATATCTCGAAGTAGTCTTTATTCATTTATCATAATTCTTATACATTTCTTTTCACATTCTTGAGTAGCTGGGCGTATCAAAAATTTTGTTAGCCCATGAATATTCATGACAAGTAGATCTAATAGGATCTTTACTTTGGTCCCTTTCCATCAAATTCCACTTTTACTTTTTATTTTAATTTTATTTATTTAGGAAAATCCACAGATTATTAATGTTTTTGAGAATAGATCTTCGCATAACTTAAAAATTATAATAAAAAAAACTAAGGGTCCTGTACCCGTAAACTAATAAGTTTAAAAAAATACAACATTGAAAATAATAAAGAATAAATAACATGTAAATAAAAACATGAACACAAATATAAATTAAAATTCTGCTTCCTGCTTTACGTTTGGGTTTTACTGTTTGAGGTTTGAATGTTAACAATAAACTCATTTCGTCACTTTTCAAGTAAACACTGATGAAGTTGCTTGTGAAACATGTTATTTTTTGGTTGGTTAAAACTAGATGTTGATCGGTTTTTAATGTAAAAGAATTAAAGTCGTTTGAAAACGATCTTACCGTGTAATTTATTAAAAAACATGAAACAAACAATGTGCCATCTTGTCTTGACAGGTAAACACAGTCTGCATAGCTCCATAGCGAATGATAGAAATGTCAAATTTGTTCCCGAATTTCAACATACTCGAATTGCACACTTCGAAATATGGAGAAAAAATCATTATTACAAGTCAGACTTGCCTTATTTCTCTACTTTTCAATAATTGGTTTTCAAAGATCAATAAGATTAGATGCAAATGACTTCAAGAACCAAATAATATAGTTGCGTTGAGAAATGGTAGAAAACGCTGTGCAAATTTAATGACGTTAGGGCTAATTGTACAAGAGAACAATGAATGAAATAAAGCATCGAATGCCATATTATAATAAGGCAGCTATATCTACAATTAAGAGTCACGCCATCCCCTGCCTAACCAAATACACGAAGTAGGCCTATCGTAGAAAAGCATATTAAAATCTCCCCCAAAGCACTTTTAACTCTCGTTCGCCACAAGCGGCTTAAATCGGCAAATGGTGGGCGATGTAGTTTGTCTAGGTTGGGAATCACTGCCCTAACTTTCAGTGAACACTTATCGTAAGCTGAGCCCCGCAGCACGAGCCTAGCAAATCGAAAAGAAGTAAAACGCGCTAACGACTCTACAGCGATAAAACTATCGTTGCGTTGAGATAAATAAAATTATCCACTGGAAATTTAGAGAGTACAGAACCAGTCAATTAAACAACAATGTAATTATGTATTGCTTTCATTGGAAATTATACATTATGATGTTTGCTATCTTAATATACTAGTTTTATTGCTTATGTGACTCATAATAAATGATTATTTTACTATGCAACAATATAGTAGGTACGTCTATTTAGAGGAATTTGCGAAAAATTATTTTAGCCGTTTGTTATATTTTCGTTACATTACATCAGCTTTTATTCGAGTTCTTTTTTTTATTTTGTTATTTTATTTTAAAGTATATTTCAAGTTTATATTAAATTTTTACCGGGTGATTTGCGTTGTGGGAGGGTATGTGTGAGTATGTTTGTGGATGTGAGAAGTGGTGATGTATGTATGTATGCGCCTTGAACAATTTACATTACTGACATGATGCTCTTTTTAAATTTGGGAAGTGAATCGGAGAAAATTTCGATATTAGAATTTAGACAAACATTATTTAACATATGAAGAGCACGGTTAATTGGCGAATTAGTTGCTGCATTAGTTTTATAATTAAGCATGTGGAATAATTCTGTATGGCGTGTACGTCTTAAGGGAATGTTAAAATTAATTAGGGAAAGAAGTTCGTAATTTAAAATTCTGTGTATAAATGTTACATCAGCTATTGTTCTCCTTTGTTGCAAAGTTTGAAATGTGCGTCCAAAGTTATTGTTGAATTTGAAGGCAAGATATTTTATAAATTTGTGTTGAATGTTTTCTATGCTATCAATATACAGTTTGTACTGCGGGTTCCAAATTGGTGAGGCATATTCCAGTGTACTTCTGACTTTTGCAAAATATAACATTACTACGCGGGTTACTGAATACTTTATGAATGGGTTACTGAATACTTTACTGACACGAAGAACAAAACCAAGCATTTTATACGACCTGTTAACGATCGAGTCGATATGCTTATTAAATATAAGTTTGCTATCAAGGTAAATGCCAAGATCTTTACATTCCTTTTTAGAGATGACAGGTTCATTGTGGAGTGAATAAGAGTACTCAATTATATGTTTATTTCTGGTGAATGTCATAGTGTGACATTTAGAAAAATTGATATCTAAACAGTTAACTTTGCAATACTTGCAAAGCCTATCTAGGTCACTTTGTAACGCTTCACAGTCAGAGAGAGAATGCACCACTTCGAATATTTTCATGTCATCAGCGTAAAGCAAATATTCGGAATTTTGAAAGCATGATCCAATGTCATTTAAATAAATATTGAACAAGAGCGGACCTAGGTGGGAACCTTGCGGGACACCAGATATTACCTCTATAGACTTTGAGAAGACGCCGTTGATTAATATTACCTAATTGCGATTACTAATGTAAGACTTAATCCATCTAAACAGGTCGCCATGTATACCAAGGAGGATGAGTTTTTTCAAAAGAATTGAGTGAAAATCACGGTCAAAGGCTTTAGAGAAGTCTGTATAGATAGTATCGACTTGCTCCTTATCATCCATCTTGCTATGCAAGAAGTTAATGAAAAGGGCAAGGTTGGATGTTGTAGACCTACCTTTCAAAAATCCGTGCTGATTCGGCGTAATGATTGTAAAAATAGTAGAGTACAATTGATCAAAAACATTTTTTTCAAAAACTTTACATAGAATAGGAAGTTGGGAAATTGGACGGTAGTTTTTAACGCCATGCTTATCACCTGTCTTAAAGATTGGTGTGATAACGGCTGATTTCTATTTGAGAGGAAACGATCCTTCTGTCAGTGATTTTTTATAGATGGCGCAAACCGGAGAACAGATGTATTTACTGCAGTTGCGTATAAAAATCCCGGGCCTGTCTATTCCTGGTACTTTGTTAATATCTATGCTTGAGAGATATTTTAAGGTGATATCTTCATTTATTTTGATTGAAGATATTAATGTGTTGTTAAGAGGATCTACTGTATTATTAGCATCAGGAGTTGGAATTTCATTTGTAAAGATTGTTGAGAAATAATCATAAAAAAGGTTTGTAACTTCTTTGCTGTCGTGTGCCGTTGTGAAATGATATGTCATGATGTGTTCAGGTATAGTGGGAGATTTTCTTTGCGTCTTAACATAACACCATATTTTTTAAACATTATTTTGAATATCAGATTCCAATTGGGCAATATAGGCTTTATAAGTAAGACTAGAAATCTTCTTCTGTCTTTTGCGGATTTATAGTAAAATAAAAATAAAAACTTTAATTAAAAAAAAATAAATCCTTTTCTAAAACATCACTTATTTAATCAAGATTATCAAATGTTTAAAAACAACAGGTTTCTTTCCGTGGTGTTTTACAAAGTGGATTGTTTTTATTTAATTAAAATGACGCCACAAAGTGAATTTGCGAAGGAGAAAGAATTAGTTTTGAGTGCCTAAACATACCTATTTCTTTTCTAATTTTATTATTGATTTCAGCAGTTTACACAAATATTATACTTTCAAAAGACTAGTACAATATTTATTATGACTTACAACATAATCCAAGAGCGAGAGTGTGAGTTGTTATAAGTACTTCAAGTATGTATCAAAGTTAGACCCACGAAACGCGTGTAAATACACTTTGACCTTTTTCAGCACGAGAATGAGTATGTTTTTACGAATCATTATTTCAATCAAAAGTTTGACTTTCTTGTTTTCCTTCCCTCAATCGCCTATCTTTATCTTTACATAGTATATCTATATTTATCTTTTAAACTATGCGACGGATTTTCATGCGGTTTTCACAAATAGATAGGGTCATTCTAGAGGAAGGTTTGTATGTATAATACATGGATATTATAGTAGAGAGAAGCCGTGAAATTCAAAGAAAATATCATATTTACATAGTATGAAGTCGCTCAAAATGTATGCGCGCTTAGATCTTTTAAACAATGCAACGGATTTTCATGCGGTTTTCACCAATAGATAGGGGGTAAAGATATCTTTTGCAATGACTATTATTAAGTCACAGGGTCAAACATTCAACGTTGCTGGCTTAGATTTGAGTGTTGAGTTTTTCTCACACGGCCAGTTATATGTCGCGCTTTTGAGAGTAACATTTAAGAAAACATGTTTGTACTATCTCGTGAAAAAACAGCTGTAAATATTGAATATAAAGATATCCTGTAGTATAGACTATTATTTAATCACTCCACACTGCCCCACGCCGGGGCGGGTCGCTAGTATATCTATAAGACTTAAATCACCAAGACCCAAATTCATTACATTCACTTAAAAATACTCTTCACACAGCTTCCCCACAAGAGCCCTAACAGCTCCCAACTGTCTGGAACCAGTAAGACTATGACATCCCCAATTGGGGTATGTGGTGAGGCTGGAGGTAGTAGAGAGGGGAAGAAAATGGGAGAGAGGAAGGTTAGAAAGCATCTGGCTTTTCTGATCTGGTCACTAAAATCATTTCAAGCAGCATTTCAATTCCTAATGGTGGTATTACACCAGGGCGGGAATTCGGGAGGCGGGAATGGGTACCGCCGCCCCGGGAACCTTTATTGGATAACCAACACCTCTACCGTAGGTCACCCCAAGTGGTTCGCTACGTTTGGTGATTTAGCAGAGGTGCCCGGGTTCATGGGGTGAGATTTGTATAGGTCTTGGAGGCGGATGACCAGGACACACTGAATCCCAGACTCCTACCCACCCCTTAAACCCTTTTCCTTCCCAGAACTCGCCTTTCCTTATTTTCCTAAAAAATAACCCTCCACACAGCATCCCCAAAGATGACATAGGCCCTGAGGGAAATTATTTTTTTCGGGGCATCCTGTGTGGAGCTCATTTAAAAAAAGGACGATACTGAGAGTATTTTCCACTTCGGAATGTGCAACAAACATATTCAATATTATTTTAAACGGATACATTATAAATTAACATAAATTTAAATCATTAATTGAGCACGCCGGGATTTGAATAAGCGACCTCCAGATTGCTAGTCAAGAGCCTTACACCTAAGGCATGACGTAGAGTAACCTTGAGTAGAGGGTAGGTCGTAGAAGTCCAATAAATAGAAAACCAGGACAATAGCAACGAAGTTTCATTTCCCCTCGATGTTCTTGCAGATACTTGGCGAATAACATATGCAGGGGGCGCTTTGTTCAAATTCAAGTCAAAAGCAACGTCAAGAACACACTTTCAACTCGCGGTTTTCCCAATCTCTGCCTAAAAAAGGGACTTACAATACTTTTCCCTAAGCTCACGAACCTCCGTAGGTGTAGGTATATATTTCAACTATTGTTAACATGCCACCGAACTTTACAACCCATTAATACATGAAACACCGATATAATATTAAAGGTTGTAGCAAAAATAATGTGAACGCCAGAAGTGACAGTCTACCCCCAATATACTTACAGACAACTTTAATGTATTGGCAGAAGACGAAATAATGATAATAATAATTTTGTTTTCATTAAATTAACATATCCTGATGAAAATAATATTGTTATCGAAACATGTAGATATTGTTTATAATATAGCGTTTTAAACAAAGTGATCTATTATTCATTATAGAAATAATAATACATTTAATTTATTTTACTTTCATGGACACGAAAAATTGAATTTGTTAGCAAAAAACGATTCTTTCGTTGTGGGTGCATAATAATGATATTATGACAAGATATAAAAAAAGAGTTTTTAATTAATTACCAGATATAATATCAAATTGAGTATTTCGGGCACACAGACACACTCTTAGCCTATTTATACATTTGTGTTTACAAAAATACCTTTGAATAGCCTTTATTGAGTACATTATATCTTAAATATATAAACCAACCAGTTTCTATTCGACCTGAACCTTCATCATACGTAGTATGTTTTTATAAAACCCTGATGAAGGTTCAGGTCGAGTAAAACCGCGTTGGATTATACAATATACAGTGTTAAGTGTTGTAAAAAATGGAAATGAAATTTTCTTCGTTAAATTATATGTTTTTTTTTCGTTAAAACCAAACAAAAAAATTCTTCCACACTTCGTCGCTGTTCCCTCAGTCGAGTAACCGCCTAACCCCTCACCCCGATCCTGCCTGTCCAAGGTTTTTACTGATTTAATGTTTTGAGTTGAAAAAATAATCTAAAATGTCACCGGAGACCAAAATTTCATCTACATTTTTGACTCCAAATAATTTCAGGATTCACTGGTTAAAATCAAGTAAGTCCCTTAACACCCTTATATTTAAGATATAATATGCTCAATAAAATGGTAGGTATTAAAACTCAGTTACTTTATTAAACGACAATTATCAATTCGACGGTATTTTTTTTATTTTTTATATTTGTAACCTCAGAACTTTCGATTGGGTGAACCGATATTGACGATTCTTTTTTATTAGAAAGTTGGTGCTTCCCGTGTGGTCCCATTTTAATTTGGTCCAGTTCTGACAATATTGAACGCCCATTATATTGCAAACATAATACATGCCGCACAATAAATACCTACGGTAAAATAGGAGTAGTTAAAATTTACAAAAATAATGGTAGAAATTAAAAATGAAAGAAACACATGATAATCGGGTACATTCGGACCTAATTTACAATGTTGGCTTTGAGGCAAGACGGAGATAGATAGGGGTATAATAGAGGTCGCCACGCCGTCTAGCAGACCCCAGCGTCCCCTGACTGGCGCCCCGCTACTTGTTGCTACTAATACCGTACTGAACTCGGCTAGACCACCCACCACCCACCACCTACCAGACCTACCAAACCTCCAACAAAGGACGCTGCTCAGTCTCGGTATCGGGGTAAGTCCTAAGCGCCCCTCGTCGATATTCGATAAAATCTCGCAAGCAAAGACTCTTACATTGTACTTAGTGGCTTGCTATAAGCACGAGAAAATGATAATAGCAAATCAGACTCTTGCGTGACCATTTTTTTTTTATTTTACTTTCGGCGCAGAAGGGATTTCCAAGATTAAAATTTTTTGTTTAATAATATTTTATTAATATATATATATAATAATATTAATTGACGAAGGATCTTGCTTTATGTACCCCTACCAATGGGTAGCCCCACTAAAACATTAAAGACTTAAAATGAATGGTCCACGATATTCTAGAACACTCTAGGGTGTTCTGGAATGCTCCACAGTGATCTGGGATTTTCCGAGATGTTCCAGATAGTTCCAGACTATTTCCGAATATTCCAGAATGTTCCGGGATGTTCTGGAATGTTATGGAATTCTCTCGATTACTGTCGAAGGATCTGGACTGTTCTAAAAATTTCTAGAAGGCGAAACTTCCAGCCCTTATATCTTCAAAATCACGCCCTTCAGGTAAAAACGGGAACCTTCTTCATGGATAGAGGGCTACCACACCATAAAACTCCGTTGATCGTACCGGGACTCGTTTACGACTTTTAGCGGGACGCACACTATCATAAACTTTCTTTCATAATATACGACTACATTAAATCAGTGTCATAATTGATATTTGTCTAAATTAGAGTACTCTAAAAGTATATCATTTTCGTTTGAAAAACAAATATGTATAGGTATGCGTTTTAAACATAGCGTTAATTTTCAAATTATGTAGGTAGGCAGCAAAATTATTTTAGTTACATGAGTTTTAATTATTTGAGTTATTTTTCACATAAATATTACGAATTTTATCATGTTCATGAAATGTGTAACCAATAAATCAAATAGGTAATTAAATTTTGGTTTTTGGCTTCAAAACTTGGTATTTATCTACTAAATACATAACAATAATATTCGGAAAATTTGT
This sequence comes from Limnephilus lunatus, assembly GCA_917563855.2. Classification (NCBI taxonomy): domain Eukaryota; kingdom Metazoa; phylum Arthropoda; class Insecta; order Trichoptera; family Limnephilidae; genus Limnephilus; species Limnephilus lunatus. The sequence goes on from OU830604.1 coordinate 40,619,749, forward strand.
GTTGTGCAATAATTTGCATTACATTTAATTACATAGGTATTCGTATGGAACGTTCGAGCGGTTATAAATTATAAAAATGTAGGTATTATAAGAAGCGAATGAAGGCAAATAACAAGGAGTAGCTTGTGTAGTTAAAAAAAACTTACGGAATAACCAGACAAAACCGGAAATATGTCATTTTTAAATCAAATTTTAGACGTATTGACTCGATTCCACATAAGTATAAATTGATTTCGAAAGACTGTTATTTTATCTAGTAAAGCTGTGTTTTAAATGTTGATAAAATATGTTTACTTTTAGAATAATAAGATTTTACCGTAGGTCGTTGGCAGATTTGTTAAATTTTCAAACAAAATTTTGTTATTATACAACACACATTAATTTCAAATCAAGTAATCATGCAGTAAAATAAATCAATAACTTATCCGAGAAAGCTATGTTTTAGAATTTTAATTTTAGTTTACATAAAATCATTTAAAAAACAGATCCGCACACGTGTTATGTAACGAAAATACTTCAGTTTGTCCATTTATGTATGGTCTTACAAAGTAATATAGGTATTCATTGAAAAATCATAAATACGTACTTATGATCAAAAAATAATTACAAAACGGACATAATTTTAATATCATTACGCCTTTCAGTATTTTCTTTCATGTAGATTGTAGGTATAAATGAAAGCAAATTTTGAATGAAATAAAATCGATATTGAGTAATTATTTAAAAAAGCTGGTAAGGAGAATAATTAATCTTTCTCATTGGAACCGCCCTGTACGATCGTAAGAACATAATATGAATTATTGGCCGCTGGCTGGTTAATGGCCCTTAAAGCTTAAAACTTAAAGAATACCCATAAAGCTACTGTTAAATTTGTACTGTTTTACGATATTGAACTGTGACATTTTGTAAATTGATTGTACCCCAATAAAGACTAATTGTGTTTACAATACAGTATAAAAGAGTGGATTTTATTTCATTATAACCCGCTACAAACACAATTTTTATTTATCGTCATGTAAAAATAATTAATAAAATATTCCCAAAGTTTCATAAATTTTTTCTCAAATTGCGGTTGGAAACTTTGGTTTAATAAAGGTATATATTTTAATTATCTGTGGTTAACTTGTTATTGGAACATTAAGCGTAATTCTTTTTAAGACCGTTTGGATCATATTTCTAACCATGATAGCAAGGGATAAACAACGATTTCTACGAGACCTGTATGAGTTGTTCCGAAAAGTGAACAAATTAGCTTATCTACTACACTATATAAAGAGGCAAGATTTGTTTGTTTGTTTGTTTGCATTGAATAGGCTCCGAAACTACTGAACCGATTTGAAAAATTCTTTCGCTGTTGGGAAGCTACACTATCCCTGGGTAACATAGGCTATATTATATTTTAAAAAAAAAAATAGGCATCCTTACTAAAACTTCAATAATGCAACCCAAGGTGTAAAAAAATTATCTAAAATATTATTTACATCGCGTGCGCTGCGAAAACTATTGATGATAGAATAAAATAATGTACTACGACTTTGTAGAACACATCATTATTTACAAAAAAGGTCGGTACAACATATGTCTAACTATTATGGTTATGCCACAACAAGTATTATTTTATTTTAAAAATGTAATTAAAATGTCGCCGCTTGAAAAGGCTCTTTATTTGTATCTTGGTTTTAATCCTTACCAAAATAAATTACTTCATATTCAAGACAGCATCAATACCTTTATTTAGCTTTTTGAATTTTTCAATTCGGATATTTAATTAGAAAGATATCACGAGTTTAAAAATGTTAGTATTAGAAAAAAGTTTCGGCTACGGGCCGGGCGGGAGAAGAGTCAAGAAATAAAGTGCCAGGGGGGTTGGCGGGACGGGGGAGCGGGAGAGCGGTGGCGGGGAAGGTGGAAGTGGAACACTGGAGGGGAACGCACGGGAAAGGACATGCAAGGAGTAACATTTTATTTATTTGAATATGGCATTACAACGCATGCCGGGAAACAGCTATATATTATAAAAGAAAGTAAAAAAAACGTGCGGACCGTAAAAACTCAGAAACGAGTCCCGGTACGATCAAGGGAGTTATATGGTGTGGTAGATCTCTATCCCCCCTAGGGAATAAGGGTAACCGTTTTTACCTAAAGGGCGTGCTTTTAAAGATATAAGGGGTGGAAGTTTCGCCCTCTTGAAATTTCGAGAACAATCTTCCGGAAAGTTCTAGAAGGTTCCATAGAGCTCTAGAAAATTCTGGTAGGAGTGGTAGAGTATGTCGTGGAATTTTCGGGAATAAGGAATCGGGAACATCAGTGTGGAACATTCCAGAACACTCTCGAATGTTGTCCTGAGCGAAGCCGGGTAACCCAGCTAGTTTGTAGTAAAATTATTGGATGACGTTTTGGTCTCCCGTGAAATGCAATATGCTGCTTGTAACACGTGGTACAAGTGAATAAATGACCATATGGGCCATACTAACAAAGGAAATATTATTTATCACGTAAGCGCGAGGATTTCATTCACTAATAACAGTTTCGCTAATAATCTCAGTTTTATTGCTAATAACAAAAAGGTTATTGGTAATTAACGTACATTAAGCGAAGGATATAAAGCTAATCAATTATGAAATTAAATGAGTCGTAACTGGGCAGCTGTAGAGGACGGATGCCTGAGACTTATCTACGAGAATCGAGTAAGTGTTGTATGTAACGTGTATTTAATTGTTTTACAGAACCAGATAGTGCGTTCAGTGAAAGTAAATTGCGCCAATCAATGGATGGTTTTTTTAAGTGTAGGAACTGCGATTTGCATATATTTGTTCAATGCAGGGCCCGTTCATTACCTATAATTTCTACCTCAGTGAGTGGACAGAACGATTTATTGCTGTAAACTAACTAAAAGTTTGTTGGTTTTCCGCGTGTTAAGCAATATGCAAAATAAGCAGAATGATAAACATACTCTTGGTATCGATCGTCAATCAAAATATAAATGACTATAGCCGTGCCTGTTACTTCCAAATCTTCACCATCAATATACCTATATTTTTTTAAACTTTAACTTCTTCGAAATATAATTACTAAAACCACTAAATTAAAATTTCAATAAACGTAAGCGGAAAACAAATTTTATAATATTTATTTTTACAAAAAAAAACATGACCACATAGCTTGTAAACTTGGAAACTTACACCGCTTGGAGAAAGTACAAAGAAGGTTTCTTAGATGTGTTCAGTATAATTTATGAGCTGAGACAACCTGTTAATGATATCTGCTACAAAACGTTAATGTCTCTTAATCTAACACCACTTTCTACCTGGAGAACGATTAACAATATTCTTGTAAATTTTAAATTACTTAATAACTTTGTAGACTGCCTCTCGTATCCTTATACTCTTAGGTGAAACCCGTAACTCTAACTATTCGTATAACTCAAACCACTAGCTCGATTTCACTGAAATGCCAATACATTTTATAGAGACCTTTTCCAGATATTCAAAACCTCTGCGTCTTGAATAAATATTAATAATTTCTGAATTTATCTGCCATCTACTGTTGTTTTTTGTAATGTTTAACTAATGTACCTAATCCATTTGTACCTTATTATTGTTCGACGTGATATTAAGGGGCATATTTGACTTATTTTAACAAATGACTCCGTAAAGTAAAAAATGTAAATGAAATTTTGGTTTCCGGTGATTTTTTTAACCTTTTTTTTTCTTCAGAATCAAGCACAAAAAATCTTCCACTTGTCGTCGCTGGTCTCTTAGCCGAGTAACCGCCCAGCCCCTCATCCCGCCCCTAACTGTCCAATACCTAGCGAATGTTTATGTTTGTGACAGGTACTAAAAATAATTCGTAATAGGCCACTTGCATGGATTTCATAACGACTTGGAAAAAATCCTGTGGATAGATTTTTTTACTAAGATTACGAAAATGTTAGTAAAAATTTTAAGAAATGTATAGTTTTTCTTATTTTTAAATAAATAAATCCATTATTTGAGCTCGTGACGTCACTACATGAAAATGTCCCGTCTCCGATTATGTTCCCTTAATTTTGTAAAATTCCAATTTTTTTTTATATGGCAACACTTTGATTTCCGGCAAATTTTTGAATTTGTGTTTAACGTTCACTAGATTTATTGTTTGTTCTATGCGAACTTATCCTTTGGTTTGATTTTTTTAATAGAGATGGCGGTGTTTTTACAGATGTTACGAAGAGAACCCCGTACAATTTATTGCTATTCGTGTGGAAAACGTTCTTTTTTTTCGCACACATAAAATTATGTCCCGTATTTCCGGTTTATAAAAAATGGTCTGATTTTTCGGATTGAAATTTTCAAAAAATCGCCATGGTTTCAAAATTACGATAAAAAAAAAAAATACGGAATGTCTTAGAATATTTGCCTTAACCGGAATTTTTTTTTTTAAATGTGATGCAAGTGGCCTATTGCTTTGTAGCAAAATACTTTCCTTCCCTTTTTTGATATACATGTTTTTTCGTATTATTTTGATAAAACTCATTGCAATAAAAGAATGCACATTTGAAACCACGCAATTTTATGAAGTCCAATCCGTTAAGTATCAAAGGAGAACAAACCTACATGACATTTGTAGATGTCCTGTATATACGGTTGGGATGTTGAGCGGGATGAAGAGGGAGATCAAAAGCATTAATTAAAATGGAACGAAAAGGGCTAGTTTGTAAGGACTTTGGGTTTACGTGACTGGAAAATGCGCTTCGTTATTGTAATACGAAGTTATTCAGTGGCAATTTGATCCCGCGGCGCAGCAATTTGCTTGACGGAAAAATTTAAAACCCTGCCGTATTATTTAATCCAATCATCTTGCGACAAAATTATGCAATATTTTATGGTTTCGCCGAGGATAATAAAAATGCATGATGTACGTTGTGATGAGAAGCGATACTTTTATAGAGATTTTTAACGGCAGCCATTTGGTGCTTTATAATGTCGTGGTAGTGATGAATTCATAACAGCAGAAGCACGAGGTACAAAATATGTTTATCTATCCATGTTTAAATAAATATCTAGGTACTTACTTAAGTAAGTTTTTTTTATAAAATAGGCTATAAGTAGGTACACATTATTACGCACTAGGAAACTCCTGACTGATCTCAGCCATGCGTCTTTTTTAGTTGCCTACCGAAAACCTCAAGTTACCATGTGCAACAAAAACGATTAAAATAGCAATTATTTTTAGCATCTAAAGAATACAATTTATTGTCATATTTACTGCGTGGGGAGATTGGTTAAATCTGATAAAGCAACGGGGTGGGACTTTAAAGGGCTTAGTGGCCTAAGTAGGAGCCTCCAGCGAACTAATACATTGCGGACACTGTGGAGTAACTAGCCTACCAGTCTCGTGGAACCAATGAAAATGTCTCCTTAAACAACCTCGTCACAACTTCAACGTTTCCTTCCTATTAAAAAGTGGAAACACACGTAGAGCTATTCCCGCGATTTAGAACTTATGTACTACTTTCTAAGATCAAGAAATATAAAATTTACCAAATTGAATAGCACGGGACCTAGTTGCTAAATTGCTCTTATAATAATAATACCTCCTCACCATTTTTGTTAAAAACATCATCTCAAGGGCGTGGAACAAATATTATTTTATAGGCTCTGCTTAATTATGTACTAACAGATACAGAAAATATGCTTTCCTGGCAGGTCACTTCAGATAAACACAATTTATGATTTATAAAAATTAATAAAATTACAGGTAGATACATACGGTACGATACCTTTGACTGCAAACCCTACAAACTGGGAGATACTCTTTTTACTAGTAGCAAGTCAATTATCCCTGCACCCGTCAAGATCTTTTAGCCCCATAAAAACATGTTCTCTTTGCAACTATTATATTTGCCCGAGTCGAGACATAAACATGCATTCTATAAAATATGCCTACAAACATTATATCACAAAATCTGACATAGCTAAACTTCAAGTTTACAATCATAAAAGAACTTTTAAATCAAATATTCTAGAAATTATCGTAAATTAAAGTATCGTATTTGATGAAAAATTAACATTTGTTCCACACATTAACAAAAGATACTAATAAGGCTATGCAATGTTTGGGATTTATTTTAAGAACAGTAAAAGATTTTACGTTACTTTATTCATTTAAAATTCACTTCATTGCTTTAGTAAGAAGTAATTTAGTATACAATTCCACTTTTTGGTCCCCATACTATAAAGTACATCAAATAAAAATGGAGAAAGTTCAACATAAATGTTTAAGGTTCATTAATTTCAAACTCTCCATACCCATTGAACAAATTAATTATGTTAACTTAATGAAAATACCTAATTTAACTGACCTATCGTGTAGAAGAAACAAGAGCGATTTGGTTATTTTATTCAAATTAGTTAATGGATCACTTGACGCACAAAACTAATAACATTTCGAGTACCAGATCGTCACACGAGACTTCCAGAGCTGTTCTTTGTTTATCCGTCTAACACTAACTATTTCATTAACTCCCCAATCCAAAGATTAGAGATAGGCTTAGAAATAAATTCAGTTCGGTTGATATTTTCATTTATTCCTACCTAAATTTATATCAGAAATTTCTAAAATTCTGATGTAAATTTTATTATTATTCTTCTAATATTGTTTTTTGTTGTTTTTTTTTTTAATTCTGCTTCCCTTCTATTAGTGTAAAGGAAGACAAATAATATTATAAAATAATTGGTATTTTATTGTTTCTATTTCTATTATAACTATGTTACACGATTGATGTAAACGCTCCAAGGGCGTAAATAAATAAATAAAATATGATCCTGAGTTACAGTTAGGATTATTTAATTAACATTTAATAGATCACGCAAACAGACGACGACGCAATAATCGAAGAGACGTTATTAACAAAGTTTCAAATTCCATAGAAACATATTAAATACGTACACGCCGCTGAAAAGATAAACCGACAGAATTGTGTTGCGGATTGCGGGCATGTCTTTATACCCGAAGTAAGGTTGATTTCAATTTAAAATTGCAAACTTTTTCAAATTCCTACCGAAAGTTTTTCTTTGAATAAATATAATGAATTTCGTTTATCAATGTATTGCGTAATCTTATTTTTCTAATAAATGAACAAAATAATATAATTTTTTCGTCACTCCAGGATACGTTTAAGCCGAGTTCAATTATAGACCATGGAAAGAAGAGAAAGATTAAGCCACGAGGGAAAAACCTCAAATAATAATAAACATCTCACTTTAAAGGCCTCTAGTCAAATTTAAAAAATGTGATAAGCTAGGAAACTTGACATGATAATAACCATCAATACTTTCCGAAATCAATGAGGGCTTTGATAATATAATTAAAAGCATCTTTGTTTTCATTTTATTTTACGTACCTATTTAAATTTGGGAGGTGGGTATGGGTACCAAGGCCTCGGGAACAATTTATTGGACAACCAAGACCTCTGCCATAAGTCAACCCAGGTGGTTCGCTACGTTTGGTGATTTAACAGGGTGAGTTTTGTTTAGGTCTCGGCGGCGAATTAGAGAGCGAAGGAGAGACAGGTGGAGGGAGACCTAACCTAGACCTCTTCAGCCGGACTCTCTCGACACATCGCCTTGAACCGCAGTCGGAGGGATGGATTCATACGTCTATCACTCCTGGACACTTTGGTACAGATTCATAAGCAATATACGATTCATACCTTTTCCCTCCCAGAACTTCCTCTTCTTTCTTTCCCTTAAAAAAACTCTCCACACAGCATTCTTAAAGATGACAGGAACTGAGGGATATTTTCCTCAGGGCCTCCTGTGTGGAGCTAACATAAATAAAAAAACGAGTGAGCTTTAGACCACACGACTGAAGTAAAACTTCACTATAAAAGAAGAGAGAAAGAAAATGTGCACGCGCACTGTTCTCTCTTGCTCCTACAGAGTGATACAGACAAAAGGCCTGCACTGTGTCTTAGATATACGAAATGCCTCTGAGAGAAAGAGAGAAAGAAAATGTGTGCTTGCACCTCTCTCTCTTGCCCCTACAGTAATATACGAAACGTAACTCTCTATATTTCTATCTTCACTAACTTATATCTCCCTTTCAATTTCCGTTCGCCTCGCCCGATCACACTCTCGCCGGTAACGCTCTTGTCACGCATTCACCAGCTTACTCCCCAAGTCAAGCGTGCGTAAAGAAATTTTACTTCAAAAATGCAGAATTAATATAAATAAATCGTCATAAATAAGTAACCTCATCACAGTTCGAAAATGCCGTAAAGGTTAAACATCTGTCATGCATAGTATTAATAACACATTCACACTTCTATTCATTTTCTGTTCAGTGATATAGGATAGATGTATATAATACTATAACCATGTGTAGGCAGCCATCAAACACAGCCATGTTTGTATGGAATACAAGATATAAGCCCTTCCCCCTGTAATATTGTGAGTTCCAATCTCGTTGGCTCCCCCGGTCGCCGGATTACTGTACATCCTTCTCTCCGGCAGGCTGAGCGGAAGAACCTTTTAATTGTAAATAGCTTTTATCAAATTAAGAGCCTCGTGGGCATATTAATTAGCTTATTTATTGCAGATCCCGAGATAAGGGCGCAGGTAATGCAGTGAGGAATTGCTCGGACCACGGACCGGGATTACTAAAGGGTTGTACTCGCTAGGGGAGAAACATGAGTAGATTCACTTTTACTGTGTTGTTATACATACTACAGTACTGTGCGAATTAATGTGAACACAAGCGATAATTTAGAAAAAAATAATAAATATTCTTTATTGAGGAAAAAAAATAGAGAAACAATAACATATCATTTTTTTAATATGAAGTGTGTCCTCCCTTAACTTTTATAACTTCTTGTACCTGGTTTGGCATAGAATCAATAGTTTGTTACAATTTTCTGATATTTGCGTGTCTCTAAACAATATCTGAATTACTACCTGCATCAGCTTTGTTTTTGTTGTGCAATCAATTTTTCTAAGCCTTGGTTTAACTATAGCCCACAGATTTTCAATTGGATTAAGATCCGGAGAGTTAGTTACCTGGCCGTAACCTGGTTAAGAGTTATCTGGTAACAATCTTATAGCCTTTATTGGAGAAATATTCATTAAAAAAAATAAGAAACAACAAAACTTTAGTTAAGTTTACTTCTGTAAAATAACTGTAATTCTAAAAAAGAACAAAATTTAACGCGTCTGTAGCTTGGTGTGTCTCGTAACTCACCGATTGATAGAACACAAACACAAAATGGCCGTTATTTTGACATGAATGTATTGCCAACTGCGAAAAACAAGTGAATTGTGCTAATTATCACGTGTTCACATTAATTCGCACAGCACTGTATGTGATGTGTATGTTCTGTACGTAAGATACCTACCTTAACATATAAAATATATCATTTTCTGTACTGTGCGACCGCGACATCAGATCAATAACCGTGGTTCATTCTCTTTTGATAATTTGCTAGATTTTGACTTTTTATGAGTTGTTTGGAATCAAATCGTTCACAAAACACTTCCTACCCGTTAACGGTTTTCCGATTGACCCGATTCCAGGTCAGTCAGTGTTTGATTATAAACGGTCGTAAAAACTGGATTTTGACGCTTTTCGGAACAACTAAGTCTCATAGAAATCGTTGTGGCTCCCTTACAACCACGGTTAGAAATATGAACTAAACGGTGTTACATTTGTGTAATAAAATACGTGTATTTTTTTTTCAATACCATAAATTTTCTTTAGAGAAAATATTATTATTTCGAATTATACTTGGGTAGGCTGAAAAGTAATGCACACATGCTTGTACAGTGCGCTCAAAATGACCTTCAGAAGCTCGCCAGGTGGAATATGGAAGTGACATTCCTCCTCTATACGTACGCGTTTGAGGTCGTTGGTCGTTGAGAAATATGAAAGCGTAATTAATCGCCTTTCAAAAACAGTTTTTAGTTTCGGATGAGTTCAGAAATATTCCATTTATTCGGATTTTTTTAAAGCGAAAATATTTTACCTTCCGACAAAATGGACCCGAGGTCTAAGGGTTAAAATATTAGGTGCGAGGGGTTAATATTCAAGTAGCCTTCAATCGGTCTTTTGTTGTGACACTCTTACGAACCGGTTATTAACCGGTCTTTCAGATTTCAGGCAACGTCTCAGGGCAATGTGGAGACATTTTTTCAACAAAATACATTTTTCATTTGTTAGCACTGGTTTTATGTGTAAGAGAATCGGTAAAAATGTAATTAATCATATGTATACATTTAAATAAATTAATTCATATGATTTATATCATATCTCAATGTAACAAGCGAGCGTTGACATAAACTGATGCACGGTGCATGACGTCGCTAATAACTTACAACGGACTGTTTAGTTGACAAGTAGACAACAATAAAAGTAAAAGTAGAATTCCTCGCTCGTTCGCGAGTTACCCATGTTTGTTATCTTTACTAGATAAACGCTTATGGCACAATAATATTCAGATGTTCGCTACTTTCTGCTGTTGAGACAATACATTACACCTGCTGTTATAATATTATGAGAGATGTTGTTTGTGTCAAATGAGTCTTGTGAAACAGGCGTGCGATTTATTATTCAGACAGACGTAGGGAGGTATCATGGAAAGCGGAAAGTGTAGGTATGTTTGGCTAGACTAGCAGACTTCCAGGTTATTGTAATTGACAGGAGCAGGCACTGAGAACTGAACTGCGTTCGTGGTTCCATTCAAAATGGTTGTGCGATGATGCGTTTTCAAAATATACCAACTCGCTGGAATACTTGATAATAATGGTAATCAACATCACAATGATGAAAATATCGCAAAAAAATTACCTTTTTCACGATAACAGAATCACAAGGCTACTATGGATGGAACATAGTGATAAAAACAATTTCAAGTGTGCAGTTCATAGGCGGTAGAAGTGAAACTTTCAGAAAACTAAAGTAGACAAGAATGGGGAGGCTACGAAGCACCGCACAAAGAGGAGACCGATTATACTATCTCATTCTCTCACAGGCTAAATCCTATAGATGTATGGGTTTGTCTCATTTCAGTGTCGATATTTTTCATTTAATCGAGTTTCAAATCACAACGGTGCTAAAGAAGTTATCACTACAACAAGTTAATTCCGTTAGTTGTCATCCTCATTAGGTCACCAATAAATCGAAATTTATGATACCTTTAAAAGTAATGGAACCAAAATATATACGCAACGGCGTGCGTAGTACAAAATACATATTTTTGTTTCACGCAATACAAATTAACAAACACTTGGTGAACACTGATTAATCGATAAAATTAAGAGGGAATAACCAGACAAAACCGGAAATATGTCACTTTTAAATCAAATTTTAGCCGTATTGACTCGTTTCCACATAAAAGTATAAATTGATTTCGAAAGATTGTTATTTTATCTGGTAAAGTTAAGTTTTAAATTATGAGAAAATATGTTTATTTTTAGCATAATAAGGTTATACCATAGGTCGTATGCAGATTTGTTAAATTTCCAAACAAAATTATGTATCATACAACACAAATTTTAAATCATATAATCATGCAGTAAAATAAACCAATAAATTATCTGGGAAAGCTATGTTTTACAATTTTAATTTTAGTTTAAATAAAATCATTAAAAAAAGATCCGAGCACGTGTTTTGTGATGAAAATACTTCAGTTTGTCTATTTATTTATGGTCTTACAAACTAATATATTTAAGATTTTTTTTACATTATTATTTTGCTTAGACATTATTGAAAAATTATATTATATACTTATGATAAAAAAATAATTACAAAAAGTACATAATTTTAATAGTTTTATCATCATGCCTTTCAGCATTTTTAATGTACTTATAAATTAAAGCAAATTTTAAATGAAATAAAATGGATATTGAGTTATTATTTTTAAAAAGCTGGTACGGAGAATAATTAAACTTTCTCATTGGAACCGCCCTGTACGATCGCAAGAACATCTTTCGACGAAATTTAAATTCTCGGCCGCTGGCTGGTTAATGGCCCATCACAGTTATGATTATAACAATGGTAAGGTTAGGACAAAAAGTGGTTACATAAAAACATAAAATAAAAATATTTTGAAAGTTCTGTTTAGATTAGTCGAAAGGAAAAGTTTCCCTTGGTCGACTCATGCATGAAATCCCACGTAGTGAGTGCGGGCGAAGGGTTCGCGAGACGGCCGGGTATGTATATAAAATATAAAGTACACACTGTCCGTAACAGCAACCCCGTCGTCATCTGGCAGGGCGGCCAGATAAGCGAGGAGATGTCATAAGACGACATCCACGTACATACCTTTATAATGTCAGTTTTCAGTACAACAAACGAAAGTACCTACCTACATAATTTATAAGAAGGTACAAAATGTAAGAAGAAATAGCTGAAGCGGAAACAAAACTAATTATAAAACAATTAATGTCATAAAATGCATCTTGCATGTTGTGACATTTTCTAAATTAAATTCTTAGAAACATGTTATAAATATCATGATTTTAAACTCTCATTTTCAATTTCTGAAACAGATCTGTGTCGTTTGTAGCGCAATTCCAATAGGTAATCCCATGTGACAAGATTTTAACAGGTTTCGAACAAGCCGAAAGGCTTGAAATTTTAAAAAGTAATTACTAGGAGAATACAGCAAAGTTATTTCGTCATTTTTTTAACATTTCATCATGGTTAAAAAAACCAACATTGCAGGATCCAACCAGAAACTACATTCGTAACAATCATGTACACAGTACGTACTAATCATACGACATACGGTGCAACATATTACTGTACTACGTTTTTTATCAACCTTTCCAACAATTGGATGAATATAAATTTGTCGCTCTTCTTGATGTTACCAAGTTACATCAGAACAAGAACGACAAGTGTCCAGTAAATTTCGCAATTTTTGGTCAATCGATGAAGAAATTATAAATTATTTTGGGGATGCGCCTATACCTACATTTCAAGGACCTATTAATGACGATATCCTTGGTTTAGTGTCCAGATTTCCACGCCACACAGAAAAAAATAATTCACATTCCATAAACGTGTAAAATTTAAATAATAAATCAAAATAATAGTAGGCCCACACATGGTTTACGAAGAGCTTCGTCAAATTTTAATTAGGCAAGAACCTATATACTCGGACAAAACTTATTGCAGGTACCGAATATCATAATACTTTAAACATACTCGCAGTGCAAAATATCGAGGGACAAATTCAATGGCAAGCGTCGAGCCGTGATTAAATTAGCACAGCAAACGTGTTCCGGCATGGCGAAGCGATGATAGCCACCTATATTTTATGACAAAGGGCTGTGAATTGTGGCGTGTCGATTGTGCCCACCAAGAGAGCATTTTAATAGCCTGAATTTTATAAAAATTCAGCGTAGAGTTTTTTTTTACAGAATCTGGTCGAGAGTAAAAGTATTTTTTGTAATTTAAATCGACATTTTTTGGAGCGACAATAATAGGTGTAAAGGTTTTTCTTTATGAAAATGTAACTTAATTTTCATAAATAGAGTGTTGAAAACGAATAAATCATGCAAGGAAGAAACTGTAATATGTGTACATTTTTTTTTCCCAGATCTCTTTGATTTATTCCGCGGTCGGTGACCCATATAACGTATCCAGTTGTAGGAATATGTAAAGGTATACCGCTGATTGCTACGTTGTAACGACTCCAGCTTTCCTCATATCCAAGCTAGGCCTCAGAAAGAAACGTAACAACAGAGCTCTCGGCGGCAGGGTACGACCTCCGAACTCGAGATAACTCGGTTGTAACCTCTACCCCTTGCCCATAACTAGGAATATATCAGAAAGACAGGATATAACGGATTTTTCAGAGGCAGAACTAGGACACACCAATAGCTCGGTTGAAACCTTTCCATCATCTCGTAAGTCAGAAGGAGACCTTACAACAGAGCCTTCAGCGGTAGCATCATACAAATTGCCTCATCTACCGGGCCGCCCAGTACATCCAAACGGGAGTCCAGTGTCCAGTGCGGTGACGTGCGTCGGCATCGTACAACCGGTGCACAAATTTCAGTGAAATAAAAATACTTATAAATATAATACACCAAAACACGAGGGTACTCGTGATCGCTTAGTGCCGTGCAGCCAGACTTGAGACCTACTTGTGGATCGGGTGCACAACACAATAATAGAAGGAGGGCGGAAATGTTGGTCCCCCTTACATGAGGGAGAGTTCTCGCAGGAGAATGGCAACTATTGGCCGAAGGAACTATTAAACAAAGTTAATTTAATATTTAAGTGCCTAATTGACCGTGTACTAAGTAAATATATATAAAAGTAAAAATAAAATATGTTCATATGTTTTGGAGCGGAAAATACAACAAGAACGTCTAAAGGGAGTCTAAAATTGCGATTGAAAGAATTGCATAACTAGTTTAATTAATTATGTTGAAAATAGCACAAAACAAATTCTTACGTTTTCTAAATTTTAAAATGGGTATTCCAGCAATTATGTTGAACTACAACCCTATTTATATGATATAAATAAACTCAAATTTCAACAGAAGAATTTCACTGACTTGGTATTTCTGTATAAAATTCTAAATGATTTAGTTAGTCCGGTATTGCTTAAATTGATAAGCTTCCGGATTCCACTACGTAATACTAGAAGTCAGGATTTATTTCAGTACAGAAATTCTGGAAGTAACTACCATATATATTCCTCTTTGCCCAGAAAACTAATGGAGGGAAATAATTATTCAAAGTCAGTGGGGATCTTCAATTTATCTTTAAACAAATACAAAATATGTACTGTTACTGAGGCAGTTCAGTTCTTTGTAAAAGGGGGCGTAAAGTTTAAATTAATTCTGTGAATTATTAACTGTCTTAGATCATATTAACACAGGACCGTATTTTAAAAGCAGAAGGCAGAATATTTATATTTTCAGGGTAGGTAAGAATAAATAAAATAAAATAACATAATGAGTGTATACGCAAATTTCTTTATCTATATGTACGTGTACTCTCAATAATTATTGAGGAATATTGTGTGGCACAAGTGGAATAAAGAAAATTAAATAACATGACATTTCAGATGAAGCTATCCACTAAAAATAGCTAAGTTCATGTCATGTTTCTTTTCGAAAATATTGTTTCCTACAAGAGTGTTACAATTGAGTCAATGATTGCTTTACCTTTGTATATTATGAAAACCTACGAAAATCATTAACACATCTCCACGTTTTCACAAGCGACCTTTCGCGCTAATTTCTCAAAGATCTTATTAGGGCTCTACAACAGAGGTTGTCAACCGCTGATAAATTTGGTAGGTATATGGTTACCGCAGGGGGCGCTTGTGCAGATTGGCCAGGTGCTAAGTAAATACAGCTTAAGTTTATTCAACAATTTATAGCGTAAGTGAGATATGACCTTTGCGTTCCACCGCACAATCTGAGCTGCCATCGAGAGGGCGGAATTAAATATTATGCTGATAGTGGCATAAGAATTCAAATAAATCGAAAAAAAAACTCGAACACACAAGTAAAAAAAAATATGAAAAAAACTTTTTGACAGTTTTAGCTAATAAACGTCGTTCGTTAAGTCAATTCAGGAAATGGGGCAATTTGATTTCAAATGCAATTTATACGCTCGAATTTGTACTCGTTACTTAATGTAACAGACGCCTGCAAGGACTGGGGAAATCAGTTGTTCAAATTCCTGGAATTCAATGGCTAAGCCGAGCTAAATACATTTAGACATATTTTTCGACATTCAGTTTGTATACATTTTGACAGAAGCTTGCAAGGATTCTTAATATCCTTACGATACCGCCTGTTTTATTTGTACAGCACTATGAATAGTTTTGTTTTCTGGTAAATTATATATTCACAAATGTTCAGATACGCGAAATAAACTCCACTGTGCAGTGTGCAATCATGAAAAATACACAGAATTGGGTACTATTTGCGGACAATACTTAAAAAAAAAGTTATATAATAAAACTTCAAACTATCTCTGAAGTAAGGATTTCAACTTCCAATCAATTTAATAGAAATTGCTTTCTACATAATAGTTTCGCTACGATTTTTTTCAAGTTTTTTTTATTAAGTTTTGTTTATGAAAGAGACAAGCCTAGTCAATGTGAATTTAGGAGCGAATTTTTGTTTTACTTTTTTAAAAATTGAAATGTTTACACTTGTAATTGTGAGATATTTAAGATATAAATAATTGATAAGACTGATTGCCAACAATGAAACAATATTGAAATTTTGAACAGTATGTCCATTTTGCTAATAGCGAACAGTGAACCGGTCAGAACTGGAATTCATAACTGCATATTCGTTTTAGGTCCAGATCAATGCACTTTGTGATTTCTGGCTTTGTCAATAAAGGTTATCCATTCGGATTCGAACAGCGCTGTTACGCGGTTTAATGACAAAGGCTCGGCCCAATCAAAATTTTATCACCCGGCACTAAAGCCAAAAGCCATGCTCGTTAAAATAGGCTACACAGTGTTGCCGGTCTCAATACCTATATACCCGGCACTAAATATATGGTAAACTTGTCGTCATGTGAAATATAAAAAAAAGAATTGAAGTAGAACTAGTGTAGGCATCCAGTTTCTGATCATGGTTTGATTGATGTACAAGAATGAGTACACGTCGTGTAAGTGATGTAGGTATGTAGCGCAGTTTGCAGATCCGAAGCGCTGAAATAACAAAGTACTAGGAAATAAACAAGGAATGAAATTTAATATTGTTAAGTGAAATTTGATCGGATGTGCAATAAATACAAGGTGTTAGTGGCACTGCGCTATGTGTTTTAAAGTAACTATATTGATTGCTTTTCAAAGTCGACGTTTGTTTGCATTGAGGATTTTCCTTAGCGTCGATTATAAGGTGTACCTACAAGAAGGTTTTCATACTCACGAAAGTGTAAACAGCGTTGACGGATAGAGATTCATCTCCATGGTAGTAAAAAAACATAAGTACGTACAGAAGGGGTTATACCGAATTTTCAGAAAACGTATGTGATGTCTGCCGCAAGAGTTTTTACTTTGTGGGAGCAAATATACCCATTTAATATAGGTACCCATGTATCATATTACACTCCCACAAAGGAGAGGTGGGAGAAGGAGGAGATTGAGATAAACCTGGATATCAGATCTGTTATTTACATATAATTCAAATGATTTTAAGCAATTTTCTGAATTATGATTTGTCACCAGGACGATGCTGAAAATATCGTCAAATCTAGAACCAGCACTCTGTTATACTTGCGAACACCATGCTTTAAACCGGAAAAGGCCACCTCAAGCTGATAACGTATGGTTAGTCAATAGAAATATCTCAACATTCAAGTTTCGTTTATAGGTAATATGACAATGAAAGCTGGTCTCGGAGAAGGTTAGTACCCCAACTGTGAATACAAAGTGAGATTGGAGATTACCATCAGATAGACGTACCATTTCAAGAAATCAGGTGGTTTCTCTCTTGAATCGTCACCGAAGACCGCTTGTATCAAGAGTTAGTAAGTGGGTAATAAAATGCTTCACTCTATGAAGTTATGAATCCAGTGGCTTTCACTGTTCACAGTGACTACATAAGGAGCAATAACTGGCGCTTACAGCAGTAAAATGACAGCACACAGTAATAATAAAATGACGATTGGAAGCACACAGTAAAATGACGGATACGCGATGTCATAATCTGCGCAGCAATATTATGTCCCTGTGTGCAGATGTGATCGTCGCAAAAATGAGTGACATTTTATTTCGGATTTACTGCGCGGAAAGAGTAATAACCGCAGAGTGCTTTATGCAGTTGGAATCTGGTTCGCATTAATTTCCTGTGTAATTAGCAGTATAAAATGAGCATAACCAAATCTAAATAAATTTATATTTTAGCTTTGAACTTTTAAGCCATTTTAATCTACGGGGTGGTTTAATGTAGTTTGAGTGTTTGGGGTGGTTGGCAGTCCACCACGGAGTTACGATATCAACCCTGAACTGTGGAGTGGGGAACGGTACTGACAGAAGACAAACGAAAATAATGGAAGGAGATGAAAACTTAGTAAATCAAAATAAGAACGGGTCGCTGAGATGGATAGAAAGTAGAAACATTTGTCAGGAAATATACGATGCGCAAGTGGACATAAGAAGAAGTCGGTGATGCTCCAGGGGGGTATGGAATGATAATAATAATAATAATAATAAAGGAGTGTGCTTTCGACCACACAACTGAAGTAAAACTTCACTAACTTATGCCGTCCATTAACAATATAACAATAACAGGAATAAAAATATCCCCATCCCCTCAACATCCCCATCAACTCAACTCAACTCTCAACTCTCAGCTCTCAGTTCTCAACTCAACTCAACTCTCAGCTCTCAGCTCTCAGCTCTCAGCTCTCAGCTCTCAGCTCTCAACTCAACTCAACTCAACTCAACTCTCAGCTATCAGCTCTCAACTCAACTCAATTCAACTCAACTCAACTCATATCATTGATTAGCGTTTCACATTGATAACGTTTCATATTGATTAGCGTGTCACATTTTTTCGTAACGTTTCATATTTTTTTGTAACGTTTCATAACGTATTCATCATTTTACCCCCAAGTATCGAGCGTGCGTAAAGAAGTTTTACTTCAATAATAATTGGATAATTTATATAGCGCCGTTTTTGTGAAAAACCACCAAAGGGCGCTGAAAATGGCGCTGAGATGGGTCGTTTCAAGAAAAGCAGTAGCCTAAAAGTATTTCTTGAAACACAATTTAATTCTGAATTAATGGAATACTTAATTTTAACCACGATTATTGTTTAAAAAAACCAACATATTTCGTAAGCAATGCTTACTTCATCAGGATTTTACTTAATTTTTTTTAACGAAGTAAGCATTGCTTACGAATCTTGTTGGTTTTTAAACAATAACGTGCTTAAAACTAAGGATAGGTTATTTAAAAAAAATTAATTCATCAAAATTTTAAAGTTAATTTTCACGTCCTGTGTAAAAGTTCTATTCAAGTTCTGTTAATAAAATTTACTTTCACTTTAAATACATAGCTTGCAAACTACACAATACACTACCAGCTACGATTAGACAAACCGAATCAATGACCAAATTCAAACAAGTTGTAAAGAAATGGATTATAAGTACTGGTCGTCACACTATTGCAAACATCTGTAAAATAAACTACAAATAGACAGAAATATCCATCTACATACGTCCTTACCCATATAAAACAAATTAAAATTATAAAATCCTAAATAATCTAAATCCATAAAAAAGATTTGACAGGATTTACTACTGTACTGTATCTCTTCCCTCATTTATAAGAAAACTCTCTTTATGTGATTTACCCACACTTTCAATCATCTTTATGTTTAATTGTTAATTATATTACTCTTATATATGATATGTAATTATGTACATCTACGCCTGTCTCAACACAGGTATACCCTAGCGAGACAGGCATCGAATAAGATATTGTAAACATCACGTATATAGATCAATAAAAAAAATAAAAAAAATAATAGTTGCTTCATGAAACTGAAATAATCACAGAATTTTTACAGAACGTGAAAATTAACTTTAAAAATTTGTTGAATTGTTAAAAAAAAATTTTGAAACCCATTATAAGTATTCTATTATTATTTTTTTTTAATTTTAAGCAAAAGTATTTATGATAAAGCGAGGAATGTTTGCTAAAAGTTACAATCGTAGATCGCTGTCCCATTCGAATTTCTAAATCACAGTTTTATATTGAAATATAGGCCCAAATTTGGAAAGTACATAATAATTGGATAACGAAACAAGCCTGCAAGTCACTTCTGATGTTATTCTTCATTCTAATGTTGTAGCTGATCCCCAACCCAGTAGATAGATAGGTAACATTGTAGGTAGGACATTCCAAAATTAAAAAACTTATAATATTAAACATCCGTTAATTTAATCAAAAAAAAATATATTAAATTGAACATACACTGTTCTCTGAGTTGAGTACCATATTTGTGGGATGATAAATTTTAATTTGTATGCAAAACATCCAGACAAAGCAAAGCAGGTAGCTGTTGGCGACTGACTGTACGCTACTCAATGGACGCTAGCTTTTCACAATTTCGTCACGAGCTCGACTCTAGGTACACATATGAAAACTCTTTTGATATGCATATATTTTGCAGGTCGTTAGATGTGCTGTCCCTTTGCATTTATTACGTTACTTTTATTTAAAGGGTTTTATAAAGGAGGGGATATAAAATAACTCTTGAGTATAATTTTTAACTTTTTTGATGCAAAACTCTTATTTTTAACAGTAAAGAGAATTACCATTGAGGATTGTTTGAAACTTACCATTGAAGAGAGCGGAAGATCTCTCCAACAGCATCTTGGAACCAAGTCTACGTATTAAACCAAATTAGCACTGGATAGATTTATAGACAATTTTTTTAATATTCACTAAACAATTGTTCTATTCTAATCAAATTTTTACGAAAGTGTCTACAGGGTTTATTGTTAAATCTAAATTAATTTTATTGTCAAAGAAAAAAAATTTTAAACAATTTAAAATTTATAAAATACCTAAGCGAAAACTTTTACGTAGGCACGCGTTTGTTTAACTCAATTTAACACGGATAACCTAGGGAAGAGAAACAAAAAAAATTATATAAATTTTGTACAACGTGTTTGAAAACATTTTACTTAATTGTAGCACTAAACATTGAAAGGGGTACACAACTTTAGCTGTAGTTCACGTAATATAATATCGATAAATTTACAAAAATGGTTTGTAGTTTTGTTATCGGATCAATAATTATTAAAGACAATCTGTCACTGATAATTTTGCGTTGTTGTCGTTGTTTTTTTTTAAAAATTGCACAATAACAAAACGCTTATCATCATAAATCAAGCTAAAAAAAAAAATTAAAAACATTAAAATTTCGAAGTCGGAAAACATCGTCAGTATCGGACCGCGCCGGCAAACTGTTGCGGGTTTCGTAAGCGTGAGTTTCCCTTAAACGTGACGAGTGTCGTACCGATTGCGGGAGAGCGGGGGTGCGCGACGCTCGGCGTTCATCGCCGGAATGCCGGAAGAGCGGGCGCGAGTTTGCCGCTCCATAAGGGAGCAAGCTGGACTGCTGATAGTATCTACATGAGCTACGCAGGTCTGCAAGGGGTATGCTCGGTGTCACCTGTGACCGCCGCGTACAGTGTGGGCTGCACTAGGAACGCGAAGTTAATTATTGGGAAAATGTTGGAAAATTATCATGTTGTTACTGTCATCAGTGACTAGGAAGAAAGATTACACAATTGAAAACGTTTAAAAATAATTCAGAGTGTGCAATTCAGACGCGGTAGAAGTGAAATCTTCAAAAAACTAAAGTAGACAAGAGTGGGAAAGCTACTATAAATATGAGACCGATTATACTATCTCTAAATATGAGACCGATTATACTGTCTCATTCTCTCACAGGCTAAATTCTATAGATGTATGTGTTATCTCTTTTTAGTGTCGCTATTTTACGTTTCATCGAGTTTCAAATCACAATGGTGTTAAAAAAGTTTGCACTTCAAAAAACCTTATCTCGTCTCAATGAATGCAGTTCGCAAATAAGAATGCGGCCAATCATTAGTTTGCTACAAAATACTAAGGGTTAACAGGGATAATAGCATTAAAATTGTACACCATTAAAAATATAATATCATTTATCTAGTTCCTAGTAAAATTGTTTTGACGGATTTGATAGAAAATGACAATTTTTTTGTAAAAGTAGGGTAGAAACGTTATTTTGGTTCTTTTCGGGAGATTTATAACTTTATATCAAAAATAATAAAACGAAAATCTAATTTCGAAACGTATATTTTATTCGCGACAGAGTCGCCCCTGGGGCAAGAATAACGCAGGCGCA
Organism: Limnephilus lunatus; assembly: GCA_917563855.2. NCBI lineage: Eukaryota > Metazoa > Arthropoda > Insecta > Trichoptera > Limnephilidae > Limnephilus > Limnephilus lunatus. The sequence goes on from OU830604.1 coordinate 40,641,621, forward strand.
TTTAGCGTCGAAAACAGCCATTGTTTAAAAAGCTATGCAATTAATTGAAATAAATTTCGTACAAATTGTGTAAAAAGGCCATTACAGCAAGGGACGAAAGAAAAGGGTTTTCTTTCTATAAATTAAGACTGACAAAACATTCCTCTGTGTTTTAAAGACGAATCTACATGATGTCAAAAGATACTGTAATTTAATTGGCGAAAGTAATTTTTAATTAGCAAACCAGTTATTTTCGGTTCTGGCATTATTTTTTTTTTCTTTTACTAGGTACGACTTTTCATCCGTTTTATAAAGCTAAAATTAACAACAAGTTATGTTGAGTTTTGACAATTAATACTTAAGTTCTCCAGAATGAAAATCAGCAATGACGTGGGAGGTGTTTCAAGTTCCGTCACTAATCGAGGATCAGGGCCATTTCCATTTTTTGACATTTGAATGGTCCCTTTTACCCATTACTCCTGCAGCTTCTGCACACCTACTTGGAATTTAGGTAAAAAAATTGTTTACGAAAATAAAAAAAAAAACCAAAAGTTACCCTTAGAGTCTATTCGTTCGGTTTTCGGAACAACTCACATAGGGCTCATAGAAATCGTTGTATCTCCCTCACTATTATAGTGAGAAATATGATTTCAACGGTGTTGGAAAGAAAAAAAACATCACGCTTTATATTCAAACACAAAATCTAACTACAAAATTAGAAAAATCTACCTTCACCTTTACGAAACCAAGGTTGGGAATGGCAACATGAAATAAATTTATGAAACTTTGGGATTTTTTAATTAATTTTATCTTTACATGGAACGACAAAAAAATGTGACAATAACCACGTAAAACATTATTTGTCTAATAAAATATGTATGTGCTCTTATATATTTTTTTGTTATCAGTAATTTTAATTAGAAAAACGTAAGGTGAGCCATCTGTAAAACTTTTGTTTTTCAAAAATTATATGTTTATTTCGATTTATTAAATTTGTAAGCTTATTTCCCACCTTTCAAAAACAGATTTTAGTTTTCGGATACATTCAGAAATAATCCATATATTTGGATTTATTGCAAAGCGGAAATATTTTGACCTTCTGACATAACACGGTCGAGGTCTAACCTCCATTATACCAATTTTTAAAAAAATCCATTGAGAGCTCTAAAATTTCAAAATTACCACCGAAAGATGGTATTTTGATTTTTTATTTGAATTCATCTCCCATGTAGATCCTCCCTGACCATTTATAGGGCTTTGCCCTTTTGTAGAACTGATATACACAGAACAAATAAAAACATTTAAAAAAAAAACTTATTTTCAGGTTTGTTTATTGAATGATCCACAATATGATTGATTAGATGGAGAAATTCTTCCATAAATCTAATCATTTATTTTTTTCTATGCATTTTACAATACGTGAAATGATCGTTGAATTCCAATACCCTCCCTAATGCATTTTCTTACTTTCGAGTAAATCAAGAAAAACGTGTAGGCTGATAACTTGATGAATTTTCATAATTCCAGATATTTAATTTTTTTCCACATTAGCGTGATCTTGTAATAACTTGGTTCAAGTGTTATTTTCTATTTAAATGCTTAATACATATTTAAAACCCTGAGGTGATTTTTCACAAAAACGGCACTCCAAAATTATCTAATTATTATTATTAAAAAACATTTTCATTTTCATTAGGGACGATTTTGGAACTGACTTTCAATCACTAAGGATTTAGGAACTCATCGAATTAAATAGGGAGGATTTTGGAACTGACTTTTAAACACTGAATTTTGGAAATCATCGAGTTAAATACGGAGGGTTTTGGAACACACATTTTTTTGTATTTTTACGCTTTTTTGGCCAGTGCAGGGGGTGTGAAAAGGTTGAAATCATTTAAAAATATTATAATACAAAAATAAAAATACACTACTTATTAGAGAAGATATAATTTTTTCATTTATATTTAATAAAAATGTAACAGTAGTTAACATGAGAAATATTAGTTAGTTGTTGTACTTATTTACGGTAACAGAGTATGATTTTTAAAAACTTAAAAGGCACTATATTATCAGACCAATGTAATTTTCTATACATAAACACAAATGAGAAGTTTCGTTTGTGTAATTTCCTGATGATTTTTGGAGACATCACTGATAATTAGACGATTTTGTTGAGAAATTAGTAGAATAATGGTGACAAAAATCAAATATTTTGGAAATCAGGTCGATATTTAAACACGATTTATAAAGAAAGTTGGAAGATTTTGGAAATTACAATGACAGTATCACATTCCAGGTTAGAAATATCACAAATGGCATTCACACCTAATTTTCAACAAAAATTCATTTGTGAGGATATTCAACGATTCATTTATCATTTTTGTTTAATACATTTTTATGGACAAAGATAATAATTATAATGAGACATTGTAAACCCGTACTAAAGTTCTAGAACTACATTCCTGAATTTAGGCCCATGCTAAAAAATCATATCTCGCTAAAAAGTACCTACATATTTTTGGTTACCGCCAAAAAACAATTTCTTGTTAGAGGTGTTTTTTTTTTAATCGTGGAGGTTTTTTTTAAACCAAGCATCTGGTAGCACTGGGTCGGTGTTGTCTATCGGTGTTGTAATACACAAAAAAAATCATTGCGTTTTAAAGTATCGTGTGGAACAGGTTATTTATCTGGTTACTTTTGCAACAGGTTTACAACGTGATGGCGATGTTCCCTTAGTTCAGAAGTCATTAAAATTTTTTAAATATAATTTTAGATAGGTATATACATATTTTTTTTGATTATAGGCACAGATCAAATTTTTGTATTTTATAAAATCCAAAAGAAACTGATTCCAAAAACGTCCGGTTTCCCTAAAGTCACCGGTACAAAGTAACCGTGACAGAATATCAACCAATTTTTCCTGTTGGAAAATTTCAAATCCTTGAAAATTTTATTTTTCTGAATAATATTCTTTCAGGAAGATTGGAAAAATAGAAAAAATTAATCTCGGAAAAGTTGTTTTGACATTTGAATTTTTGTCATTTTCTCGGGGATGCTGGGTTACATGGCATTCTTTGTGTCGATTAACATCAGGTAACTCGAAATGCACAATTTAACCCCCAAAATTCAAAAAAGGACCCAGGGACTTTACCGCTCATCTTGAACACAGCTACCATGAGCCACTTTGATTATCGAGGTTGAGCATAGTTTGAGCCGCAACTCGCAAAAGAGGTCCAAGGAACTTTACCTCTCGTAAAGCTAACTACAGTCTGTCAAATAAGAGTAGAAAATAAATGAGGGCGCCACCGTTGCTCAAATGGCAATACTAAATATATAATCATGGTGTTAATCTAAAGCTGTGTAACCTACATTTTTATTAAAAATTAAAAAGGCGTAAAAGTGAAAAAAAAAATTATCGCAATACAGATTCCCACTGATCTCAAAATTTGAAATGCATATAGGTATACTATTATTATACATTTGCAATTTTGTGTTAACATAATGAAGAATAACGACATTGTAATAAAATATAAAGCACACTTTAGAAATTGCTCACATTTATTTAATATTAGCTTAAGTACCTAGCGTTGCCCGGGCTTTAGATCATGCCTCTAATTTTAGATCTGAATATATTTAACTCATTCAGATCTAAAAGTAGTGTAACTAAACTCACCATTAAAGAATATTTGACAGATAAATTGATGTTGCCAGCCTAAAAATTTCTTAGATCAATTTTTTATATTTTCTACTCTTATTTGACAGACTCTAACTTAATATGTAAAATTAAAATGGTGTCTACAAGCATACTAAATATTATCCAAAATATTCCATAAACGGAACATTACTGATGTCTTTTGGTATTCTATAGAAGCTTAATCAAGCTAGCAATAAACATATTACAGGGAAATTCAAAATCAATTCATGAAAATCAACTAGGAACCCAAATTTGGGTATCACCGCAAATTGAGCAGCCACCCTCAATTTGGGTAGTTTACCTTAAATATTATAATCCTAAATTTAGGTAGCTGTCACTCAAGGGTATTCACGGTGCTAACCTAAATTTGCGTAGTTTACCCTAAATTTGGGTATCTATCACTCAAAGGCATTCGCGGTGTTATGAAAATTTGGGTAGCTATCGCTCAAGTAGCTAATTCAGGTTTTAGAAAAACATCAAATTTAAAGAGATAAAATTTTACAAGTATTATCAACCCAAAGGACAAGCAATGTTGTTTCTCAGCCAGATTGTTATCCGTTGAGCCAATAACTTTGTATTCAAATAATCAATGGTGTTGAAACTTTACTGAGATAGACTTACGTCTGAGGCATTCTTTAAAGATAATTTGAATTCAAAGAGTGTTACAGCAAACTTCAGAACAATACGTCATTCAGACAAACTAACAAATATGGAAATACGAAATCATATTTGCATGGCTTATTGTTTGTTTTAATCAGATGATAATTAATTGGTCACATTAGTATTTATTATGTTACCTTTGTTAATACTTGACAAATACGATACAGTACGAGTACAACATGAACCTTCCTAATTCACGATTTTGAAATGCCAATTTGCATTTTATGTTTAAAATATTTGGGTTTCGAAGCCATTTAAAGAATCTACCTCAAGGAGCGGCCAAATTAAAAAAAAATTACAAAAGATGTAGGGGGAGCTGGATCAAAAGGAGGACAATCTACCTTAAAAGTTACTATTATCATACAGTCAGTTCTACTTCCTTAACTTGGTCATAAAATAATAAAGGAAAGTTGAATACAGGAAAATAAAACTACCATCTGCACAATTATCGCAAAGTAACCACTTTTCCACCCTTTGAAATTTGAAGACCTATGAAGGTGGAAGAAGAATTTGAGAATGAAGATGAATTATCTCCAGCAACAAAGGGCCTTGGTTAAAAATATTAAATGGAAGTGATGAACTAAAACTCGAAAAGAATTTTGAACAAATTATCTCGGAAACTTACCTGGACTACGACGGCCGGCATAGTCCAGCGGTAAGGCTCTTGACTCGCACACCGAAGGTCGCGGGATCGAATCCCGGCATGGCAAATAAATTTTATTTGATTAATTTGTGTTATTTCATAATTTATTCATTAAAATAACATATAGTATATTTGCGGCACGTTCCAGAGTGGATGATACTCAGTATCGCCCAGGTGTAAGACCACCATTCAGAATTGAAATGTTGCTTGAAACGGCATTAGCCGTGTTTGGTGACCAGATCTGAATAGCCAGGTGGTACTTCCCCACCTTCCTCATCCCTTTCTCCTTTAGGGTCTTAAATGTCAAATTTTAGCCTAAATAAAACAGATTTTTCAGAGTTTTCCGTAGTCTTTTACGGGACATGGCATTGCAGCCGAAAAAACGATCCCGGCTTCAATGTTTTTATAAAATCTTTTAGAGTAGAGGATTCTTCATCTTTTGATACTAATATTATATACGCAACCATATTAAATATTTCAGGAGAATCTGCCGAAAATGACAATTTTTCCAAAAAAAATCATGTGAAAAACGTGTTCTCAAATTCCTCGAGAGTGTAAATATTTCTGGCCATATTAAAATACCACAATTTATTACGGGGTAAGTACCTACCGTTCCATCGATTTAATGCAAATGTGCTAAAAGTAATCAAGTACGCAATTTTTATTGAGAAAATGCGTAGGTACCTAGATAAATACTATTTTTCTCAGTACGTGCTAGGTAGGTACCGGCTTATGAGGGTATTCTTTCCTTTAAATATTTAATCGAAAATGAATTATGTGAAATGAGAAAAATCACCCAAGATGGTATTTTTTTTTAAATCGTTCGATTTGAACATTATTAAAAAAAATAGGTATCTATCTACCTACTCGGGTAGAGAATATCCAATGGATTTTTAATGAAATTAAATTAATTTCGATAATGTAACGCTTTATTCACTATTTTATATTATTTATCCGTATTATTTTATACGCACGAGCAGAACTTACGCGGATACCGTGAATGATTTTTTTTGTTTTGTAAATTTTTCTTGCAATTAAAATTTTATAATGCTGCATTTACACTTTTATCAAAAACTAAAGGATGCTGAATTTTAACAAACTTAAAAATTGTACTGGAACAAATTGAACTTTATATTTTTAATTAAATTTTAATGTGAATACTGCACAACAGACCAACCACTGGAACCAGTGAACCTATGGCATCCTCAGATGTGGTATGTTGTGAGGCTGAAGGTAGTGGAAAGGGGAAAGAAATAGGAAAGAGGAAGGTGGGGAAGTACCTGCCTATTCAGATCTGTTCACCAGACACGGCTAGATCCATTTCAAGCAACTTTTCAATTCCGAATGGTGGTCTTATCAAATATTGAGAAATTAATAAATTAAAATAAAGATGATCCAATTTTTTTGCCAAATACTGAAGGTGTATTAAACATTGAACATCGTACATTTTTAATTAATATCAATGTCAATACCGCACAAGAGTCCCAATTACACCCGTCTGGAGCCGGTGAGACTATGGCATTCCCAATTGGGGTATGTTGTGATGCTGAAGGTAGTGGGGAGGTGAAGGAGATGTGGGAGAGGAAGGTGGGGAAGTACCTGGCTATTCAGATCTGGTCACCAAACACAAGCCAATTCAAACAACGTTTCAATTGTAAATGATGGGCTTATACCAAGGCGATACCGAGAGTATCTTAGTACATATTATTTTTAATTAATAAATTGGATTTGACGTGAGCATGCCCGCGTTGGTTTCTGTACACAATAGTGAGCTCTGGCATCATGAAATTACGCATTGCTAAACCATTCATCCGATTGCGCTGAAACTTTAGAGTTTTGATGTATGCATGCCTACAATGGTGTCTATATACTAACGTATGGCAGGTTTTTGCTGCTAGGCCCTGCGGGCGGCTTTATACGTATTTGTATGTTTAACCGCTAAGCGTTGCTAAACCATTCGTCCGATTGCGATGAAAATTTGAGGATTTGATGTGTGCATGCAAACGACGGTTTCTGTATACAAAAGTGAGCTCTGGCATCATGAAATTAGACATTTATAAACCGTTCATCCGATTGCGATAAAACTTTGGGGATTTAATGTGTGCATGCCTACAATGGTGTCTATATACTTACGTATGGCAGGTTTTTGCTGCTAGGCCCTGCGGGCGGCTTTATATATGTTTGTATGTTTAACCGCTAAGTGTTGCTAAACCATTCATCCGATTGCGATGAAACTTTGGGTTTTGATGTGCGCATGCCTACCATACCTGCAGGGCAGTAGGTACCTATCCGCTTACTATGAAATAATATAAATTTTTTGTGTAAGTAAGTCAAGTTAGTTTTAACCCGTTAGTTGCATTTGCAACGGGCATAAGCTAGTGTTTATAGTAATGTTCAAGCAAATGTTCATGTTGGAGGTCGCAAAAGACCTGGCTTTACATAAACAAAACACGTAATAAAAGCATTTCTACATGATCAATAAATAATTAAAAGACTCACCTGAGCAACATTCTCGAAGTGTTCATGAGACTTTTGATACACCCTGGCTTTCTGAAGATTCCTTCCGATGCCGGTATTTTTCCTAATGAACACTTCTCCATGGTTCGCCAGCCAATCCAGAACCTGAGAAAGAATTAAAAAACCAAAATTACATATCAATTTTAAAGGAATTCTCTCTGAAAAAACACAAACGGAGGTTAATCTCAAGTAGTGGCGGTTGGTGGCCTATCTCACTGGGAGGTTCAATCGATTAAAAAAGAGATAAAAAAATTCACGCATCTGAAAAAATCCTGCGTTTGATGTGTGTTAACTATATGAAAGAAAAATGAACTCGCGGATTAGAAAAGTCTGGAAATTTGCATATATTTGTAAATGTGGGCCAATTTCCCTCGGAATTAGATAAAATTGACTTTATTTTGGGCACCCAACACACTTCCAATATCTCTTCATTGGGTATCGTGGATCCAAATGTCTGGAGATAGTCCCGTTAAATTGAAAAGGGGGGGGGTTCAAAACATCTTATTCATGAATACATAATAAAAATAGATAATCAGGGAAAGCAGATCAAAGACAACCGAGAGAGGGATTTTTTTTTGTTTTACTCGTGAACTTAGAATGCAACTAAACAAAATTTGTTTTACATTAGTCAAAGGATGTTTGTTTTCTTTTGTTTAGTACCTGTTTGCAGTCCTCCTTGTAGAGCAGCAGGGCGAGGCGCTGGTGCAGTTGCAGGCGTGTGGCGTGCCAGCGGGCTTCCAGTGCGCGGTGCTGCCCGAGGATCTGGTGGATGACAGCCAGCACGTGGCTGGCACCTGACGAGTAGTCGGCGGCCGGGTCGCCGCGACTGCTGCCAGAACTTCCGTCAGTCTGGAGGAAGGGAAAACATAATAAAAAAAATAGTAAGATTTACTTGCGCTTTTGTAAAATAGGACTCGGGAGTGCACATACTACTACATACAAGCAGTTGATATCGACGGATTCAAGCAGTGTCTAGATATGTTATTCTCTTAGAAAAAAAAATTACAGAACAGCACTATTTTCAAATGTTAACTTGTAGCAGTCTGTGTATTCCAAGTCTGTATAGCCAAACATAGTCTGGTTTAGCTCTATACACCTACAAAAATTAATAAAGTGTACTTGGCGCATTGCTACCTTCAGGAGAAGGATGAAATGATATTTTAATTTTAAATTTTTTTTAGTTGAAAACCCAAATTACTAACTAACTAACTAACCATCACGCCGTTTCCCCGCAGGGGTAGGCAGAGAGGATGGACCGCCAAACAACTCGGTCTTGGCACACGCTGCTTGCCTCGTTAGCATTCATACATCGTCTCATACATGCTCTTCTATTATTCTGACTCTTGACATGGCCCGACTCAAGTATCTGATTCACTTGGTCATGCCATGTCTTTCTCGGGCATTCCCGACTTCTTCTACCATTCACATTTGCGTCATATAATCTCCTTACACTCCTTTCCTCGTTCATTCTCTCTACATGCCCGAACCATCGGAGCGTTCCTTTCTTGATCTTACTCATTAAGCTTACATGAGCCTTGCATTCTTTGCGGATCTCCGCGTTTCTCACACGATCATACATGGTTTTACCACACATACGCCTCAGGGATCTCATTTCTATAGCATTCAGTCTACTTTCATCCTTCCTCTGCCAGTTCCATGCCTCACTGCCATACATCAGGTTAGGTACCAGTATTCCATTATGGACGGCTAGTTTCGCGTCTTTGGACAGATTTTTGTTGGTGCCAACGGTGTTCAGTCCTCCATTAATTAACAGAGTTACCTGCATTCACCCTTCTTTCAATATCTCTTTCAGCCTTCCCATCTCAAATTACTTTCATGGATAATTCTTAAGTGGGAACCCTTCAATGATTTTTCACAAATGAAAACTGCAATAAACCTATTTTCTCTACTTCTTCTTGTAATATAATTTGAGGTTGATAACAAAAGTTTTGAAGGGTAAATTAATTAATAAGTAAATTTTATTTAACCCCTCAGGCTAATTTTTCTCTCTCATAGAAATCGTTATGTCTCCCTTACTATCATGGTTAGAAATATGATCTAAGCGTTGTTAGTTGAGAAAACCCAATTTTATTCAATAAACTCAGATTTGCTTTGAATTTAAGTTTCTAAATTCGAACTGATTGTGTGACGAATTCCTACCTACCTATAACAAGAGAAGTTTTTACCATATTATTTTAATTGTATATTTGAAATGTGGTGTTATTATTTTGTTTAAATTTCTAAGGGATAATCTTGTTAACCCTTTGCGACCGGCAAAAAATTTTCAAATTTGGATGGGCCCCACCAGTAAAGCCCTTAATTATGATCCCATGGTGCTGGGTGACTTACCGGTTGAAACACACGAGCGTGAAGGTACCCTAAACAAGCAGCTTCCTCACATTCGATCGACACCGGTTTTGTTCCCAAATACAGATATATTTTCTGTCAACATTTTTTAAAAGACAAACTCACGCTCAAATGAAGAGGGTCACAAAGAGTAAAGTAAAGTCAGATTTGTGATTTTTCAAGGGTCTACGATTTATCCAGTTTCAAGAAAGCGTTTTTTTTCTAACATAATGTATTTTAGTTTTAAAATTTCTTTCTTTTAAATATTATATATTCCTTGATTTTTCACAGGTGAAATAATTACAATAATAATAATCATAAATAGTCTTACATGGTTCCTGTGGTCAGGCTGATTGCAGACTTGGACCAGGTGATCCAGTTGGTAGAGTAACTTTTTACTTGTTGAGTGGACCTAGGGAAAAATAAACAAAAATCATTACTCTCTCTCTATAAAACTTCAAATATGTAAATAATAAGGCGGAAATATAACCAAAAATGAAAAATAGTCCTTTATGTGTGAAATATAGTAAATGCAGTAGTAAAATTATTCAATTGACCAATTATGTGTGCTTTTATTTAAATCTCTTTGTGATAGTAAAAATAATCTACACACAAATTGGTTTAATAATGTAATTTGGTATCATTTGAGGAAATTGTAAAATGAATAAAAAAATGTATTTTTAGATAAGTAGCAAATAAGCAAATGAAAAATATTGTCAGTTAATGTGTTGTTAATTAAGCATAAAAAATTACTAAAATATTATTAATAACTTTTGAAGATAATCAGACTAACTGAAAAGCATGAAAATTAATAGAAAATGAAATAGGACCAACTATACGAATAAGCATGCATGTTAAATTATATGAATGAGAGTGATGAATTATTGATGGTTGATTATGTAATAGGAAAAAAAAGATGATTGCTATAACATCAAATTTGAATTTATGAATTAGGAAAGAGCAAAGAGACGTAGTATTTGACTGAAAATTGAGACCCGAAAGAATGAAATTTTAAGAAAAGTACCACTTGAAAAGTTCATCAAGAATGGAATCATAAATTTAAGTAGAGAAAATCCAGAATATTATTTATGTACAACAGTCGAGAAATTTATGAAAAATTCCCAAAAAGCCAAAATCTTGAGAACCGGCACCATCTATTGTTTTTAACAAGAACTAATGAATGTTTTCTGTATGAACCGTTCTCTGTGGGGCAGTGGTAATGCAGTTTTCTGTTACTGCACTATTACGGTTCGGATCTTCGCTACAAGCTTCTGCGGGAAACAGTGACGGATCTCTCTGTTGTGGTATGCCATGACAAACTTGCAGCATTATATCCAATCCGTTCAATAGATTCTGATAAGCATCATACACCTGATTCAGAAGGGATACACACAATTATTCAATCAGTCTTAGTAATACGGGCACTGCTCAATAAATGATTATACAAGTCAAATATTAGAATAAAATTAATTCAAATTATGCAACAAAAAAGTATGACAATCTTTTAATTTATTAAAAGCAAGCCTATGATAAAAAGAGATTCAATAATTAATTACAACAAAACAACAGTAAATTATTAATGCCAAATGATCAAAATGTGATGTGTGAAAAGTAAAAAATAATAAATATAATATAAATAATTATATAATATAAATAAGATTTAATAAATGAATTATTTTTTTAAATGGACATATTCTTATCTTGTTTTCATGAACAAAAAATATGTTTATTGAAGATGGTCACATATTCTGTGAATCTTATGCAAACTTATAAATAAAATAGTGTGGCAGCAAACAAATATTAGTAAGTATAAATCCACTGAAAACCCCTCAAAATAAACATAATTCTTATTATTTTTGATTTGATTCCCAAAATTGATATCAAATTTGTAAAAAAAAAAAAGTAATGTGTTTAAGAAGAAATCCAATACAATAGTACTAGTGATGGGCATAATCGATGGAGACAAATGAAAACTTTTCAATTTCAAAAAGTAAATACTTATAAATATTATTATATTCCTGGAATAATCATTCAAATTAATAAATTCTTCCCATTTAAAAATTCATAATAATTTGCGAGATAAATACTACAACTGGTAACTCTGAAGCTTTTTAGAGTTACACACAAAAGCCATACCTTTATAATCTCGCCCTTGTATACCACAAAAACAGAAATATATTGTGTTGTGCTCTCATGTACCTGCCACAATTACATAATATGTTTTGTGGCAGGCATTATACATGTGGCAGGCATGGATGAGGAAATAAAATTGATTTTCACTGACTTGGATGCTGATATAGGAATTAACTAGTTGTTGCAATTTACCTCAATTAAATTATGCATATAATATCAAGAGAATCGCGATGATATTCACGTAAAAGTCACAAATCCCAAAATAAAGTTCTGAGATCGAAATTTGAATTTAAAGTTTATCTATGGAGGGATCTAAGAATTTGTACCCATTTCGATTATGCCAACCACCACCAAAAACAATAAGAAACAAAATGTTATGTATTTTAGTTGTCAAATAATATTAAAAAGTTATTCCATCACAAAGCGATCATTTACCTCGGTGTACGCCTGGCACATCTGCTCATAAAGCTGCTGGTGGCGCACAATGTGCTGCTCGAGAGCCAGCACGTCGCGCACATCTGGGGGTGGTGCACACTGAGCGCTCCAGCCTGCCACAGCACCCGCGTACACTTCTGCCTTATGGTGGAATACCACAGACAGTGATAGCACAGCACTGCGCTCCTCCAGACCTAAATAATAAGATATTGTACATGATGGTCCACCACATAAACTTTTTCGATGCCTATACATTGTTTTTAAGAATGTTTAATTTTGCTACCTATTTAAATAGTTAGTAATACGATAGAACTATCTAATGATATGAATTCAAATAAAAAAATATGAAAATTCCAAAATTGCACCAAGGATTTAATTTTATATGAATATATATATATGTAAGTATGTAGTAACACAACGTGAAGAGAATTTAGATGTTTTATAGAAATCTAAAAAAAATTCTTTGCTTTTAACTCAATGGTCAAAGTAAGCTTCTCGAAATGCAAGGTTCGTAGAAAATGTGTTCAACAAGTTCAGCTCATCGGGCCTTTTATGGAAAAAAAAAATTATCGGGCTGCTTTTGAAATTTTGAATGCGTAACGTAGCTTGAAGAAAAAAACTCCCACTTATATTGCAGTTAATTCAAATATCTCGTGGAACGTGGACTTCAAGTTACATCACAAATTTTTAGCCAATCACAGCTCTACCCCCTCGATTAGCTAACCTTGTTAAACGGATTTTCTACGAACCTTGCTCGAAATTATTGTAAAATTTCACAAAAGACAAGTGGGTAAATTTGATCTTTGACTTTTGGAATTTTCTCTGCGATTTTCAAAATATTGAGTTTGACACCTGTCAAACAATGGATATTGTTTTACATCAAAATAAAATGTGTAAAACTTTACCCTGAAACATTAAATTCTAAGGTACCACTCATATTACAACTCGATACTCAATTAATTATTTTTAATACATAACATACTTAGAGGACTATCATATAGATGCAGAACGATTTTAATCAATAGATTTGTTTTCGCAGTATCATAAGTCCATTAGATCTTCGACCAAGTATACCCTAGACAAGCCCTCTCAAAGTAACAATCGGAATAAAATAACGCCAGTAACAGTAATTTCGCAACAAAACTCTCCTTCCAATTCCGCCGTCTTGCATACAGAGTTCCCGGCAATAAACAACTGACCGCCAAGTTATCCTATTGTGTAATTCTGTCAAACTAATACATCGATAGTTGTTCATGGATTGGCCGCATGAACAATATCCACAAGCCGTGCTGTATACAGTGGTTTTCAAAGTGGGGGTCACGAGACATTCATAAATTTAATTGGAAAAAAATATTTTTTTTCTTTATTTTGACAAGCGATTCAATTTCGGAGGCCAGTATGGGTACCGCCGCTTCGGGAACCATTTATTGGATAACCAACGCCTCTGCCATAGGTCACCCCAAGTGATTCGCTACGTTTGGTGACTAAGCAGGGGTGCCCGGGTTAATGGAGTGATGTTTGTCCAGGTCTTGGCGGCAGATGCGTCTGCATTTTTTTTCTGTTGGTTCGTAAGCTTAATGAGTTTATTAAAAAAACCAATCATCATTTGCTTGAAAACATTTACGAAAAAATCATCTTTTTACCGCCCATGCACCGTGGGCTACCCAAGTTGGTTGCTCATCATTAACACAGTGATGAGCAACCAGCGGTCCGCAAGCCCATTTACTGCTTTTCGGACTGACTACAAAAAAATATCAAAAAATTGCGCTAAAAATATTCAAAGGCTTCTGTTCCGTTTTGCAAAAGGTATTAGCCAAAAACTATAATTTCTTTTTAAAGTTTTGAATCAGCTACTCAAAACATTAAGTTTTTTGCGTATAATAAAAAAAAAATTACTGAAATTAGTGGATACTTAAAGCCCAGTAGTAAGCGCTCAAAAAGAAGAGGAAGGGGAGATACGTAAATACGAGTGTTAGAGGGAGCGCGCTATTCTTAAAAACATGACTCGTTTGAAATAGGACACAAATCTCACGGAAAATGTCTCAAAAATGATTTGAAAAAAACAATGAATTACGAAATTTTTCGTATACTTATGTATCTTGTAATACGTGTTAATAATGTTTTTTGGAGTATATCTTACGATTTTTATCTATCGGGGGAAATTTCATACAATTAAATTATAAGTGTTAATTGTAATTGTTAATTGTTTAACTTGCGACCTTAATTAAAGAATTTTGCAACGATTTTTTGTTAAAATCTGTGTTTTATGTATTTTAAAGGTTTCCGTTTTACAAAATAACAAAAATTATCTTGACGAAATATTGTACTTACAAATATTGTAATTACAAACGAAAATAAACTAACACCATTTACTGGTTTGACCTTGAACGTAGTAAAAATTTTGTCTGGCAATTTTTGCCCTTTTTGAATCAACCGCCAAAATTTAACATTCCCAAATGAAAAAAAATCGATATCATTCATTGTTTTGGCATTTCGGATATAAAATTTTCAGCTGCGGCTTTTTTTTTACCCTCTTTGATAGTTTAATTAAACAAATATTGTTTTATAATATGTAAAGCAGGTTTGCGAATCCACCGACAAAAAAGTTAACCAGGTTTTGTTGTACATACCCTCCCACCAAGGTCCGCATAAGTACATAATAATAATGGATACATTAATAATACTTCGACTAAAAAGGTTGATCATTCCTAAAAACAGCTGGTGGTGAATTTATGTAATTATAATTATAATTTATGGAAATAATATAATTTATTTTATTACTAAAAGCGGGTCGCGCTTTAAAAAAGTTTGAAAACTCTTCCAAATTGTGATACTAGCCCTCCTTGTATGTATTAGTAGTCGAACACAGGCAGTGCGGTGATTTGATGACGTAGGAAACTTTGATGGCAACAAAAGTAATTCTGTAACATTATTACGTTTATGAAAACGCTGTCTAAAAGACATATGTAAGGTCAATTTTTTTGTTGTAGTCAGATAGCTGACTACATTTTCAAAAATAAAGTCCGTGGTGTGTACTTTGTACAACATTCGGAAGTTAGATATTTTTGTGTTTGAAAAAATTAACTCCGGTGCGGACGGCTGGAACACAAATTGGTTTCGGTGTAGACCTTGTAGACCGATAAAAGGTACAACACAAAGCACTATGCGATCTAAACGGTGCAAAACAATGCAGGCACTTTTTCATAAATGGGCCGTGAGCCTGCTTTTGCTGGCTTCTGGGGTCATTTTGCATTTCACAGGGCGCGTCTAGATATCATACGTCAATGCATTAGATAAATAATTTTACCGAAACAAATGATGCCCAAATTTTATTTTCTTAAATGAAGCACGAGTTCTTTTTCTCAGCAAAATCTCATATCACTTGAAAAGAATATACGTAGTGGCCCAAATTTATCTCACCAATGAATCAAGAAGTAATAATACTAAACAAGAAGTCCTTCACCTTAATCACCATTAAACGGAGATGGCACTGTCATCCTGATTGAATGAGAGGTTTACGAGCAAATTAAAGTCAAGCGTGTCCTGGGGATGCTCCATTCGCAAGAAACAACTTCAATTGATTTACAAGAGATTAGAAATGAGTAAGATCCTGAATAATGAGATTTTAACATACTATCAATTTAAAGAACATATATGAGCTTATGATTAGACCATAACTTGCATTATGAAAAATCCTATCTATCTTTTTTACACGTGTAATGAAAGACGTGTTTCATTTGTAATTTTTAATACTCTCATAATTACATGAATTTAGCAATCAAGTCATACAAATAGAATTAAGTAATGCAATTTTATACAGAGTGTAACACGACTTTAGGAATTTTAACCAGTGATTCTTCATGCGTGCAACGTTATTGTGTACAATTTGGCTTCGCGTACCCCCAGGGGTACGCGTACCACAGGTTGAAAACCACAAGTATAGAATATTAATTTATGAATCTGAATGAAGTAGAATCTTAAAGAAGATATTGTAGTCTCTCATGTCTAGGGTTAACGTTAAGTTTAATGTATGAAGAATGATGAATAAGTAAGTAGTTTAAGAGAGAGAGAGTATGAAAACATTGTACAGTACAGTTATGAATGAAGAAGATGAATGGACCATGTGGACGAGTTAGTGTGTTTGGAAAGTAAACCTCTCTAACAGAGATGGAAAGCCTGATAGTGATATTGAAAAAAGGGTAAATGAAGGAACTACATTAATAGAGCACTGAACGCAGTTAACAAAAAATGTCAAAGAAGCGCAGCTAACAAGTAACCGGTGAATGCATTTTTTTAGCCATAAGTTATAATGGGTGTGCCAAGTTAGAAGTAAGATTATAGAAATATATTATAAACTCGTAAAGCGCCTTTTGATGTGATTTTTCACAAAAACGGTGCTATACAAGTCATTCAAATATTATTAGTATCAAAACAACACTTTATTTCTTGATCTCAAAAACAATACAAAATTCAGAAACGAAACTTTAAACAGTTCTACTGCAAAACTACTACTAAATCGTACATTCGACATTGTTCTTCAGGACCGTCGATATTTTAATGAAATATGACTTGCGATTTTTCATGTTACAATATTATGAAAAATATGTTAAGAAATTAAGAATAATTTTAACTAACCTGCCGCCAGGTCTTTGAAGGCCCTTTCCATGGCGTGTGCAAGCGAGGCAATGTGCGTGTGTGCATAGTGCCGCTGTTCCTGCAACCTTCTGGCGGCGGCTGACACACGAGCCACTGACGCACGTGCGCTACCACCGCACGCCGCCGCGAACCTTGCATGCTCCTCCTGCAGCTGCTTGGCGAGGGCACAGGACCGACCTATCTCCACATAGGACGAGAGGAATGCACTGCGGTTGTGACAGATCCACTCCAGCATCTGGAATTAAAAGGAACATTACATTGTATGATCAGTAGTCGTGACAATGGATCAGTAGTAACATTTTATCGCTGTGGGAAGAGCCCAAGCAATAGTTATTTTGTAAAACTTAGAAGACCAATTCTTTTCTCCAGTAGGTTAGTGTTGTTGTTCACTATCCTTCAGGGAAGCAACTAAACATCACTTTGGTTTGAACAGGATTCTAACTTCAACTGTTCTGAGATGTGAGGTGTCAAAGTTTGCAAAGATCATTTCTCATTATCTATTTACTAATTTATGATTTTGTTGTGAATCTAATGTAAATTATTTTAATTGAAGATATTTTAACCACTCCGATACGTGAGCGCGATAATATAATGATAACAGTCAAGTACAATAAGCATGTTTTCACGTCAACGCGGTTTCCACAAAAATCGTTATAACTCTGTTATTGTTCTAGTGACATCCCTAAAACCATAAGGAGAAGGTCCATAATAAATCAAGCCGCACATCTCTATTCAAGTTGTCCATAGAAATTCATAAAAAGACCTATTTTGTCAGATACATATATTAACCGCCAAAACGCCAACGCGCTGTTAGACATTGTTATTTTTTTATTAAATATTCTTATATGAAATGATAAAAAAGTGAGGTGACTAAATTGTTTATTATACATTTATACTATAGAATAAGTATTATTTTCACATAAAAACATCACGTGAGTCATTTTTACAATTTTTTTATGTGTTCATTCTAAAATTTTAATATTTACAAATGTTAATATTTATTTTTATATTATTTAATATATATATATTTATTACGAGAGATGGGAAGGCTGATAGAGATATTGAAAGAAGGGTGAATGCCGGTAACTCCATTAATGGAGGACTGAATGTCGTTGGCGGTAATAAAAAACTGTCAAAAGAAGCGAAGCTAGCAGTCCACAATGGAGTCCTGGTACCTACCCTGATGTATGGCAGTGAGGCATGGAACTGGCAGAGGAAGGATGAAAGTAAACGGAATGCTGTTGAAATGAGATCCCTGAGACGTATGTGTGGTAAAACAATGTATGATCGTGTGAGAAATGTGGATATCAGCAAAGAATGTAAGGCTGATGTAAGGATAATGAGTAAGATTAAGAAATGGACCCTCAGATGGTTTGGGCATGTAGAGCGAACGAACGAAGAAAGTAGTGTAAGAAGAATATACGACGCAAATGTGAATGGTAGAAGAAGTCGAGGACGTCCGAGGAAGACATGGCATGATCAAGTGAATCAGATACTTGAGTCGGGCCATGTCAAAAGTCAGAATAATAGAAGAGCATGTATGAGACGATGTATGAATGTGAGTGAGGCAAAGAGTGTGTGCCAAGACCGAGTTGTTTGGCGGTCCGTCCTCTCTGCCTACCCCTGCGGGGAAACGGCGTGATGGTTAGTCAGTTAGTTAGTTAGTAATATTTATTTGTGATATAACAATTTGAAAGCTTATTTCATAACCTTTCAAAAACAGTTTTTGGTATTAGGTTACGTTCAGAAATGTTTCATTTATAGAGCTTTAATTGTGAAGCGGAAATAACACAAAGTTTTTGTAAATCTGACATATTGTTTAAGACGAAAAACTTGCATATTCGCGATAGATCGGAGCGGTTAAAGGAAGCATTTAAATACGACATATACTAACCATTTTAGAACATACCTTTAGAACCATTTGCAACAAGCTAGGTAGGGCATATTAATTCATTGCACAAGGTACTAAATACATTTCCCTAATGCCTTTCCAAGTGGGGGCCACGTCCTATTTAAATATTTTCCATTAAAATACGACAAATTAAAATACTTTATTTACACAATATTTTGTATTACAAAATCAAAAATTTCAACAGTCAGATACAAACAAAATGGAGATTGCAAAAGACTTGAAGAGATGTTAGAAATAGTTATTTATATACCCATCTTTCAGGGCCAGAAATATTTTTTTTATTTTCGCAATTATATTTTTAATGATGCCACTAAACATAAAGTAATGAGTTACGATGTTTCCCTACAGTTTTTTTTTTATGTTGTAGATACTTAGAAATTTATGTAGTAATTTTAATTCAATTTTTTTATTTGTCATCTAAACATTTAACACAGTAAGTGCATGCTGTAAAGCCTCAAGGAGAATCTGAAGAAATAAGAGTACCTGTATCCCTGTGTGAAAGACAAACAAAGTGGATCAAGAATCTTTGCAAATCATTCAACTAAAACACAAAATATCTCTGGGAGACAACAAAAGAAGATGGAAAAGATTGTTAGATGAATTGAAGGTTACCTTCTCGCAGTCCTGCTCAAACAGCCTCAGCTGGAAGCACTGGTCGAGCTGCAGCTTCTTGTGGTGCCAGAGCTGCAGCAGGTGGTGGTGGGCCTGCCGCACGGAGTCCAGCTGCTGGCGGATACCCGAGGACTCGCCGCAGTGGAAGGCGCCCGGACCGGGTGACCCGCTGCCGGCCGCCAGCGCCACGGTGTCTGCCGCCTGCAGGCGCTGCAGTATGCGCTCACCTAGAATATTACAAACAATATTTATTTATTTATTTATCTAATACATGAAAAATCGAAAGTACAAATAGTTTTTTTATGATATTTCACCCTCCATCCTAGGGATGACCCTGTGTTATGGCGGGTGAAGTTTACAGTTTTCGGATTACATTCATCAATTAGAATTGGTTGAAAATGTTCACTAATAAATACTATGCACACAGATTCTTCTACAATAAGAGAGTTTATGTTGGTATTTTGGATTATAAGAATAAGGTAAAGAAGCTAAAGAGTTGTTGGAAAAGAGAAGTTATATACATACATACAAAGCTGCTTAGATAGTAAATAAAAATATGTAAAAAATTTATCATGTTATGCCTGCTCTTAATACTGTGCACACAGATCTTCTATAAGAAAATGATATATAGTTAGATTGGGTTACAAGAAGAAGATGAGGAAGTTAGAGAATTCTTAGAAAATGAAAAATTTGAGGAGTTGTTAGATATAGATTACACTAATTTATTTATTAATTGAGTTGAGTTATTAATTAATCTTGTATATACAATGCCGCTAATTTAGAAAATAGAGGTATATTATGTTTTGTCTAAAAGGTGATTAAATTGATAGAGTGTAAAGTGAATGGGTATTAAAATTGTAATGTATTCCATATGTAAGGATCCATTTCGTTATTTGTTTTTTAAAGGAATGGGGTTGGCTCAACGTTTTTAAGTTTTCAGGGATAAGTTTAAAGGTTTTAGGAGCTAGGAAGAAAAATTGTCTTTGAGCTGTCGTAGTGTGTAGTTTATTGTTCTGGTGGTGTAGTTGTGTTGTAAGAGAGTTTTGTTTTTGTATTTGAACAGGAAATGTATTAGCATAAATTTTAGATGGAGTTGCAGTACGTTTAAGACGTTATACTCGATGAGGAGTCGTTTGGAGGGGTATCTAGTTGGTCGCTTGTTAATGACACGTATTACCATTTTTTGGGCTGTTAGTAAGGGTTCGACAATTGATTGAGCCCAGCCACCCCAAATTATAATGCCGTATGCTAGTAGGGATTGGCAGAGAGTGTAGTAAACAGTTTTAAGAGTTGAGGTAGTAAGGATAGTTCTTAGGGATCGAAAGACATAAGAGAGTTTGCGGATGCGTGGGGTTAGACTGGCCAAGTGCTGATCCCAAAGAAGGTGTTGATCAATGATGACCCCCAGATATTTTATGTGGGTGGCTTATTCCAAGTTTGGGCAATTACAGGAAGAGCAAGTTCTTAGACAGGAGTGAATTATTATCTTCTGATTGTTGGTAGGTTGGGTTGCAGTAGAAAGACTGAAGGTTAAGAATTTTGTTTTTCCGGCGTTAAGGGTTAGGAGATTATCATCTAACCATTTCTTTATATGGCCTATGTCGTTTTGAGCTATGTCGAAAACTCCTTTCCAGTTTTTATGTCTAGCTATTAGTACAGTGTCATCTGCAAAAGATATTAGTTTCCCGGTTATGGGAAGATTACAGAGATTGTTGATGTAGATGAGGAACAGAATAGGGCCTAGAACACTTCCTTGTGGGACTCCGAAATGGATTGGTAAAGGGTGACTTACAGCTGTGTTGTTAATTTTCACAGTTTGCGATCTGTCTGTTAGGTATGATGAGAACCAATTAACAGTTCTACCTCGGATGCCTATTTGAGATAGTCTTTCTAGAAGTATGGGGTGGGAAACCGTGTCAAATGCTTTGGCCAAGTCTAGGAATATGGCTAAGCAGGAATCACCTTCATCCAGGCTGTTAGTTATCTTATCCGTCAAGTCTAAGATTGCAGATTCTGTATTTAAATTGTTTTGAAAGCCAAACTGAACATACATTAATAATAATATAATGGATAATTTGTAGAGAACCGTTTTTGTGAAAAATCACCTCAAGAGCGCTGATATTATGTTAAATAACAAGTTTGACCTGGAATACTGTGCAACAATGTCATCATAACTAACTAACTAACATCATAGTGAAATAAATTAAGTGTTATGAATCTTTAACTCACGAAAAAGGCTGAATTTACATATTATACAAAAGAAACACATAAAAACAGCATAATCTCAGTTAATGAGTGAATGGTGAGGGTTTCAAATGCTCGATTATTGCCATAACAAATACAAATTGTAATAGCAGAAATGATGTGCTCGATATGGCTATAGGTGTCAATCAAAAGGTTAGAAAGAAACATTTTAAGCCAACAAAAGTCGTAAGAATTGGTAAGAGAATGAAACACTAATTCGCCTGAAACATTTGAGTCCCGCACTGAAGGAAAGAAGATTCAGATACTTGGAGTCACATTGTGGAAACAAGAGACATCACCAAGAACTATTTTAAAGAGACTGGACTAATGTCAACGGAATATGGTGGAACACAGGAGAGCAGTATATAAAAACTAAACATTTTGAAAAAGGGTAAAAACAAGTGAAGAGGCAGGAGCTAATCATATTTCAGCGTGAATTTTTTTTTGACAAAACTGTCTAGATAATAATATAGAAGTAGAATGCCAAATGTATGCTTTATGAACAAAATAGTAAAACTTTTGTGAAGACAATGATAAGACAGAGGATGTTAACCAGTTTGGATATTAAAAAAACAACATTCTCAAAGTCCAAATTGATTAAAAATAAATAAATAATTGCTCCTAATTGAGAACAATTAATTATTTAATGATCAAACCACATCACCAGAGCATTAGTGCATCGAATTAAAATTTACTTTCAGAAAATATGTAGTTCACTGTTCAAATTGTTTGGAATTCAATAGTACCAAGTACCAAACTAGTTTTATAACCGTGCTAGTTCTGTTCCGCTCATTAATTACAAAAAGTTGATTCACTTATTAACTAGTAATAGAAATTAGAAAGTTCCTGAAAATAATGTCAAAAGAATTTAAGTATTTGACCCTTGGGCACCGCCTGTCTGTTATTTTATGTTTCTTACCACAGTCGTAAAGAGAAGGTTCATCCAAATTAACAATTAACATCATAACGATGAGATCGAACTATGAAGGGATTTAAAAAAAATATATTTGGGAAAACTTATAGTTGCATACAATATTGATTTTTTTTACTTAGTTGGATCAATTATAAAGTTTCAACTAGTAATTTATTTTTTACAAAAATATGAAAAACATAAAAACAAAAATATAATAAATTGCATGTTTCTAAAAAACACTACGTACCCTTGGGATAAGATGGTTTCATCTGCCATTTGCATGAAACCTAGTTATTGAAGTTCAAATTGAATGCGTAATCTCGATTACGTTATTGAGATTGTTTTTTTTTTTTTCTTTACATAAGAATATCTTTCCAAAATCAGATCAAAAACAGGTTTTTTCCGAATATTAGCTTAAAATGAGCGTTTCTAGGCTGGATTCTATTTAAGGCGAAATCAATTGATGTTTATATCAGAATATGGAAAGGAAAATATGGAGAATGGGGAAAATGACAGATTGTGTTCATATGTATTTAAGTAAGTTGGTTTACCTTGGGCTTCTAATTCTTCTACAGGAACTTTAACAATTTTCTTCTTCATCTCGTTGTGGAGGTCGATACCGTGCTTGGCCCCCGACACGTCGTCCGCAAAGTCGGATCTCGCCAGATCTTCTTGTAAATCGTCTAATCTATCTAAAATGTCACCAGCCTGCCAGGTTAATTCTTCCAAAGCCTGAAAACACCGAACAAAGGGTCATTAATTTTACCAATACCGGGAAAATGTGCTCAAAAATTATTCTCAAGTGCATCAATAATAAAAATAAAATAATAAAGACAAATATTATGCTGCGGGAAGATAAAATACATGGAGGTAGAGTTTTTCAGGTAAGAGTAACAAATTTATCAAATTGTATCTACAAGATAATTGCATTTAGAAAAGGGTTGTTAGTGGGTTGCAGTGGCAACATTAAAGAGGTTAGCAGAAACGTTTTACTTACCAGTCTTAAGTCAATCCATTGTGCATGATCATATTGTAAAGTTCCTTCCAGATCTGTTGTCAGTTGAGATGTATCTATTATTTTAGGGAGTGCCTCCAAACTTATCACAGTTGTCTGAAATTTAGAAAAAAAAAACTTTAGTACTCTTAAAAAGATACAAAGTTAAACAAACCACAAATTGGTAAAAATTAAAAAAGGGCGAGTGATGTAACCTTACTTAAAAGACATCAATGAAGTTAATTAAATTTTCACACATAGCAAACATTCTGCGGATAATCATAATTATAATAATGAGAATAAAATAACTTAGTTTCATTCCACTTTATTATATATTTTTCAAAAAGCTTCTGTAAGCTTAAAAGTAATGATTGCACAGCATTTTACATAGGTAACATGGCTAGAAATGTTCAAACAAAGGTTGCTGAACACTTGAGATGCCTAAATAGTGTAGGTTTTTCAGAGTTCGATACTTGCATAATAGATAAAGATCACTCTTATTATAAATCTTCGGGGGTAGATATACTACATAGAAATGGGATAGGTCTATGTCTGAATAATCTAGAAGGCCTTAATGCAAATTAAGAAATCATCAAAAATTAATATAATCCATTTACTAAATAAACAAAATTAAGTTAGCCCCCTCGCCCCCCACCAAAGTTGATGTTTCTCTCTCCCTCTTCTCCTTTTCATTTAAATACTCTGTAATCCTGTATCGTTTATAATATTTCGGTTGCTTTTAAAAAATATAATAAAGTGGAAAACAAAATTATTTTATTGCATGATTATTGAAATTATTTTAAAAAAAAAGTAGTTACTTATGCTTTATAAACTCTGGGCAAACCTTAAAAGCTACTATAAATCCAAGATAATAACAACAACATAACGATGCAGCATTTACCCAAAATATTATAACATGTGTAAAAGAAAACACTTTATATAACAGTATTATTTTTTTGGAAAATTTACACAGCAGTTGTTGGTGATACATTTTTTTTTTTAATTTACCTATATAATAATAATAATAATAATAATAATAACAACTTTATTTCACATAAAATTGAACAATAAAACATATGTGGAAACTTTGACTAGCCAACTAGGGATGGATCCTGTTTTAGGCCAGTCAAATTGACAAATTTAAATTCATATTACATTGTTTACTAACATAACATGTTATTTATAGCAGGAAAAGGTGTTAATTATGTATTCCTAACAGTATATAATTTTGTACTCATAAGAAAAAGAAGACAAATAATGATATCTTAAAATCAAATTCAGATATTTTCCCCTAGAGCGCTTAAAAACAAAAACAAAAACAAATAAAAGATAAAAGATAAAAGATAAAAGATAAAAGATAAAAGATAAAAGATAAAAGATAAAAGATAAAAGATAAAAGATAAAAGATAAAAGATAAAAGATAAAAGATAAAAGATAAAAGATAAAAGATAAAAGATAAAAGATAAAAGATAAAAGATAAAAGATAAAAGATAAAAGATAAAAGATAAAATATCTCTTGGTTATTTTAGTTAACACTATGCAGTGGCTGCTCGTGACTCAAATGAACAAGAGCTAAGAAAAATTACGAATTCTTCAATTATTGTTGCAGCCAGAAAATGTTTTTATACTTTTTGAAAATTTATGAAAATCATTTTCTGTTGCAACAATATCTTTAAGTTCACGCATTTCATGGGACTATAGCACATTAAAATAAAAACAAGCAGCCAATGCCTACTTGTTATTTAAACTATCATAAATATTATTAACTGTAGTGTCAATGACATTAAATCGGTAGACAAAAAATTGATACATTTTGTTGTTTAGCAACCTTTAGTGAACTCCTACATTCATTACATTCAATATCGTTTATATTTTACATGATTTTATTAACCAAAATAGATTGGTATTTACCCCAACTGAAATTATAAGAGAGTGTTCATTCCTTGGCATTAATACTTTCCTACCTAAGGTAGAGTATTGATTTGCTATTAGGTATGCGAATATTTATAAAAATTGAAAAGATATCTACCCACTTAATCGAAGCAAACTAAATAAATTCGTAAATAATTCAACCGAAGTAATAATATATTTTGTTAGTATTCGGGTTGAAGGCATTTACAAATACATCGCGTGTGGATAAACGCGAAGTCAATAAAACTCGCTGGCTGCTATCAAACCAAAGTCAAACCATAATACAAATATACTGCTAATGCTTACGAAAACAATCCACTGGGCACTTACCCCTTTGTATTGCGGCGTTACGTAACCATTGAAACAATCTAAACTTATATAATACAACCGTATCTATTTACTTCAAACGGTTTTTAAAGAATTTATTGTTTAAAACGCTTTTTAAAACAGATTGATTTGATTCTATCAAATGATCGGAGATATTCTGTGCCTACTCAATGTAGTTTATTGAAATACGCAAATAATTCTGATCTAGGTTCGTTAAATATAAAATCGAAATAAAAAATATAATAAAAATCCTTTCATGTTCGTCTCTAAATATTGAGCCTTAGGTAGTTGGGAATGTTGGGATGGGTTATTTTGACGCCTGGAGCTGTAATTTGAAATCAGTTTGTACCTACCCACTACAAGCTGACATTTTTCGTAAAAACTTTTTGGAATAAAATTACTGTAATGCCTAGCTTTATCGTATTCATCAATGTTTTTTTGTTAGTTTTAAACAAATTTGGTATTTTATAAACATTGTTGCTGTCTGGATAAAAAAGACTTATGTTGAAAAAATCAGAGTGTGCGGCTCACACGCGGTAGAAGTGAAACCTTCAGAAAAATAAAGTAGACAAGAGTGGGGAGGCTACGAAACACAGCAAAAAGAGGAGACCGATATGCTACGAAGCACCACACAAAAAAGATTTCCTTCTCTCGCAGGCTAAATCTTATAGATGTATTGTCTCTTTTTAGTGTCGTTATTTTTCGTTTCATCGAGTTTCAAATCACAACAATGTTTAAAAAGTTTTCACTTCAATAAGGATCAATAGTTTACTTTGAATTATTACAAATCTCAATTGACAAGCTTACTCGCAATAACAAAAGAAATTGGTTCCTGAAATTCTTTAAAAAAACTGCTAGACATTGTTAAAATAATTCATGATTTTGATGCCTTTTAGCAAAATACTGTGATCTAGGTGATTTTACTTTTAGCCACCCTGTAGGTTAGGTTAATGTTGGGAAGGTCATGTTTATGCCCTTTGATTCCACTTTAAAAATAGTATTATGCCATTTTCTACTTTTTGCCGATCGAATTTGACGCCCTACGGGCCCAGGGTTGCCAGGTCTTTTCCAAATACATACCGAACAGTAAGCAAAAAAAAAAAAATTGATGTGAAATTTCCCTAGAATTTCCCTAGATTCCAGTGGTACCTTGGCGAATCAAAACCCGCGTTGTGGGTTTTGTCGGAATTTGAAACAGTCAAATTATTCGCGAAATGGCTTGAAAACAGTGAGCGCGTGCACGAAGCGGCAAAATCGCACAAACTAAGTAGGGATGCTCCGCAATATCGATTGCCGTTTGCGTCAAATCTGGCGGTTGAATCGTTTATTAGGGAGAAAAATTAACCAGAAAAAAATACCGAACCGCCCGTACTTCGGTATTTTTGTCATACCGAACACCGAACGCGGTGCTAAAATACCGAACATATCAGAAGGAACTAACTAAAAAAGCATTTTTCGCAAAATCAATTTACTTTGCCGCGGTGTATGATTAAA
This sequence comes from Limnephilus lunatus, assembly GCA_917563855.2. Classification (NCBI taxonomy): domain Eukaryota; kingdom Metazoa; phylum Arthropoda; class Insecta; order Trichoptera; family Limnephilidae; genus Limnephilus; species Limnephilus lunatus. The sequence continues at coordinate 40,669,091 of OU830604.1, forward strand.
AGTGTTATTAAATCACAAAATTTAAAATTAGGTTGTAATCTAATGAGTTTACGATATGTAACAACAAATCCTTCATACATTGACATCCCACCCTACTGTACGTACATATATTCAATTGATGATGTGTATTTGGTCAATGGTGCGGTTGGTGTACAGCTCGAGGGCTTTGGATGTGGCATTTCCATGAATGATGTTCATCTCCTGTTCAGCCAAACTAACCCAACAACTCTCGCGACACGATGACGATTAGGTACGACCAACTTGATAATTCGTGTTATGGTCAGTCAAATTAATCAAATGCCAGTTTATAGACGAGTGGTCCAAAGCGTCGGGTTCGCAACCTGCGTGCGAACTCTATCTAAATTTATTTAAATAGACAATAAACAGTGTTAATTTCAAGCGACCTCGCAGGTAAGTATGGTCCTGTATTAATTCATTTTTAGGCAGCATCGCGTTCATTGGTCAAAATAGTGTACATATATTTTCTTATCGGTGATCAACAAACCGGTGTATGCAATTTTTAGCCATAAGTTGTTTTTAATTGTTTGTCTAGCTTGTAGTCTTTCTAGATTTTAGGCATGTATGGTAAGTTTGTACAGCGCCCTTGAGGTGATTTTTCACAAAAACGGCGCTATATAAATCGTCAAAATATTATTATTATTATTATTAATACCGAACACCTGGCAACACTGCCTAGGGCACGAAGTTATACGCCTGGAGTGTTTCACAGCACCACCATTTTCCTGATAATGTCCCTGAAGAATTTATCAATTCGCAGTGGACAGCGATCCATCGTAAAATCTATGAACCGTTGTTCTAGCCAGTGCCGACTTTCGAAGAAAATATTATTTTACAGCAAAATGGCATTTACCTATTTTACTATACTTAGCTCAGGTGTCACTGCTTAGTCCATCCATCTGATCTTGAATCATTCGGAATCGGGATAGGTTATTATAAATAAAGCGCGCCAAATACGTAAACCCGTTCCAACCAACAAAGTTGTGGGGTTTTAAAAAAGATGATAATTAAATGTAATAATGTTATTTTACATACTTTAGTTATTCATAACTAGTAGTTCTGTGAACAATAGATCTCGCGTAATATAAATTTACCTCGAATTTGTATTTGTGCGAGCCGAGCGAGGTGCGCTGCTTCTGCCAGAAGTTGTCAGGTCTAATGATGACGGCCTGGTGTACGGCTCCCGGCGGGAAGTGTTCCTGCAGCACCTTGAGGATGGGCTTCACGGCGCTCCAAGAGCCCGCGCCGCCGCCCCCACCGCGCATGTCCACCACCACGGTGAAACCGAGCGAGCGGATCTCCTCGCTGGAAACAAACAAAAGGATATATGATTAGTTAAATGCAATCAAATGGTGAAAAGGAAAGAAGAATATAAGATTTGTTCAATGGATCAAAAGGTAGTGAGGTCAAATAGTTAAAACAGGAGAAGGGAATATAAATGAGTTCAATGTCGGCACATGGAATGACATCAAAAAGTGAAACGAAAAGAAGATTGAATTAAGGTTCTAGGAATCCAATAATAGTGAAAAGAGACGAATAAAATCAGATTACTTTAGATTACAATGGAATGACATCAAATGATGAAAGCGAGAAAAGGATGCTACACGACGAGTCCAGCGTTCAAAGTGGGTAAATGGAATGATATCAATAAGTGAAACGAAAAGAAGATTGAATGAAGGTTCTAGGAATCCAATAATAGTGAAAAGAGACGAATAAAATCAAATTACAAAGGTATGAATGGAATGACATCAAGTGATGAAAACAAGAGAAGGATAATATACAACGAGTTCAATGTTCAAAGTAGGTACATGGAATGACATCAATAAGTGAAACGAAAATAAGATTGAATGAGGGTTCTAGGAATCCAATAATAGTGAAAAGAGACGAATAAAATCAGATTACTTTAGATTACAATGGAATGAATGGAATGACATCAAGTGATGAAAATGAGAGAAGGATAATATACGACGAGTTCAGTGTTCAAAGTGGGTACATGGAATGATATCAATAAGTGAAACGAAAAGAAGATTGGTTAAATGTTCTAGGGATCAAATAAAAGTGAAAATGAAAGAAGAAAATTAGATAACTTCTGTAAAACAGAAATTACCAACTGTCCACAATATTCATATGCACACTTAGCCCCCTTTCCATCAACAAAATAACATCAAATATCGAAAAGGAAAGCAGCAAATAATAATTAGCAGTTACAAGATGTAAATACTGTAAATTTTTTAATAAGAGCGACGAAAATGGCATTCATAAGTTAAAATGAAAGAAGAACATGAAATTAGTTAGTAGTGTGTGGAAGGTAGGTGATTTTTTAAAATGTAATAATAACTCGATAATTCGCCTGCATCCTAACTATTTCTCACCGATAAACATCTAGATCTAGAACAACGTCAAATAGTTTTGTAATAACACCTTGTCCCGAAATTGTGCTTGTTGACGATTTCCTTATGAAGCCTCGTTGCAATGACATGTTCGCTATTCTCAGGAAAACAATGACGTCAGAACCTGCTTGATTGCCTTCGCATGACATATAAGATAGGAAATAGGCCGCTTGCATGGATTTCATAATGACTTGGAAAAAATCGTGTGGATAGATTTTTTTACTAAGATTACAAAAATGTTAGTAAAATTTTTTTGAAATGTATAGTTTTTTTTTAAATTTTATTTAAATAAATCCATTACTTGAGCTCGTGACGTCACTACATGAAAATTTTCTGTAGTCGGCCTTGACTAAAATGTACCGTCTCTGATTATGTTCCCTTAATTTTGTAAAATTCCACACTGATTAATTTTTTTTTATATGACAACACTTTGATTTCCGGTGAATTTTTGAATTTGCGTTTAACGTTCACTAGATTTATTGTTTGTTCTATTCGAACTTATCCTTTGGTTTGATTTTTTGATAAAGATGGCGGTGTTTTTACAGATGTTACGAAGAGAACCCCGTACAATTTATTGCTATTCGTGTGGAAAACGTTCTTTTTTTAAATGATTTTCGGCTATGTAATTATCGTTTTTTCGCACCCATAAAATTATGTCCCGTCTTTCAGGGTTTATAAAAAATGGTCTGATTTTTCGGATTGAAATTTTCAAAAAATCGCCAGGGTTTCAAAACTACGATTAAAAAATATACATATATACACAGTATGTCTTAGAATATTTGCCTAAACCGGAAATTAAAAATAAAAATGTGATGCAAGTGGCCTATTATTGATCCGCGTATCCAGGAAATGAACAGTGCCTACGTAGCAATGTATTTTAAAACACAGTAAACCCTACGAACAACACAACTAAAATCCAGAAATAAAATCTGACAATAATGATCTTGCGGTGAAAGATAAAGTTAGAAAAAATAAAATAGGATAATGAAGAAAGAGACCTTTATTGAATACAGAAACGTGAGACTATTATTTTTAATAGTTGGTACTCACCTCCTAAATTTTGACTAAAATATTGTGAGCTTACATTATTATTATTAATTGTTTTTGTGTTTAATTCGTAGAACTCCACAATTTTTTTTTATATTACTTAATTTTAATTAAATTTAATAATGTTATTATTTATTTCTGTAAGTATTTTAGTTTTTTTATTATTGTTACAGCTGTTTCGGCTTATAAGGTCTTTTTCAAACTGTTAGGCCACTTTGAGACGACTTTACATTATGATTCAAGAGAAATATGACATTGTCATATTCGTGATGTAAAGAAAACGATTAAAATTTTCGTGAAGAATGCGCAATTGAGTCGGTTCGAAATAACAAATTATATTTTACATTGTCGGTAGTTGTTGCATAAAAAGTAGAACGAAATCGACATTAATCAAATTTATGAATGGCGGGTATATTAAAAAGATAATTTGGTATGATTTTTTTTATGAAATAGATAAGATTATATTGAATAAACATAATGCGGAAATAGAAGTGGCAAAGTTAATAGCTATTAAGTATAACAATGTTACAGGAAGAAGTGTTGGTATTAATGACACGACGGAATCACAATAAAAGTGGATGTCTTCCTAGACTGGAGGCAATCAACACAATGGATGTATTCCGATATATCGCCGATAAAATGCAGCTAATGCATTGTGTGGTTGTCTAACGATCGACTGGTGGAAATTTAAAGTTTACGCTCCAAAACCGAGTACTAGCTGCTAGGGTACAGTAGAAAACAGGGATTCTCAAACTACGACGCCACTAGTTGGTTCTGAAATTTCTTTAATCCTTTCCCTGAATACTGCATAAGAATCCCAACTACCAGAAGCCAATGGAATTAATACATCTCCAATAAATGCACGTTGTGATACTAAAGGGATTAAGGAGAAAAGTTTCGAATCTGTGATGATGATGGTCTTTCAACAGAGCTATTCCAAGAGAAGGTACCTAAAATCTACCCCTCTAGAAATATAATGGAGGTATATAATTTGGGGGGGCGGGGATGGGTACCGCCGCCCCGAGAACTATTTATTGGATAATATCTCACCCGATGAACCGCCCGGATTCATCGGGTGAGATTTGTCTGGGTGTTGGCGGCGGATGAGTCTGTCCATCAGCTGCACGGCAGGCCGGACCGGGAGAGAAGGAGTCCCTTTGACTACTCCAGCTGTATTCTCCAGAAGCATCGCCTTGGAAGGATGAACTCATTGTCCGTCACTCCTGGACACAATGACCCCCCAGATTCCTACCCAACCCTTATAGCCTTTTCCGTCTCATAACTTCTTATCCTTCCTTTCCAAAAAACACCCTCCACACAGATCCCCAAAGATGACATAGGCACTGAGGGGAATAATTTACCTCAGGTCTCCTGTGTGGAGCTAGTGTAAAAAAAGTGACATTTGTGTAGGGATAAAACATTAGTAGTAAGACAAAATATTTGTACTAATGCAAACTTAGCAGTAATACAAAGAAAAATAGTTGAAACAAATATATTTTGTGATGTAGCGGGCTTTTTTTTATACTGGACATTTGTAGTGACATCCTGTGTGAGTTGATCTATTGACTCAACACAACAATAAATTTATGCTAGACAGGAATATCTCGGAATTAAATCAGTGTACATTGCAACTTCGATGGACCGGCCGTACACTATGCAAAAACAAGATTTGAATACGACTGTTAAAACAACGAAACAGTAAAATTAAATACAGTTTAAAGCCAAAAAAGAAAAATGTAGACTTGGGACACGTACAAAGAAAATGTTTTGAAAGCGCTTGTATGAAGGGAAGAAGATTGGTCTTACTACGTAAACTAAATAATGGCGTCTGACGTCGGATGAAACGAGAGTTGCCAGTAAAGGTTTTCAAACTCCAGGAATTCAGGCATTGCAAATCCGAAAAAGAATTGAGTAATTCAAATTATGAATATATAATAATTATGTATTCATTATTTATATTATTCCCGCAGTAGCAAAATTTAATTTCTTCTTTTATGCACTGGAATGGCCAACGTAATGGTTTTAAGCTAGGGACCAATTACAGTATAAAGAACTTCAGATAAGTTTTAAGGTTTTCGAGAGTGCACCATTTTAACACCCAACGCAAGGAGCGGTGTTATGAGTTTGACTTTATGTGTGACTGTGTGTCTATGTGTGAGTCTGTCTGTGACATCGTAGCTCCTAAACGAATGGACCGACTACGATGCGTTTCTGACGTGATCGAGATGGTTCTTAACTCTGATTCCTGAAAATCCGTTCAGGCGTTTCAAGGTCATCAGCTATTTTTGTGTCGGGGGTTGCTTGAAATTTTATTATTGATCTAGGGACTAGGCCAGGTCTTCTTCAAATGGTTGGCAATGTGGGCGAAAAGAAGAAGTACGAAGGAATAACGTTATTGGTATTTGAACGAGTGTAAACGCAGTGTATCTTTTAAGGTGCTCATTCGAATTCGAAAATTAGATTATTGATTGTGAACTTGTATCAAAAATTTAAAAATAAAACAAGTATAATAAGTATTTACAAATAGTATATCGAACGACAAAGGAGAAGTATCAGTATAGTGTCTAATATGATTGCCGGGAGATTCTTCCAATGCAGCAATAATGTAAAAAAACATTGTGTAACAATAACAAAACAATGTAAATAAACATTTAATGTACTTTGTTTTGGCCTGTAGACGTAAGAAACATGGAGTCGCTACCGAATAAGATCCGGATCAAATATAATAAAGCCTGCAGTGTAATACTTGAAAAGAAGCTATGTTTTAAGGTTATTCCGCTAAGGAAAGGATGTCAAAAACATACTCGTTTGAAGTTAAGTCGATATTTAGTTTATAATCAATATATATTACAGAAGAAAGTCCAAAGAAACGTGCGGACCACAAAAACTCAGAAACAACTTCCGGTACGATCAAGGGAGTTATATGGTGTGGTAGATCTCTATCCCTCCTCCAGAATGAGGGTTCCCATTTTTACCTAAAGGGCTTGCTTTTGAAGATATAAGGACTGGAAGTTTCGCCCTCTAGAAATTTAAAGAATACTCTTCCGGAAAGTTCTAGATGGTTCGATAAAACTCTAGAAAGTTCTGAAAGGAGTAGCGGAGTATGTCGGTGAGTCTAAAAGTTTAGAGAACGTTCTGGATGGTTCGTTAATGCTCTTGAAGGAACATTTTAGAACACTCTCTAATGTTGTCCTGAGCGAAGCCGGGTACCCCAGCTAGTTAAATATATTTTTTAAGTTTTCCTACAACTATTATAGGTACTTTACTACAAATGGGAAGGAACTACATATTTAGAGCTGTTCGATTTTAGTAATTAATATTTAGAACATTAAATTATGATTCGGTTAAAATTAATATTTTTGGAAGTGAAAACTTCTTAATCAACGATGTGATTTGAAACTCGATGAAACGAAAAATAGCGACACTAAAAAGAGACAAAACACATACTTCTATAGAATTTAGCCTGCGAGAGAATGAGGTTGTGTAATCGGTCACCTCTTTGGGCGGTGCTTGGTAGTCTCCCCACTCTTGTCTACTTTAGTTTTATGAAGGTTTTATAAACTATGAATAACGCTTAAATAATTCAACATACGTGTTCATACAAAAAACCGAAGAATTTCAAAAATTTACTAAAAAAATATTGAAAATTAGGCAACGTAATCCCATTTGGCGGTAGCAGTTTTACTAATAACTACTCCGCTGAGTGGTTGATTAAACTGCTTGTTAGAAACTATAGCTATAACTTGAAGTTAGTACCTACATAGATATGAAAATAATAATATTGTGTGAGAGCGTTTGCCAGACTAAATTACAAAACAGTCATTGAGTCCATTAGGGGAAACACGGCGCGACGAACCCCCTGTAACCCCGCGCCCCCGGCCTCTTCAGCCTCTATATCCAGTAATCCAACCTCGGCAATATTAATAAGTAGGGTCCGGATTCCGGATTCGTAATCCGTAATCTGTATAAAGGCGTCAATTCACGAACAGATAAGCGGATTTCTGGAGAATGACGGTCAATTGAACGTAGTTATGCAAAAATCTGTCAGTCCACATCAAACACAATAAGAGATTAATAAGCATTTTTGTGATAAGAGGAATTATTTGTATCAACGTAAATAAACGAAACTATAGTGTGTTATTTAAATTGTTAATAGATCTATTATGTTCTAGCTGGGTTACCCGGCTTCGTTCAAGGAGTTGATATGAGATTGAACTGACGTTCGAGCCCACGACGGACCTTGTTTTATATACCCCTACCAATGGATAGCCGCACCCATACAAAAAAGGATTTGAATGGTCCACAATGTTCCAGAACATTCCTCAACATTCAAGAGTGTTCTGGAATGATCCACAATGAATTTCCCGATTCCCTATTCCCGAACAATCCACAACATTCCAGAATGTTCCGGGATGTTCTGGAATGTTGTAGAATGCTCTCTAATACTCTCTATTTCTAGAGGGCGAAACTTCCGGCCCTTATACCTATCTTCAAAACCACGCCTTTCAGGTAAAAACGGGAACCGACTTCATGGATGGCTATTTATTTATATATTTTGTTTTACAGTTTTTTTTAGAGAAAATGTGTTCTTACTGGGGTACCCCGCTCTAATGACACATTGTACAAGTTTTTTTGGTTGAAATATAAGTAAATACCTCTGTTAAAATATTCCAGAGGAAAATTATCATGTTAAATCTAAATCTATAACAATATACATATATAACTCCCTTGATCGTATCGGGTCTCATTTCTGAGTTTTAGCGGAATGCACATTGCAGTTAACTTTCTTTTATAATATGTATTGATTAAATCCTTAAAGATATTATTTGTCTAATTTATTTCTCTGAAAAAAAAACGAAAAATATTTTCGCTCATTTTCACAAAAAAGTCCACAACCTACATGTGACTTTTTGAGATAGAAACATTATCTTTGTATGTGTAAGATATTCAAAAAGGTTCCACGACAACTAAAAAAAATGACATTTTAACACCCCTTTGAAAGGACATTAAAAGTTTAAAACAACAACAAAAAATAGCCCTAATCTAAGAAAACCTATTTGACTAATTAAAAAAAATAAATCACTTTTTATAACATTTCAAATGTTCATAGTTTGTTGTTGGGTTGTCTGGTCACCTTTTGTGAAGACGTGTCTTTCCACAGAATAACGCTTAACTCAAGAAGAAACAAGGTTTAGTTTAGACCACCTTGACCAAAGAACTGGCATGAACTTCTGTATGCAAGATACATGTTTAGGCGCCACTTTCCGCAGAAGGGTTCTCAATTTTAACAGGTCCCACAGTTTAGTATGTCTGAATAGACCATAGAAATGCCGTTCACTTGTGTAAGACACTTAATTCAAGACATCACAAGTCTTAACAAAAGACAAGTAGTCTACAATGTTGACTAAACACACGCCTCAAGTTGAAAACACCTCCCAGCTGTGTACTTGAGAAAACTATACAACATGTATCTACCATAAATCTAGTCCTCGAAGATAGTGTTCAACGAGCTAAAAAAACACGTCAGAATGGACAGAACCATTCAACCAAATACTAGGGCATGATTTTTTCGTTACTTGAAAAAACGGCGAGAGAAAACGAATTATTATTATTATTATTATTTCACCACCGGATTTCAGACGTCCAACTCATCAATGAGCTCTCTAAATATAGCTTACTCCACACCGTAGGTTAGTACTTCGTTTTTTTTATACAATTTGAAGACTTGCCAACTCGTAGAAAGTAAAGATAGGTGCAAATTAAAATAAACTATCACGACCTGTCGCCGCTGGGGTAAGCAGTTACAAAAGACCGTGGACGAAAGCAAGGCGAAAATTAATTACTTTTTAAAAAATTGGTAACGAGTCAACATGAACCTATATAAAATATGCTCGTCAAAAGAACACAGTGTGCTGTATAATACTAATATGCAAAAGAGAAGAAAACTAATATAAGAATTAATACATTAACGGAAACACTCTTAACGACCTTAGCCTCTTTAACGATTATTATAAAAATTTTAAACAATACAATAAGCGGAAAAACTTTTTAAACCATCTAAGTACTAGATATACATTGAATAAAGACTTTGAAATCATACTAATAATCATCAATAATTTTCAAAAATTTACCAGAGCATTGGTAATAAAATTAAAAGCAAATTGATTTTCTTTATGGGTACACTTATATAAGAAATATAAGTACATGATCTGTAAGTAGCCCTAAGACAAGTTAGATAATGCTTCCGGAAGGCGAAACAATTGCCATTAATAGTAATTATACCGCAAAACTTGTTTATAAATAACAAAGGTTTTTAAAATTAATTTATTTAAATAATAATGTTATTAAACATTTAATAATCAATAGGTAGATATATATTACAAAAGAAAGTCCTAAAAAACGTGCGTCCCGCAAAAACTCAGAAACGAGTACCGGTACGATCAAAGGAGTTATGTAGTGTGGTAGATCTCTATCCCCCCTCCAGGATGACGGTTCCCGTTTTGACCTAAAGGGCGTGCTTTTAAAGCTATAAGGGCTGGAAGTTTCGCCCTCTTGAAATTTCTAGATCAGTCTTCCGGAAAGATCTAGAAAGTTCGATAGAGCTCTAGAAAGTTCTGGAAGGAGTGGAGGAGTATGTCACGGAATGTTCGGGAATAAGGAAACGGGAACATCATAGTGGACACAACAACACAGTGGTAACCCAGATAGTCTAACACACATAAAGAGAAAAGATTTGATTGTTTGGTTGTTCATTTGCATTGAATAGGCTCCGAAACTACTGAACCGATTTGAAAAATTCTTTCACTGTTGGGAAGCTTCACTATCCCCGGCTGACATAGGCTATATAATTTAAAAAAGTAGCTGGGATGGGGACGCGCGAGGGTAACGTGGACGCACGTGAAAGGTGATTCAGGGAGAAAAATGTATTTATTTGAAACGCATGCCGGGAACCATCTAGTATTTAATATTTTAAAAAAAAACTTTAAATTAAAATGAAGTTCTACACATTAAACTTGAAACGCTACTTAGGAGTCGTCCATTAATCACGTGAGGCTCGAAAGGGGGGGGGGATCGGAAAAAAATCCACGAAATATCACAAGGACGGGGGGGAGATATAATGAGATATATTCTAAACCAAATGCCAGTCAAAAGCAACCTGCAACCTTAATATCTCTCTGGAAATTTTTATCACGATGCTTCATTTTCCAAAATTTAATAATACACTTTGTACTTAAAAATACACGTGATTTTGAGTAGGGGGGCTAGTCTAAAACCTCACTACTATCACCAGGGGGTGGGGGTTAAAAAGTTACTAAAAAACATCACGTGATTAATGGACGACCCCTTAGTGAATCAAACACATCTAAAATTAAATATTTCAGATGATAATGCCGCTCGGAAAAATATTAAATAACTTGTCCCCTGATAGATATTCTTCAACTGATATTCTCATAAACAACACAGCATAACAGAAATATGTTAAACAACGGAGCTCTCGGCGGCAGGACCATAACGCTACATTTGGTCAATGTACTTTACGACGGCAAAATTTAGTTTTGTAAGAATCAACATAAGAAGAGATAAATCTAAGGTGAGTGAATCTGCAACCATCCGAAATGAGTAGATCATTAGGCCACATAAGCCAAATTGCATAGAAAGCAAAAAGTAGGATAAATTTGTTAATAAATCCACCCGATAGCCGCGATAGACCCGATGTACATATGTAATAAAATATCGATTAAGAGAAGAAACGGGGACACATATTTTATTCCTAACCGGGCGGAGTGAATAGGTAACACACAACACAAAGCATAAAGGAGAATCCATCACCCTTTGTCCCCGGCTTTTATTCCGATTCAGCGAGTAAACCCCTGAGATCCTCAAAATAATTCCTCTACACCCAAAATGCTCGTAATATGTTCAAAAGAAAAAAGGTTCTTTTCTCATTACCCCACTTATTTTTATAATATTGATCCTTTTATGAACAAAATAATGCATTTCGTAGCAAAATAAAATAATATAATATCGGTTATTTGGAAGGCTAGTGTGGGTACAGCTGCCCCGGGAACCATTTATTGGATAACCAATACCCGTGCCAAGTGGTTGGTTACGTTTGGTGACTTGGCAGATGTGCCCTGGTTCATAAGGTTTGTCTAGGTCTTAGGATGCCTTTGCCCACCTACTGCGTGGTGGGCCGGATCAAGAGAGACTGATTGAGGGAGACCCTTTGATCTCCCGAGACCCATCGACTTGCACCGCAGTTTCTTACCCACCCCTGATACATTTTTCCTTCCCAGAACTCCCCCCCTTCTTTTCCCTTAAAATACCCTCGAAACAGCAACCCCAACGATGGCCACGAGGGAAATGGTTTTCCTCGGGGCCTCCTGTGTGGAGCTAATGTAAAAAAAATTACAACTACAAAGCAGATTTTTTGTATTTCGTCGGATTGTGTAAGAATTATTTCCAGTAGATTTTGTTTTAAGTGTTTTATTTTCTACTAAAAATCAATATATAAAGCAAAAAATCTGATCGTAGGAAGCAGTAAAACAAGCAAACGGTGAGCTATGGTGTCATGAAATATGCACAACAATTCCGTTTGATTGTCGAAGTTGATAGAAGAAGAAATCAGAGAAGTGCCCAAAAAATTTCACAAAACAAAATCGGAAAAAAATTGGTTGAAGCAAGAATTATTGTCTACCGCGACAGGGTGGTATGATGTTCCATCATTTCTGCCTAACTCTGTATATAACTTATTAATATTATTTAAATTATTTCATGTGGCATGACACCACCGGAGGATTGAATACACATAAGTATGTATACGCCTACGTACAATCACCGGAATAATTCTTTGAACTAAATTAAATATGTACAGATAAAATGTGCAATCAATATCCAGAGCTATAGACACCCAAACTTATTATCATTTTATTAGAAAATTATTATCATTTTATCTGCCGCTCGCCTCACAAAACACCGCCATTGTCGTGGCGTTCAAAGAAATCTGCAAAGCGGGGTAATTCTACCTGCCCTCCCATTCTGAATATTATATTGCAAGTAAATACGGAGAATTTATAAATGTTATTGTCGACAGAGCCTATTGAGGCATTTTTGGGTGGTATTTTCTGCCATAAGGGATAATATTAATGTACATGTACACAACTTGACATATTTTTTTAAGTGAAACTTCTTAAACTCCGCGTAGCTTAATGATTTGAAATTCTGGCGAAACGGAAATGCGTCACAACTCAGTTCTACACAAACACTCGGTTCTAATATAATGCGGTAAATTCGCGCTTTGGCGCGGGCTTTCGATAGCGCAGTGGGCAAGGCGACAAACATCAAGCAAACGGAGGTTCGAATCCTACGAAATCCAAAAAAAAATAAATTATTTTCGTGAAATCTGTATCCAATCTTCAAACCACTTTAAAATAACCAGTCAAAGGAAAAGATGGCGACATCTACTGACTTTCTTGTATCACTTCTACTGCGTGTGAATTAAACACTCTGATTTTTTTGAAATAAAGTTCCTACAGCAACACCGATTAACGCAGATTTTGTAACAAATTATGGTAGATGTAGATGTGGAATTTATAAAGCGCTGTTTTGTGGAAATTCGCCATGAGTTATGTTTGACTCCTGAATTTGACGGTATTGCAAAAAAGCCGAGTGTGCTTTAGAGTCTAAAGTTTAGACGGCATGACTGAAGTAAAACTTCACTAACTTATAAAAGAAGAGAGAAAGAAAATGTGCGCGCGCACTGCAATAGGCCTGCACTGTGTCTTAGATATACGAAACGTAACTGGCTATGAGAGAAAGAGAGAAAGAAAATGTGTGCTCGCACCTCTCTCTCTTGCCCCTACAGTAATATACGAAACGTAACTCTCTTTTTCTATCTTCACTAACTTATATCTCCCTCTCTACTGTTTAAATACATAATAGGTATTTTGATTCAAGTAATTTTCCAGGTTTTGTTTTTATTTTGATTTATCCTGTAATAAGTGGTTTCTTCGATAATTACATACATTTCAATTTGTGTTTAAAACTATAATTTCTCTCAAATCTCAGTTTAAAAAAAACCTAAGCGAATGATGTTTATGTGTAGGGGAAGGGTGTACAAAATGATATACCCTTTTGTTTGAAGGGGAAATGAATGTCTAAACATATAATAATTATTTAAATAAAACATTTTTTTTGGTTTGAAAGCGACATTATTAAACTATTTGTAATACAAACATATTAAACAGAAATGGTAGAAAAAAACATTTAAAAACATCAATCGAAATCGAAAATTTTAAAGTACCTACTTAAGACATCTAGGTATACATTTAAAAAGTGACCTATTACAAATAAAGTAAAATTAAAATATGTAAAATATATATTTTTTTAAACAATTACGAACACACTTTACAGACGAATATTTTCGTTTTTTTTTTTATCTAATCCAGCACAATCCGCATTAGCCCACTTTCCACATCTCATGTGTCTCCGGGAAACCTCTCAACAATCTTCTCGAGCAATTTTTTTCATGGTTAAATATGTTTTCAACATTATTTTTGACAGCAAGCTGATAAGCTAAAGCCAAAACTTCATTCTTGGTTAATCCGAAGAGTCTCGTCTCTAATAACTTTGTATGGCTGACAAGTTCTCCTACAAGTGCGACTGTAATTATTCCAGGCTTAAATCTTTGAAGTCGCCTTTCTCCGGTATTTATAGTTTTATTTGAACTCAAAACATGTCTGCGTAAAGTAGCTTGAGGTATTTTGAAGGTATAAGGAATTTATGGAAGGTATTTATGGAAGCTCTCAACCATCCCATCTACCCATTTCTTACAGCGTAATTGTTCCGCGTCACATAACTGTTTCTTAGTTTTACGAATATTATTTTAATATTAAGATTATTTATTATAAACCAAGTCCCTTTTAATTTAAGCAAATAAATATTTTAATTCCTCGTTATATCGAAAGGTGAAAATATTGTCTGCTCCAAAAAAAACTATCAACAACATGTCCGTGTTGATAGTTATAAGGGCGATACAACTTATCAGGAAACAGTACCTACTTAAAGCAGTTGGCGTTATCAGATTACGTGGGAGGCAAATCGCTTCTGTTTACCCATTTCAGAACACAAAAGTTTTATAAACCAGCAAAGTTATAAATAAAACAAAGTTAAAATAAGAAATCGATTATCCAACTACGACGTACTCGCGCAGACCCATGAAAATCAATGATGGTCTGATAGGGTATTTTCACCTTTGTTTTTATTCTCAAAATAAATTACTATGTGGAGAGTATTTGTATGTTATTCGACAACGGTTTAAAATGTACCATGTTCGATTTGCGGCCAAAACGACATGTTCGTTTTTATTAGTGAATTCCGGCGGCATTGACGTCGGGCAACGGTGGTAACAGCCGTTCTACCGGCCAGCGGCGTTTTCTACGTCATAATGTCTAAGTTGCAACCAGTTGGAACTATTTCGGAATGTAGGGTTTTTCAAACGAATACCTACGAATGAAAATATTCAAATCACATATTTTTCGTACAATTATCTGAAAAAAACTTTAGGCTTGCATACATTTTTAATTGTTTTCATAGCTTGTGAAAAAAATCCCATTCTCGAAAAATCATTTTCAAATTTCCGAGAAAAATCACGGCTTTTGCGTACTAACCTATCGTCGAAACAATTATAATTCTTAGACAATTATTATTTTTACTTGATTTCGTTATTTGTAATGCTTCCAATTTAAAACCCAATCCATTTTTATGTAGATTATATGCAACCCTGTCTTCGTATTAGAAGTATGGTCAGTATTAATTAAATGATCAGCAAATTTCCGCCTCATTTTCAAAAACAAGGAGTAATTTCCTGCGATTTGGAGATAGAGGTCGGTGTTTTAGGTTCGCTTTTGAGATGAGGGGGGCCTTAAATCATAACATAACTTTATAAGTTGTGTTGGTGTAAAATCAAGCCACAAGGTGATTGCTTCCTTCGATAGTAATATTATTATTATTAAAAACTCGAAACACGTCACGGTGTTTCATGTACTGATTTATGTGTCGCCATCTTCGAAAAGAAGATTATAACTTATCTACTTAAACTTTGAAATATAATATCAATTATACGGCGTCGGGCTCTTCGCCTCTCCCTCTCTCTGTCTGCTGCCAGACAAGGAGCCAAGTAGCTACCCTGAAGAAGACGGATATCCGATATTGATTAAGTGCTCCCAGACATAAACTTGGTACCACGAAAATTAAACTTTGTTTTACAACTATTTATATTTTGATTTAAAACTAATCCCGCTTGGCGAGTAGTATGTGATTCCCTTTTTACAAGTTTATAGTGTAATTTAAAACTAACCCCATTTAACAAGTAGTTCGTGATTGATTGTAAATATAACCAACCAAATACACGGAAACCAACAATTTTCAGGACGATAGGTAGTCGTGAGATCTGGATTTTAAAATATTGAACGAAATGGCGAATTGCCTTATACTATATTTGCAAATCAATGCCTATTACAATGCTCAAAAGCTCGTGATATAAGTAATTTTGACAGCTTAAACCAGTTGGATTGACAATAGAAATAAATCTAGTGCAAATTTCGTGACATCATAACGTTCGTGAGAATTGCGGCATTAGTTTTGTGGGATATATTCGTATTGTTATTTTTTTCATCAATACCGCAGTCTGTGCCATGAGAATGATGTGTAGAGGTATTTTTTAAGAAAAGGAAAGAAGTTTTGGAAAGGAAAACGATGTGAGGGGCGGGAAGGAATCTGTATTGTGGAGTGGAGTTACCAGTGGAGTGACGGAAGTACGAATACAACCGTCACATAGCGGCGCAAATCGATGCGCCGAGGGTACAAGAGCCCACCTGGAGAGATCAAAGGGTAAAAGGGAAGTTACCTATTACCTTTTTATTTTTATGTGTGTTATTCTATTTCATATTTACTTTAGATTTATTAGTATTATCTTATTCTTTGATGATTGTGTTAGTTGTTCGGACGATAACCAAGCTGATAATTTATATGTGGGGGAGCTACGTATGTAACACAGTCACCAAACTGAAAAAAAAAACAAAAAAATCTATTTCATAGTTAAGAAAATTAGAAAGAATTAATTCTGAATGGTAAAATTAGAACGGTTTCTGTACAATGATCCCTGTTTTCCTCGCTCTCGTGTGGGTATTAAACCAATTTAGGTTATCATAGCTAAAAATGTAATTATCCCAATATATTATAAAACAAAGTCAGAAACGAGTCCCGGTATGATCAAGGGCGTTATATGGTGTGGTAGATCTCTATCCCCATCCAGGATGACCGTTTTTACATAAAGGGCATGCTTTTGAAGATATAAGGGCTGGAAGATTCGCCCTCTTGAAATTTGTAGAACAGTCTTCCGGAAAGTTCTAGAAGGTTCCATAGAGCTCTAGAAAGTTCTGGAAGGAGTGGCGGAGTATGTCGTGGAATGCTCGGGAATAGGGAAACAGGAACATCATTGTGTAACATTCCAGAATACTCTCGAATTTTGTCCTGAGCGAAGCCGAGTAACCCGGCTAGTATGAAATAAAACTTTAAAGGCATTTTAGACAAACAAAAATCATTCTTAGTCAAAATGTTAAAATATTGATTGATGTTCACATAGAATATACATGGTCTGGATACAAAACTTCAAAGGCCATTTCCTCAGCTTGACATATTTAGAGTAACGGCACGGCAGTAGCGGGAGTGCCATATACTCAGTATGAACCTGTAACAGTACAGCTACGAGTAGGAGGAAATGGGGGCGGAAGGTGGTTTCACTTCCTCGATTTGCTACTTGAATCCGCTGGTCCCCGACGGCGGGAAACGGCATAAAGCCTGGAATCAAATCAAATTACGATAAAATGCTAAAAACGAGTTCGTTCGCGTTTAGGAGTACAAGCATTCGAAATAACCGGATGTGAGCGGTAATACCAATGCTCAGCACTTGAAATGTTGAGTAGTTGGTACCTATTGAGGTCAACATTAAATAAGATGGATTATTGATATAAAAAATGACATAGTAAAAATTTACGAGTAGGGATTGTCAAAAAAGTTTCAATGATATATACTTTTTGTTGTTAGTTTATTGAACACATCATTTAATATCAAAACAATTTCAATTTTTGTAGCTTTCTGTTGTTTAATATGCGGTCAGTTTGGCCCTTAAAACGCAACATAATTGTCGAACCAGTACATTTTTAAACGACTTCGAAAAGGAGGAGGTTCTCAATTCGACGGTTTTTAAAAAAAATTTATGTTTATTACCTCAGAACTTTTGATTGGGTGAACCGATATTGATGATTTTTTTTTATTTCAAGGATGGTGAGCTTGTGTGCACGCGCGACAAACCCATATTGGCTGACACCGACTCAAAAAATAACAATCGTACCTACATTTTGATGAGTAGAAAAAGTAAGTTGATTATTAAGTTGTAGAAGAATACGAAAATATTTTTTTAAGTCGTTTATTGTTTTGTTAAAATTTTTGTTTATTGAATGTGAGTTAGACTAAAATGGACGTAGATATCTATTTTTTTTTGTTTTGCTCTGAAACGTTGTAACGTTGAGGACGATGACATGGGTGCGATATTAGTTGATTATTCTGATTTGACAATAAGTGCGCCAGAGCGCATGAGAGCACCCTGGCGGAATAAAAAGGTACTATCAGACACGGCTATCATCTTGACAGGATTGACCGGACCCAGAAAACAAAGACAAATTTACAGACAGATGGAATGCAAAGCGGTCAAGTTGAAACAGGACTTCACTACGCTTAGTCAATTAATATTGTATTAGTATGTTCAAACAAAACTTTCACGTTTACGATTCATAATCACATTTTTTTAACTCAATACCGTTTTAAATACATAAAGATTTTCATTATCTTATTCTTGTACGGTTAGGAGTTTGGGTGACAAAAGACGAATTTTTCAGAAAGTTTCTTGTCTTTTAATCAACGTTACACTAACCAGGAGGTCTTAGTTATATCCTTTTTGGACTTTTTGAAGTAATGGCATACAGAGCTCAGGTCCAAAAAGGCCCCTTTCTCTTTCAACATGAATTTATAGTAATGGTTATTGAAAAAATGGTTTATTTTGTTGTTTGTCAAAAATTATTTGCAAGGGGACATGGCTACAATATGGAGAGGTTAATCTGTATGGGGGATTTGTTTAGGTTTTTTATGTATGTCGTACCTGGCGAGGTAGTTTATGGACGCGTTTTCATGGGTGTGAATTCCCGCATAAAATATTTCCGCGAGACTTAAGATGTGTTTTTTTTAATAAGGGGATTTCAGAATCTTTGTGGAGTTGGGATACCCTTATCCATTTGAGGTAATTATATTTAATCATCTCAGTCAAATGAGAAAGAGATTTTTAGAGACATTTTATGAAATATGAAATTTGATCTGAGAACTAATGAACAGTGATTCTTTACTACGTAGATAATATATTGTCTTGTGGAATTAACGAGCTCGTTACATCCGAAAATAGAGAGTAAGCTGTAACAAGTGGCAAGTGGGGTCGGAACAGAATCCAGATGGAACCATGCATTATGTAATGAATATGAGGTATCCGGCTAGGAGTGGCTAAGTCCGGTCGGACGGGCACAACGGTGACCGGCCAACTCAGAAAGAAACCAAATCAGAACCACCTCAGAAAGGTCATTAAAAGTGATGATAAAAAAATTGGTTAAATAGGTTAAGTAAGGTTAGGGTTACTGGCTATTTTAAAATTATTTTTTCATAGCTTTTTAAGACCTTTCTGAGGAGGTTCTCATTCTGAGTTGGAGCATGAAACCGGGCACAACACTGCCCACGATAATCCCAAGCCTAAGAAAAAGAACTATGAAAGATGACACTGTCGTTAGGAACGCTAAAATCATTATTAGTCTTCGTCTTCAATCTGACAGCCAAAAACCAGTTTATTGCTTTCTAGTGATTTCTTTCAGATGAAAAAATTGTTAAAATGTTACTTTGATTTGTTTTTAATAGACCACATACGTATAAGCTTTTCAGACCTGAATTAAAACTGGCTGTGGGCTGTGGTAGAACATATTTGAGCCTTGACGACAATTGGTAGAGGCATACGAAAAATTGTGGAGGTTTCTTTTTTTTAATTGTTTAGAAGTCATTGCTACATTAAATTGAAAGAACAATAAATCTCTGAGGACGTGTTTCATGGAAAATATCTGATCTTACTCTGTGTACCCAAAATATAACATATTATTCAATTTTTAAAAATTACATAAAAAATATCCTTCAAAATTTATATCACAAAAATCGGTAGAAAAAATTCGGTCAAGATTAAACACAAAAATCGTCATTCAAAATATAAAATGGTCTACCGCCTGAACTAGCAGATACACTTCAATAAAAAATAGCGTACAAAGGCAGTTATACCAGTAATTGGAAAACCAAAACCGCCAATTTTTATTCACTCTAAATAGTTAGGAAAAAAATCACAAAAGGCACCCACATATTTTAAAATATACAGACGGTATGAACGGGTTAACTAGAGTTTGCTACAGAAAGCACTCTGGTTAAAATATCCCGTTTGTTGTGGCATGAAACAAATAAAAATATTTTTAGAAAGTAAAGTTATTTATGCACAGCATAAAGTATTATCATGAAAAAGATGTTCTGCAGTCATGATCTCAACCTTGGATTACGAACGCGAATAGTCAGATGCTACGTGTTTTCGATATTATTTTATGGAATGGAAGCATGGACGCTTACTAAAGAACTAAATAGGCGACTTGAGGCATTGTAGACGTGGATCTACAGAAGAATACTTAAAATAAGCTAGATGGACATTGGACAGGGTTACAGATGAATAAAGAAAAATAAGTTATTAAAACTATAAAAAACCGGAAACTTTAATATCTTGGACATGTGATGAGACATCTAGAGAAGTATGAGATCTTGCATCTCATAATGCAGAGAAAGATGCCGGAAGACGGGGCGGGGAAGGAGAACCTCATAGCTGAAAAACCTGAGACAGTGGTTTGGCCAGTCTACGGTAGAGATGTTAAAAATCTAAAACAGTGTTTATATAACACATAGAAACATAGTGTAGAGCCCTGCATAATTTTAAAACACAGCAAACTAGTGGGGCAAGTTATTGCATTCATAAAAACTCAATGTTTCTACAGCAAAAGTCCTCAGATTAGGGATGTCCGAAATGAACTTGTTTGCCACAGATGCGGTTTTGATTGAACTGAAAAGAGACTGTACTTCAATATCTTTAGATTGAACCATCACCATCGTTTGATACAAACATGCTACATGGTAAAGTTACACTCTGCATTTCTTTAATCCGAACATACGAGAGGGTTGTCGTAATCCCCACGACGAAAGCACTTTCTCATGTCGCCAAATATACACACCAAAAATGAAAACCCATAGCAAACGCAGGAATGCGAGAAACGCAGAGAATGGAAAGTTACAGCTGGCTGGAATAAGCATGTTGCTCGCGGAATGCACACATAAATAATATATTGGCTATAGAATACATGATCCACTGATGGTCCTGTTATGGAAGTTCGAAAACAAAGTTTAAAAAGTTGCAGAGAAATATCGAGCAATATGATATTTGTACCACCCCAGCCAGGAGCACTCCTGTCCTGGTGCGACTGTTATACCATTTGTTAGGACTTGGAATACGTACTCTGGGTATGGGAAATAGATTGCAGTTTAATCAAACTGTGTATACGGCATCGCAATAGGACGATGCTGGAATATGATAGGAGTGTGATAGATAAACAGGAGTGAAGGAATTAATAGAAATTGTTTTTTTCTGTTCCGCTGAATTAAGAGCAATTTTTTAAGTGAAAATATCTTTGGCAGCGTTGAAACTTGATGAAACGAAAAAGCGATACTAAAAAGATACAAACACATACATCTTTAGGATTTAGCCTGCGAGAGAGTAAATAATCGGTCTCCTCTTTGTGCGTTGCTCCGCAGCCTCCCCACTATTGTCTACTTGATGAAACGAAAAAGCGATACTAAAAAGATACAAACACATACATCTTTAGGATTTAGCCTGCGAGAGAGTAAATAATCGGTCTCCTCTTTGTGCGTTGCTCCGCAGCCTCCCCACTATTGTCTACTTGATGAAACGAAAAAGCGACACTAAAAAGAGTTTTCTAAAGATGTAAATTGCACACTTTTTGAAGCGATAATTTCTTTATTTTTTCTTATGTATAATGTGAAAATGAGATAGAATAATCGGTCTCCTCTTTGTGCGGTGCTTCGTAGCCTCCCCAGGCTTGTCTACTTTAATTTCCTGAAGGTTTCACTTCTACCGCGAGTGAACTGCACACTTGTAATTGTTTGAAATGAAACTTCTTTAGCACCGTTGTGATTTGAAACTGTGTGAATGAGATAGAATAAAACCTTACCGCATTGGCCGCTCTGATTATGAGCTGACTTTTCAAGGCTCCTATTGGTTAAAATTGTGTGGGTGAATGTTGCACTTTTACCGCGTGTGAAATGCACTCGATTTTTTTTTTAAATATTCATAATTAACTTTTTGGGGTAAATAGATATTTCATTCAGAAAGAGACCGTCCATGTAATAATTAATAATTCCATAGACAGGCGGCTGCCACGAACCCGCAGTCCCGGCTCCTGCAACACAGTGGTCCCTTTAATGTGAAACGGCGGAAATAAACCTTTAATAATATATATTTTTTAATACAGAAGATTTTAATAAAAAATTCTTTAGATTACATTGTAATAAGTAATATTATTGAGGGAAATGTAAAAAAACAATCTTATAAAAAAGAATTAACCTTGTTCATAAAATGTCAATGTTTTTAATTTTATAGGTACCTTTTTATAAAAATGGTAACTACCTGTAACTGTAATACTTGTTATGTTGTAATACACACGTATTTATTTCCGCAGCTTCTAGAGGCACCACTTTGGCATCGGGCGGGCGGGCGGATAAATGCCCTCACAACCAGGGTGGCACCTGATTTGTATTGAGGTTATTATTAGGCATCTGAACCAAGAAGTGTTCTTCCACCGGGCCACAACCGCCGATGACAACATAACCTCTTACAAAAGTAGAAAAATAATCACAAAATTCCGCTCCTTAAAAAATTACCAAAATGCCATGTGGGTTTCAGAAACTCAAATTTGATTTTTTTTTACTAAGTAAACAAAAACATCTTTGAAGTACCCACCTAAATTGTATGAAAGAAAAGAAAAAAAAGTAAGGAAAGAAAGAAAATAAAGATTTTATTACATGCATAATTGTAAAGCATTTTCAGTACAATATCAATAGAACCAGGGCACTTTGAGAAAATGTACTTTTCCGCCTTCTGGACCAGTGTGCGCCGAGCGACTATCGCAGTACCCATCAGAAACCAATTTACTCAGGCGACCGGGTTCTCCAAAATTATTAAATCAACTCAGGTAACTCATCATCACCAGACGTGCCCCTCAGCCGTAAAGTTGCTCTAACAACTCGACTTGCGATTTCTTGCGAACTTCGAGAAGCTCTTCGCAGTTTTATTTTTACTTTTGTCAGCTGAAAATACGCTTCTCAGCAACATTTTTTAAGGTTTTACGTGATTCTGGTATCTACTTTCAACACTGCACCAAGTTTCATTAAAATTTTTAAAATTAGAAAGATTATTCAATTTAAACCTGCAGGTATGTATACATCATTTTTTTATTAACACGATTCCTTCTGCAGGCATTTAAAAATAGGTTTAAAAACCATTTTAAAACATCCTCAGCAAGTAAAACAAACGTCATAATAAATTACGATCCATCTTCTGAAACTCATCAAGGACTAACTAAATAAGAAATTAATTAAGATACGGCTAATAATGTTTTCATAGCAACCCTCGTTCGTCTCCGATCTCGCCTTCCGGCTGGGTGTCAAAATATGATTAACTCAGTCGCTGGTCAGGGTGTCAGGGTGGCGGGATGGTTGGGATGATGGTGAGATTAAGGGTGTGAAATGAGTTTCAGTGAATACAGGCAGCCTAAGCTGACCACGTTCAGCGCCCTGGCCAGACAGGCCTAACTGGGGGATAACAACTTCATTAATGAACGTCTGAGGAAGCGGGAGATAAACAGTGTAATTATTGGGCGACAGAATACCATTATTTGGACGTACCAACGATATAAGACAGATATGTATTATGTATATAAATATAGCTGAAGGAAGGCTTGATAAATGCGAAATCGTATTGTATAAAGGGATACCAAAAAAAAATCTGTGCCTGACAAGGTAGTTCAAAACAGTATTCACATCAATACTAAAACCTTGAAGCTTTGGATAATTCAATTTATATTAGAACAACTGTCTTTTTAAAATTTTTGAAGATTATTCACATCAGTACAATACATATCATTAAAATAGAATATAACACTAATAATCCACATGAAAATATGAAAGAGAATAATCCAAACGAAAATATGATACAGAAAAATAGAAAGATAACGGTTGCAACAGGTAGCCGAATTGTTAATGTCCCGGTAAGACAAGAGGTTCTTGGTTCGAGACCCAGTTACTTTTCTTTTTATTTTTCTTGTTCTCTTTCATATTACTAGTGTATCTTCTTCTTCGATGGTACAGTACTGTGCGAATTAATGTGAACACGTGATAATTAGCACAATAATACTGTTTTTCGCAGTTGTATGCAGCATATTGTAATAGCGGCCATTTTGTGTTCTTGTTCAATCATTCAATGAGTTACGAGACGTACCAAACTACAGATTTAGAATTACAGTTTTTTTGCAGAGGTAAACTTAACTAAAGCCTTTTTGTTTCTAATTTTTGAAGATGGATATTTCTCTTAAAAAACGCACTAAGATTGTTAATATTTCAAAGACAAAAAAAAATACCTTGAATAGCCAGGTAACTCTCCGGATCTTAATCCAATTGAAAATCGGTGGGCTATAGTTAAAGCAAGACAAGCATAACAAAAACCAAGCTGATTGAGACAGTAATTTAGATATGGTTTACAGACAAGCAAATATCATAAAATTGTAAAAAAAACTTGCTGATTCTATGCCAAACCGTGTACAAGAAGTTAAAAAAGTTAAAGGAGGACACACTTGGTATTAAAAAAATAATAATTGTAATTGTTTCTCTATTTTTTTTTCCTCAATAAAGAATAATAATTATTTTTTCCAATTGATCACTTGTGTTCACATTAATTCGAACAGTACTGTAATATTAGTTTGATTAAATTTCTGTTTCAGCTAAAATGTTTAGTTTCACATTGATTTTCTAAATAGTGTTCGTTAAAAAACAATGCGAAATTCCAAAAAAAATGGTAAAATTGCCGAGGAATAATAAATAGGTTTATAGCCGCTGTGACGTATTACTTAAAGTTTAAAATACAATTTTACTACAATCTAATAATACTGCATTCACGAAGTAACACAAAAGGTGGCCTTTGGCTTTTAGGACGACAATATATTAATGGACTTTTTAATGAACTAAATGGGTCGAGATTCAATCAAAAGCTGAAACTCGAAACTACCGTGTTTTTTCTTGTTTTCCTGGTACACCAGTAAAACAAGAATAGAACTCTAGTTATTAGTATGATCTGTTGCTTCGCTAATTTGACTAATTTATCATGAATCTTTCTCACCAATCGATACAGTTATTTTCTAATTTAATGAGATATTGGGGATCTTTACAACAGCATCTCGAACCTTAAGGTTTATCGTCCATTCATTTTGGCGATAAGCGAAAGTACGGGGTGAAATAAAACTTAAATTAAATGAAAAGGTTTAAAAACTTGTACGGCATTTTCTAACAAAAGACGGGTTTCTTTTGACAGGATATTTTCCTTTAAAGAAGAATTATTTTTATTCGGAACATCGCAGATCTTGTTTATTGGAATTATTCGAGTGTGGAAATATTAGGCGTGTCTTCAGTGAACCTTCCTGGCCGGCCTTTTGCTGGTAATAGCAAAGATTTATTTTTTTATTGGACAATATTCCTTACGACACCGGTATACCTATATAATACATGTAGCCGTATTTCTTCGAAAAGTCAAAAAAGTATACCGCCCGCTAAGCTCCGCTCTCACCTTTCTTAAAAAATATTAGTTAGGTGAACCAAAAATGCTTTTGCGCTCAGTGAAATGCTTCCCTGAATGATTTTTATCTTTTTTTTTTCAATCTCACTTTTAATAATTTACATATAATATTTTCGAAAAAATAATTTCAATACAATACATACATTCTTATTAATAAATAGCTGGGATACCCGGCTTCGCTCAGGACAACACTCGAGAGTGTTCTGGAATGTTCCACAATGATGTTCCAGATTCCCTATTCCCGAACATTTCATGAAATAATCCGCTACTCCTTCCAGAACTTTCTAGAGCTCTATGGAACCTTCTAGAACTTTCCGGAAGACGGTTCTAGAAGTTTCAAGAGGGCGAAACTTCCAGCCTTTATTTCTTTAAAAGAACGCCTTGTAGGTAAAAACGGCCATAGTTCTCAAACAGAAAGACATGAACTGCGTGCTAAGGGAGAAGTAGGGGGAGTTTACACGGCTGTTTGCCGAAATAACATCGTCACAGCGCGTCTTCAAATATATTATGTCTTTTACGCCTCGTGAAAAGAAACCGAATTTTTAACATACATCGCGTAATACATATAATATTATGCATGTTTGGTACAGGGCATCCCAAGCAAGCTACAGTCTAGGCTTAAATAATTATTCTTGAATAGCGATCATCTCTATTCTTTTTGAGGAAAGGAAGGAGTGAACATGAGTCTTGAAGAGACCCATGTTGTAGGAGGGAGGAAACACAGAGGCCGGTAAATCGTTCCACAACCGAGCTGTTGAACTTAAGAACAAATCGTAAAAACGACCCGTTCTCATGTGACTAATGTCAACCGTGTACAAATGTTGGGAGCGTGTTTGAATAGAGATGATCCAACTGATCTCAGAACCGAAATAATGTTTTTATGAGATTCTTCCGTATGGAGACCGTACTGTCCGAGATAACCCTCCATGAATTAATAAGGTTGGCGAAGAAAATGGGTTTGAGGAAGTACTTGCCTAATAAAAGCAAAAGTAATTTCAAGTAACGTTTGATTCTGAATTGTAGTCCGAAGAGATAATAAGAGCAACAGCCACCATATTACTTTTAAAGTGAACCCTTTTTTAGCACCGTTGTGATTTGAAACTCGATGAAACGGAAACGAACGGCACTAAAAAGAGACAAACACATAAATCTACAGGATTTAGCTTGCTAGAGAATGAGATAGCAATAAAATATTTATTTAATTCATGGGTACTCGGTTCCAATATTATATGATAATCCACAGTCCCACGCAAGTCTCATTTGGTGTAGTGGTATAATGCGCCTGAAGAATCTCAATCAAACCACTTCAAAATGAACAGGCAAAAGAAAATACAAACGAAAACGACATCTAGCGACTACGAAAAAGAAAACACAAATATCTACTAATAAAATGACCAAATTTATAGGAAAAGGTGCACAGGAATTTGACGACAAAAGTATGGAAAAAAAAAATATATGTATATATAAAAAACGCCCCTTCACATGTCAACAGGATGAACAGAATAACATTTTATATTTGTGTAAAATAAAAAAAATAAAAACTGTAATTATTTATCGAATGCATCATAAAACCATATCGTCAAAACTTTAATGTGAAGTTTAAAAATAACATTTGCGAGTGTGTAAAATCTCTTTCTAAAGATCTCAATTAATGAACGCGTATGTTGTGATTTCAATAAAGCTACTTTTATGCAAAAATATTTGGCTGATGAATACAATTTGAAATATTTTTTTCGTTTTTTTTTGTAAAATTGTGTAATAATTTTAATAATATTCATTTAAGCCGCGTTATTTTTGTGTAATCCCACCTCAAGGACGCTGTTATAGACAGATATAACCACAACGACAGATATTAACTCTCAGAGGCAGGACCAAATGAATCTACCGCTAGGGGCGCTGCCAGAGTTGAGGCATTTGCATAGGAAGGTGTTGCTTGCACGGCTGCATTAAACATGAAAATTTACCCTGTCTGTGGGCAGCGCAACTGGGATTAAGTGATATTTGTTGTTCGGACCTCATCATTCTGCGTCCGTTTGGCAAATTGAGAAACACCAAACAATTATTATTATTTCTTCAAACTTCGCAAAATTACTTTGTGGCATCATTAATTATATAATGAATAATATATCACTTTGTATAAACCACTATATTATAAAAAATATCTACATGTTTCGATAACAATGTTATCTTCATCAGGATATGTTAATATAAAGAAAAAAAAAAGACAAACAAGTATAGACAAATTAGAATAAACTATAACATAGACAAAATATTTTTAAAAAAGTAGAGATAAAAATCATAAAAATAGTTGTATAAAATTAAATATAAAAATTATTTAAGGAAAAATAAAATTGCATTTAGATAATAAAAAACTTTTAAGAACAAATAATTAAAATAATTAGTCTAAAACCAAAAATAAATAATTATAATTATTGTAAGTATTAATAAGAAAATACATTTAAAAGATGGCTATTTTTAATAAAATGTTTGGTTATTTATAATATTTAATTTACTATTAATTTATTTCTAATTTCTAAAATTTCTAAATTATCCAATTGTATGCCCGTAGTGTTAGTACGTAAAATTTTTAAATATAGTGGTTTATACAAAGTGATCTGTTATTCATTATATAATTTTTTATTTATTTTTTTATTTAATGACAATATAAGATAAAGTAAAATTACACAATAAGTAAAAATACTAAGTTATGTGGTTTGTTTACAGTCCTCCTCACTAGGTTTTCCTGTTCCGAGGCGAACTTTATGTTGCTGAATGGGTGCTGATCTTTATTTCCTCATCTTCTAGTTTCTTGATTATAGGTAAACAAAATAAACAATAAATTAAATAAAAGTATTGGTTTGTTGTCTGCAGGTTGCATTGGGGTTACTTCATAAGTTTAATAATTTCCTCATCGTCCTGTTTACTTAACCATATTTGATATCTTTTTTAAACTTTTGTATCTCCATGGTGTTCTTAGTTTCAATTGGAAGGGCATTATATAATTTTGTCGCATGGAAATTATGGTTTTTCTGGCCGAAAGATGTATTTAATTGCGGGATGTTAAGTAGTTTTGAGGATTTCGACCTTGTAGTGTAGGTGTGTTGGTCCACAGGGTATTCATATTTTTCTTTAAATTTGAGTAGTGCATTTTTTTAGTATAATTTAATAATGCTGAACACATTATTATAATTAATATTACTGACCCCAGTGAGAGAGTATTCCCTTATGAACCCAATTTACGTCATTATCTTAAAATAATAATAATATTTGGATGACTTGTATAGCGCCGTTTTTGTGAAAGATCACCTACCTCAAGGGCGCTGTACAAATTTATAATACGTTTATACAATCTTATTTCTAACTATAAACTAGACTAACCACTACAACAACTTATGGCTAAAAATTGCATCCACCGGTTCATCGATCACCGATACAAAACTATAAGTGCAATGATTTGACCAATGATGCTGCTCTAAAAATGCACTGTACAGGCAGAAAATATTTACAAGACCATACTTACCTGGAGGGTCACTAGAGATTAACACTCTTATTGTTTATTTAGAGAAATTAAGACACAGTTCGCACGCAGAGGACATAATTGGGATCTATAATACATAATATGTTCTGTAACGAGCGTATTTTGAAAAAATCTATTCAGTGCACGCTCGGAGTGCACAGTGTGATTTTCATAATCTAGCGGATCTTAATTTAGGGTATTTTTTCATACATTATCAGGTCTATTTAAATTAGGCAGTTCTAATATCTATCTATTAGGTGATATAATATCTACACATATAAGACGTAGAATAAATAATAAAACAAGAAGTGCCATTGGGCGTGTTTCATCAGATTAGGAAGGGGCGTTTAGGAGGTTTGGGCTTGTAGAGCGAATTAATGAAGAAAGAAGTGTAAGGAGAATAACACCCAAGGGAGACATGGCACGATCAAGACAACCAAATACTTGAGTTGGCCCATGTCAAAAACCAGAATAATAATATGTACATCTTTCTTCCCCTGTTAATTAGATAATAATTTAGCAAACATGAAAAGTAGCCAAGTACAATCGGTTCTCCTCCCAACTTGAATGCATTGATTTTTCTCACAAGTTTTACGCGAGTCTTTGTTTCGTCCCCCATTAATCACGGAAACGGAGGAGAGGCGAGCAACCGCAGCCGCAGTAGTATTACAAAACACGAAACTCTCCTCCTGCACCCCGCAACCGCCCCCCGCACCCACAAGTGCATAAGCTCTTACAGACATAAACAAGAAAAGCAAACAAAAGCTCACTGAATGAACGCGAGGTGTGTGCACCGTGCCCATGGAGGGAAAAGCAGCCGCGGGCGAAATTATTTTTAACCTCCTGGCAATTTCACTTTCTAAATCACTGGCGGCGCGGCGTGACGTGACGCGCGCCATATTGCTTTCCAGGCCCGTCATAAATAATACGGCGGCACGCCACAAAAAACACTCCGCGCCACTGTCACCAGCTGGTTTTCCTACACTCTTGTAAACATATACATTAAATACATTCGATAGAGTCAATAGTAATAGACTGAGGGTGAAAGAGATTCAATAGCTTCGTAAAGATGGGCTGCACAACGCACGTGAGCCGCTCCTAACTACCAAATAAGGTATAAGTACTAGAACATTGATGGGAAGGCCCGAATACACTATTATAGTAATAATTGATTTCATACACTTTGTTTTGCCCTTTAAACTGCTCCTTTATATACTTGCTATTTGGGAGAGACTCACGTGCGTTGTGCGCATGAGAATATGTCGACAACTAGACTAAACTTTTTTTTAATGTAGTAAATATTTTGTTGTATTTAACTTTGATATGTTTGCGCATTCTTGATGGGATTGCCAATTGGAGAGGACTCCTAACCGTTACCCATGCCCTTATTATGTATGTACTGTGTCTTCCTTCCAAACAGGTGCTTGTAGGATACGCTGGTTACAATCATCCAGCGTTTGCCACCTCGTGGACTTTCACCAATCTGTCCCAATGTCTTGTCTATATTTTGTCATACTAATACATATTGTATTTCCCGCTAAGCACTTGCATACTGCTTACTAACAACGTATGCAGGGACATTGGAGGTCTAGATTCGTTCTAAACTAAATGTAGCTTCGTTCTTTCAAAAATAATTGAGTCCTTGCGAGAGCCTTGAAGGAGTAACCATCTGTTACTTATACCTGGGCGTGTAAGTGGTGGATAACCTCCAATATACATGTGCAAAAATTTTGAAGAACGATATACTTGACGGCTTAAATAATAGCTGATCAAGCAACCTAACATAAAATTTGACATAGCGTCATGGCATTGTCAGGTCTGAGAATCTGTAATATCAAATGGAATGGAAGTTCAATTCTGTTGTGGTAGGAAATAGCGTATTTTTAGATTATACCTATGTCTGTAATTGTTTAGAATAGTATAATATTATAAATCACTATTAGAACAAATCAATAATCGTCGAATTACATTCTAATTATGGCATGACACTAATTAACTGCACTTTTTTAACATTGTTTTCATTATGAGAGCGTAAAGCAATATAAGTACATATATTCATGAAAAAAATAATAATTAATTTTTTTCTCATTATTGTTAAAAAAAATAACAATACCCAAGGTGCATAATAATACAGCAATCATTTGCTGCAATAATAATATAACGGTATTTTCTCTTAGAAATAATCTCCGAAGAATTAAAAAAATATGTATTTTTAAAATTTATTTATTGTTGTTAAGTTTACTTTGCAAAATCCAATTTTCTTTTTAATATTTTCAATAGTATTATTACTGAAATCATAAAAGCAGTTTATTTATAAACAAGTTCTGCGGTATAATTACTACAACGATTGAAAGTTCCGACGTAGAAATTATAAATATTTCGTAATAAGTTGACCAACCAAAGTTTAACAATGCCTTCAGAAGGCGAAACAGCTCGAAATAATCACTCGTAATAATATTTTCAATGGAGAACGATAATTACAAAATTACGTTTTACATGTAGGTATTTGACGCAAATGTGAATATAGAAGAAGTCGGGGACTCCCGAGAAAGACATGGCACGACCAAGTGAATCAGATACTTGAGTTGAGCTTTGTCAAGAAAATAACAGAAGAGTATGTATGATACGGTGTATGCATGTAAATTAGGCAAGGAGTGTGTGCCAAAACCGAGATATTTGGCGGTCCGTCCTCTCTGTCAACCCCTGCGCGGAAACGACGAGACGGTTAATTAGTTAGCTATATTGTGATTTATTGTAGGTATTTCGTTCAAATCGTTTAGTTTAATTGCCGCAATGAAATTCAAATATTAACAAGTTGGCCAAAAATTATCTTTTACATTCCACAAGCTACTAACGTTTTTACAAATTAAATTACAGCATCACAACCATCGATCAAAAAGCAATCGAAATCTGTGTTTGAACTCCGAGTGTAAGCCATTTACGGAAATTGAGTTGATTCTGGGAATTTTCTTTTAAATTTGCTGTGTTCAATTCATTTTCCGCGGTGTGATTAATTGTAATTACATACTTTACGGTCGAATGAAAAGAATTGCACAGAGATAAATTTCTAACTGTTAGAACACAAATCCTGATCATAATGATTTCATCAGTACACGGTAATAATTACCCATCATATTATGCATACTGGATGAGTGTAATGTGTATGAATGATTCCGTATGTCGCAGCTGACTAGGAGTGTTGATAGATAAAACAAAAACACCTTCCTATTAGCGGTCTATTTATACTACCTATATCTACTCGTATATTATTATCTTCTAACAGAATTCGTGTTTTGTTTATAATTGTTTACGTTTCGTATTCATACGACTTCCGACCCAGGTGCTGTTTCCTTTGTGCTTCTTTTATCACAAACCTTCTAATGAATATAATAACAAAAGTAAAGAAGAATAAAAATATAACTGTAAAATCATGCGGTGTAAGTGTACCTGTTCGTACATTATTAAATATACCTATTATTGGATATATAACCTAGTACCCTTGAGGTGTTTTTTCTCAAAAACGTACAAATTATCCAACAATGTTATTCATAAATTTTACTAAATTTCTCGAATCTCTTGTTTTCATTTGACTTTACTTGCACTTGAATTAAACTTTAATGATTCTTGTTTTTTTGTTGTTGCTGATTTTCACAGGTAGGTTAGTATTGCTTTTATATTGTTGTAATAATTATACACTGTTTAAAGAAAGAAAATAAAATCACACAAATAAGCGACATCGAAAAAAATGTGTAAAATTTTTTAAAGATGAATCCTTCAATTCCGACATTTTTGATATGTCCTCTTAAAACACAAATACTTTTATATTATTCATTATTCATGTACATAACGATATTACTACGAAGAAGAAGATAACACTAATAAATCTAAACTAAAATATGAAAAAGAACAAGACACAGATAAATAAAGAGGTAAGAAAATTATTCTGGGTTAGGCTTCCAGTTGCGACCGTTAGATATCTTTTATTATTCTGTGTCATCTTATTTTTCATACTTTTGTTTGGATTTATTAGTATTATCTTATTCAAAGATATATTACACTAATGGGTAACCTTCATTAACGGAATATTAATTATTATTTTGAAATTTTATAAATTTGCAGCAATATTTATTTTTTAATTTTAAATGTGACCTAATTAAATCAAACAAAATGCTAAGTTAAATTAAAACCAATATGTACGTAGGTACTATTTACCGGTTTTGGAAGAAATCTTTTTGAATTAAAACTTTTTTACGCACGCTTGACTTGGGCAGTAAGCTAGCGAATGTATGACGAGAGCGTTACGAAAAGCGAAGCGAACGCTCCGCATATCACTGTCGGAGCAAGAGAGAGCAGTGCGCGCGCACATTTTCTTTCTCTCCTCCTATCATGTAGATGGAGCAGAAGTTTTACTTTAGTTGTGTGGTCTAAAGCACACTCCTTTTTTTTTAAAGAAAGACAAACATCCCCGGGTTACAAATAATCCGACAATATTTGAAAATCTCCTATTAATTTCCTTCGTTGAGGCGCGCCTTCCCGCATTTCTACCGATTGATTACATATTTTTCTTAAATACCTTGAGTTTTAAAGCACTTCAAAAAATATATGTTATTCTTGTAGATAATATCTATACATTGCCCACGCCGAAACGGCAATTATATGAAATTCCCTCGACAGAAAAAAATCTCAAATTATGTTCGGAAAATTATTATAAACACGTTTTTTTCAGTTCTTTAACAAGTTATATGTATGAAAAAAAATCACAGTCTTCCTTTAAATGCTGTTTTAGATATTCCCCAGGAGATATTTGCTGTATTTTAAACAAATCGTGTGTTATTAAACATTTTCATAATTTTCGTTTAAATATTATCGTTTTTAATATTAGCGCGCTCTCTTTAGCATTCGTATTTACACATTTCTCCATCGTCTCCTTTTTGAGCGGGTACAACGAGCCTAATAGAAATAAAGCTAACTGCAAAAATAGAGAACGTCATAAAAATAAACAATCATTGCGGAAAGGAGTGGAAAGGGGTTCAAATTTTCAATTATTACGTTTATGCTCTAAAGGGCGTAATATAAAACAAAAACTAATCAAATGTCGGCGCGGGCAGCAGAAAGTGAGGCAAAAAGTCGATTTTAAATATGGTAATTTTATTCGAAACAATGTCAAACACGAGCGCAAAATCCCTCATCAGACGTGTCCGAAATGTCAACTTGCATGTTTACTCATCACATATAGAATATATTTAACAATGAATAATTTATTATTCGACACACTGGTATCAGCATATGATAATAAAAATTTACCCATTAATATTTAAAATCCAATTTATCGCTTTGCCTCGAATAAAGTAATTTCGTTAAATACCTACACCAGTTTTTTATTTCGTTACAAATGCGAAATTTTATTATGCAATTATTCATCCACTATTCATTGTTTAATGGAGCGTATCGACAGTAGGTACTAGCGAACTATAAAAGCAATCGTAAAAAAAGTGTATCATTTTAACTCTTGATATTAAGCTTTTAAAGGTTTTGGTAGTTTTGGAATAAAAATAGAGAAAATTCCAAAAAAAATGCAGCGCTGCAGCTTTGAAAAAACAATGTTGTCCACATTTTTTTCGCTTTTACTAACAGGTTTACAGCGAGGTAAGCCGACTGCGGACATTGAAAGTTATTTTCATCTACATTGAAAAACGATTCGCTCAAGTGGCATATCAATAACGGACTGTAAAACGGGAGATGATTAATAACTCATTTTCGTGATGATTAATCAAACAAATTAAAATCAATTTATCACCATTACCAAACAAGAATACAAGAAATTTACCATACATCCGCGTAATATGAGATTTACAACAGAAGTAAGAAAATATCGGTTATTGTACCGTGTGATCAAAGGTCCTCATGATAGATGAGACATTTATTAAAGATAGCAATTAATTGTTGTGATGGTAATTGCCTAGCCAACTGCATGGAGGACAAAAGATTCAAGATCAGCACTAGTTCATGTTTCATAAATGAAATTTATCATGGACTAGCAGACCCGGACACACGTTGCTGTGGCTAATGAAACACAACGCTATTACCTAACCTTTATAAAACCCACACCACCCGCTTGCCAGCTACCCGCTGCCTGAATTGAATATTTAAATTTCTCGGTTTTTCTCTACTATAATAAGCATGTATTATACATATAAACCTTTCTATTGAATCACTTCAAAACCGCATGAAAATCTGTTGCGTAGGACTTCATTTTATACTGTGTATCTAATGATATGCTTTGAGAGTATATTATGGCTGATAGAAATAGGATAATGTTTGAAAACTGCACTAAGGAGGGGAATGGGATAAAAAGAGGAAGGATGCATAACTACTATTTGCCATTATTAGAAACGTTTCGATTTTTAATCGTGCAGCCTCACCAAGGCGATTCTGAGAGAATCTTCCACCTAGCAGAGAGTTGTTGTTAGAGAATATATTTTTAAATAAATGAAGACAATATTAGCGGAACTCAATCGAAAATCTGGAGACAGAAAGATCACAAAAAGATATTGGTACCTCTGGGACACGAACTTTCGGCTTTCCGTGCCACAGCTCTACCAACTGAGCTAAAGTGCTTTGATCCAATTCGGTCATATTTAACTGTATCAAATTTCGACTTAGAACTACCAACATTATCTTCAGTTTCTTAACGCATATATCTACCACACTATATAAAGAGGTAATATTTGTTTGTTTGTTTGTTTGTTTGTTTGTTTGTGTGTTTGTTTGCATCGAATAGGCTCCGAAACTACTGAACCGATTTGAAAAATTCTTTCGCTGTTGGGAAGCTACACTATCCCTGGGTGACATAGGCTATTATATAGGCTATTATATTTAAAAAAAAAATAGGCATCCTTACTAAAACTTCAATAATGTAACCCAGGGTGTAAAAAAAATACCTAAAATATTCTTTATATCGCGTGCGCTGCGAAAACTATTGATGATAGAATAAAATAATGTACTACGACTTTATAGAACTTATCATTATTTACATAAAAAGTCGCAACGGCATATGTCTAACTATTATGGTTATGCCACAATAAGTATTCTTTTATTTTAAAATTTTAATTTAAATGTCGCCGCTTGAAAAGGCTCTTTATTTGCATCTTGGTTTTAATCCTTATCAAAATAAATTACTTCATATTCAAGACAACTTCAATACCTTTATTTAACTTTTTGAATTTTTCAATTCGGATATTGAATTAGAAAGATATCACGAGTATAAAATTGTTAGTATTAGAAAAAAGTTTCGGCTACGGGCCGGGCGGGAGAGGAGTCAAGAAATGCAGTGCCAGGGGGGTTGGCGGTACGGAGGAGCGGG
Source organism: Limnephilus lunatus (assembly GCA_917563855.2). Classification (NCBI taxonomy): domain Eukaryota; kingdom Metazoa; phylum Arthropoda; class Insecta; order Trichoptera; family Limnephilidae; genus Limnephilus; species Limnephilus lunatus. The sequence continues at coordinate 40,705,519 of OU830604.1, forward strand.
AGAGCGGTGGTGGGGAAGGTGGAAGTGGAACGCTGGAGGGGAACGCACGGGAAAGGACATGTAAGGAGTAACATTTTATTTATTTGAATATGGCATATATTATAAAAGAAAGTCCAAAAAAACGTGCAGCTCGCAAAAACTCAGAAACGAGTCCCGGTTCAATCAAGGGAGTTATATGGTGTGGTAGATCTCTATACCCCCTAGGGAATAAGGGTATCCGTTTTTACCTAAAGAGCGTGCTTTTAAAGATATAAGGGCTGAAAGTTTCGCCCTCTTGAAATTTCTAGAACAGTCTTCCGGAAAGTTCTAGAAGGTTCCATAGAGCTGTAGAAAGTTGTGGAAGGAGTGGCGGAGTATGTCGTGGAATGATCAGGAATAGAGAGTCGGGAACATCATTGTGCAACATTCCAGAACACTATCTTATTGTCCTGAGCGAATCCGGGTAACCCAGCTAGTATTTATATATGATTGCAAGATTCAAACCCGGGCTAAATACTACCTAGATATTAAAAATAAAATGGATAAATTTGTAACCATTTTATTTTTAATATGCGACTTCTATTGAACCTTCTGCAAGTCTAGGATGAATATTTTATTAAAAATAAAAATAAAAAGTGAAACTAATAGCATAGATTTAGGTATAGTTAAATATTACAATTTGAGGTTTTACTCATAAAATGAAAAATAATATATTTTGATTAAAATAAACTGACTTTTACCGTCCATCACCAGGAAACTTATGTTTTATCATAAAGCTCCACCACGGAGGACATCAAAAGACATTAAGAAAATGCTTTTGATTCACAATTTGAATTATTAATAAATTCTCGTCGCTCGGCCTGCCATTGTGCAAACGGCTCGTTTAAATGAAATAATGCAAAAAGTGCGAAAGGGTCCTCATTCATTCTCATGCTCAGTTCAAAGGGCCGGGGTTGGAGTCTCACGGGCGGCGATAGGCCATCGGGAGCGCCGGGGGGCAAGGGCGGCGCGGCAGCGGTGCGCACCGTGCACAAAACACTGCAAAACAAAGAAAAGGGCCGATGGCCGATTGTGGTCGCCCTGGAATACTGAAAGGCGTCGGCAGAACCGGCTTTGTGGAGATTCGTGCCAGGACAGGGGTCATCAATTATTGTCATTTGTTCCTGAGCTGGTGATGGTTATTCATATGCTAGACGACTGTGCACTTTGCAATAATGCTGTATACTGCAGTCAGGTACTGGACGCGGTGTAAGAAAATCACACATAGGACTAACTTCACCAAACAACTAAGCGAAAATTATGTAAGATTAATAATAATAATAAATAAAGCGCCGTTTTCGTGAAAAATCACCTCAAGGACGCTGTTCGTTAATAGTTAATGATATGCATTTTTTACTAGCATTATTATTACTTATTAGAGAGTTAAAAGTTTGCACAATTAAGTCATACTCTAATACCTAAACATTGAACCATGTACTTAAAATATTAATTTTCTTCGTGAACACTTGTTTATTTACATGCTGTGAACATTAACGTGAACAAATAATAAGTCTACAAATTTTTGATGGAATTTTGAGCTTTATTATTATTATGTATTTTTTTTAATTATTGTGCATTTTCATTCATGTGAAACACTTTCGCCACGAATAACGTATTAATCTTCTAAAATCATGTTAATATAACATGCACCTGTACAAAGTGGGTAAGTCTAAATAACTCTTAACTATATTTGCGATAATTTATTACCCATTTTGTATCATTCGATATAATTTTTACAAGTATGGTTATAAAAACTTTCAATCGTTTGATATTATGTGATAAAACTTTTAAAATAATTTAAGAGCTTTTGTTGTTGAAAACTATATACATATTATAAGGTAATTTTTTCAAGTGTTTACAGAAGCGTGAAAGTGTTATTATGTGTTTAATAATGACATTATTTACAAAACAAAAACCATTTTCAGTTTCAAAAATAGAAATAACAAAAATCATTGATGAGACAGTATTGACAGTCTAATGCATCTCTTAAATTACGCTAGGGGAGAACTGCGGTCAGTCATATATGTTTTTTTTTTTAATTGTGTATTATAGACTGTTTGTCCATTTACAATACACATGTGATACAAACTACACCTCTATGGGTAAATAAAAAAAAACTTTAAATAGTAACATGAGATGTGTACATAATATTATAGCGGGTAATGAATGAGTAGCGCTTAGGTGCCTCTTGAATTCTTCAAGATGTCAACAGTTTTGGAAGCGATATTTAACAACTCCATACCTCGTGTCATGCTATGCCGAGCCAGTACGTCCGTTCTGTTATGTGGGATACATAGAAGATCGTGGTATGGGCGAATCTGCCATTTTAAGTTAGATTAATTTAACTAAAAAGTTTCATTGGTAAAGACGACTGACAGTCTATCCGAATCTACCAAACTGGACTCTCGCTCAACACGACCAAACCACGTAAATTCTTAAGTTAAAGTTAATGAAATAGCGATTGGTTTTACATATATTTGCAGATGAAAAGACCCATTGGGTCAGATCCATTGAAGACAATGTACACTTATATGTAATGCTTTAAAAAAAACGAGTGTGCTTTAGACTACACGACTGAAGTAAAACTTCACTAACTTATGCCGTCCATTACCAATATAACAATAACAGGAATAAAAATATCCCCATTCCCTCAACATCCCCATCTACTCAACTCAACTCGATATTCAACGTTTCATATCGATTAGCGTTTCACTTTCATTAGCGTTCGCTTTAATTAGCGTTCACATCGATTAGCGTTTCATATCGATTAGCGTTTCAAATTGATTAACGTTTCATATTTTTTCGAAACGTTTCATATTTTTTCGTATTTTCATTCATTATATATTCATCATTTTACCCCCCAAGTGTCGAGCGTGCGTAAAGAAGTTTTACTTAAAAAACGAGTGTGCTTTAGACCACAAGACTTTTTTTTCTTTTTTTTTACATTAACTCCACACATGAGGCAATGAGGAAAATAATTATCCCTCAGGGCCTATGTCATCTCACGATTGAAGTAAAACTTCACTAACTTAGGCCGTTCATTAACAATATAACAATAACAGAAATAAAAATATCCCCATCCCCTCAACATCCCCATCAAATCAACTCAACTCATAACAACAACTCATAACAACTCATTAATTGGCGTTCGTATCGATTAGTGTTTCATATCGATTAGCGTTTCACATCGATTAACGTTTCATATGTTTTCGTAACGTATTCATCATTTTACCCTTCAAGTATCGAGCGTGCGTAAAGAAGTTTTACTTCAAAAATTCAGAACGACATCGGTTACCGATCCCTGGGCTAGACAAAATGACGGAATATGCACAACGACCACTTGCATTCCTCGAGTGGGACATTTATCGGCAATCGGGGAGGTGATGGGGAAGTAAGGTGGGTGGAGGGGGGTGTTGGGTTGCAGCGGCAAGTTGACGGCGGAGATAAGTGATTTACTGCATGTACACGGACACCGGAAATACTACATTTTCACTTTTTCCTTTCATTGCAATTGGAATAAGATTGCTGAGACCGCAGTCTTGGCGGAATTTATCGAATCTGGTCACAGCGACCGGGAACTTGATGCACCAGGGAAAATGACAAAAGAACAACAGATATTAACACGTAACGACATAATATGGATTGTCTGATGGAACACATCTTAGATAACACTTTAACTATCGGTGGGGATAGAATGGGTTTCATGTGATAAGTAATGTTTAAGTTTTTCGAATTTATTGATTTAAAGTGCTTTTTTTATAAACTTAATGCATTGCTGCCTCTGCATCTGTATTTCCTTTTTCATATTATAGGGGCCTTTTCAAGGACTCACAATAATAAAACCCTTCCTACAACCCTTTTCTCCAACAACTCTAACCCCACCAAATTAAGGCAAATTGAAATAGGCCTAGCTTACGCACGCATGCACCAGTGGGCCTCCTCAGAAATTTGGGAGGCAGCGAGCCGGCCAACCCCGCAGGGCTGGAGGCATGTTTGCGGAGTCAAATCAAGGCAAAAACTATTCAAATGGAAAAATAACAGCGAGTTTGCATTTGAACATTTCCAAATATTACAATCGCGAATTCCTCTGCGAATACTCCCAACATTAACCAGTGTAAACCCTCAAATTAAAGCGGTCTTCTTTTGAAATAGGTCCAGCCTATTGACGCATAAGCCAGTGGTCCCCCCCAGTGATGTCGGAGGCACCGAGCCAGCCAACTAGAGCACGTTAGTAGGTAGCCGATCGCGGGGGCATGTTTGCGAACGCGACTGTTGAAAAGCTCAGTGCAGTGATTTGAAAAGCGCCCGCTAAACCCGAGGAATCAGCAGGGGTGTTATACCAACAATTAATAATCGACGACAAATGATATTTCAATGATTAATAATTAATAATCGACGACAAATGATATTTCAATGATTAATAATTAATAATCGACGACAAATGATATTTCAATGATCTGAGAGAGAATCAATGAAATGTATGTTATTTTAAGTGAAAATTTCTTTAGCACCGTTGTGATTTGAAACTCGATAAAACGAAAAATATCGACACTGAAAAGAGACAAACACATACATCTGTAAGATTTAGCCTGCGAGAGAATGAGCTAAGAATAATCGGTCTCCTCTTTATGCGGTAGCCTCCCAATCTTGTCTACTTTAGTTTTCTGAAAGTTTCACTTCTAATGCGTATGAATTGCACACTCTGATGTTTTTAATTGAAGTTTATTAAAGATTGCCACTTTTATACGGAAAATAATGATACCATGAATTTCGAGTTCCCAGAGTTAGCAAATATATGGCAATCCAATATTCAATTCAATTCAATTTATTCATTTTTACAACATGACAAAATTTAAATTTCAAAGCGTTTTAAAAGAGATGAAAAATTAAGATTCAAACAGATTTAAGCAATGTGTACATCAATGAAGCACAATCATACTAACAGCAATAAAGCTTGTCGTCTGAATTGTGCTTCATTGATGTTAAACATATCGATATTCGAAGTAATTCTATTTAACAACAAGAGTGCTCTCCCGACTGGCATAACCATTGGCAAGTTAGTTCTGCAACCAAGGAGATAAAACATATGGAGAATGACGTCAGGCCGAAAGAAGTGGGGGAGAAGTGAAAGAGGATGTTTGGGAAGTACATGACTAACTGCTCTGATCTGATCAATAAAGATAGTCAATATCATTTCAAGCAATGTTTCAACATTAAATGGTGTATGTATTTTCCAAACCTAAAATATGGTTTAAGCATGTAGAAAGGACGAATGAGGAAAGAAGTATGAGGAGAATATATGACGCAAATGTGAATGGTAGAAGAAGTCGGGGACGCCCGAGAAAGACACGGCATGACTAAGTGAATCAGATACTTGAGTCGAGCCATGTGAAGAGTCGGAATAATAGAAGAGCATTTATAAAACGAGGTATGAATGCGAACGCGGAAAGGAGTACGCGCCAAGATCGGGTTGTTCGTCCGGCGCGGCGTGATGATGGTTAGTTAGTTAGTTAAAATATGCGGATGGTTTTGTTAGAAGGGGGTAAATACAATTTGGGCGGTAAAACAAACTATAGATACACAGTCGTGTATTGGTAGAGATTAGGCTAATGTGCTGCCCGAATGTTGTAATAAATGTAATTTCAGCAAAGTAAGGAAATATAAATTTTAGAGAAACAAATACGATTTGAATCAAAAGAATCGTGTAGGTACTTTAAGCACGCCATGAGGAAATTTATGTATAAAAAACATATTTTGGAAATAGACATGTGTTGTAGAAACAAATAATAGTAGAATAAACTGTTCAAACAAACGTATCCTATTATGTGATAGTACATGACGGTTGGATTGAAAGACAGTCACCAAGGTCAGTCCGACATGTGGTTTGTGGTACGCTCCACCCCTCCCCCTGTCCTATTTACTCCAGCGGAAACACTGAATCGGATATTTATATTTGTTACATAAATATACACACACTATTTCTAAAATTTTATGAAGATGCGAAATTGGCAAAACACCAGATTGGTGTCAGATGACTAATACCCGGGTTTTCCTAAATGCAAATCATTTTGCCTTGAGACTAGTGCTGAACGCTGGACACAGACATACATAAATATACCATAGTGATCCTGACTCCTGACTTATTAGCAACTCTATACGTATTTCTTATACAGTAGGTACTTATTTCCCATTCATGAATTTTGTGGCACATGTTTGACAGATTCGCCGGTCACACAAGAATATTATGTTTTGTTATTTTTAAAGAAATATCAACTCGATTTGGCAGTGTACTGTTATTTTTAAACGACTTCGAAAACGAGGAGGTTATCAATTGGACGATTTTTTTTTTAATGTTTTTTACCTCAGAACTTTCGATTGGATGAACCGATATTGATGATTCTTTTTTTGGTTGGTGCTTCCCGTGTGGTCCCATTTTAATTTGGTCCAGTTCTGACAATGGGATCCATGAGAAAACCATATACCTATGTCTAAAATTTGCAATAAGTATGTGCGCGACAAACGGACGAATAACTCAATATTACGCCAACAGATTTCGATGATTCTTTTTTAAAGTAAAACTTCTTTACGCACGCTCGTCACTAAAAGTAAAAAAATAAACAAAAAATTTAACAAAACACAAAACTACTTAAAAAAATGTACTAAAAAGTAAAAAAAAAATTCGTACGATTGTTATTTTTGGAGTCGGTGTCAGCCAAGATCTCCACATCTAACATATAACTACCTATGTATGTAGTTACCTTGGCTGACACTGACTCCAAAAATAACAATCGTACGAAATTATTTTTTTTCTTTTTTTTTGGCATTTTTTTAAGTCGTTTCTGTTTTCTTAAAATTTTTGTTTATTAACAGAAAGTTTTGATGTTGGTATGATTTATTTTCCGAAATTATCTATGTTCCCAAATTTCAATGTCGGAAGCAGATATAATAATACTGTTGTTGAGTGAGGACGTCTGCTTTGTGATACTCCACTGCTTAACCACTCTTAGTATTCACAACAATAAGTTTGTACCTACTATATTACATTCCGTTTACCAGTGATCATAAAGTGTGTTGTAGGGTGACCACCATTCAACATTTAGTTGTGAGTCATTATTTCTTTAAGTTAATCATTTACAATGCCCAACAATCAGAATCTAGTGCAAACTAGGTCTAAGGCATCGGATTCTCCAGCAGTAAACGAGGATCAATTTGGAAAAATTGTAAAATATATGGATAAAAAAATGGAAGAATTTAAGCAACAAGTTTTTGCAAAAATTGAACTTGAATCATCAACATTGAAAAAAAATCTCGAATCTGAGATATCCGACATGAGAAAAAGCATTGAATTTATTGGTCAACAATATGATGAAATAACTAATAACATCGGAAATATGATGCAATTAAAAAAAAATGTGGATAACTTAGAAAACGCAAATTCTATCAAAGATCTAAAAATAAAAAATTTAGAAATTCGTCTTGCTGACATGGAACAACAAAATGTAAGCTATAATTGTGCTGAATTGTCTGGCCTGGAAACCTTGATGAATGAAAATTCCGTGGAAACCGTGGAAAGATTCATAAAAAAATTTGACATTCGGATTGAACCAGGTAGAATAAATAAAGTTACTCAATATCCTGATAAAACTATTAATAAACCCGGAGCTCAGAGGATGATCATCCATTTCAAAGATGAAAAATCCCAATCTGAATTTCTCAACGCACGCAAAAGTATAAAGCAATTGAAGGACAGCAACATCTTCATTGGAGAAGTTCTATCATCATATTCCAAAGCCCTTCTTTGGAAAACTAAACAAAAAGCTAAAGAAGCTAAATTTCAATTTGTATGGTTTCGGAACAATAAAATTTGTGTGAAAAAGAACCCAGAACTATCTTCAAGAGTTCTAATCGTCAAACACGAAGATGATTTGAATAAATTGTCGTAATCATCTCCCAAAGTCTGACATTTTTACCGAAAAAAAAAAAAAAAAAAAATGGATGATATAGAAAACATAATTAATATGTCTGACAATATTGAACCTAACATAATTTTTGAAGATTCATTATCTTGCAAACATTTTTTGAAAGATTCAAAATTTTCTTTACTATGCATGAATATTAGAAGTATAAGCAAGAATTTTGATGAAACTGTTTCTATGCTGGATTGCATTAATCATCGTCCGGATGTACTAGTCTTTACAGAGGCTTGGCTGAGCAGTGTAATTAATATGCCTAGCATTCCAGAGTATGTAGTCTACAAAACAATGATAAACAATTTGCAAAATGATGGAGTAGTTATCTACGTAAGGCAAAACATTCAGGTTACTGTGGAGGAAATTGCTCTCCCCAGTGCAAACTGCTTGAAAATGCAATTATCCAATACCATATGTTTAATAGCTGTTTATCGATCTCCATCCCAGACTAAAATAGACAACTTTCTTGACTCATTGAATGAATTCCTTGCATCTGAATCCTTGCAAAATAAGGAGATTATCTTATGTGGAGACTTAAATATTGATACCCTTGATTTTAAGAACATAAAAACACAGAAATACCTATCACTTCTGGCGTTTCATGGTATGAAGCCCATAATAAACTCACCAACAAGAGTAACTCCTAACAAATCAAGCTGCATTGATCATATTATGGCAAAATCAAAATTTAAACCACAGGGAGCGGCTTTTACTACTGACGTAACCGACCATTATGCAATTTTAATGAAGTTTATGAGCTTAAATCTACATAATATTTCAAATAATAATGCAAAACCTAAATTTGTTGTTGACAACAACCTCTTGATGACCAAATTAAAGGAGGAATCCTGGGATATAGTTCTGTCAACAAATGACGTCAATCTGGCAACTGATAATTTCATTAAATGTTTGAAAACTCATGTGCAAAGTTGTACGTCAGTACGAAAAGAGAGACATATCATGAAACAGCTAAAACCATGGATAAATTCTGGATTAATCAAATGCCTCAGAACACGTGATAAATTGCACAGCAGGTGCAGAAGAGAAATCTTTAACTTGGAACTGCTTGAATATTATAAGCGATATCGAAACTGGTGTTCTAGGATAATACGATCAACAAAACAAGCATATTTCAGAAGAAAATTAGATGACGTCAATGGCAACATTAAACAACAGTGGAACATTATAAAGGAGGCTATAAACCTTAAAAAAGAGCAAACTACCATAAAAAAAATGAGAATTAACAATATTATTACTTCAATGGAAGAGAGTCCAAATAAAATTACTAATCATATGAATGACTTCTTTAGAGACATTGGTCCAAGTTTCGCTAACAATTTGTGCAGTGATAATAAAACAAGTGAGACGCTTCTTGTAAATGATTTTAAATCTGAACTTCACTTTACCGGGGACAATTTTGTTTTTAAGCCAACTAACATTCATGAAGTGACAAATGTGATAAATGATTTAAAAATGTCTTTCTCATGCGGTATTGATTCTTTAAGTGTTATGATATATAAACTCCATGTATCCGAATTAGCTAGTCCCATATCTCATATCATTAATATTAGCTTCAAGAGTGGAATGTTCCCTTCTCACTGTAAGAAAGCTAAAGTGATTCCTCTTTTTAAAGGTGGAGATCAACTAGATGTCAATAATTATAGACCTATATCATTACTCAACACGCTTTCAAAAGTAATAGAGAGATTGGCTAAGTCGAGATTGGTATCATTCTTAGAAATAAATAAATTACTCTCTAGCAATCAGCTTGGTTTCAGAGAAAATAAAGGAACGAGTGATGCAGTATTGATGGTATTGTCGAAAGTTACTAGTGCCCTGGATCATGGAAACAAAGCCTTAGCTGTGTTCTTAGATCTATCAAAGGCATTTGACACGGTTTCCCATGGATTACTCCTCAAAAAATTATTTTCTCTTGGAATTCAATGCACAGCATTAAGTTGGTTCAAATCATATCTTAGCAATAGAACAGAACAAGTAGAGATAAATAATAATTTAAGCATAAGCAAACAAATCTCTTTTGGGGTTCCACAAGGTAGTGTACTTGGACCAATATTGTTTTTAATCTACATTAATGATTTATGTAATTTAGATATTCCAGGTCATATTGTCAGTTTCGCAGACGACACTTCTTTAATATTTGAGGGTAAAACCTGGAAAGATGCTTTTGAAAAATGTGAATCAGGATTAAGAATAGTAAAGAGTTGGCTAAATAATAACATCTTAACTTTGAATACATCAAAAACAAAATATGTAACTTTTAGCATATCATCAAAAAGTCAGCCATCCTACATTCATAATATAACTATACACAATTGTCTGCAAAATTGTAATTGCCACCCTTTAGAAAGAGTAGACTGTATTAGGTACCTAGGTGTAATTATTGATAAATATTTGAGATGGAACGACCATATTGATATGTTAACAAAAAATATCAGGAGACTTACCTATATTTTGAAAGAACTTCGTCATATATTGGATAAAGAGAAATTAAAATCTGTCTATTGTGCCTTAGTCCAATCTCGACTTTCTTACAATATAGTATGCTGGGGATCCTGTCTAAAGTCCAATGTAGAACCACTAAATATTGCTCACAAATTAATTCTTAAGGTCATGTACAAAAAAAAATTTCGTTATCCATCGAAACTACTTTACAAGGAATCTAATGTTATGTGTATAAAACAGCTGTACATCATTAAAATAATTTGTAGATTTTTTATCAATACTAAATCTGCAGAAAGAACCCAACAAACCCATACCACTAGAATTGGCTCAACAATGAACTTTGTGGCAATACATACTAAAACATCTTTTGGCCAAAGAAACTATTTATATCAGGCTCAACTTATGTTTAATATTCTTCCAGATTACATCAAGTCTTCCAATTCATTAACTAAATTTAAAAATAATGTTAAGAAATTTATGTTGACTGAGGATTGGCATACTATATTTTCATCCTTGTCCTTTTTTAAATAATAAGATTTTTTTTATAATATTAATTTTTTTTTAAAATAATAAGATATTTGAGTTCCATTTGCACAAATCGAAGTGTCACCCTAGTTCTTTTGAACTTACTTTGCTTTTGGCAGGTATAAAATATTGTTACAAATCATTCTCAAATTACCCATCTGGTCTTCATATTATTATATTATATTATCATATTACAGTACGTCAATAAAACTATTTAAATGGTAATTATAGATGGGTAATTAGTATGTAATATTAGTGTTTTAAAAGTTTAGTAGTGTATTTATATTGTGTTTACATGTAAAATGCATCCTCAAATTATAATTATTAACCTCAATACAGGCATTAGTCCTAGTGAGGTTAATTTATGTAAAAAAAAAAACAATAACAAAATGTATGGTGAGAATATAAATAAATAAATAAATAAATAAAAATATAGGATCACATTCACATAGGTACTGTCTCATTCATACATTATTTTGTTATAAGTAACAATATGCTTAGGTTACGAATAACCCAACAAGATCTGAATTTTCCCCAACACAAGTAAAAAAGCTGGAATTATTGTTTGTGCAAAAATGTAGGACTTGCATAGGATTAAATCCGCAACCCCAGGGTGCGAACCTGACGCTTTGGACAACTCATATATAAACTGGCATTTGATTAATTTGACTGGCCATAACACGAATTATCAAGTTGGTCGTACCTAATCATCCTCGTGTCGCGAGAGTTGTTGGGTTAGTTTGGCTGAACAGGAGATGAACATCATTCATGGAAATGCCACAACCAAAGCCCTCACGCTGTACACCAACCGCACCATTGACCAAATACACATCATCAATTGAATATACATATGTACGTACGGTAGGGTGGGACGTCAATGTATGAAGGATTTGTTGTTACATATCGTTAACTCATTAGATTACAATCTAATTTTAAATTTTGTGATTTAATAACACTTTTAATCATACACCGAGGCAAAGTAAAGTGATTTTGCGAAAAATGCTTTTTTTAGTTAGTTCTAATCACAAAAGATAAACAGATAGAAATGTTTTCCCAAAAAAACATATTTTTTCGTGACTTTTGGTGAAACATAAACATTTTAAATAAGAAAAAATTTCTTAAGCTAATAATTCTTGACTAAGAAGAAATTTACAACACCAGTTTCGATTTTTTAGAAGAATAGTCCTTTTAAAGGTAGATGACATAATAATGAAGTAAAGTCAAATTGCTTGGTTTAGATTACTTTATTATATATAAAGTCTACATTTTTCGAGAACACTATTCTCTTCAACAGGATGAATCTATACGTGAGAGTAAGTAAAATATAGATTAGCATTGGAGAGGTGTTAGAGGGCGGGAGAGGAGCAAACCCAAATCAGCCAAAGAATTGATGAAGGAATGGAAGGGTCAGGAGTGAGAGGAGAGCCAACCAGGGAATTATATTGGTCATTAGAAGGGGAAAAATGGTTAAATGAGAAAATATTCATAGGAGGCTAGTTTTTTTTTTATAAATTATTCGATTGATTTAATATTCATTTTTTCTAATCTCTAATAATAAATAATGTAAAAAGAACTGAACTCCCCGGCATTGCTCGGGCTTTACGCAGAGAATTCAAATATATGCATACTCAATGACAAGCCACTTACTTTGAAGGCTAAGTGTGTAAAAATTCATCAATCTCGGAATAAAACTGTCGATTAGTACGTAAATCAAATCCACGCAGCCTGCCTGCTAACCCGCCCACCACGGATAATTGAAGTTACATGTTAGATTAGAAAAAGTGTCAAAAATATTGATAACAATTAAAAAAAAAAAAACAGTAAACCATCTTTTTTTAAATATTTTCCTATTAAACCATTTTTCCCCTTCTACCAACTATGTAATATGCCTTAGTTAGCCTTTACCCCTCCTAGGGGCACCAAACATATCAAAATTTTTAAAAAGCTTTGACGACCCACCCTGTAAACACAAGTTGGGGGGTCTGGCCAGATGAATGGAGGGCCCACAGATGAATAGACAGTAATGGACACATTTGCATGGCACTCCGCATCTCCGGGGCCAATTGGATGTCACTTGTAACGCCGGGCACGGGGGATCATTACTGCACTTCCATGACACTACCGATAAGAATCGTAGTCATCAACGTTTAAGAGTGATGACATCTGCAAGACAATCGACTGCCGAGAAATCAACTATTCTTTCTTGACTGAACGAAGAGAAGTCCTGTTTTAACGCAATCGTTTTGCATTTCGTCTGTCCCTAAATTGGTTTGTATGTTTCTGTTCCGTTTCAAGATTGTGAATGTTTGGATGGTTCGGTAATGGATGATTCTTTTAACGTAGATACAATTCATATTTGAAATTAAAAAAAACAATGCTACATAAAATATATGCTTTATAATTAAGTACGGAATATGTAGGTATTATATAATTAATATTTTCTGAAAGAAGTCAATGAAAAAAGGAGTAAGAGATACTATTACTATATATTATACAATACGGCTTTATAGAATGGGGCGGTACATATACAAATCAAACAAAAACAATTTACATATCACAAAAACATATAATAAAAACAATTTAAAAAAAACCCTACTCATATTCGTCAGAACTTTTATTCAAATAATTTAAGGTCAGAAAATTAAGTGCATTATACTTTCATCATGCAACATTCGAAATTTATAAAGATAATATTCAAAATAAAGTTGCACCCTTTAAAAATAACAGAAATCTTATACAAACATCAATACTTCCTACTCCAAAATGTAAAAAAAAAACAATAGGACAGTTAAATCATAAATATATCGGAGTTAAATTTTTTAATTCACTACCGGAAAAAATCGGAAACGTGAATGGTAATATAAAAAAATTTAAAACTCAGCTAAAAAATTATACCGAAAATTTGAACTCAATAAAAAAAAATTTAAAACAATATAATAACACCCCCCATACACACAAGCCCTGCTTATTTATGGGGATAAATCAAATATGTATTACATATTATGTAATTACTTTTTTGGTCGATAAAATTTACTGTAATTTATGTATATTTTACAAAAATATATATATATATATAAATTCACAATAATATTTTATATGTAATGCCTTATTAGTCGCTTAAATAAATATTAATTAATTTTTAAAAAAAAGTGTATAATTAATTACCTGCGTATTAAATAAGATAACTACTTACAAATCTTATGACAGAGGAAAGTGTGATTTTGATTTATTATATTAGAGAAAATTAGAAACAAACTTGTTGGGCGCCAGTTCTAATTTCATAAAAATACGTAAGTGCCACGAAAATTTTATAGAATGCATTGTCATAGTCTATGTGCCGAGTTTCAGCTCGACCGGATGTCGGGAAGTGGCAAGGTTAATTTCCACGTATTAATTCATTCATGAAAGCAAAATCGAAAAAATTTGATAGAATGCATTGTTATCGACAAAGAGTCTATCTGCCAAATTTCAGCACGAGAGGATGTCGGGAAGTGGCAAGGTTAATTTCTACGTATTAATTCACTCATGAAAGCAAAATCGAAAATCAAATATACCTACTAAAAAACGATTCATGTGTCCGCTAAATTTGCAAAATTTATCGATTAAGATGTAAGTAGCATGTTGTAACACCTCAATGCTTATTACACGGAATCAATACAAATGTCGCAACATTATGTTAACGTTGTGTGTTTGGAAACATTTGAACAGTCTTTACAAAGCCGACCGACCAAATAATGAAGTGCCGTAAATCTGCTCACAATACTCGTACGTATATAAACAGTGCTTTAAAATTCTATACTACAGGAATTAGAGAACGCGGCCCGTATTACGAGGTACTCGAGCATTAGCATTGCGAGTGTGTGCTCGTTAAATGTGTTTTAATTTGGGTACCTAGATCTAGTGCTTACATATTAACGTAATAACAAGGCGGTACGGGGATCGGTGGATCGTGCTAGTGACAGTCCTTGATTTATAACCCGGGGCGGTGCTGGCCTGCTTCTACCCAAAACATACCTCCCCTCAAAACGTACAACGTGTACTACATATTATATTGTAATAATTAATAATGTATTACTCCGCGAAACTCAAAATTTCTGGAGAATTAAACATCGTCATGTAGTGATTGATTGCATTATAAATTGTTCCGTGAGCTATCAGTAACTACGTTTATAAAATCTAAACTATCTTGCCTACGCTGGGAGAATTGTTATCAAAAGATGAACTTGTTATATCTGGAGATATCTCTGATATAAGGGATAAATAAGGTGACCGGACAACTCATAATCATATTCTACACATTCTTTGAAAAGTCATCAAAAGTATAAAAAATATATAAAAAATTGGTAACGTCAGGTTGGGTAATGGGCGATTTTTCATATAAAAATTGACAATTTTTAATGACTTTTTAAAGGGGTTGAATTGCGTTGTCGTGGAACCCTAAATAAATAAGGTCAAATAATGGCTTTTGTACTCAGCTACTTTTCTCTCTGATTTTTCCTGTAGGTACTTTTTATCTGATTCTTTATCCATTTTTTGGTGTTTTTGTTTCTTATTAGTTTGTACTATTTGCTTAACTACATGATATCTATCCGCAATGCACTGCTTAATCTGTTCTTCATCTTCTGACTGTTATCTCCTATCGGAATTTATCTACTATTAAGGGCCATTAACCAGCCAGCGGTCAAGAAGTTCTGTTCCGTAGAAGTTAATGTTCCAAAGAGAAAGATTAATTATTCTCCGTAGCAGTTTTTTTAAATTATAAGTCAATATTCATTGCATTTTATTCAAAATGTGCTTTAATTTATACTTACATTCAAAAATGCTGAAAGGCGTGATGATAAAACTATTAAAATTATGTACTAAGTTAAGTATTAATAATAAAGTAATTAAGTATTTATAATTTTTCAATAATGTCTAAGCAAAATAAGAATGTAATTTTTTTTAAATATATTAGTTTGTAAGACAGTAAATCAATAGACAAACTAAAGTATTTTCGTCAGAAAACACGTGTGCCGATCTTTTTTTAAATGATTTTATTTAAACTAAAATTAAAATTCTGAAACATAGCTTTCCCAGATAATTCATTGATTTATTTTACTGCATAATTAAATGATTTGAAATGTGTGTTGTATAATACAAAATTTTGTTTGAACGTTAAAAAACCTGCCAAAGACCTACGGTAAAACCTTATGGAACTAAAAATGAACATATTTTCTCAAAATTTAAAACATAATTTATATTTTTTGTGGAAAAGAGTGTATATGTCTAAAATTTGATTTAAAAAATTCATATTTCCGGTTTTGTCTGGTTATTCCCTCTTAAGATGCAGTTACTTCTATAAGCCTACAAAGTGACGGTGTTTTACATTCAATATCTATTTCATTCGTAAACCCAAAATAAAGTGATTTAACAAATTGTGCATAAAAACCTCTTACAAACCCTTTTGAAAAAAGGAAACTCGAGAGCAGTACTTGGTCAAATCACGGCTAAAGGTTTAACTATCTGTGAGAATGACGGTGAGAATTAACGATCGGCGGTGATAATTTATTCTCAGAGTTCAACAAATAATTCGATTGCTTTTGGATCAAGACAGACTAATTGATACAAGTCCTGAACACCTCGTCGCAAGGAATAACAAAATGTCAGATTCAGCGATAGGGAAAATTAAATACTACTGGAAAAGAAAAATACGTAATTTAAAAAAAAATTTAAATATGAGATATGTTACTAAGACAATTTACATGCCATGACTTATTCAAATTAACTGACCAAGGAAAAAAGCAGATGATATTGTATACACACATTGACCGCTAAAAATCAATTCCTGGAATTACTAGATAAGAACTTGAATCCATTTTAAAAAAATGCAAGATTGACTCATATTGACATTCAATATTAAAATTAATACAAGTAAATAAAATATTTTAAATGTTAGTTTTCATAGTTATATCCGCTTGCTGCACTTGATTAAATTTGTCCGCGTTCGGAATATCCTAAAAAATATTATAGGTAATATTTAAAATAAAAAATAAACTAATCAATTAGTAAACTAAAAAAATAAATATAATATTTAATATTTAAAAAATGAAACTTTTTATTTTTTTTGTGCATTACAGATTAATATAATCCTATTAAAATACAAGTAACATATATACATAATTTTTTTTCAATAATACATATTTTAGAGTCCTTGCCTATATTTATTCCTGAAACCTTCAAGACTAATGTTGAAAATGTCAGGAGACCTAGAAATATCATTTAGCAGTACCATACCTCTTGTCATGCTGTGTTGGGCCAGAACGTCTGTTCTGCCATGTAGGATATAGAACAAGTCGTGGTGGCGACCCTGGCAGTAGTTGTTCAGTACGAACAATTTATAGCATTCTAAGAGGTATGGGCTGTCAATGTAGTAGTTTATAATTTTGAAAGCTGTTACTGTTAGGGTCCCATTCCTTCTAGATTGGAGACTTTCGAAGCGCGTTTCAGATAGCAAATCTAGATGATGCATAAATCGCGGGTATTCACCATGCATTCTCATATAAAGA
Organism: Limnephilus lunatus; assembly: GCA_917563855.2. NCBI lineage: Eukaryota > Metazoa > Arthropoda > Insecta > Trichoptera > Limnephilidae > Limnephilus > Limnephilus lunatus. Next base: position 40,723,040 of record OU830604.1, read on the forward strand.
TACCTTAGAAATATTTTTTGGATATGTTCTAATAAATCTATGTATTTTTGCTGGTATGGGGCCCAAACAGCAGAAGCGTATTCTAATTTTGATCGTATAATGCAGTTGAACATCGATGTCATTGCTTCGGGCTAAAAATTGACATAAAAATTGTCTGTCATTGACATAAAAAATTCTAAACAAAACCAGAAAGAATCTACTGTTTACTCCCTAGGGGTAGATGGAAAACGGAAATTCAGATTGAAAAGTTGCTTCAAATAGCTTTAGTGATGTTCAGTGACATTATCAAAATAGCCAGATTTACCAAATCCTCTATTCTTATTCAATTTCCTCTTGAGATTCCTTTCCCCTCAAAGCATTCCAATTCGGTTTAAGTCCCAAAGCACTGTTGGAAATATTGTGTGGTCATCATAATATTATAACTGTATGTTGGGTTTGTTTCAACTAAACACCACGGATAAACACTACTGTGGGAGAAATTTGAACTAATTTTGAGATACCACCTACGAACAAAAATTAGTGCTATAAGCCTTTCGGGTGAAATATCACTAAATTACTACATGTTAATTAGAGATTCCTAAATTACTCTTCGTTAAAAGAGTATCACTAAATTACTCTACATCATAAAATATCATATTTCATTAAACACTTTCAGAAAAGAAAAATAATTGCAGCACAATTCTTTCTCCGGTCCGGTCTTCACAATTTGACTACATTAAACAAGAATAATTTGACTTCATTGAACATTGAATAATTCACGCAAAAATATTTAAAATTTCACACACCAACAATCAAAATTAGTATATCTTGTAAAAATAGTAATACCTTTCGTACAGAATGTAGAGGATTCACAAAATATTGTCACATTTCCTTTTAAAATACCTTGATAAACTAGTATTACGATGACAAGCCATATGATGCTATACCTACCAAAGACACGATAACATAATTAAACAGCATTTGAACAGCTTTTTGCCGAGATTTGCCCAGGTGTAGATTGCCGGCAGTGTCGGGACACATAGAATGTCCTATGAAGAGTCCCTACTCCGAGCAATTGAATAAACAAACAGTGGTCGCAGAAAGACTTACTTCGCTAAACGCTCTGCTCAATTGCCCCACAAGCGATATGGAATGGTTAATAGAGGACGAGGGACAACAAGGGCTCTGCAAGATTATAGAAATGTGAACGGTGCACAATTTGACGAATAAAAAACAAACAAAAAACTTCCATCTATCCCCTATAGTCGTTCCATCTCCTGGAATTACTTCCCACTCGATATAGATGACATGGAGGTTGGGTGTTTTAAACTAGTATATATTGAATTATTTGGCGGGTGTTAGATAAGCCGCCATAGCTCAGTGGTCAGAGCTCCTGACCGGCAATCAGAGGGACACGGGTTCAATTCCCGTTGGCGGCCAGTATCTTTTCTCGGAAGATTTTTTCAATTTAGATGAGTGTTTCAGGCTGATAATTATTGATTATAATATTTGTTATCTAAAATAAAATGGCGCTGATTGTCGATTCGTTACGATAACCAATGACGGGGGTTCAAACAACTAGGCCTAACAAAGGCCCCGAAAAAGTAAGGGGCTATCCGAAAACAGTCCGAAAAATTAAAATAAATTTAGTAATTAAAACAAAGAAACTTTTCATTATTCATGTAGGTATTCAAGACAATATTTTTACTACATTTGGCCAAAAAGTTATTTATTAACAAAATACAACGCAAACCATAATTATTGACCTAAAGAATCTTAAATGGATTGTACATTAGAGAAACTTTTCATTAAGGAAAACAATTTAGAGTTTCGATAAAATTTTGCGGCGCAGAGTGACGCGGTATTTCCAGGGTATGGGTTATGGATGCTCGCTCGATCGCCGCGCCTTGGGAAGTATATGGTAATTTTGTTATGGCAGTAAGAAAACGAAGCAAATACATAAAACTGAAAGTCAAGTAATTAAATAATTGAAGAAGAAGAAGCTGGGAATTATTTCAGTGCATAAATTCTGGGACTAACTAACGTATGTAATCCTCTCTGCCCAGAATACTAATGGAGGGAAATAATTATAACTATTCAATGGACATCTTTAATATGTCACTAATCAAATACAAAATGTTCTTACTGAAGCAGTTCAGTTATGTACAATTAATTAATAATTGTTACTATCCATATCTAAAAGCCCCTAAGAATGGCTTTAAACAAATAAACAAACAATTTGATCAAAATGTTTTTTTGTTAACAATGCGGGTGTCATTTTTGTGTTTGCAGATGATTAAAATAAAAAAAAACAACATAAACAAAAATACCAGACTAGATAAAAATAAGGATACTTTATTTAATAAATTTGTATTAATTAGTGCCAAAGTTATAAAATAGGAAACATTTTGATGAAAATATTGAAGAAAACATTAACGATACGATACGATACGATTGTACCACCCCAGCCAGGAGCACTCCTGTCTCGGTGAGACCGGTATACCAGGGGGCACTGTTTGTTAGGACTAGAACAAGTGCTCTGAGGATAGGAAGGAGGTTGGAGTTTAATCGACCGGTATACATGGCAACCTGGAACCAATATTGGAATATAGGATGGGCAGGAATAAAGGAAATGATTGAGCTATATATATATAAATATCGTTTCTCGCCTTTCGCTTATTTTGCTTCCGGTTTCTTCCGCTTCCAGCTTATTGCTTTCCGTTTTCATCTTCCCACTTCCCGCGTATTTTTTGGCTGTTGCCTCCTGCTGCTTCTGGCTTCTCGTTTCCGGCTTCCCGTTATTTATATTTTCCGCCATACGCTTGCCATAGCAGGGTTTTCTTCAGGGTTTTTCTGCTTCTCGTCTCTTCTCGGCTCTTCTTGTCTCTTCTGGAACATTATCGTCTCTTCTTGGCACTTAAAACACAAACCCATCCCACTCTTGCCCATGAGTATAATGGCGTTATAATTACCTAGAAAAAATGTGTATTTCTGGACTTCCTCTCTTTCCTTATTGAAGAATTATTTTTGACAGAAATCTAAGTTTAAAGCTACATAGATCTTGAAGGAAATTACGTTATTCGCTGAAAATATTCGCGTTGACCCAGAAATTCTAGACATAAAAGCTGTGCCAAATTCATTGTCAGAGCAATTTAGAGCAAACTGTATACGGTGTCCCGAAACTCGTAGAACAAGCGGGAAACTGGTGAATCTAAGGAATCATCACACGGAAAACCAGAAAAAAACTTTAAACCACCAATACACTTGAACCAAAGTTTGATCGCAAATTTTTGAAACTTTAGGAATTTTTTATTAAATATTTCTACAAGAAACGAAACGAAAAAGTAAGTTTACGATAAACTAACTGACTAACTAACCATAGTGGATTTACCGTGCCACTAGTGCATACCACAACAGCACAGCATCACTATGTATTCAAGGGTATAAAATTATTTAATAAATTACCCCTTGATCGGAAGAAAGCTACGAAAAATATTTAAAAAAAAATTAAATTAAAATATTCTAGTACCACCTCATAACTTAACTTATTGTATATTATATCTAGAAATATGTATTGCATATTTAGAAATATGTTTTTGCCTTATCAATACTTTAAATCATTTATTTTAACTAACCTATATTTTTATTACTTTTATCTGTATTTTCTTATTAAATCACTATAATCTTTTGTTAAATTACTAATATTTTTTGTTTTAATTTAAACAAATGTAATTTTTTTTAGTTGTCCTTTCCTAAACACAAGCAGCTGCTTTATTAGGAGAGTGATTGAAATATTAATTGTATATATTATGTTGCAAAACTGTAACCTTTTTATATTTTTTTATAAAAAAAAAAAAAAAAAATAGAAAAGAAATAAAAATCACGCCGTTTCCCCACAGGGGTAGGTAGAGATGACGGACAGCCAAACAACTCGGTCTTGACACACATTCTTTGCCTCATTCACATTCATACATCGTCTTACGTTGACGATATCGTTTATAATATATTTGTGTAATGAAAAATGTGTGTCTTTTTTCGTTAGTAAAAACTTAAGGTCAGCCATTTAAAAAAAAAAAATTATGCTTGTATTGAAAAATTTTATATTTAAAAAAATACAAGTTTATTTTGAATTATAAAATTTGAAGCGCATTTTATCACCTTTCAAATACAGTTTTTAGTTTTCGGTTGTGTTCACAAATATTACATTTATTGGGATTATATTGCAACACGGAAACCTACGAGATAGTGGTTAAGCGATAAACAGTTGCAGTGCAAGTGGTGTATCTTATATTTTAGTTGTTTTACAGTAAATAATTGATGGGTGTAGTCTACACACAAGGGCGTAGCTATGATTTTGTTAAGGGGGGGGGCAGACGGGGGGGAGGGGTAGGGTGAGTGTGACTAGGGTTATGGGGGGTCACCAGCTCTGTGACGTTACATGAAAAAAAAATTGAACTACTCTTTTGACTATTTTTAGATGTAAAATTGCAAAATATGTGATGTCACACTAGGGGGGGAGAAGGGGGTCTCACAAATGTGACGATAGGGACAGGGGGGGGGGGTCAAAAATCATGAAAATCGTGTGACGTAATTTATGGATGGCCCTTTAGCTCATGTGGGCATTTTGTTAATGAGGAACTAACAAAAATGTTTGCTAACTAACTTGAGAATAAGTCCCAATTCTGTGTCTGAGGCCCTCAGGGCCCTAACCGTATTTTAAAATATAAGAAATGAAGCAATAATAAAACAATTAAATACCCATTTTTTACTTCGAGAATACATATTTCTAAGGAAAGGGTTCGAGGGCCTCTATGGATTAAGTCATAAATTATAAATACCTAAACTGCTTGAAAACATTTGAAACCGTACATGGTTGAAGTTTTACAAATGCACGTAAAAATAATACATAAAAAAAGGAAAAGTAAAATACAAATAAACGTACAATCTTTAGTTAGATACGTAAGTTATGCGGGTACAAAAAAAAGCTTTTCTAATGTTCATCCCAACTTTCCACGGTGCACAAAAAAATTATAAACTAAAAAGGTAAAAATAAAAATTAAATTGATTCTCACAAACAATAGGCTACCGATGTAATATTACTTTACGGTTTGTGAGCATCCCTGAATCTTCTAGGGGGGGGCAACTGCCCCCCCCCCCCCCCCCTGCCCATACCTAGCTACGCCCTTGGGTGTAGAACAAATGAAGACCATGCAATTTAATTTAACTTAATGCAGATTGTCATTGTACACACCAAATTAACATCGAATGCAGACTAATATGGGGTTTAATACGAGAAAGAGCAAACAGTTGTTGTTTTCATTATTATAGGCACATTGAAGGTAGCTATTAAAAAGAGCCGGTGTTGGGTTAATGCGATCGTCCATTAGGGATAAAATGTGAGTCAGTAAGTAATAGGCAATTGCGTTAAAAGCACGAGCTTTTCTGAACATAAAAATACGCGAGCTTAAAGATTGATTTCGGTTAAACCGTATTGAATGGCCGGAGATAAAGTTCCCTTCGATATACAACAGAACAACCTTGGAATATCTTGTGAGGGCTCACAAAATAATTTGCCTACAACGTGTTTCAGGATGTAGATATATCTTTAAAGACATTATAGAAAAAATTCTAATATTTTGTATGAAAGTTGTCAAAAACTTAGGTAAATTTTTGAGATCGCTGGCAATGGTTAATACGCACTTTTTTTTGAAAAAATCTTTTGATTCACCTTAATTATATTAAAAGACAACTATTTGCATTGGGGGAAGTGGAAAATATTTCATTCTACATGGTTTGTGATACAAAAGAAAGTGCCCCTTTATAACGCCTACTCGCGTCAAGGCAAGAAAAACATCCCAGTTTTCAAGTAGTTTAGCGGCTACGCTAGGTTTGTGTAACATGGTTTGTGATTCAAAAGAAAGTGCCCCTTTATAACGCCTACTCGCGTCAAGGTAAGAAAAAATTTAGAATGAAATATTTTCCACTTCCCCCAATGCAAATAGTTGCCTTTTAATGTAATTAAGGTGAATCAAAAGATTTTTTTTAAAAAAAGCGCATATTAACCGTTGCCAGCGATCTCTAAAAATTACCAAAACTTACACTGCGCTCTAGCTTTACAATACGACCTGAAGCACGGTGTAATTTATTAATCGCAAAGTATGCGATTTACACGCGGTAGAATAGGCCACTGGCAAGGATTTCATAACGACTTGGAAAAAATCGTGTGGATAGATTTTTAAAATTTATTAAAAATTACGAAAATGTTAGTAAAATTTGTTAGAAATGTATGGTTTTTTTTTATTTTTAAATAAATAAATCCATTATTTGAGCTCGTGACGTCACTACATGAAAATTTCCCGTCTCCGATTATGTTCCCTTAATTTTGTAAAATTCCACACTGATTTTTTTTTATATGGTAACACTTTGATTTCCGGCGAATTTTTGAATTTGCGTTTAACGTTCACTACATTTATTGTTTGTTCTATGCGAACTTATCCTTCGGTTTGATTTTTTGATAAAGATGGCGATGTTTTTACGGATGTTACGAAGAGAACCCCGTACAATTTATTGCTATTCGTGTGGAAAACGTTCTTTTTTTTAAATGATTTTCGGCTATCACCAGGGTTTCAAAAATACGATTAAAAAAAAATAGAATATCTTAGAATATTTGCCTAAACCGGATTTTTTTTTTAAATGTGTTGCAAGTGGCCTATTGAAACCTTCAGAAAACTAAGTGGGTAGACAAGTGGAAAGACTACAAAGCACTTTATTTTATCAATGTGAAGGATGATTTTTTCCATATTTTTCTCGTCGAATTCCAGTGCACCCTTTTCTATACATTTGGTTATGTATTAGTATCTTTGTTTACTTCTTCGGAGTCTGTTGTGTTTTATTTGCCTGTTCATTTTGGAGTAGTTTGAAGATTATTTTTGGATTTCGGAAGAGTATTTATTATATTGGAACCGAGTATCCGTGAATAAAATAAATATTCGATTGCTATCTCATTATCTCTCAGGCTAAATCCTATGTATGTATGTCTTTGTCTCTTTTTAGTGTCGCAGGCTTCCGTTTCATTGAATTTCAAATCACAGCGGGGCTAAAGAAATCACTTCAAAAATTTGGTTCTTTTTGGGGTCGATGCCAGTATTGTGATAAGAGAGGACTCCTCAAGGCTAATTGTAAACCAAATCAATGGTGGTTAATGAATGGATTGATGAAGCGGGAGAATGTGTCCAGACGGAGGTGTGTACCGTGTAGCTCGTAGCTTTATTAACTACTAGCTGGGTTACCCGGCTTCGCTCAGGACAATAAGATAGTGTTCTGGAATGTTGCACAATGATGTTCCCGATTCCCTATTCCTGATCATTCCACGACATACTCCGCCACTCCTTCCACAACTTTCTACAGCTCTATGGAACCTTCTAGAACTTTCCGGAAGACTGTTCTAGAAATTTCAAGAGGGCGAAACTTTCAGCCCTTATATCTTTAAAAGCACGCCATTTAGGTAAAAACGGATACCCTTATTCCCTAGGGGGGATAGAGATCTGCCACACCATATAACTCCCTTGATCGAACCGGGACTCGTTTCTGAGTTTTTGCGAGCCGCACGTTTTTTTGGACTTTCTTTTATAATATTTGCCATATTCAAATAAATAAAATGTTACTCCTTACATGTCCTTTCCCGTGCGTTCCCCTCCAGCGTTCCACTTCCACCTTCCCCACCACCGCTCTCCCGCTCCCCCGTCCCGCCAACCCCCCTGGCACTGCATTTCTTGACTCCTCTCCCGCGCAAAACATTTTTAAACTCGTGATATCTTTCTAATTAAATATCCGAATTGAAAAATTCAAAAAGTTAAATAAAGGTATTGAAGCTGTCTTGAATATGAATTAATTTATTTTGATAAGGATTAAAACCAAGATACAAATAAAGAGCCTTTTCAAGCGGCGACATATTAATTAAAATTTTAAAATAAAAGAATACTTATTGTGGCACAACCATAATAGTTAGACATATGCTGTCGCGACCTTTTTTGTAAATAATGATGTGTTCTATAAAGTCGTAGTACATTATTTTATTCTATCATCAATAGTTTTCGCAGCGCACGCGATTTAAAGAATATTTTAGGTAATTTTTTTACACCCTGGGTTACATTATTGAAGTTTTAGTAAGGATGCCTATTTTTTTTTTAAATATAATATAGCCTATGTCACCCAGGGATAGTGTAGCTTACCAACAGCGAAAGAATTTTTCAAATCGGTTCAGTAGTTTCGGAGCCTATTCGATGCAAACAAACACACAAACAAACAAACAAATATTACCTATTTATATAGTGTGGTAGATGAAAACCACACGGGAAAAAGTGCAGATGACTAATATTAACTAGTGAGTGCGTTAACCGGTGGAATATTCAAGGCACGGTTTCCGTTAAACAATGGTGCAGTGCTAGTGCAGTACAGGCATGTGCATAAATATTGCATTTTCCAGGCACGATTTTAGTTAACCGTGAATTAGTGTACTGCATGTTTTAGGCACGATTTCGGAACAATGATTTCGAGCCTAGGTTAGTATTAAACCCACGCTTCAAGCACAATTTTAAACTTTTACCCTCTTAAATTTTTTTGACTACCATCACACAGTGGTATATTGTATACAGGGTGTTAAGGGACGTAATTTACATACTTCAACGAGTGATTCCATAATTTGGAATAAAAAAAATTAATGAAATTTCGGTCTACGGTTACGCTAAAAATAAATTGTTCCGCATAACGTCACTGGTCACTACCAACGACCAACCCCTTTCCGCCTTCTACAACTGTCCAACATTACATTTCATGTTTTTGTAGAAAAAAAAACATCAAAAATGTCACCGGAGACCAAATTTTCATTAACATTTTTTACTCCAAATAATGTCCGGAATTACTGTTTAGAGTAAGTCAAGTACGTCCCTTAACACCCTAATACACATATTCAAGGTAATATTTAAGTTTAAGGAAATATTGTACCAATCTGAAGATGCGCGTGATAGGCTAACATAACGGCAACGTAAACTAGGAACGGTCAAAAATAAAAATAAAGTTTTTATTTGTTTTAATAAATCATTATAATGGAATTCCACTATGAAATGTCATAAGATGCATAAAAAGCCCAAGAGCAGTTTAGGTCCAAACTAAAAACCTACCTTTTCGGGATCTCATACCCTTAATTTAGCTTAAATATACCTATCTGAGAGTATCATACTTGCATTGCCTATGATATGTCTTAATCACACTTTCATACTGAATTAAAATTACTCGAATCCTTACACATCAATCTGTCTCTCGGAAGATCAAATCCTTGTACTGCTGCACCGCTCACCATTAAATGTTGCTTTTACTTTCCAAAATACACTCATTAATGAATATATTACATATTAATATTAAAATATTTTCAGGATTAAACAACATGTGTTCACATTATGTCCTCTGCGTGCGAACTCTATCTAAATTTCTTTAAATAGACAATAAACGGTGTTAATTTCAAGCGACCTCCCAGGTAAGTATGGTCCTGTATTAATTCATTTTTAGGCAGCATCGCGTTCATTGGTCAAAATATTGTACATATATTTTCGTATCGGTGATCAATGAACCGGTGTATGCAATTTTTAGCCATAAGTTGTTTTTAATTGTTTGTGTAGCTTGTAGTCTTTCTAGATTTTAGGCATGTAAGTTTGTACAGCGCCCTTGAGGTGATTTTTCACAAAAACGGCGCTATATAAATCGTCCAAATATTATTATTATTATTAATATAATAAAAATAGAAATATAAAAACAATAATTTTACCGAAACATTGATACCAGAGAAGACTTTAGTACATCAGGTAAATGTGTTTCTGCATCTATTTGTAAATAGTAAAATTAGATAGAATCTAAGAATTCTTAATAAATTGTAACGCGCCCTTGAGGTGATTTTTCACAAAAACGGTGCTAAACAAATTATCCACTTATTATTGGATAATTCATGTCAATTCTTTACGATTTTAACGTTCCAGACTCGATTTCTGCTAAACAATAATTCGGTGACCACTTTGTCTCCAAACTTATACTTTTGAAGTGAATAGTTCTTTAGCACCGTTGTGATTTGAAACTCGATGAAACAGAAACGAGAGACACTCAAAAGAGTCAAGCACATACATCTACAGGATTTAGCCTGGGAGAGAATTAGATAGACTAATCGGTGTCCTCTTTGTGCGGTGCTTCTTAGTCTACCTATCTCCTCTTTGTGCGGTGATTCGTAGAATAAAATGAAAAACAGTTTTTAAACTTGGTAACAATATTATAAAAAATAAACCGTATAATTATCCTACTCATGATACTATGCATTCGTCTCATTCTCTCGAAGTTTAGTTTACTTTCACTTCTTCCGCATGTGAACCGCAAGCATGATTTTTGTTTTAGTCCCAATTTCATTGAAGACATAAATCGGTCTGTTTAAATAATGTATATACCAGGTTCCAGGTACGATTTCCGAAACACAATGATTCGATACACGTGTTCCTCAATACGATACCAGATATATATGTGCAAAAATATCAATATTATTGCCACACTCATGTTCACGTGAAAACCGAATATGAACATATTCCGGGAGTGTTTTCAATTTCATAATACCGATCGAGAGCTTATCAGCGTGTAGTGTACAACTTGTGCAGAGTCATAACAGGCTTAGTACTGATGTGCGGACTTTCCCGACTGGGAATTTGTGCTATGCTTTTAGCTAACTGAGGATGGCGGCTAAACGAATGCGCCGGGTACCTACCCGATTAAACAGCCTCCCACCCCCTCCCCACGACACCTATTCCCCTCACTCGCATCAGCCGACGAATTTCGCGAATCAATGGAGAGACCTTCAAAAACGAAGCGCCAGACATAATATTACAGAAAATAGTTTCGTACTCCGAGCACATAATACCCGGTAGATATACCTTTATACGAATTACATAATTTAGCTATTATATCTCTAGGAAGGGCTTTTTATACTTTACATAACTTTTTGACAAAAATATTTTATTTTTGTAAATAAAAATGTTCAATCTTCAAACCACTCGAAAATGGACTGGCAAAAGAAAACAGAAAAGAAGACACATCTAACCACTTCGAAGAAGAAAACACAAATACTAATAAGATGACCAAATGTATAGGAAAGGGTGCACAGGAATTCGACGAAAAAATATGGAAAAAATCATCCTTCACTTTGATAAAAAAGCGCTTCGTAGTCTACCCACTCTTGTCTACTTTAGTTTTCTGAACGTTTCACTCCTACCGCGTATGAATTGCACACTCTGATTGCAAATCAATCTTATTTTACATTATATTAGTACTTATATTATTTTCTCTGTGTTGGTAGTATCTTTTCGTTTGAATTATAAGTTGGAAAACTTTCTTTAAAAATGTCAATGTTGATTCCTTTTTGAAAACGTCCCTTGTTACGTTAATGCAGACATAACTTTTAAGTTTTCATTCTTGAAGTGTTCTTATTGCCTAAAATTTTAATATAAACTCTTTAGTTTTCGTGATTCGTTCTGTTTTCTTGCCACTTTTCTATTGCCTAAAATTTTAATATAAACTTTCTAGTTTTCGTGATTCGTTCTGTTTTCTGACCACTGGAAGAACTATAACTTTTGTAATAATTCAAAATAATAAAAAACTTAGTTTTTACCACTGGTAAAAACTAAGTATTTTATTATTTTGAATTAAAATGGTGCCACAAAATAAGTTTGCTGTGTTAGAAGAAGTTTTGTAATAATGAACTTTAGTAACTAACCTTCTTAATGTCTTTAGATGTTTAACAACTTTTTTTATGTTTATACATATTTTATGTAAAATTTATAATAGAAGATATCTAATGAATGGTTTGATTTATAAACTTTTTAAAAGCACTGGAAATATGTTAATAAATAGTTAGAAAGATAAATGCTGCATTGACGAAATAACACCCTACACCAATCTCGACATAAAGGCAGTTGCACTTGTAACCGCTGCTTCATTTATACATTTTTTTTTTTTTTAAATATATATTTATTTTTAAAATATTACATGGTTAATACATTATATAAAGTTTTTATTTCAAGAATACATGGTTTAATAAGTTTACACCTTTTTTTAGGAGCAAAGCTCGTGACAAAAAAGGCGGAGAAAACGAATGTAGTTAAAAAATAAAATTAAAAAAATTTACTAATGGTAAAGTAACACATATTTTTTTATATATATGAGTATAAAACTAAGAATAGGTAATATAATTAACAGTAAGCTAGAAAAATCGTTTATATTATATAATATGTCTATATATTTTTATATAGTATGTGTATGAAACATATAAAAGAAGTAATGTAATACAACGAAGAGGAGGAGATAAAAAAAGAAAGGATGAAGATAAAGAAAGAAAAAGGATATCTGATATTACAAGTTGTGTTGAGAAATATAGTATTTAAAAAGATGAAGTGATTGTAATAAGCTATATATAAAGAGCTTTTATTGATTTTTTGAATTTTTTATAATTTTTTTTCCAATCTTATGTTAGCTGGTAATTGGTTAAACCATTTAACTCCAATATATTTATAGTATTTTTGGGCTGTGGTGGTGTTACAGCGTGGGAGAGTCATAGTGCCGAGAATATGTGTTCTAATGCTGTTAGAAAAAGGAGTAAAGCTCTCATTATTAAAGCAATCTTTGTGTATTTGTAAGATTGTGATTTTTTTGTAGATAACATGAAGTGAATGTACTTTAAAATCTTGAAATAGTTTGACGGTGGGGTAATCGTATGGCCTTTTTAAAATTATTTTTATGATTATTCTTTGAATGATTTCCAATGGTAAAAGAGAAGTTTTGAAGGCACCCCCCCAACCTACAATTCCATATTGTAGCACTGATTGGATTAAGGAAAAGTAAATAGTTCTTAATATCGTAATGTTTAAAATGTTTCGAATTTTAATGAAAATGTATATTAATTTTCTTAGTCTCTCGACTGTTGTACATCTTCCACTTTATGTTACTATCTATAGTTACACCGAGGTATTTAACATTGGTTTTAACAGTGAGTACAGAGCAATCAGGTTTACATAAGCATGAATTTGAATTACAATTATATGAGTGGATACATATGTTAAGGTTCTCAGGGGTTGCATTTTTAGTCAGAGTGAATGGTATTGCAAAAGTTTTATCGGTATTTAGAGATAGTAAATTTTGATCAAACCATTTTTTTATTAAATTTATATCTGATTCCGCCGTTCTCTGAGTTTCATTCCAAGTTAATCCCTCAGTTAAAATTGCTGTGTCATCAGCGTATGATATTAGTTTGGACTTTATATTGAGTTTAAAAATATCATTCACATAAATGATATATACTAACTTTTTACTTTGCACCCCCCGTAGGTGATTAAATATTATTATTATTTCCAAATGTAAACTTTATAAATTTATGCTTTCAAATTGATACTTGAATTTATTTATTTTGAGGAATCCGTTCCATATGTAACTGAGCAAAGAAATCACAATGTTCTCTGATAACTGGAAACGCAGTAGAATTGGCATTACCATTTCTAAACGTACAATATTTCAAATATCTAGTACCTACCTATTTTTTCACGTTCTCTTATCTTTACACGAAAACGTTTATAAACAATAATACAAAATTGTGCGTAAAGTATATTGTTTGAGTAATATTTGAACGACCATTACGGGTTTACAGCAGATCAGTTCTTGCAAAAGTCCATCCGAACACAGCGCAAGAAAATGTATGTTAAATAACCTTGGCGCAAAGCGCATAAAAAAATCGTGTTATTTCAAAAATAACTCCGCGGTGCAGTGCTACACAATTGCGGTGAAGGACAAATTCAAATTATTATTTGAACCCTACGACAAATTGTTGAAAGTATTGAGTTTTGTCTATCTATCTCTATATATACATATATATTCCAACGACGGCACCAAATTGGATAAAAAAATGTGTGTTCTTTATTGTCAGGACAAGGTTTATATAAAACTACTGGTGAGCTTTGGCATTATGAAAGTTTTATAAAAAAATTGTGATATGTGGCACGCGACGAGGGAAACCAGAGAGGGAGGAGGGGGGTTCGCGAGACCAGGGAAGGGGGGAGTGGTGTGGAGAGAGGGAAGGCGGAGGAGGCGGAGTGGGAACGCGAGAGGGCAAGGGGACGCAGTAGAGGAAGGGGAGGCGGAAGGGGAACGGGAGGAATGGGAAAAGAGACGCAGGGAGAAACAATGTATTTATTAGTGGCATAGCAATGCATGCTGGGAACTCGCTAGATATTTATATCTTTAGATTAGAATAATCGAACCAATGAGAAAACAAAATAAGGGAGTTTCAAAGGAAAAATAGAATAGTGAACTAAAGAGAAAACACAAGGATTTGTCTGGCAAAACTTTGTTAAACAATTGACGAGGAAGACCAGATAACACGAACCAGAAGCATTCTGTCTCCAGGGCAAATTGGCCGGTTCTAAAACAGCAAAAAGACCACAATTAATCTGGAGAGGTGTTCTTTAATCTTAGTATTGTTCGAATTTCCATCCCCTGGCCGCGGAAAACAAGAATAATGAAAGCAATTACAGGCTACAGACGGACGATGGAGGTGCCGGCGCCGGGCCACAAAGCACGCCCGAGCATAGCCGGGTAGTCACTATACATTATATAGTGTCTGTAGTTCTGTAGTGTTTCCCCGTTTATTAATGAGAAGACCTTTTCACGGCATTCAGATGACTGTAACAAAACCATGGAAGGAAGGAGCCATTGTGAGGAGGACGCTGGCTCTAATTTAATTAAATTGCAATCTTCATAAAATAATATTATTGAAATCGATTTTAGTTTTGAATGGTATGTAATGCACAAAAAACGATTATTTTATAATAATTATAATTTCGGGGAGCCAACTGTCGGGGATCTACTATCGGGTCACGTAATAAACGTCTTCATTACTGAAAACAATAACTAACTATTTACCAATCTTTCAACAATTAGTTTAATTTATTTGTTGTGATAATTTTTACTTTTTAAAACCAAAAACTAAGTCAACTGCATTAAATGATTTTAAGGGAGAATAAAATACAAAACGTGACAATTTGAGCCAAAGTAGATTCTGAAAATTTAGCTTATCGTCAAATAAAATAATTGTTTTCAACATTTAAATGAAATACTATTAAGGATTTGTTTCTTACTTAGCCATGTTAGAAAAGATTATAATGCGTTCAAAATATGCAATAAAAACTATTCTGGACGTGTTTAATATAAATAGTACTAGCACTGTTTATGTATTAAGTGCACAATAACAATTTTTTGAAGCTTATACACGTCAATGTAATATTTAAACATTGAAGAAAACGATAATATAAATATTTACGATTTATTGTCAGAAAATTCCTTGGTTACGTGCAGGTACCGGTTGAAGGTGGTGGTCGTGTTGGATACTACATGTTTATCCCACCAGATCGCGTGATGGTAGTTTCTGCTAAGATCTGTCAAATCAGAATAATCAATATTGTGCTACCTACTAGCCCGAATAAAGTATGAAAAAAATTATCATCGAGAAAGTGACATTTCTTTGAATAAATTGTTTAATTCCTTGAGAAAATTAGAAACATACTTTTTTGACGTATTAGAGAACTAAGAACTAAGGAAGAATTGGGACTGTTTACAGAACTTCTAGTTTCAATTTAAAAAATAAGTAATGAACGGATTTAGAACGGACAGACATTAGAAGAAGATTAAAAAGTATTGTAAATAACTAACTAAAACCATCATGTCGTTTCTCCGCAGGGGTAAGCAGAGAGGACGGACCGCCAAATAAATCGGTCTTGGCACACACTCTTTGCCTCACTAACGTTCATACATCGTCTCATAAAAACTCTTCTGTTATTTTGACTTTTGACATGGCCGGACTCATGTATCCGATTCACTTGATCGTGCCATGTCTTCCTCGGGCGTCCCCGACTTCTTCTTCCATTCACATTTGCGTAATTGTAAATAAGGGATAAAGCAGGAACAAAAGATCGTAATTAACATTAGAAGAGAAGTCAAGTAAAACATCGTTACAACAAATATAATGTACTTATTAGTGAGCGATCGTTGATAAACACTTGAAATGGAACCAAACATAGGTGCGCATGTGATATGCTTAAGTTAATAGAATCCGGAAATGTAAATATGTATACATACGAACTAACTTAAACCATTGATTTCTGAGGTCATTTAGAGTAAAAATTTACATGACATTTAAGTCTCGGGTGAGTTTTTTTTATTTTTTTTTAAACATTAAAAACAAGTAGGTATTGGACAGTTGGTTTGGTCGGTTAGGTAGTTAGCTGAATGACCAGTGACGACATGTGAAAGATTTTTCTGATGTACGTAAGAGTCAATATACGAAAAAAATAACCTGCCAGACATTAGGTTTAGTATGCGAGTCATAACAACATATAGTATCTAGCCCGCAGTCCACGTAGAAATAGAGTGAAAGCATTGTGCACCGGCAGCAAAGTAGTAAGATGCGCCCAGGTTGGTAGCGAGTTAGAGTTATGGCTTATAGCGCAATCCTTCCGAGCAGTTATAGATGTCACTCATAGCTGCTGGGGTGGGTCTACTTCTAGTGGGGTGGTCCGTTGGGGTGGCCCGTTGGGGAGCGCACTTGGCTCCGCGCGCGCTCGAGACTCGGCACTCCAAGTAAACTCACACTCCAACCTCCAAGCGCGCCTTCCCGCGGTGAGACTTTATGCTGAACTGCGTTACCACGTGTGGTAAAATAGGTATTTACGTAATAGAGCAAAAAGGCCTAACAAATTACAATATTATTGACTTCAGTGGATTACATTTCTGAATGGGAATTTAATGTATGAACTCAATACGATCTCCTGCGACCTCCGATATGAACATTTGCTTGAACCTTGCACATTTTTGTAATTGCCAATGTTTATAGTAATGTTCAAGCAAATGTTCAAGGTCACATAAGTAATTTGCTGTAATTAAATCGGTGACTTACAGAGCATCTGAAAATCGTCTGCGATTTCAGATGCAAATAAATAGGAAAAGTTTATGATGGCTTCCTCACTTAATTAATTGAAGACGAAGCCAACTAACTACGCTAGATGGTTTCTCCAGAATGTTCACTGCCTTCAGTAAATGGATAGTAATAATAATGTTGTAAAATGAATTGTTCGTATATACACATAAAATTGGGAGTTACTTAGTAAGAAGTGCACCTCAAACAGATTCGAGTAAAATACGAGTTTTCTTAGGTTTGGTGATTGAATGATATTATGATTTTTCTCAACTAATCTTTTTTTTTTCTTTTTTTTACATTAACTCCACACAGGAGGCCCCGAGGAAAATAATTTCCCTCAGGGCCTATGTCATCTTTGAGGATGCTGTGTGGAGGGTCTTTTTGAGGAAAGGAAGGAGTGAACATGGGTCTTAAAGAGACCCATGTTGTAGGAGGGAGGAAACACAGAGGCTGGTAAATCGTTCCACATCCGAGCTGTTGAACTCAAGAACGAGTCGTAAAAACGACCCGTTCTCATGTGACTAATGTCAACCGTGTACAAATGTTGGGCGCGTGTTTGGCGTGTTTCCCGACTATGCACCGGTGCTGAGGGGATCAACGACGCTAGTTCCTCGGAGCATTTTCCATTGTAATACCGGTAGAAAAAGGACAGCATTCCCACCTGACGCCTGTGCTCTAAAGATTGCAATCCGGCTGTTAAGATGCGAGAATCTATCAAACGGACCGCCCGTTTCTGCACAGAGTCAAGGGTTTTTTAAGGATATTTGGAGCTCCAGACCAGAGGTGGCTGCCAAATTCGACCGTGGGGCGCACTTGCGATTTGTACAGGGTTAGCAGTTGTGTACTATTAAAGTATCTGCGGGCCCTGTACAGTACGCCCAGTTTCTGAGAGGCTAATTTAACTCTGGTTTCGATGGAGCCCCCATACCTGAGCTGGTCACTTAGAGTAACACAAAGCATATCAATAATCTAATAATATTCAAAATAATCAAATCTCATTCGTACATATAATAAAGCACGTTTGCCATTATTGAAGATTAGATGACCACAAGCAGTTGAATCACTCGATCGTGCCGTATCTTGCAATCCTGAGTCGTGCTACCATGCGCTATCCAAACCAAAAAAGTATTACTCATATTTTTTGTGATGTATGAGCATCACAAATCTAAAGCGGGTTTAAGTTAGTTGAGAATAAGGCCTTTGGCCTTGGCGAGAGAGGACGGGGAATGAGTGCACCTTGGGAACTTCCCCGTGACGACACGAGCGGGATAAACCTAATACCAAAAAACCTCCAAGATAAAAACAATAGGATGAGGCGGAAAAAACTTTCGAATGCGGAAATCTATGTATTGCGGTGATATAATTAGGATCCATGACAAAATAGAACACTTTTGAAATGATTCATGTAGTCATCAAAAGTGATAAAAAAACTACTAGCCCAAAAGCCTAACCTAACCTAGTTAAATTAGTTTTTTTCCACTTTATTTCACTTTTCAAAAGTGTTCTGATTTGTCACCGTTCTGGTTTTTCCGGTTACCATTATTTTTAAAAGCTAAAAGCAAAAGAAATAAATGGAGAATGGACAACGATTTATCGATGAAAACATAGTTACAAGTGTTTTCAAAAGATTATATTAAAGCGCTTTTTTAATACAACGATATTGCAAAGAATGGAAATCGAATCTCAACGCAAATCGTTATCTTCATCATTTTGAAAATTTAATCAAATTCCAATTGTAGAATTGTAACAATAATTATCATCGCTAGCCGAAAGCCGAATGTTGAAAAGGAAAAAAATTGTGTAAAAATTATTTTCGATTATCCATCAAAGCTCCCAAAGTCAATCGAGCAACTTTGATTAACATTTCATTTTTGTGGCTTTCTAGATTAATAATATTTTTTTTTAAATTAACAAAACTGTACGTAGATACTTAGCTTGATAAAATTAGTACAAAACATATTTTGCTAGCCAGTAGGTTTATATTTTTTTGCTAGACGATTCCTTTTTCAATACTCTTACGTTAAATAAAAAATTGAGGCTATTAAAATATATATACATATACGAAAAAATAGGTGGTTAAATACTATCACTTCCATGTTCTTAAAGGTATTTTTTTGAAAAGTGTAAAGGAAAGGTACCTGTCCGATATAATATAATTCATAGCTTTCAGTGAATACGACGTTGTAGAAAGATAAAGAGACAAAGAGGAAAAAGAAAGGGTTAAGTTGAAGGCTAGAACAAGTATATCAAGTCAAGGAAAAGGGAAACAAAGAAATGAGGATAACAAAAATAAAACCGTTATCAAAATAACAATGTGTAAATAAAATAGCTCTATTCATTAAACAAATCGATGTGTCGTGACTGTGGCATTATTTTTACTTCAAAGCAGAGCTTTAGAAAAAAGATCCAAAGAGTCTTAATACAATCAAAACATGTAAGAAAATATTTTTCACACTCATATTTTCCCAAATAACTCAACGTTATAATATGACTTTTTTATGAATACACCCGAATAAATTTCTTCCACTTGATGATGAAACTGGTCCTGTCCAAACAAAAAAGTGGATGAATGTTTAAAGGCGTATTTATCCATAAACAGTCATTTAATAGGAAGTCCATAAGAAACATAGAGTGGCCACAGAAAACGGGATAGGCCCCCTGATAATTTCTACATTCCGGAGAAATTTGTAATTGATATTTGTAAACTTAGCTTAAGAATTCAAAAGACTTTATTTAACCAAACAACAACACATTGACAATTTGGGCTACTGTTTTCGGGAAAAAAAATACAAAATATGATGAATAATGAAAATTTCGGAAGAAAAATAACACCGAAACTCCAGAAATCACAAAATTTCTTAATATATTTGTTTCATTAACTAACTGTCTATTGCACTGTTACAATTGGGATGAAATTATTTCAAAATAAGAATTCGCCAACTTTACAAGGATTTTTTTTTGTCTCGATTGCCCGAAAATTCTCGGGTTTCCCGTTTTTCCCGGTCTATTCCCACCGTGAACCAAAACCTATTAAACTTTATCTATTTGTATCGACGACGTCACGCGATTAATACTATTTTCACTGCGAAGTCGACTGACGGAAAAACGAAAGCTTAACAAACTTAAAAAAAACGGTTTAATCCAAAATTCTAGGAATTGGCTGGTTATTAATGAATTTACAAAATTTATTATATTTTTTTGCGAGTACCTACATTAGAATTTTAAGAGTTTTCGAACTTTAAGTTTCACACCGTTACTAAGTAAATCAATAGTTAGTAATTTTGTTTGATCACATTGAGTCGCTGTGCGCATCCTCTCCTCTTTGTAAAACCAAAAATCGAACATTCTCGACATTGTCCATCATAGAGATGCCGTATGACAACAGATCAACCTCAAACGAGGGTAACTGTGGTAGCTTCTAAGAACATACATAACTTTCAAAGCTGAGTTCCAAGAAAAATGTTGTGTGTTGAGTTAACCTGTATTATCCATTAATGCGGATCTGAAGCTTATAAATTCTAATTCCTGATGCAGTATCAAGGCGAGCTTGATGGTTTTGGGCCTAATTCCAACCCAGAATTGAACAGAATTTTTGTAAATGTCCAACTACGAGTCCGGATGAGAGAGTGAGTAGGGTATATACTTGAACGCGACACTGACAGCTTTTCCGAAACATTTTCCGGATCACTAATGAGAATGAGTTGATGACAACACGGCTCAATAATTTTGAAGTTGTCAACAATCCAAAATTCGAAACTAAAAAAAAAACTTCAAATATATTTTCAGCTCTCGTCAACATAAAACTTTGAAATATTCGTATATAAAATCATTTAAAAAAATAAAGATAGGATGCCAAATTTTTATCCCTTTTTATTCAATTATTGAACCTTAAACGAAGACGAACAGTGAATTGTAGTTACTTAAAATCAAATGCAGTCTATCCAATGGCGAAACGACCGACCGTAAAAAAACTATTGTCAGTCATTCCTGACGGTTTTGTCTGATTGAAATATTGTAAATCGCCTTCCGTCCCCTCACCCGGGGTGGCTCGAGGCTGAAGAGACTAGAGACCGCATTGAGACCGCGGTAATATCCCGCGCGAAGTGCTCCCGGAGCTAGCGCGAGGGGCCCGGCTCATCTGCTGGCTGCTGGCAGTACATAGTTCCATTGTTCGGACTATTCCGCAGTAAATAACGCGCAGAGCACTAAAACTTTTATGCCATGTTTTTATCATGCGTTTATTATTACAACGTTTGCACGAACCTGCGATCAAGATTTACGGCCTTGGATATGATATGATGGAAGTTTATTACGAATTAAGATCCTTTTGGCGTTTATATTGTGGTGATGCGTCTTCTAGGAATGGTGCTACTGGTAGAATTAAAGCGTATTTTGTAGCAATGGCCCGTTTTATTTATTTTCTAATAATGATTCCATGATTAATTCTGCTGGTAAACATTCATAATTTGACTGGAATGTGCTTTTTAGCCTTTTTCATCGTTTTTCGTAAAACAAGCATTTTCACATGGTAAATGACCTTTTTCTGTTTAAAAAAAAAGTAATTCTAAAAAATACAACAAGCAATCCATTTTACAAAGACAAATAAACCATTTGTCAAGCATTTTTTAAGTGAATACTACTTTAGAACCGTCGTGATTTGAAACTCGATGGATGGGAAACCAGTGACACTAAAAACATACATCTAAAGTATTTACACTGCGAGAGAATGAGATATAATGAAACCTTACCTAGGTACAATACCAACGAAGCCTCGCGCTGTCAAGCTGCGCGCATTGGCCGCTTTGATTATGAGCTCACTTTTAAAGGCACCTATTGGTTGAGATAGTGCGAGTGAAGGTTTCATTTCTACCGCGTGTGTACTGCACTCGATTTTTTTTTATTTGTGAAGTTTTGGTGAATTTAAATGTGAATATTTTTTTGTTCTGTCCGATCTTCAGTAATAATGCACCACATGTTAATAATATGGTCGATTTAAACTTTAAATCTACAATTAGAATAATGCGAAGGGGATTTGAGTTACTGAACCATTTTAACCTTAATTTCCAATAATGAGCTAACGATTGATGATATTACTCGATGTTATCATTTCTTTCGCCTAGAAAAGATGCTAGATACTGGTTGATTAACTATTTTGTAAAAATAATTCTCTGTGATTTATAGTGCGACTATTGTTATAATAAAGTTCCTAAAACTAGTTTTATCAGCTGATTTAAACCATTTTTAGGGCCGGTTTTATAAACGAAGTACCAAATTTCTGTTACGTAACGGACCGCTATCCTTGCGTTATCTTATTTTGCGTACTATAAACAAATGTGCATTACTAGCGGTAATCAGTTAGATTTAGTATGAAAGTTTTATTACTTGGGGTCCCTCTCCGTATAACAATGCACGCCATCGACTTGGAGATTCCTGTAAAATCGCCAGCTGCTTGCAGCATTGATCCCAGAGCTTAGAAACGTAGTGTTAATAATAACTTAATTATTGTTATTAAGTTTAATTTATACTTTATTTTAATTTCTATTTCTTTCATATATGTATTCTAATACTATTATTCAATTTATTAATAATATGATTATTAAATTTATAAAAATAGTTTATTTATACACAAGTTCTTCTATGTAATTATTATTACGCGTGACAGCTGTTTCGCCTTCTGAAGGCATTATCAAACTAGGGGAAACAGCTGTCACGCGTAATAATAATTACATAGCAGAACTTGTTTATAAATAAAATGTGTTTATGAATTGAATAATAATATTATTGAATTTATAAAAGAAATAAAGTTGGGCTTTCGTAACTGACTGATTTCGATATGTTGCCGGCATTAATTGAAACAAAATCTCATTTTGAAATCAACGTCTGCAAAATAATTGAAATGGTCCAGTCTCCGAGGACAACTTCCTACTTACAACTGTCAAAAAACGTTAGCAAACGGATCGTTATCCATTTAAGCGACCAAAATCGGTCCGTAAAGTGTTTACCGCTATTTAACCGAGAGGTGCCTTGGAGAATTTTTATGAAACGCCCTAATCGGGCAGTAGACCAAATATTAGTTAAAAATGGTATCAAGCTTGACTAACGGATGTTTATAAACCCGGCTCTTAATTGTAATAATGCGGATAGTATTGCCGCTGTTGGTCGATTGAAGCTTTAAAACGTAATAAAGCGCCTAGAAATGGTGCTTGCTTACTTTGTAAAAGAGTGCCTGAGATTGGCGCAACTGGTAGATTTAAACCTTACTTTGTTATAATGTAATGCGCTCTGGATTGGTTCCGCTAGTCGACTTAAACCGCAGTCACTTGAAATAAACTTTTCATATTATTTTCCTCGACGGTGGCAAGCGTAGCGGAAAGGAACTTTTGAACACAGAGCCGGGGTAAAAAATCAAGGGTTAAACTTGATTTAATATTCCAAGAGGGCGGAGGGTAACGAGCGTGTTTCGCGATGCAGTTAACTGGGCTTTAAAATTAACATTATATGACGCGAACAATTTATTTAAGCCAGTAACAACCTGCAAGATGTAAGAGTTTAAATTGTAAAGAACTGTATCTTAGAACTGCAGGTACTCCATGATACAACACGAAAGTACCACCCAAAAAACATTATTCTACCAATAGGGGTGAAGCAATGTCGATTATTTGTCAACGTTTCCGTACATAACTGCAGATTATTTAAGAACAATTTAAAACGGAAATAATAAAGCATGTCCACCTAAAATATAAATATTTTAGTAGTGATAAAATGCAATTAAATGCTATTCAGGTTACAAACCAATTCTTAGAATGATTGTTTCCAATAAAAAGGTTAGTTGCCCGTAATATGGAGAAAAATAATAAGTTGATAATAATGTAGTTCTGAAATTTGAAAATATGAGATTGACAAATATGACGGCTTTGGCAGAAGGTGGCAATAGCGAAATTGGTTAACGCGCTCGTCCCGGTTAGACGGAGAGGTCTGGGTTCGAGTCTCAGTTGCGACCATTACTTTTTCTGTTTTTCTGTGTCTTGTTCTCTTTCATATTTTCGTTTAGATTATTATTGTTAACTTATACTAATATGATATATTTCACTGATGGGAATAACCTTAAAAAAATTATTAAAATAAAGTTTTTCTTATAAAAATTAAATGCAATTAATTTTAAAATATTTAAAGTTATTTTATTTTGCCAAAAAAATGTTAATCTTACAAGGATATATCTAATTTCGCAAATTGTTAGCCCACACGACGTTGTGAGCTAACTCTAGATCATATATTCTCAACCTTTTTTTGCCCACCGCCCACTTCGAGAATATTTTTATTTCTAGTGCCCCCTAACACGTGAATCCGAAACAGCAACTGAGGGCATAATGGGATACCACGACAGGGTTACATTTGCCACAATGAAGGGGGCGTAACGGTATACCACGACGAAGGGGCGTAATGGGATATCACGATGGGATTACATTTGCCACAACGGAGGGGGCGTAATGGGATAGGGAAAATATTTGATAGGATGGGGTGGGATGGGTTTCTATGGGTCTCCTACGCCCCCCCCCCCCCCCCCCCCCCCCTTAGTCTGAAACGTTCCCCAATTTTCTCATAGTCTTCTACCGCCCCCCTGAATGTCTGAAACTGAAGTAGACAAGAGTGCTACGAAGCATCGCACAAAGAGGAGACTGATTATACTATATCATTCTCTCACAGGCTAAATCCTAAAGACGTTTGTCTCTTTTTAGTGTCGCTATTTTTCCTTTCATCGAGTTTCAAATCACAACGGTGCTAAAGAAGTTTTTACTTAAATAAATAAACAAACAAGAGTTCACGTCGTATAAATAAGCTTAATTTTAGACTAGCTTTTAATAGTAGGTAGACTTTGCTAGTGTTGCATAATGTTGATTATTCCGACTTAACAGCTCGCAACGCTCATGCACTCTAGCGGAATGAAAAGGTACTATCAATTACGGTTACCATCTTGACAGGTTTGACCTGATACAAAACAGGAACGCTAAGATCAGGCAATGAGGTCGACGGGAACTGTCTTTGGTTATCCATAGTGGTCGAGCTCGGAAGAGTCAACAAATAACTGATTTTGTCGATGAAATTTTTATCGGTGTGCTAAAGGGTCCTAATGCAATTGATGAATCAATCAAAAAGGCAATCTTGTCCACGCAAATGTCTGTTCGTGTTCCTTAATTAATAATATATGATTAAGCAGGGGTTATCAGGGTCCCACGGCTCTGCCTTCACAATGGCCGTGTTATTCAACCTCCGACAAGTAACGGAAACGTTACCCTGCTGCAGAAGAATTCCCAATATTCTCATTCATCCTATTCAGAACGCGATAATTAGGTAGTTAAGGCAAATCGTACCATCACTTTCCCTTGTAAAACTAGAAATGATTTCAAACAATTGCCTATGATTTATACCCTGCGGAGAAATCTTGCATTTCTTACTAAAAGTAGTCAGTGCAGACTTGTCATAATTAGAAGAAATTAATCAAATTTCAATTTAGGAACTTTGTTAGCTATAGCATTTAATTAAACTATTTTTAAACTATATACTACTAAATAATGAGTATTAAACCAGAAGTGCCCAATCCAAATCGTTTGGTGGGCCAAAAGAAATATTACTGAGCTTAGGTAGGCCACTCGAGGGACAGAAATTCTTAGTGCGGCAATGCGGTTGGCACTTTTCAAGCAATAAATTAAAAATAAAAACATCGAGAGTCCGAGGTCTAATAACAAGAAAGTTCTAATCTAACAAACTATTATATAAATGTGATAAATTTGCTAGAATATATGTATACATATATATTTTTTATGAATACCTAATCCAAAATATGGAAAGCTGAAAACTTAATGCTGCAAAAAATCGTCAATTGGGCCGCAGGTTGGGCATGCCTGATTTAAACTATCGACCATACATCAGGAAAAATATGCACATCACTTTAACAAAAAATGTTAAACTGTTGTTATGTTTGATTGTAATTAAAACTTTAATCCAATTTTCAATACGGACATTACAAAGTTTGATTGTTTAATATTTTACACGTGTAGGGCATTTTGGTTTCCGAAGGCACTCTCAAACTTTGTTTCCGTGTTTAAACTGTGTATTTATATATTTTTTTAAATGACAAATGAGATCAAAACGCCGTCTACAATGCTCACTCAAAATAAGCTCAGGAATTGCTGGTTAAACTCTGACGGTTAAGTTTTGTAATACCCTGTATTTATGCTGTAATCAAAACTAAATATTTACGTAAAATCTCTCGTGAAACAGAAAACTATTATTTTAATACCTAACACATCAAAACAATCAACGCATTCTGTTTGACGCCGTTAAATTAATTTACCCACTTATTATGTTAAATAGCGCACGTATACTGGCACGCAAAATGAGAGCCGTCGTAGATTCAGTCATGATATGAATAATAAATAACAAATAAATTGCCGATATATAAAAAAATTCTATATTCTTTCATGTGCGTAAGAATCCCGGATCACCAATTGGGGAATGTTTTGAAGCTGACATGACTGAGCCCTTCGATTACATGGCACGATCGAGTGAATTAAGTACTTGAGACAGGACATGTTAAGAGACGGAATAGAAGAAGAGTACGAGTGAGACGGTGCGTGAATGTAAACGTTGTAAGAATTGCGTACAACGCAAAGCTGCGTGGCGTTCCATCCTTTTTGACTACACTTGTTAGGAAATGGCGTGATTGTCAATTAGAAAGGAGATATGGAATAGGAAGGTTAAAAAAATACATATGTGCAGTTCACACGCGGTAGAAATGAAACGTTGAGATAACTCAAATAGACAAGAGTGGGGAGACCGATTATTACTATATACTAGCTTATGCCTGTTGCAAATGCAACTAACGGGTTAAAACTAACTTGACTTACTAACAGAAAAAAAATTTTTTCATAGTAAGCGGGTAGGTACCTACGGTTAAACATACAAATATATATAAAGCCGCCCACAGGGCCTAGCAGCAAAAATCTGCCATACGTTAGTATATAGACACCATTGTAGGCATGCACACATCAAATCCCCAAAGTTTCATCGCAATCGCATGAACGGTTTAGCAATGCGTAATTTCATAATGCCAGAGCTCACTTTTGTATACAGAAACCGTCGTGGGCATGCACAAATCAAATCTACAAATTTTTATCGCAATCGGATGAATGGTTTAGCAACGCTTAGTGGTTAAACACACAACTATGTATAAAGCCGCCCGCAGGACCTAGCAGCAAAAACCTGCCATACGTTAGTATATAAACACCATTGTAGACATGCACACATCAAATCCCCAAAGTTTCATCGCAATCGGATGAATGGTTTAGCAATGCGTAATTTCATGATGCCAGAGCTCACTATTGTATACTGGAACCATAGCAGTCATGCGCACATCAAATTCCCAATGTTTCATCGCAATCGGATGAATGCTTTAGCAACGCATAGCGGACATACATACATGCAAACATTTTTTTGATTTTTATATATATAGAAGATAGCTGGTACCCGGCATGCGTTGCTATACCATTTAATAAAGAAAATGTTTCTACCTGCGTGTCCTTTCTCATTTGTTCCGATCCCCTTCCCCCCCCCCCCCCCTTCCTCACCAGCGTCCTCTTCCCCTTTCCACTCCGCCTCCCTCACCTTCCCTCACCCCACTTCACTCCTAGGCTTCTCCGTATCGTAAACCCCCTCCCGAGTTCCCATCCCCCCTCCCAGGTCCCCCTCCCCACCTTCCTGTTTCCACCCCCCCCCCCCACCTGCCGCATTACATACACTAATTCCCGGTGCATTTATTTTTCAAACAGCTCGCGCGCCACCTATAAATTTTTTTTTTACAAATTTCGTATTTCCAGAACTCACCAGTAATTTTATACAAACCTTGTACTAACAATAACGAACACAACAAAAAAAGAATTTTTCAATTTGTTGCAGTCCTTCGGATGTTATGAGCGTACGTATATTTTCATACAAATTTTATAATGCCAGAACTCACCAGTAGTTTTACTGCTTAAAATAAAGCGCTATATGAATTTAATACTTTTAAAAAAATATTCCGTTCAACTTCGAGTAATTTCATTGTAAAATTAGAAAACTAATACGTATGCAATATCGTCGGATGATATCGAGTGTTTATGTGCAGGTAGGAACCTACTTATATTCTGAGTATAGGTACTTGCATACATACGTAAAAAAGAACTCATATTTAGGCTGGTTTGTTAACGAAATTAAAAAAAAATTAATTTTTCAAGTCAATTTTAACGTTCTGTAAAAGTTCGGTTCGAATTCTATTCAAGTTCTGTAATTATTTCAGTTTTATGATGCAACTGGCATTTACTGATGAAAAAACCACAACTTACACAGAACGTGAAAATGAACTTTAAAAAATTGTTAAATTATTCAGTACGTGGAAACAACATTACCTTAGTAAATTAAATTGAATCAAAAACCTAAATAATTGTCCAACTACCCATTCCGGCAGGTACCGGCGCATTTCCTTACAAAATTCCGGCAATGTTTATGCTTTTCTCGTCATATTTGCAATTCTACCGAGATAAGTAGGTACCTACCCTGAATTAATAACATTTCAATTTGGCCGGTAAATATCCACCCTACTGAAGTGAATCTATGGACACCAATTTTCTTGTTTTTTTATAAAATTTTATAGGTTTTTCGGCGACCCTGAAATTTTTTACATGGAACTAACACAAAATTTTGGTGTTTAAAGTTGCCTAATATTGCCGGGTACCGTATTTTTCAAAAACATCCAAGCTGGAATCGTTTTTCCGGCCGCAATGCCGTTTCCAGAAAAACAACAACCCAAACCGCTGAGAGATCCGTTGTGTTTTGACATCTCGGATAACTGATAACTGACCTGTATCAACATTCTCTCTAGTATTTTCCATTGTATTGAAACTAAGGCCTAATTTGTGGTTGTTTTTATTAATGCGAACCTGTCGGCGGGAACTATAACTGAGCCGAATTGGTTGATTTAATGAGAAGTTCCAGTTTTCGCCGTTAATTCGTATGAGAGAATAAATCGCTAGCGACGTTAATTTTGTCTACAAAAATACTCTATTTCCGCGATTGAATTTCACCTCCTCAGTAAACGGTCTCTCAGAAACAACTGCTAGTGCCAAACGAATTCAAAGGATTGTGAACTTTAAATTGTTCCGAAATACCGAGCGCCGAGGTCCATTCTGGCTTGAGAAGATCGACACATTTTTTGGCTGAATTTTTCATACAAATTTCCCATACATTTTACCGGACACGGGTATTTGAGGGAGAGTGAACCTTAGAGTGGGTGAAACTCAAACAGCCCGGAGGTCGTTTTGGCGTGCAAGGGCCGTCTTAAAGGTCTTCACCCGAAAGTGAACCTTGAAGTTGGTGAAACTTAAGGGGAGGTGCGGTCGATTTTCCCGTCAAGAAAAAAGTGAGTTTTTCAAAAAACCAGACAATACTATATAGTATCTTATTCTCTCGCAGGCTAAACCTTATAGATGTATGTGTTTGCCTCTTTTTAGTGTCGCTTTTTCGTTTCATCAAGTTTCAAATCACAACTGTGCTAAAGAAGTTTTCATTTCAAAAGGATACCTTGCTGTTGGTGAACAAGCTACTAAACATAGCTATAGCCACTCCAAGCAGCTGATTTGCAATTCCGAACTATTGTCTCTAACGTTGTTATTGACGGTGTTGCTCATAAATTATGTAGAAATACACAATTTACTTTGTCTTAAATGTGAAAAAAATTCAAACAAATTTTAATACCAAAGCAGTAAATTAATCCCTAAAGCAACAAAAGCTAAACGAACTATTTTCATCTTGGAACGTCTTTTTCATCATGGGTTAGATATGGAAGAGATATCCATTACAGCCATTAATTTAATTCGAAAGAGCAGAGCGTCTTTGCAGTTTAGCTGTGTTCTTATATTTTAGTATATTATAGTAAATAATATTGATCAAATCAGGTTGTCAAACAAGTCTTAGCATAAGCGTTTTTGCCTTCTTTAGGAATTGAACCCGCGACCTTCGGATCCAGAGCCAGTTTACCGGACACGGTATCGCAAAGTGCGCATCTTCGAACGCACGACTCGCCGACCTTGTTTAGACCGTAGAGTGTAGATACTGCAGATTTATGAAACGTGAGAGACGTGACCGTTGACACTGGGCGACTTGGCGCAGAGCGGCCTGTGATCATAACTAATCCGGGTTATTAAGTCTGACCGATGAAAATCCTCGTTTCGTATGCGCGGCGCTTCCTGACATCGCCATTTAGGGCGGCACGTCACAGCGATCGCGATTGTGTCCTTGGCCGGCCGTCAATCAGTCGATTGACTCACTGGAAGGACGAACGAGTCAACTGATTTTATTCACAATGACATAACCTACAAATAAAATTAATCGTTAACGTTCTGCTGTCTCAGCTACAAAACAGACTTTGATTTGTTGGATTTGTCTCCGCCCCGAATAGCAGAATAGCTATTAAAACATCGGAAAAATTCACGAAAATAATTATTATGAAGCAAATTCTTTTCCTCATATATTTTGTATGGAACGAATTCTCATCTTTTGAAAGAGCTGTAGGAATATTGTGATAGGTATAATATTGAGTAGTGAGTGAATTCCAAAAATTCAAAAACGTCAAATGTCAATGCACTGATTGTTTTGCTTTTGTTCTTAAACATTTAATGCTGCCCCTCTTTCTTACACACTAAATGTGAACGTATGTCTGCACCCCTCCAAAGGAAAATTATAATAAATCTAAAAAACTATATTTTTTTTACATTATCTCCACACAGGAGGCCCTGAGGAAAATAATTTCCCACAAAGCCTATGTCACCTTTGGGGATGCTGTGTGGAGGGTATTTTTGAGGAAAGGAAGGAGTGAACATAGGTCTTCAAGAGACCCATGTTGTAGGAGGGAGGAAACACAGAGGCCGGTAAATCGTTCCACTGCCGAGCTGTTGAACTCAAGAACGAGTCGAAAAAACGACCAGTTCTCATGTGACTAATGTCAACCGTGTACAAGTGTTGGGCGCGTGTTTGGCGTGTTTCCCGACTATGCACCGGTGTCGAGGGGATCAATGACGCTAATTCCTCTAGATAATAAATCTAATAAACTATAATAAATCTAACGGACACATAGATCTAGTCGCCACAAAGGTTAGATAGCTTACGTACATGTTTATGACAACTTGTACGTAGAAAGGAGACTGAACTTTTACTACACAAAAAATGAAATCAAACACACACCAAAAACAACAACAAAAACTCCAACAAAAAAATAAACCATGTAAACGATACCTTTATGTTTTAATCTTTATCATGATGTGTATATACGTCTTACCTATTACTTTAAAATTAGAATGCTAACAGCAGCAGTTAATCTTATGTTTAATTGGATATTTTATTTTATTCTATTTCTTCTCTTTGTTATTCATATTTAAACAAAATATGTTAGCAGGCTTATGCAATGCAAACAAACACCAGTTAAAAGTACATATACCTGTTATTTTATTATTATTTTAATACTATACTAATCAAACAACAGTAACAATCATGTATTAATTGTTTTAATTATTTTATTGTGTCTGTTCTCTTTCTCAACGTACTCATTTACACAAAATGTGTCCGTAGGACTATAATTTCAAATGCAAACACCAGATATCTTTATGTTTTAATCATTTACTTTTATAAGTACACATATATTACTTTTACGATAATTTAAATAACTATGCTAAACAAACCACGGTCATCTTTTATGTATTAATTGTTTACTTAATTTTTTTTTCTTCTAATTCTTTCTCTTCTCTTTTTTTCTTATTTTATACAACCCATGCGTGTAGGACTATGATGTGCGATGCTTACACGAATAACCTATATGTTTTAATCCTCTGTTATTAAGTACCTACCTAAGGAATTAATATTATTTTTTTAAATTATGTTAAACAAAGAACAGTTAGTTACATGTTTTAATCCTTTATTTTTTTTTAATATTTTTATATTATTTACAGACCATGTTCCATATGTTAATACTCATCCAAATTTGACTGTCCAAAAAAAAATCTCCCTCACACGTATAAAGAAAATGAAACGCAATTTCCGTATGTAAGTGGAAAAGTAATAAAATCACAAAAAATATAAATCCGTACACAACGCCATCTCTGATAGGGATCTACTGACAAAAACAAAAACGGACGATAATTGCTTTATTGTGAAATTTTTAGTTAACAAAAAAATGTATTTAATTTAGCTAATAAACAACTGTTATTCGTTCTGAGGCGGTACGAAGTTTGCCCGGTCAGCCAGTTTGATATATTATACTAAACGTAACGGTAGAAAGCTCCAAAGGTTATATTTGTCAAGAATTATGGAGCTTTGAAATATTTCTTTCATTGAACAAAAAAAAACATTCGTTCAATTTTTTTAAACTGGAGAAAACTATTAATACCTTCATAAACATTAAAATAAACATCGCGCTAACAGGCTACTTGCATGGATTTCATAATGACTTAAAAATCGTGTGGATAGATTTATTTACTAAGATTACGAAAATGTTACTAAAAATTTTTAGAAATGTATAGTTTTTTTTATTTTTAAATGAATAAATCCATTATTTGAGCTCGTGACGTCACTACATGAAAATGTCCCGTCTCCGATTATGATCCCTTAATTTTGTAAAATTCTACACTGATTAATTTTTTTTTTATATGGCAACACTTTGATTTCCGGCGAATTTTTGAATTTGCGTTTAACGTTCACTAGATTTATTGTTTATTCTATGCGAACTAATTCTTTGGTTTGATTTTTCAATGTCACACCACAAAGTATTAGCTTCCTTAGATAAAAAAATATTTTTAAAAAATAATTAAATAAAAATAAATGCCCATAACCTAACCATTAACCTTTTTTCATCACTTTTAATGATTTTTCAAAGGAGGTATTGAAGTTGCATGATTCTGAGTTGTCCAGTCACCGTAAACAACATACATATTTATTTGTAACATGTTACATATATTTGACATTTCTATAGATAAGATTTATTAAATCACCATACTAGGCGAATGCCTGTTTCATGGTGATTAATTAAGGATAGTAACATTGAGTGTAGTCTAGTGTAAACAAATGGTTGAATTGGTAAAGTTATAATAAAAAATAGAAAAGAGAAAAAGAAGTGCGTAAAACAAACATGTAAATAAAATAAATCTGTAAACATATGGTACTAGTATGTAATGATGTTAAAAATTTATATGTTTATCTGAGTAGATGAAACAAGTTGTAAACACTATCATAGTCACTCATCAGAAGGTCATTAAGCGCCTTTCTGAAAGTGAGATATTTGGCTTTAGACTTTATTTCAATTGATAAGTTATTAAAAATTTTAGGTGCAAGAAAGTTAAACTGTGATTGTGCCAATGAAGTTTTTGTTTTTGGAATAATATAATTCGATTGGTTTGAATATCTTGTGTTGTATTTTAAATTTATAATATATTTTTTTGTAAATTTGAATTTAAAATAAGAGTTAATATTTTTTACATATATGGATTTTATATTAAGAACATTGAAGTCTTTAAATAGGTCTTTCGTGGGGTGTATATAATGTACTTTATAAATAGTGCGTATTATCAATTGTTGGGCTTTTATTAATGGATCTAATACAGTTTTAGAGCATCCTCCCCAGACAATTATACCGTACGATAAAATTGATTCACACAGGGAAAAATATACTGTTCTCAGTGTATTTTTTTTAGTATATTGCGCAATAATCTAAAGATACGCCAGTTTCCGTATACGGCTTGTGACATTAATTACATGATCTTCCCATCTAAGTTTATTATCAATACGCCTAAGTATCTAATGGAATCTACTCTTTCCAATGGATTGCATAGACAGTTGGATATATCACTACAAGAATGTATTTTTAGTATATGATTACTTGAGGGTTGACTTGGATTGTTTGTACTGAATGTTAGGTATTTTGTTTTAGTTATATTAAGCGTTAGTAAATTATCATCCAGCCATTGTTTAACATTTTGCAAAATTAGTTCTGCTTTATGAAAAGTTTCTACACATGTTTTACTTTGAAGTCGTTTTTTTCGTTTTTTTTTTTACTTTGAAATTTTTTGAAGTCGTTTTTTGTTTCGTTAAAATTTTTGTTTATTTTTTTATTTTTAGTGACAAGCGTGCGTAAAGAAGTTTTACTTCAAAAAAAGAATCATCGAAATCTATTGGCATAATATTGAGTTATTTGTCCATTTGTCGCGTATGACAAGTATGTATACTCCTTTTCGAAGTCGTTTAATGATATAAACGGGAAAACTTCTGGCTGAAAAGTGCTGTGTGAAAATTATTTGCTAGGTTTCACCAAACTAATTTTTTGCGAATTTTTAAAACACTTAAAAAGTCAAAGAAATTTCCAGTATTAGGACGATTTGTAGTAAGTTAAAGTTGTGTGGTCCACTTCGCATTTAAAAATAAAAAATTACTTTCGAAAAGAGTAAACTATTTTTCAGTAATTTATTAATGATTGCTTCTTGAACAATCGGAAATTCACTTAAATTATCAACACGTTTTGCAACCAATGGTTATTATTCGTTAGTGGTTAATGGTTACTTCGTCAGGACAAAAAGAAGATTATTAACTGGTTGATTTGAAAAATATAACAAAGTCATGGGAGTAATTTTGAATCCAATCACCTGTGGTAAATACTTAAAAACTAAACTGTTGTAAGATTTGCTATTCCTGTGGCGCAGTTGCACGATAGATTGAAACAGTGTATAGAGGATGTACGAAAGACAATCTTTCTCTATTGAAGATCTTTTACGGCCTACGTTTTTATAGGCAATTATCTTCTTCACATCTTGAGTAGAAGTAATAAAATTGCTCAACAGATAATCGAAGCCCATGAGAAAATTTCAAAAATCTAATAAACAGTTAACCGTGAAATTAATAATCGTTCTTTTATTCCACAGGGGGTAGGCAGATGTGGTGGAACGGTAGGTATATCAGTGTTAACAAATAAATGTTTATATGATGAAGGTTTAATCCGAGAGGAAAAAATAGTCGGCTTACCTTACAGCGAGATAAATTCTATTGGGAGTATCACAGATGACGATGACTTACCTGTAAAAAACAAGAAAATACATTTTAAATACAATAGAAAGAGTAAACAACTTCTTCAATAATTACAAATTGATTTTGTGGTGTATAATATTAAAGGAAAGTAACTACATACACGCGCTTTACATTGTCCGTGAATTTTAATTGTCGGAAAAAATATTATAAAAAAACTATGGAGTATTTATAAAAAATACGTCAATCAACAGATAATAAAAAGTAAAAACTGCACGAGACTGTTCGTCAAGAGTCCAATAAAAATACAATGTTTGTTATCGGGTAAAATTGCGGGGTAAATTACATTGAAAAAAGTAAAGCGTCATCGGGAAAATTTTAAATGAAAAAATAAACGTTTTGATTTGAAAAAAAAACAGTGCGAGGGTCGCGCTTCGCGCTGGATTGGATTTGGGCGGTGAAACATTAATCAATATTGAATGGTGACACCGAATCCATATTCATACATCAGCCCATCCACAATCGACACACGATCCAATTTTACAACGTCATCTCCCTTCAAACAAAATGTTTTTTTTTTTGAACAAATTCTATCATTTAAAATTCCGAATAAATGGCCTGGATTTGCGTGAGCTTAGCAATTTCAGACAAATTCACACACAAACCGATTTTTATGCCCAA
The DNA here is from genome assembly GCA_917563855.2 of Limnephilus lunatus. Lineage (NCBI taxonomy): Eukaryota > Metazoa > Arthropoda > Insecta > Trichoptera > Limnephilidae > Limnephilus > Limnephilus lunatus. The sequence goes on from OU830604.1 coordinate 40,758,834, forward strand.
TATTATTTTCTCGAAGCATGTAGATTTTGTATCTAATAAAGGGCGTAAAAAAATTATTTGACTTTAATTCAATATGCAAATTTTTAAATTTGTTGTTTGGAAAGCTGTTTATTACAAAAAAAGAATGCAATCAGTACTTTAAATATTTGTAAACTACTATTTTTGATATTTTTTACCTCGGAATTCAAATAAACCAGTTAAAATGTTAACATCCTTTTTTATTACGGTGATAGTGATCACATAAAGTTTGGAGTTTTTAGGTATTTAAGTAAATACCAATAATCGATACTAAAATGGAATTTTAGTTAAGACTTTACAAGGTAGTTTTGGCAGAAGATTTTGTTATTATCACGGGGTGTTTTTGTTGGTTCCTGTATAATTGTAATAAGAAAGTGACAGCATCAACTCAAGGCGAAAAAATGCCTTGCTAAACACCTCTATAAGTGTAATAAATACAATTAAATAACTTAGTTTCAATTCCACTTTATTTTATCTTAATCCAACCGGTTTCGGTTCATGCTGAACCTTCCTCAGGGGTGAATAAAAATACATTTGAAAACACAAATATAATAAATTGTTATTATTATTACCAATGTATTTTTATTAAGCCCTGAGGAAGGTTCAGGATGAACCGAAAACGGTTGGATTAAGATAAAATAAAGTGGAATTGAAACTAAGTTATTTAATTGTATTTATTACAATTATGTATTCCCACAAAGTGTTTGCTACATGTGAAGACCTCTATAAGTGTCACAAATTTCACTGAGAACTATGGTATTTTGTCACAAAGCGCCTTACCGAAGGAATGTCTGCTTTGCGAAGGCCCTTTAATATTAACAAAGGATTTGTACGTAAAGTAAAAATTGATTTAAGAGTGCACAAAATAAATAAATAAGTAATGTACAGAAGTTAAAAATTTATACATATCTCGTGATATACAAAGGTATATTTCAGAAATGGAATTGAAAACGTATTAAGAGTTTTGTAAAAATCAATATAGGAAGACGGGTTGAAACTTGCTTCATAGCACTTCGCGATAGTTGGAAATAAATGTACTTGAAGCTGATACCTATTGGTATTTCGTCGAAAACGAAAAGTGACACTTTAGGTATTCAACGCGGTTCAATGGTTCTTTACCAAAAAGTTTGAAGAAAGATTTTACTTTAATTCAATGTTGCAGGAAAAAAGTTACGAAATTCAATTTAAAGTTGTGGCAATAATAAAGTAAGACACGGCAGTAACAAAGTTTTAAACAATGAGAAAACCACCGTAGATATAAATGGAGTAATGTTAAGACGAAACAAAGGCAACCTTTAAATTACAAGAATTACATTGTCTGTTTGTTACTAAAACGGCTTTGCCCACGTCAAGCCATATAAATAACTGCACTTTCATCTTCCTTTGACAATTCTATGGTTTTCTTTGGGTTGTTTCGAAAAGCAGCACATTAGGTTTAATCTGCGCCATTGTCAGCGAAACCCCAATCGATTACTTTAAAACTTGCAAAACCTAAAGATATTATTTGAGACCAGTGGACAGCGTATCAAATGTTACAGCTCAAGAACTTTTATCAACAAGCGTGTGAATTTCGGGATCGTATATTTAAAAGTTTACAAGTTGTCGTCATAAAAAAGTGATGCTCTGCAGATGATCTTGCACAGAGCGGGTGAGTGAGACCTCGAATATAAGTTTATCATCCATCTTTAACTTTGTTCTATCCATTGCTCTGGACGTTTTCTTCCCGACTTTTCAGTATTTTCTGATTCAGTATTCTGGTCCAGGGTCCACTTTAACCGAACGAATATTTTGATATCTTTGATCGCTTTTCTGCTGAAATTTGTAGTTTTGATCCTTCTACCTCCCCTTGCATCGTGTTTCACTATTAACATTTCGGTTGAAAATCCCAAGGAAATAGTATTATTACAAATTAAGAATATTTAGACATATTATTTTTTTCATGAGAAATAGAACTTCCATTGCATCGAGGGTGCTTTTTAGCAAAAGGAGGACGCGCCGCCGCCCGCGGCGGTCGAAAACACAATAATTTTGTTTTGGGCATAATTCAATTTATTAGCTTTAATTGGTATAAACACTATAAACAGTACGTACCATTCTCTGGCTTAAATTTAATGTAGAAACTACAACCTCCTTGAAACTAAAACTCTCTCTCTACAATCTCCTCGTCTACTTAGAACGATTCTGTTTCGAGCAGTGCTGTTTGTTTTAGTCTAACGAATAATTCGTATTAAAGCGCTACGGAGCAATACCATTAATTAAACGCATTGTGCATTATATGCCGGGATGTTGCCTACCCTTTCCATTCGAAATACATGATTTGGGTTCAATTTAACGAATAACTTGGATAGAATAGTCGGGTGCTTTCCGAAGCGGGATTGCCGTAGTTTAATTATGAGTTCGGCTGGGAGAGGAGAAAATAAGAGGAGGAACAGAGTAGGCGGATGGGTGGAAACGGGGAACTGAGTAACGAGCAGGTATACCACTAGTTAATATAATTTGCAATGCAGCCGCAGCTCACATATGCCCGGTACCTCCTAGATAACGTTATTAAATTACGTGTACGTGCGCGGGCCGATTATTTTCAGGGAAATCCATATAACAAAGGGCTGCGATTGACTCGACAGTGATGAGTGGACGGTTCAGTCGATTTATTTTTAGAATGGGCCACTTGCATGGATTTCATAAAGACTTAGAAAAAAATCGTGTGGATAGAGTTTTTTTACTAAGATTACGAAAAAGTTAGTAAAATTTTTTAGAAAAGTATTTTTTTTTTAAAATAAATCCATTATTTGCGCTCGTGACGTCACTACATGAAAATGTCCAGTCTCCGATTATGTGCTATTAATTTTGTAAAATTCCACTTTGATTTATGTTTTTTATATGGCAACACTTAGATTTCAGGGGAATTTTTGAATTTGACGTTTAACATTCACTAGATTTATTTTTTGTTATCTGCGAACTTATCCTTTGGTTTGACGATTTTAAAAGAGTGCGGTGTTTGGACAGATGTTACGAAGAGAACCCCGTACAATTTATTGCTTCTGTACCTGTTTTAGAAGTATAATGGTAATGGTGCTGATTTTAACAAAATCAAATTTTATAATATACTTATTATTACCATAATTTATAAGTACAAGTAAAATACATTGGATTTAGTCATGTATAGACGTTGAACAATATAATGATTAATGATCTATAAGATGAATCAAGGAAAAAAATATTTTTGAGAAGTAATGTTTTTGGTATGCCTCGTAATTCTCCTGTGCCATTCGTGTGGAAAACTTTATTTTTAAGTGATTTTCGGCTATTTAATTATCGTTTTTTCGCACCCATAAAATTATGTCCCGTCTTTCCGATTTATAAACCATGGTCTGATTTTTCGGAAAAATTTTCAAAAAAATCGCCAGGGTATCAAAATTACGATTAAAAAAAAATAATACGGAATGTCTTAAAATATTTGCCAAAACCGGATTTTTTTTTTAAATGTGATGCAAGTGGCATATTGTGAAGAATCTGTCGAATCTGTAAATTGTATTGATAGAAAAACAAACATGAATAAACACCAATTTTATTAAATTAACTAAGTTTGCATTAATTATTATTAGTAAAAACGTCTGGCGAACAAAGTAGAAAAACACAATAGGCACTTGGCTCCGGAATTATTTTTATTTTTTATTTTTTTTAATATGTTTATTCAGTTTTAATTTTACAATATTTTATTTCACAAATCTTACGAAACTGATCAATCAGTTTGATTGTAAGAAATCTCTCATTTTTTTCTAATTATTTAATACAGTATACTTTTCAGTTTTACATAGTAAATACTAAATATAATATTTCATATTAAAATACTAACTATTACGACAAACTAATTTTTATAATGTTTATGAATTGCGTTGTACTAAAAATATTTTACACAGTACAAATATACGGTGAGAAAAAAAATAGAAAGGAACTATATTATTTGATTTCATGTTCTTCGGAGGTAGAAAAATTTAACTTTTGTTTTGATTTTTGAATAAGATGTCTCTTTTTTGATATTTTCAGGTAATGCGTTAAATATTTCCGGAATTTTATGCCTTTTTGTTCTATCTCCGTATATATTTTGAGATTTATTGATTATAAACATTTGTGCTTCTCTATGCATAGTAGGGTAGTTGTGGTTTACAGGTTTTTTGAATTCTGTATTCCAGAATTCATCTAGCGTTAATTGGTAATTTACCTTGCTGTGTATAGAGAGGACATTACACAAGGAGAACATTTTTTTATAATCACCTTCACATAACTGGACTTTTTTTTTGCCTGATATCAATTTTAGGAAACGGATTTGTAATTTTTCTATTTTATTTAAGTATGTTTTGTACGTTAATCCGTAACTATTTATTCCGTATCCTATAATTGATTCTGCTAATGCGTTGTATATACAGTATAATATATTTTTATTAACAACATTTTTTAGGTGGTAAAATTTTCCTAATATGGATCTTAATCTATTACATACATTTTCAATATGATTTGACCAGTTAAAGTTGGCATCTATTGTAAGACCAAGGTATGTTTATTGGTACACTTTTTCTATATTCGGGCAATTACACTGCTGGAATTGGTTTTTTGTGTGCAAACAATCATATGAATGACGTTTTATATGTAATTCCTTTTCCTGACAATTTGCATATGGTGAGTGTATAAGCATATATTTGTTTTTTTTTTGCGTTAATAATAATGCCATTGTCGTGGGACCATTTAATTATGTTATTTAGGTCTGTTTGTAAAATTTCTTCAATTTTTAGTGGATCTTTGTCAGCACATATAATGGAAGTATCGTCTGCAAACATGTAGCATTTACAATAATATCCTCATACTAAAAAGAGCAATGTTTCAACGAATAATTATGGTCCTAAAGTAAATGTTTAAGAATAACTAAAATTATTCTTCTCAGAGAGATATTCTAAAATATACCCCAATTGGGGATGCAATAGACTCACTGGCTCCAGACGGGAGTAGCTAAGACTTTTGCGAGGTATTCATATAAAAAAATTAATTAGTTTTCTTTTTCAATTAATTAATCTTAAAGGCCTGCCAGTGGTGGGCTGCCACTATTCATCAGATTTTCGGCATTTTACAGAAGTTTAAAAGAGTAAAGATACGAAAAAAGCTCTCTGGTGATTACTTTTCCAGGAAAGAAATTTTTTAAAGCTTTTATCCACACAAAAGTTGAAATTAGAAATATAAAAACTTTTCGATACACAAATATTAAACTGAAAGCGGTTTGTTTGCTCGGGAAAATAACGAAAATCTGAAGTAAAAAAAATTAGAAAGCCTGCTTTTACCTATATAAGTTTTGAACTCTTCGTACTTATACGCAGTTCCATCGTTACATAGTATAAAATGAAGTCGCTCAAAATTTTTGTGCGCTTAAACTAGGCAACGGATTTTCATGCGGTTTTCACCAATAGATAGAATGATTCAAGAGGAAGGTTTATATTTTAATTACATGCTTATTTTAGTAGAGAAAAGCCGAGAAATTCAAATATTGAATTCAGGCGGCGGGCAGCGGGTAGCTGGCAAGCGGGTGGTGTGGATTTTATAAAGGTTGGGTAATGGCGTTGTGTTTCGTTAGCCACAGCAACGTGTCGCCGGGTCTGCTAGTTTATAAATAAAAATGAATCGCCGAAATGTATGTACGCGCATAACTTCCGAACGACTGCACCGAATTGGATAATTCTTTTTTGTGTTCGTTATTGGTTCGTATAAAACTACTAGTGAGCTCTGCTGTTATTAAATCTGTATAAAAAATGCAATAGGTGGCACGCAAGCTGTTTGAAAACTGAATGTACCGGGAATGAATGTACGGAATGCGGGAGTGGGGAGGGGAGTGGGAAGAGGTGGAGGGGGGAGGGGGAAGAGGTGGAGGAGGGGATTGGAGTGGGGAGAGGGAAGGTGTAGGAGACGGAGTGGGAACGCGAGAGGGTAAGCGGGAGAGGAAGGGGAGGCGGAAGGGGAACGGGACGAATGGGAAAGGACACACAGGGATAAACAATTTCTTTATTAAATGGCAAAGCAACGCATGCCGGGTACCAGCTAGTAAGATTATAAAATAAAAAAACTACTCCGGTAGTAGATTAAATTGCTAAAAAGGGCAACGAAATAAATTGGATGGCTTATGTGGTAGACACTGCCCTTGTAAACGTCGATTAAAGTGCAGTGGGGGAGTTGAAATAGAATAAAAATACGGCACGCATTCGAAGAGTTAAATGAGGAATCGATTATCCGGGTTAAGTGCCATCTGGTTTGACTTCCGGCGCCAGTGGATTTATATTAAACAAAAAAAAAAAAAAAATATATATATATATATATATATAGATACAATGGCGTCGGAATCTCTGTGTTAAATTTAGATTCTGAATTCATAGATTCATCTCCCAGTTTAGATTACAAATAAATTATTTAATGTAATACAACGTTCCACCGCCCTTTGACAAAAATCTTTGATTCATTCACATTCATATAATTATTACTTTACAGTCTTACCAATAAAAATACTCTTCATAACCGTTGAACGGCGTATTAATTAAACATTGAATAAACTGCACACACAATGCTGATTTGAATTTTTACTAACTAAAAATGAATTATACCGGGCTGCGAAAGAGCTGTCCACGTCGCATTTTGGCAGACTACATAAGATTCCCGTCTTGAAAAAGTATACATTATATCTATTATTTTTAATTGACTGTTACCGCATGATTTTTGTAAAAAAATCATGAGTGATGTTTTTAGTAGCATAAATGCCTTACACGAGTATAGATGAATACAAATCCAATAAATCAACGTGTATATTGCGCAAACAATGAATCCAAAATGTTGTTTTTTTTATTCCCTGGCAAATATATATATTTATTTTTTTTAATTATTAAACGCGATAAAAAGTGAGGTGACAGTTTTTTTCAGATTCCCTGAATAAAAGGTACTTATGTGTTTTCTAAATATCCATTTTCTACACTTTTTCGAAGTTTGGAGTTAAAACATGTGTGTTTATCTTACATTTTTTTTCTTGCTTAAAATTGAAATGTTCCAATTTATAAATATTAAAGTGTATTTTAAATAAATTTAAATATACCTACAGGTAAATTTATCCAGTTTTTTAAATTATATTATAATAATAGTATATCTTGTGTTTGTTCTTACGAAATCTTCAAAAAGAAGAAATGTGTAGCAAATTGTAAACATCTCGGAAATATTCCTAAATCCGACCAGATTTATCAAGTTCATACAACAAACAACCAACTAAACAACCAATAAAAAACCCTCGTTGGCAGTACGAACAGTGTTTATAACTTTTTAAGCCTGTTAAATATAATTTAATTAATAACTGATAACTTTGTATAAACCACTTTTTTAATAATCAATATCGACATGTTTCAATAACAATGTTATCTTCTTCAGGATATTTATTTATTTATTTATTTGGAATTTCACTCCCGGCTGGGCTTTTACATGCATTTTTTTTAAACAAAGAACATCTAAATCTAAATGTGCATTACAAAATAAAAAAAAAAAACAAAATCATAAACAAAACAAAAACAAAATCAAAATCAAAATCAGAATCAGAATCAATATCAATATCAATATCAATATCAATATCAATATCAATATCAATATCAATATCAATATCAATAACAATATCAAAATCAAAATCATAATCAATATCAATATCAATATCAATATCAATATCAAAATCAAAATCATAATCAAATATCAAATTTAAAACAAAAATAGAGTAAAAAACAAATTGAAATAAAAACAAAACACACCACCATGCAAGATGGAAAAACTGAAAACTGGTAAAAGTGCAATACATATGGAATAAATCGAAGCAGAGCTATGCAGTTGGATAAATGAGATTTGTGGTTCTTCTTTCTGATATAAATTCGACTATGGCTTGTTTATATTTAGTGAATGATGTGTTAAATATGTCAACAACATCTTTATAGTCATTACCCAAATTTTTTATACGGCGAACGGGGGTATACAATTGTGATTCGGTGTTGGAGTTGTCACAATAGAATGGTAGATAGTGCCTCGATGTTGAATTGCGAGGTATATGGAAAGAAATCAAGTATAAAAGTTCAGGGCTGTCAATTATTGAATTTATGATTTTATGTAAACATGTTAGGTCACAAACTATTCTACGTTCGGATAATTTTAATAAATTAAGTTGACATAGTAGATAATCATAGTTGATACATTCGCTTGTAATACCCATTCTGAAATTAATATATCTTAAGAATTTTTTTTGAATTCTTTCTATCGTGATTGAATGACTAGCATAACTAGGTGCCCATACTGTCGAGTTGTACTCGATTTGACTCCTAACCAATGACATGTACAATTTTTTAATGGTTTGAATATTTTTAAATTGGCTGCAAATTCTTATTACAAAACCCAGCATTTTCAAAGCTTTATTCGATGTAATTTCAATATGATTTATAAATTTCAGTTTTTGATCAAAGTTTACACCTAAATCATTCACCTCGGTTACAGCTGTTAGTACTACATCATTAATGGAGTATTCATAAATTATTGGATTTTTTATTCTATGAAATCTCATAATAAGACATTTACTTAAATTAAGTTGTAGATAGTTCTCTTGGCACCAAACAAAAAGTTTAAACAAGTTATTAGACAATGTTTGACAGTCATTAATATTTCTTATAGCTTTATATATTTTCATATCGTCCGCAAACATTAAAACTTGAACATCGTTGAAAATAGAAAGAACATCATTCACAAAAATCAAAAATAAAATTGGTCCCAAATGTGACCCTTGCGGAACGCCGCTAGTAGCGATAAATATATTTGAAGTAAAGCCGTCGATTTTAACGCCTAATTGCCTGTTACTTAAATAACTTTTAAACCACTCGTATAAATACCCCACTATTCCTAATTTGTGAAGTTTTTTTAACAAGAGCTCATGGTTAACTCTGTCGAATGCTTTGCTGAAATCGGTATAGACTGAATCAACTTGTAACTTATTAGACATGGATTCGGATATATAGTTTTGGTAAATTAAAAGATTAGACAAGGTAGATTTTCCTGAAGTGAAACCATGTTGGTTAGGTAAAATTACTGGCTTGATACAGTGGATGATTTTAGTTAAAATAAGTTTCTCAAACAATTTTGGAATGGTTGATAACAGGCAGATCGGTCTATAATTGCTCACCTCGTTTTTGTCTCCTTTTTTAAATATCGGGGTGAGGAAACTGTATTTCCATTTTTCAGGAAAATGTCCCGTTTGTAACGACTGGTTGAAAAGAAAATGTAGTGGATATGCAAGAGTGGTGGCACAATTCTTTAAGAAAACAGGTGGGATATTATCAGGACCACCGCTCTTACTTTGATCCAGTTGTTTTAGCTGAGTCAGTACATCGTTATATTCAATTATTACATTAGATAAATTTAAATAATGATCTGAGGAAAAACTGGGCGAGCAAT